>CM070727.1:34462388-35662388 GCA_036346275.1 Otatea glauca | reverse complement strand
TTGTAGGAGTTGTGTGCATGTGTTGCCCTCTTCCATTTGCTTCTTGAGCTAGTGTGAGCCTCTAATTGCATGTGTTGCAATTAGGAGAGGATTGAGAGTCTCTTGTGCATGTGTTGCACTTGAGGAGGATCCTTGTGCATGTGTTGCACTTGGTGATCACCGGAAGCACATGTGTTATGCTTGGTGAAGTTCAAGCGAGAGGATTCGGCTTGTTACTCTTGGAGGTTGCCGACTCCTAGACGGCGTGGGCGTCGTCTTGCGGGAGCTCTCAAGGTTGTGAGAAGCCCCGGCGAAGTTTGTGAAGGTTCGGGTTGAGCCTACGCGAAAGCGTGAAAAACCACATCTAGTGGATTCGAGGTGGGTGCTCAATTCGTGGAGCCGGTCCAATGTGTTTAGGCTAACCTCAACGTGGACTAGGGGAGACCGGCAAGTCTCCGATCACCACGGTAAAGAGTATTGTGTCTCTTGTGCTTGCCTTGTTCTCTTTATTTATATTCAAGCAATTTACATTCATAGAATTAAATTGATTGATTGCTTGTCTTTAGAATTGCTTTTTGTTAGAGACATAATTAGTTAGTGCACATAGTGAGCCTAGTTGATTTAGGCTTTAATTGTCAAAACCTTAGTTTATCGCTTCCGCATTATTATTGATAAGGTTTTGGCATAAGGGTAATTAGGGGTGAATTGCTTTGTAGAAATTAGAAAGAGAAAGTTTATTTTAAAAAGCCGCCTATTCACCCCCCTCTAGTCTGCATCCTCGACCTTACAAACGCGACCTGGGCCATGACCCGGACACTTCTCTCCGGGGGTCAAACGCGCAGTAAGCCGATCCTCATCGCGGTAAGCCGGCTATCCCCCCGGTCGTAGGGTCCGTCCAGTCGGTCAAGCCCGTGGGCTCGCCAAACTCGAGATACTCGAGTTGCAGCCCTCGGGCCCCCTACTCAAGCCGCCGTGATAATCCCGTGGTTCACCTCCGGGAGTCGGATGCGCGGTAAGCCGATTCTCATCGTAGTAAGCCGACCATTCGCCCCGTCATAGGGCACGGGCCCGGGACCATCACCGGTAAGGGCTCCGAGCTAAGGGGCTCGGCCTAGTTTTTCCTCACAATAAACTATACTGCTTTGTCGTCCCTTATTTCCTCTTATGCTATCTCACATCTTGAGTAAGCGTGTCCAAAGGTCGTCATGCGAGGATTGACACCAGGGGGTCAAGCGCACAGTGAGCCGACCACCCCCCTATCACCTCCTCGACTCCAAGATGCAGGAGGTCTCGGCCTAATAGCTCACCTCCGGGGGTCGATTGCGCGGAGCGCCTGGATCTCTTAAACCTTATATCGCCGCTCTCTGGTTCGGCCCAGGTATGCGCCCGTGATAAAGATCTCCTTTGCTTCCGACACTAACCTCCTTCGGTCTCCGGGGGGGTGTGACGTCCGGTCACGGTCCCAAGTTGCAGGTTCTTCTGTGGAAGGTCGCGCTATCTTAAAGACCTCGGGCCCGAGGCTCCGTTGACTTTCTTTCGGTCGAAAGTCCTCTTTTTTATCATAGAATGCCTCGAGCGACGCGACCTAGCGGCGAGGCCATAAGGGCAACCATAAGGTCATAGGGCGAGCTCGGCCTCGAGGCGTCCATGCGTGTTCTGTTTTGCAGCGCCCAGAGTCGCGTTCTCTAAGTTCACCTTGGGGATGACCACCCGAGCCTGGGCATTCCCAGGATTGGAGGCCGCAATAAGGCGATCGTTATCGGGATAAGCCGGCCATTCCCCTGTGCTGCCAACCATTGAACGTTCTCAGAGGGCGCCCCGAGACCGATGACATTTCCCGGGCTCGGAGGTCGCAGTTTTAAACTCACCACCGGGGATGACTCGGTCGCGATAAGCTGGCCTGCGCACTAAGCCGACCTTCCCCCCGGGGTCAAGTGGCCAGGTTAGAATTTCTAAACCGCCCTCTGAGGGAGCCCCGCCGAGCTTGATGCATTTCCGAGCTCGCCGGGCTGGACCCGAGGCCCAAACCTAGTCCGAAGCCTGAGTAATCTCAGGCCGGCCAGTCCGAGTCGTGCCCGAGCTTAAGTACTTCCAGGCGAGGCCTCGATTAAATTGAGGCTACATTCTCTAGGTTCGCCTCAGGGATGTCCGTGTCCCGAGCCTGATGCATTTCCAGGCTCAGAGGCCGCAGTAAAACGATCCTTATCGGAGTAAGCCGGCTATTCCCCTATGCTGTCGACCATTGAACGTCCTCAAGGGGTGCCCCGAGCCTGATGACATTCCCGGGCTCGGAGGTCGTGATCCCTAAAATCACTGCTGGGGACGATCTCAGTCGCTATAAGCCGCTCTGCCACAATAAGCCGACTAATTCCCCCGTGACCAGGTTTTCAAGCCGACTGATTCGAGTCGTGCCCGAGCCCGAGTACTTCCGGGCGAGGCCTCGGTCAATATAACCTCGATATATTCCCAAGGGCAACCGGCTCGACCTAAGAGGCACAGGTAAGGCCTGCCTTCTTTTTTCGCTTGGTATTTGTGCCTCGAGCAACGCAATCCCACGGTGTGACCATAAGGACTACCTCCGGGAGGTCGATGCTACTGATGTAAGCCGATTCTCATCACTTCAGGGCTCCCTCCCGTCGTAGGTCCAGACCAGAGGTCACGCGGAGCGGATCTCGAGACGTCTATGCATATATTTTTGCATGTTCCTTTTTGCAGCGTCGAAGGTCGCAGTTTTAAAATTCACCACCGGGGATGACTCTGGTCGCGATAAGCCGCTCTGTCGCACTAAGACGACCTTACCCCCGGGGCCAGGTGGCCAGGTTCGAATTTCTAAATCACCCTCTAAGGGAGCCCCGCCGAGCTTGAAGCATTTCCGAGCTCGCCGGGCTGGACCCGAGGCCCAAACCTGGTCCGAAGCCTGAGTAATCTCAGGCCGGCCAATCCGAGTCGTGCCCGAGCCTGAGCGATTTTAGGCGAGGCCTCGGTCAAACCCAACCTCAAGCATCCCCAGTTCGGTCGACCTAATCTAAGTGGTTCAAGCCGAAGGCAATAGCTCGCCCTTGAGGCCCCGCCGAATAATCCTGCTCCATACGTCTCGACGCGACATTGCTCGGGATCTTTTATAAGAACGGGCTAAGCAAGCTTATAAAGGTGACACGGGCAAACAAGCAAGCTAAGTCTTCTAAGGAACACAGCTTTATAAGTTTTGGCAAAAATATACATTGTCTTTACAAGGGGTACGAATCTTTCGACCCCCACCTATCTACTAACTTAATTTCCTAGTCCACAGACATGTCCCGAGCAAGCTTTTCCTGCTCAAGGTTGGAAACCCTCCTCCGCAGAGCCAGCACCTCGGCCTCCGCTTTGTCGACCCAATCACGGTCGCTCTGAAGCTGGGCTAGGGCAGTCTTCCCCGCTTGAGTCACCCGGGCCAGCTTCTCCTCGAGCCCGGCGACCTTCGCCTTGGACTTGGCGGCCTTCGCGTCCGCCTCGATCGCCCGCGCCTCGGCTTCGGTGGCCCTCGTCTCGACCTCGACCGCCTTCGCCCCGGCCTCAGTGGCCCTCGTCTCCAGCTCGGTCGTCCTCTCCTCGAGCGCGGCGGCCTTTGCCTCAGCTTCGGTCGCCCTGACCTTGAGCCTAGCCACCTCGGCCTCAAATTCGGCGGAGGCCATCCTCGGAGCGGCAGAAAGCTCTTCGAGCCGTTCGTGGAGAGTGGCCGCCTCCTCGCGCGTAGTCTCTGCCGCCGCGCGCGCGGTGGGCAAATCCGCCAGCCGCACTCGGAGCTCCTGAGCCTCTTTCTGCGCGACTTCTGCCCTCAAGTTGGCGTCAGAGAGCTCGAGCTCGAGGCGCCGGACCATCGCTGTGACGCTTGAGCGGTTCTCGTCAATAGCCTCCTGCGCCTTCTGTCGGACTCGGGCGAGGGCCTCCTCCGCCTTCTTCTGCTCCTCCTCGACGGCCCTGGAGAGCGTCGCGGCGTGCGGGTCCCTCACGACGTTCAGCTCGCGCTCGACCTCTTGGGCCCTGCGCTCCCGCTCGACCTCAACGGCCCGCGCGAGCTCAAGGGCCTGAGCCTCCCTCAGGTGCACGACCTCCTCATGCCCGCGCACCGCAGCGACTTCGAGTTCGGCAGCGTCCCTCCGTTGGCCGACACGCCCCGAGGGCCTAGAAGCCGAGCACATGCCGCGACGACCCGCACTTCGGGAGATTAGCCGCAGGCCCTGCGAGGACGAAGGAAAGGTCACCACAGCTCCGAGAAAAGAAAAAATATAAGAAAGAGGGGAAGATCTGAGACAAATACACTTACCGCCACTAGCCGGTCCTCCAGCACTTGCAGATCGATGGCGCCGTCAGGACCCCAAGGCAGGTCGTCCGCAGCGGCTCCCTCGGCGGTCCCCGTCGCCGCGGAAGCACCGGAGCTCCCTGAGGTCCCGGCGTGACCCGCCTCAGCCGGGATGATGGCGGTCAAACCCCTAGGGATGGCGGCTGGCTCGGGGGCTCCTTGGTTGCCCTCGCCGACCGCAGCAAATACCCCGAGGCTGGCGCCCAGCTCGGGGGCTCCTTCGCCACACTCGGTCGCGCCGCCCTCGGTAGTGCCGCCCTCGACCGCGCCGACCTCGGTCGTGCCACCCTCGGCAGCGCCGCCCTCAACCGTGCCACCCTCGGTCGCACTCTCCTCGATCGCATCATCCTCCTCGAAAGTCGTGGAAAGCAGCAATCATCGCGTCCTAGACCGCGGTGCGAGGCAGAAATCGTCCTCGTCCTCCTCCTTCTCGGCCTCTCCCTGGACCACAGGAAAGGTCGGTGCCCCTCGGACGCTTGAACGCCGCGGCGGGGCGGGGTGACGAAAAATGTAGGGAGGCCGTACCTGGTGCAACGACTCCGCGGCGGCGGCAGGAGAACTCCTCCCCCGGGTGCTTAGCGCCAGAGCTCGTTGCTCTGGCTGCGCATCGGGGCCTGCGCGACGGCTGCCGCCTCCTGCTGCTGACAGAGAAGCCAGGATCAACGAAAGAAGAACCAAAGGGAAAGCATGGAGAAGCGAGCTCGAGCTCAGGTGACCCCAAGCTCGGGACATTCGACCTACCACAGTCCGGTCACCCCACTCAACGTGGGGCTTCTTGGCGACCGGCTCCAGGGCATCAGGGGTCGGCCTCTTGCTCCCCTTCTTGCCCTTGCTCAGCCCAAGGAGCGGCAGCATCTGCTTCGCCGTGTCCCAGAGCTCCTTGGTCACCTGCACGGACTCACCATGGTTAGCGCCCGGGTCCGGACTCTCGGGGCCGAGATCAAGGCAAGGGCCATTACCTCGCTGCTCCGCCCCAAGATGTTCTTAGGGACGTTGTCGCCGAGATTGTAGGCAGTGACGGCCTTCCCAAAGATTTCCTACATCCTCGAGGCAATCCAGGCCGCCTTCGGTGCTGCAAGAAGCCAAAAAGAAGAACGTAAAGAAGCAAGGAAACTTCGACCAAGCCCAAAAGAACTTGGGGTCATGCAATGCTCATCCTTGTGGCCTTCCCGGGTGGCGTCGTGCCTCCCGGTGATCTCGAAGAAAGGGTGCAGCCTCTTTCGAAGAGGAAACACCCGGTTCCGCAGGTAGTCGTGGACGACCGCCTGTCCCTTTAGCCCGCGCGTAGCGCAGATGTGGATGAGCGTGACCACCGCCTGGTCGGCCGTCGAGTCCTCGGGCTCCGGGATCTCCCGCTTGCCGTCAACCGTGGCGTCGTTGTAGGCAAGGCCGCTCCCCTCGCCATTCTTCAAGTAGAACCATTTCTCCGTCCACGGCCCGAGCGAGTCCCGGGTCGGGATCTGGAGAAAGGAGCAAGGGAGTCCAGCTCGCAGCCGGAAGTAAAGACACCCGATGATGGGGTCCTTCGTGGTGCGGGACAAGGAATAGAAGCGAAAAAACAACGAGGGGGTGGGAAGAATGCCCAAGAACTGTCAAGGCCCCGAATTCGAGTTCGACTCATGCGGCTAGCAAATTAACTCTAACCAATCTTTAGCCACATTTGAAATCGATTAATAACTCCCGAGCATATCCTAAGCTGCCGCTTAGCAATATCCAAGCTTAACCAAAGTTTTTTGAGCTAGAAACTTCACCCTGAAAAATGTGGTTTCCATCAAAGTTTGGAGCCTCGTAATAGGAGATCCATAATGAATTAGGATGTGTATGTTAGTTGGTTACAAACTAGGAACTTTCCTCTTCAGTATGGTTGAGTTTTGGGCCCAATCCAAAAGCAAACACAAATTTTAAATATGGCTCAAAGATTGAATCCTGCGCTGAAATTTTGGGACTTAGCAAATGCGCCAACACAACACCATATAGCAGCACATAAAGAACTCCTCAGCCCCAACCACTTCCCCATTCCTCATTTCCTCCCCATTTTTTTGCTTCTAACCCAAAGCAAGCAGGAGGCAAGCAAGAGGCCAGCTCCTCCCTCCTCCTCCACGGCAGCTGCGCCTCCTCCCTCCTGCAGCTCCTCTTCCTCCCCAAGGTGGCGCCTCCCTCCTCCTCTTCCTCCCCATGGCTGCAAGCCCTAACTCCTCCCTCCTCTCCCCAAGCTCCCCTCTACTCCTCCATTCCTAGGGTTCCAACATTTGGGTTTGAGGTAAGTGTGGGTAAGACTCCCCATGAGCTTGATGATCCATTTGGGGGCTTAGGAAAGTAGGGATTTGGGTTTTGGTTGGGGAAAAAATCAGTTTAGGGTTTGTGCATTGTTCTGAATTTTCGAGCAGAAAACTGTAGCTGCTGTGTTTCGTATTTTAGAGAAAGTTCCGAGCATCTTCTGCTAGTTTGGATGAAGAAGAAAACGTAGATAAATGAGTTACCTTTCATTTCCAACTGGAATCACTTGATTCCATTCATCCAACAGAAAGTTATGATGATTTTGGTACATGCTGCACTGAAATGCTGAAACTGTGAAAGTTGGAACTTGAGCTGTGGATTAAAATTAGTTAGAGGCCGAATTGGACTTAAGTTTTGCCTGAGACGTTGTAGGAAGTTTCGTGTAGATTGCCAAAACTGTCATCAATTGCTCAATTCCATTAAGTATAGCATTTGTTATGAGGAACTTAGTGCATGCTGTTCAGAAGTTCTGAAATTTTTGGACTTTGCAATTGCTCTCGGTTTGCGGGAAAACTGGGAATTCCTCGAGTAGTGAATGAGAAATCGGCCAAAACCAAGTTGTAGATATGTCTCTTGAGTTTTATTAGGGCTTGGAATCACTCAATTTGGTTAAGTGGTTAGGGAGTTGTGAGCAAATTAGTGCAGCTCTGTCCGGGAATGTTGCAAATATTCAGAGTGTTGTTTTTGTGAGTTTTTGGGCAAGTTAATGAATTGGGAAATCAGTGGGGGTAGATGTATGTTTAGGTTTTGTTCTTATGTTCGTTTATAAATTGGAATCACTCAATTTCATGAAACCATGTGGAAGTTGTGCCTAAAATGGTGAAGTCTCGTTGGAAGGGCTGAAATCTGTCCAAAATGTATTAGTGAAAGTTAGAGCTAGATTGGAATGGTGTAAAGCATATCAAAGTATTGTTTAGCTATTAATGCGTATTGTTAGCATTTTTTCTTTCCGTTTTGTTGTAGAATGCTTGCATTTTGGAATTGTGATGAATCTTTAATTTTGCGTTTTCATTCCATATGCATGGCATGCATCTCACTCATTTGCATTCATTATAAACGTGTAGAGAACGAAACCGCGGCCGTTGACGTGGCCGTGGTCGGGGAAGGCGTTGAGGGCGTTTGTGGTTGAAACTCGGCGAAGCACAAGGCAAGCACCTAAGCATATTTCCTCCTTATGTAATTGTATTTTTGAGAATAAATTACTTATGGGATGATTTAAGTTATGCATTAGGAGTTGAATTATGGATTGGTATTAGAACCTAATTGTTGCACATACACTCATTGATACTTGTTGAACACCTCCTTTGGAGCTAGTCTATGGGTAATTATATTGTGTCCATGCTTAGCTTGCTTAGATGTCGGGTATGGGCCAAGTGGTGGATGGTTCCATCGCTTGAGAGTTGTTTACTTCACTATTGGGCTATAACGGTTGTGGTTAGAAAATGAAATGTGAAAATGAGATCGGGCGAGAAGGTTGGAATATTTGGGTGTGGAGACTCAAATGTGTAGTCTCGCCTGTGTCGGTTGAGGACCGATCCGCTGTTTGCCCTTTGATCGAGCACACTTTGTTGATCGCATGCCTGATCATGGTAAGGTAAGCCACCCTTTCATGGCATACTACTCGATGGGTCATGCCCTCATGCGGTTGGACGTGGTTGAGGGCGAGGCTTAGGCTCCTCGAGGGCCAAGTGAGGCTTGAGCCGCTCGAGGGGTTGCTAGGTGCTCGGACCGCATGAAGATGGTTCGACGAGTAGGTATGGATGGGAGGAGGGTTGACATGAGTTCCTTTGTGGGATTCCTATCGTGTGATTGATGATCCCCTGCAGGGTGAGTAAACGATTCGAATTGCCGCGCTCTTGGATATGAGCACGCTTGTATCATCGCACATTCAGCGTAGTAATAACTTAAACTTGGAACTTGTGGGTACAATGATGGTTATACTTGGTTCATATGTATACTTGCTTTACTTTAAGTGTTTAAACTTCAAAATTCAATCTAGTAGTAGGTGCTGTTCATAACTGCTATAAAATTTGTAAGTTGAGTAGTTGAATGTGAATATGAATCAAAGTTAAGCTTTTAGGCACTTGTTACCTTAAGCTTTTCCTTGCTACATCCAAATGCATATGTCTTCAAGTCGGTCATATATGGACCACGGGTAAGTCTTGCAGTACCTTACGTACTCATGCTTCGCTTGTGGTTTTCAGTGAGGGCGATGCAAAGTTGCGAGTTCTCGTCCTTATTGCCTCTCGGTGGTGGGCGGGGCCCGAATAGAGGCTATGCTCAATGATTCAAACGCCGGAAGTGTTCAGGCGGACACTTCCGAGATAGCATACTTTTGGTTTTATTTTGTGGTTGTGTATTCGCTTTGTTGTATAGTTATCCTTAAGCCATGTTATGTGTAGTCTTCAAAATTTGGCTACTTCTATTGTTGAACCTTATTGTATTATGGTGCTCATCCCATGCTTAGTATGTTGCTTCCTTTTGGTTATATTGTGGTTGTGTCATGATGGTTATGATATGTTCATGCTTTTTGTCTTATATTGTTAATTGTTTCTCCTCTCTTTGTGTGGATGTCCTCTCTTTTAGAGGCATCATGCCGATTTTTTGTGTGTAGATTTCCGAGTCTAGGTAGTATCTCTTGTTTTGCTGGGTTTTGTCTTTGTGCCTTGGTTTTTAGTTGTTTTGTTGTGCTTCCGCTTGCGTGTCCGGATGTGGGGTTTGAGTTCGTTGCCCCTTTGTGCAAATTGAATTGATATGGCATTGGAAACCAAGATGGGATCTGGCGAGTTTCGGGTCGACATCGGGGAATACCGGGATTGTTGTCGATTATTTGAGTGGCCTCACTGTTGTCTCACTTGGGCTTGGGTGCTAGCATTGCGAGAGCCATCGGCGATCCGTTGCTAGCCTCCAAATCCAATGAGGACGACAGAGCATTCAAATAGCCGAGGACGGTCTGGGCGGCTCCTCTCAAGAACCCCTCGCAAAGATGAGCAAAGGTAGAAATATGGAGAAGGGAGTTGGGTACCAAATTGACGAGCTCGATCTCGCACTGCGCAAGGACTGCGGCCAAGAAATCGCTCTCTGGGGTCCGCAGCCCAAAAAGCATGTAATGCTCCGTGCTCACGACCTCGTCATCCCGAGGCTGCGGCACGTTCTCCCCGGCCGGAAGCCGCCAGGTGAACGGGTCCAGCAGCCCCAAGGTCTCCATCTCCTTCATCTGCTCCGCGGTAAACGCGCTCTTCCTGAACTTGGCAATGGAGTCGGGGGAGGGTACGAGATTGAAAGCAAAGGACAGAGGCGTCGGCGCGAAGATGCGAGAAAGAAGAGGGCAGAGAGTACGAGCAGTGGGGAAGAAAGGCTTCGAGGAACGAGGCCTCCCGGTTTTAAAGGCGCCTCAACTGTCGACATTACTATCGCCTCAAAAGGCGCGCCCGCAGCCGGCAAGCAGTAACCGAGGTATTGTGACCCTTCGAAACTCTCGCACGAACGCGTCTTTTCAAACATCCATTAGCCATCCCTCCGACTTCCTCGTACACGAGGATCGGGCGCTTCCGGGCCCCCTTCGTCCCCTCAAGGCGGAGAAAGCCCAAGCATCCCGGGCGTCATCAAGCCCACTCAAAAACAAGGCTTTAAAACTCAAACATTCCCGAGCTTGGCCAAAAGGGCGATCCCTCCTCGAAGACTTCAGACTCAAGAACGCGTAGAGTGTCATACCGTTTCTTGAGCCTCAGGGGCTGGTTGTCGGGGATCAGTCATCCTGACACATGTCCAGGCCCCCCTCGGGGCTTTCGGCCGTCCTCCCCCGAGCTCAGAGGACTGTTCCCGAGCTCGGGCGAGGGTGGTCCTGAGCTCGGGCAAGAGCTTCCCCAAACTGCTGCAAACCTCGACGACCTCCTCGACCTCGGCACCCCCAGTCCAGACTTCAATGTAATAGATCTCCTCTTTTATGTATGGATGATCTCCATCCCCTGCATGGGAACTAGGGCCAACCACTCTTGTCAGTCCCCCCGCGTAGGGACTAGAGGCTATCTGTCCCTGTCAGAATCCC
Organism: Otatea glauca; assembly: GCA_036346275.1. Taxonomy (NCBI): domain Eukaryota; kingdom Viridiplantae; phylum Streptophyta; class Magnoliopsida; order Poales; family Poaceae; genus Otatea; species Otatea glauca. Next base: position 35,651,745 of record CM070727.1, on the reverse strand, counting down.
CTGCGTGGGAACTAGGGTCAACCACTCCCCAACAGCTCCTGTCAGTCTCCCTGCGTGGGAACTGGGATTAGCTGCTCCCGTCAACTCGCGAACGGCCACATGACGTCAGCCTCGGGATCAACGCTGGGAGCCTATAAAGCGCCCGACCACCCCGGTCGGAGGGGGGATCCAGTATCCAAAGAACCGCAACGGTAACAAGATCGCACAAGGCAACACACCGAGAAACCTAAGGGGAACGCGCAGATACATCTACGGCAACGCTTGTACATTCCACCGTTCACCGAGCTCCCTCGGCCGTTGCCTCCTAGCGACCCCGAGGCCAGACTCCCCCTGTAGTTCTCTCCCGAGGAGCTCTTAGACATCTTTCGCCTATGGGCAAGACTAGAGTAGAGCTGTTACCTGACCTAGGGAGCTCGAACCAGTATAAACTTTGTGTCCCCTGTTTGCTCGTCCTTCCCTTTGCTGCATGTCTTCTAACCCCTCTTCCCGGACGAACGCGACTCTGGGCCTCGCCCCTTCGTGCGATCCTTCCCCCCTTCTTTTGCAGTTGACGGTCCCGATCGTCGACAGGAGTAATTCACATGGCGCAAGAGGGGGGCCCTGGATGTGGTAACCAGTCCTACCAGTGTTGAAACCTTAGCGGGTGGTATCGGGTTAAGCCAACGCGTTGTAAAGGCTTTGTTATAAACACTCGCCTTTGTGGTGTAGGGTTGTATCATGTGGGTAAAGTGCATAACCTCTGCAGAGTGTAAAACTATTCGGATAGCCGTGCTCGCGGTATTGAGCAATGCTTGAGAATTACAATTAAGGGTTAGCTTAATTAAATGGAAAAATTGGTTGGGATGGCAGGATGCCATGGGAGTTGAAAATTGATTTAGGATTGGAAACTTGGTTTGCTCGAGGAACACTGAAACTATTATTTACTGTTATTTGTTTTACAATCTTTATGATATATTTATTGTATTTGTTCGTAAATGCTGCTTATTGCAAAATAGCCATGAAAGCCTATCCTTTGGAATAAGCCTTGCATATAGTTACATAAAATTGCATTCTGTGCACAACTTGTTGAGTGCTTTAAGTACTCACCCTTGCCAACAACAATAATCACTGTTGAAGAATCAACACCTGTGTTGGAGGAGTTCCAGGAGGACACGAGTCATTAGGGTCCGAGCCTTGTCAGTTGCCTGTGGTGAACTGATGAGCTATCTACGTTTTCTACTTTCCGCTGCTTAATTCTTAGCTTATATTTCAAATCTTGGCCTGCATGGCTTAATAATGTAAATTGGTCATAAGATCATACACTTAGCTATATCAATAAATGGAGTATTTGTCTATTATCGTTGAGTATGATGTGATATGTACCAATGTTGAGCTGTGTGCACTAGCGTTGATCCTGAGACTAGTGCGGTAAACACAGTGAGTTCGAATCAGTGGATTCGGATCCTTACACACATCCTCCCTCCGGATCTCTGGCGGCCGTGGGCGGATAGCCAAAACGGCAGAACTGCTTCCGCGACGAACGTCTTCGTCTTTGTTTTATGGGAAAATCGATGAGTGTGCTTCTTTTCCCTTTTCTTTTCGGCGAACGAACGTACTAGCTGCCCTCTTTCCACGGCATGATCAAACAGGCCGACCCACAGCTGCCTTCATAATCGATTCCACGCCGTGTCTAGTCCGTTTGCTAGGTTGTGTGATTTATTTTTCTACGGCGGTCTTTTAAGGCGAGTTTTTGAAAAAGTCCAAAACGTGAGCCATAAGTCGGTTTGTTTTCTTTTTCTTTTCTTTCCTTTTCTTTATTTCTTTTCTTTCTTCTTTCCTTGCTTTTTCTTATTTCCTTGTCTCGTAGCTTCCCTTTCCGTCTCAGCTTTGGCCTTCTTCTCCAGCCTGCCTGCATGCTTTAATGTGGTCAGGGTGCCATGCAGCCATGTGGTTTGGCCACATACCCCTTTCTTCTTTGCATTGCCACATGCCTTCGGTCATATTTGTTTCGGTTTTTTCATTGACTTAAAAGCAGAAAAACCAAAGCCGAAACAAACGACTGACTTTTAAGCCGGGTTTAAAAAAACCTAAAAGCCTCCATATAACTATAAGCCAAAAGCCAGATAAGAGGTGCTTTTTTGGGCTTTTTCAGGATGAAATAACCCTTTTGCCACTGAAAATCTTCAAAATTACCCACCAAATACCATCATACATAAACTCAAGAATCCTTCTCCCATCTCCTCGTCTTCTCTCGCTCCCGTGTGCAACATGCCTTCTCCCTTCGCCGCTCCGGTCTCTGCCGTCCCCAACCCCTCCCTCCTCTGCTGTCCCCAGCCTCTTTCCTCCTCCATCGACCCGGATTCAGCGCGACGTGGGTTGAGGCGGCCGAACCCGAGCTTGGAGCAGCGGGAGGCTACAGGGTCCGGACGTGACGCAGGTGGAGCTGAACTGATTCGACCATAGCATGGCGGGAGGCGGTTACATTCGGCGTGGCCTGGTGGAGGCGGGCGGACCCGAGGGTGGAACGGCGGGAGGCGGGTGGAGACGGCCGGATCTGGCGCGGCAAGAGGTGACCGGATCCGCCTCATCGAGCCCCTCAATATATATTTTTATTTAGTTTGACGAGAGTTCAGAATTGTTATGCTATTTTCAGTTTGAGAAGAGTTCAAAATTGCCGTGTAATAAGAGTTTCAAGTTGATAAATAATTATGCTTAGAATGAAGTTTGAATTCAAGATTAATCTATGTTTTTCAATATGATATTCGGTGAAAAAAGTATGAAACATTTGTATTAGATAAATCAGTACATAAGAAAAGTCCTTACAACCTTAAAGAGTATTTCAAACTTTCTAGCAATAAGCTACACCATTCAACTCATCAAAAAGCCAGGATGTCAAACAACATATCTTGCCTTAAAAGCAGACGGTTTAAAAGCTCGTTAAGTCAAAAATCTAACTTTAAACCAAAAGCCAAAAAACCTAACCGAAACAAACAGATCCTTCGATCTTCTTTGGATCCCTTTGCACTCCATGCAACTGAGTCGGCCTCGGCCTCCCTCGTCTCCCTCTGGGTTCTAACTTGGCACAGTGAAATAACTAGAGTCAATTTGATATCTTCAATTCCTTGGTACCTAACAACAAGTAGGAACCACTATTTGGTATGATACAATTCTCATGGGATAAAGGAGATTCACTAAGGAAAAAATTCAACTGGAATTATTTGATGCGGCTTAATAATTTTTTCTAGTTAAATAATATATTTAACTGAAAATTGCTAACCGTGTCTATTTCCGCATCAACCGTGTCTTCCACATGAAGTTCATGTGTGCTAAGTGGAAGAACTAAGGATTGAAATTTCGTTGAATTTTGTCGAAATCTCGGATTTCGGGCCCCACGAGATCTAAAGTATCAGTCGAAAAAATTTGAAATGCTATAGTACTTTCTTTTTTTCGGCTATTTCATGAAAAAATCCGGATTTTCCTTTTTATGGCCGGATTTGACTTCAATTACATCAATAACGCATAAGAAAGTGATCTTTGATACATCAATAACGCATAAGAAAGTGATCTTTGATGATAATTTGTCTAAAAATTATTTTTTTGAGATTTTTTAAAATTTTAGCAGAAACACTGTTAGAATTTTATAAAATTGAAGATGTTTTTTAATGCTATGAAAAATTTATGGTACTATATCAAGAAGTCTAGGATCAAACAGGAATTTGTTTAAAATATTTTATCTTCATTTGTTTTAAAAATAAAAAACAGAATTAGCATAAACGAGGTAGTAATAGTGTCAGAATTTTATAAATTTTTTCACGTTTGTTCATCATTTGGAAATTTTATGGTAACATTAGTGATGCATCAAGACTATCCATAAACTTTTTCAAAATGTTCTAACATGGTTTGAACCATTTTCCATGCAGTTGAAATTTGTCGGTCAGCCTTAAGTTGCATTGTCCGAATTTTTAAAAGTTCATGAAGCTTGATAATCTTCTGAAAATTTTATGGGAACATTAATGAAGGATCATAACCATGCATAAAAAATTTCAAAAGTTTCTAACATGACTTGCACCATTTTTCATTCGGATCAAACTTGTCGGTCAGTGTTTTATCAAGACAGTAGCAATGTTCGAATTTTTACAAATTCCTCAGACATGATAATCATCTGAAATTTTTATGAGAATATCACTAATGTTTCAGGTACCTTAAAAAAAAATTTAAATTGTTTTGACATAGTTTGAACCATTGTTCATTCAGTTGAATTTCATTGAAATTTCTGCAATTTTGCCCGAAATTTCGGTCCAAAAAATTTCGGATTTGATTTTTTATTTTTGAATTTTATCCGGATTTCGTCCGAAATTTCGGATTTCAGTGGATAACGAAATGTAAGCCGAAAACGAAATTTGGAACCCTGCGAAGAACATCCTAGTTATTTGGTTTTTGTGCTGGTCATGCTTGTCTTCACAGTTCAATCTATAGATTGTATCACAACACTAGTTATCCTTCTTCTTGGTTGACATCTTGTAAATCGAGGAGTATTTATCTATTGTTGTTCATTCATCGTGAAAGATGGGGCACCTTACGTCGATCGACCTCTCTATGAGGTTCGATCTGCATCAGTGGATCCAATTGGGTAGCACCATTTTTAGTCAAAGTTGTAGTGGCCGAACATTTACCCCTATCTTTTCCAAAAGGGTCATGAGGGCTTGGTCACGGGTCGCCCACCTTGGACCATTTACACCCCTACGTAGGGTAGAACTAGGGGTGAAAAATGAATCAAATGTGAATCGGATAGTGGCTATACTGCATTCATATTCATATTTTTTAAACGAATATGAATGGGAATACGAATATTCTCGAATATGATTATGAACCGAATGTTATAACAAATACAAATACGAATTGAATGCTTTCTCAATTCGGTCGAATTCAAATATCCTAAAATATAACAAAGGTTTACACAAGAAATTCAAACTCCAAATATCTACAAATAGAGCTCCAATATATGGAATTATATATATCAAACGGGGTGCAACATAGTAACTAGACAGGGGAAATAAATCTGTTAGATCTGGATATTATCCGTATTTGTATTCGTATTCAACCACATTTTCTGATACCACATTCGTATTTGTATCTAGCAAAAAATACGGATACTATTTGTTTTGCAGCACGAATGTTATTTTCCTTACCACGTTTGCAGCCATCCGGATGTGGACACCGGATAGAATGGATTATCCGAATTCGTTTTACACCCTTAGCTTTCACAGTAAAAAAATCTGCACAGTTTTTTCCTACAATCTGAACCGTCGATTTTGCATGAGATGGTCCCGCGGGGACTGCTAAAGTTGCGAGGACTGCACCTGATCTGTGTTCTAGATAAAATGGGCTAGTTTTCCAAGGTTCCGCCCCTTAATTGACCGTTAACGCCCGTTTTGGATGGGAGAGTCTAAAAGAAAAAGCATAGGAATCAGGTAACAGAGATGTACAAGAACAAGTGGTTGGAATTATTGAGTTTTATAGACCAATTAGTTGATCAAAAAAGTTTAAGCTTAAACCGATGAGAAAAGGTGTATAATATACTTCAACACTCCCTCTCATATCTAGGCTTCATCAGGCCTAAAACATATACTAGAAGTAGGCCATAGTTATTATTTTAATATTACGTAAGCTAGGTATTAGACACAGTACCTATACACTCTTATATTATAGTGAGTTTTATGCATGAATCAGTTGATAAGATTAAGCAAAGGAGAAAAAGCCGGCAATACACTTCAACGGGAACGAAGGATTGGAGCCACCAAATTCTTTGGAAAGTTTCTGCAACCTTTACTTGCACGTGAAAACAAAAATCCACGGAATTATTGTGATTGAAGTGTCGTGCTGTGGTCGACGCAGCACTCGATGCCGTCGCGTTGTGGCCGGATCCCTCGCTGCCGTCTCTTCTGAGCGGCCGCGTGAGGCTTTCCCTGGTGCTTTTGAACTTGCCCGTCGCTTCCAACCCCTCGCTGGAGTGTGTTGATGAGAACGCTGGGTGGTGTAGGGAGGGGATAGGAACAAATGACGGGGAAAGGGAAGCAACATACAGGGATGCCACAAGGTGGGCAAACAGTAGGAAGAAACATCGGTGGACCAGAGCAACGTGGTTGGGGATTTCGATCTCGTTCTCTATCCTGCAATGACGTGTGGGCCCATTGGTTTAGTGGGCCATCTGTCAATGGCTAACAAGTGAAAAGATTTAGTGCTCATTTAGTTCTAAAGGAAATAGGATTATTATTTACTCTAGATATGTTTTTTTTATATTCCTGTGTTTGAAACGCCCATTCCTAGATATTTCCTTTGTTTTTCTTTCCTTTGTTTTGCACGAACATTAATTTCTTATTCCTTTTTTTTCATTCTTTTGTTTTCTATTTGTACGATCCAATCGGACCTGACTCATGAAGAAATGATCGATGAGTAAGGGTAGTATACAAGGGATCCTAACTATTGCAATGGAAAAATTTCAATGAAATACATTTCATTGCAATAGTTAATATTATTGCCACGAATAATTTGTTTGTGGTGATAAGTTTTGTATATTGCCACAACTCTCAATTGTTGTGATTTTTTTCGTTGCAATAAATTGATTGTATTGCAATGAAAAAATAAATCATTGCATTAACTAATTACTATTACAACAATGTCTTGCGATATTTACATTCTTTTACAATGATATATAGGTATCTCTACTACTACTAATTAGGAGTTGGTGGTGGTACGTCTGATCTCCCATCTATTCTTTCGGTTCACATTACCCGTTAGATCTTAGCTTAAACGGAAGAGATACACCCTCATCGGTTGCTAAATCGGGCTAAGCTTCCCACCAACTCCCACCCACGATCTCCATCCCAAATTCTCGATTCCAACTTCCCCTCTCTATTTCTCCCGTCGCTCGAGTCGACGACGGGGAAGGAGGGAGAGACCAGCGGCGAGCAATGTGGTGAACGACGGTGTGGAGCATCGATGCGCGCTCCCATTGTCTTCTCTCTGCAACACATATTCTAGGTGCATGGATTTATTTCAATTATTTATTGCTCCAATAGCATTTTTCATTCATCGATGTTTGTTTTGCCAAATGGGGAAAAATAGTATGCTACAATGTGCTTAAAAATATTGGCATTGAGCTAAACTAAGATAATACGATTTGCATATGTCTAGGGAGAGTTATTGTATGATTATTAAGGGAGAGATTGATGATAAAAAATTATGAATTATTTGCGTGTTGTCAAATCACTCTTTAAGGGGGAGATTGTTAATTCTATTTGTGATTTATACATGTGATGATTAATTTGACAATAATATTTGTGATGGATTACAATATTTATTATAAAATAATTTATTTGTTGAAAAATAGGGTACTGTATGGGTTTGTGTTTATTTACAACAGGAGATGTAGCGCAGGCAACAGGAGCTGTAGCGCAGGAATGCGAGATGCACATTGCAGCACAAGCATACAAGGCGCACCACACTGCAAGTCAGGAAGAATCCGCACAGGTGACATGTAGCCCGAGCGTAGCACACGAGGTCGCAGGTGCAGGCGTAGCATGCGAGGGACTTAGGTGCAGCGAGATGAGACGCGTAGAGGTCTATGCGGACGGACGACGCAGTGTAGAGGCCAATGGGTTGTGAAGGCGAGTGAGCCACGCGAGAGCGGAAAGTGGGCTATAGCGTGCATGCGTGTGAGTTTTGGACTGAGTATGTATGTATGAGTCTATGTGTTATTGGGCTAGTTAAATATGTATGCATGTATTTAATTAGGGATAAGAAATTAGGGTGAAGAGGACAATAAATTGGAGGAGGTACCTACTGGGCTTCGTGCAGCCTCACCAGAGAAAAGAAAAACAGGAAAAGCACCTCCGGCGGCGGCGCGAGAAGAAAAACCGATTTCGGTGCTACAGTACAGCGCGTGCTACAGCTCGCGCCGTAGGAGTTTGAAGTGGCGCAACCAGGGTTCACAAAACCGAAATCATGAAAAACTGCAAAAATCACTCAAAAACCGAAGGGTTAAGAAATAAAAAAAAATTGAAAACCGTTCGGTTTTCGCGAAAAACCAGCCAACCAATTGAATGTTCCTAAAAACGGTTTTTGAGCGATTTTTTGTGAAAATTGCGGTTTTTCAACGTTTCAATGCATAAATTTTTCAATTTTTTTGAATTTTTTAATTAGACCGGTTTACCGAGCGGTTTTGGATCTCGAGCTGGAGCGGTATGGTCGAAAATCGTGAAACTCTACTGCGCATTTTTCTTCTATCGGCTGTACAGCGCGAAAAACAGAGAAGAAATTTGGATAGGGAAGAAAAGTGAAAAGATAGGAGAATAGAAGAGAAGAGAAAAAAAAAGAAAAATTTAGACAAAAATTTGAGGGATTATTCGAGGGTTGTGCTTTCATGTAATGTGATCCTTGTGCATATTCTTTGAAGAAAATAAGTGTGTATAAATTTTGATTTACTAATTCTTGTTTATGTTAAAATTGCTTTCTAGTATACATGTTTAATCTTGTTTTCTTTGATGGACTTAGATTGATTCTATTAGTTTGATCCTTGTTTTATTAATTTTTAGAATTAATAAAAATAGAAAAAAAATTAGGTTTAAACGTTAGTTTGCACCATTCATCCCCTCTGGTGGGTGCGCCTCAATTTCAACCTCGCGTTCACTTTCTGGAGAAGCGGCATGTTGACTGCAGGTGATCTTGCCAGCGAGAGGTGACGTGGTGGTTTATGGGGAGGACTTCGCTGGTGAGATGGCTCACTGGTGTTGCACGGGGATAGAGAGGGGGAAGAAGAGGAAAGGGAGAGGGAGAGAAAGAGGTTGACTGGTGGGGCCCCTTATTTTTTATTTAATGCAAGTATTGCAAGCCTGACAGTTCATTATACACTGTCTATTATAGAATGCCATGTGAGCTAAAACTATCGCCACATCAGATAAAACTGTTAAGGAACCTCGCTATCGAATAGTCTGGGGTTTCCGAACAGATCTGAAGTGGAGAACAGAGAGAGAGAGACACAGGTTTAGGGAGGAACAACGAGAGAATTCTTTATTGCTTTCTAATTCCTTGTACAATGGGGGGACCCCCCTCCTCCTTATATAGTAGTCGCCTAGGGTTTCGGCTAAGGGACCATCGTGGACCTTCATGGGCCACGTGGTTTCCCAACACTCCCTTTTGGGCCCTTTGCCGCGAGATGCATATGCCTCATTAAAACTCCAGAAAAACCCAGTGGAAAAGATACTTGGAGAAAGAGTACATAGCATACGCTTACTGCGTTGCACGAATTGCCTCATTAAAACCTTATGCAAGAAAAACTTCATAAAAAACTTGCTACGGAAAAAGAGTACAATTCACCCGAATTTCAAATTGCTAATCTTCGAGATTCATATTGGGTACTCAAACCTCATGTTTAAGATTTATGTGGGGGTATGTGAAATATCTCCCCTTGAAATATGCACTTCTCTAAGTCTCATCATCCCAATCCCTTTACGCACCTTTCAAAGGTAGATCTTTGGGAGTGATTTAGTGAACAAATCTGCAAGATTTTCACATGACTTAGTATGCGATATCTTGATCTCGTTCATCTTATGCAATTCGTGAGCATAGAAGAACTTGGGGTTGATGTGCTTCGTGAGATTGCTCTTCACATAACCCATCGTGCTTGAGCAACACAAGTGCATTATCTTCATAGATGATCGTGGGAGTTTGCTCAATGTTCAAGCCACATGACTTCGAATGTGGTGAACCATTCTTGAGCCATGCACATTCACGAGAGGCTTTATACAAAGCAATGATTTTGAGTGGTTTGTCGGCGTTGAGACAAGAGTGCGCTTAAACGATTTCGAAACCGCTGTTCCTCCACATAGGAAAACATACCCGCTTTGGGACTTGCCGTTATGCGGGTCGATAAGTACCAAACATCGCGTAGCTAACCAAATTCAGTTCATTGTTTCTTCGAAGAACAAACCGAGATCTTTGCTTCCTTGGAGGTAACGGAAGATGTCCTTGATCCCTTTCCAATGCCTTTTGGTGGGTTACGCCTTTGTCTTAGGGCTAGCAAATTCACAGTGAACGCAATGTCCGGCCTGGTGCTATTCGCAAGGTACATGAGCGCTCCAATCGCACTCGGATATAGGAATTTGCTCCCGGGACTTCCTCCCCTCTTCTCTAGGTGCAGTATGGGTCTAGGTGCGCTTGGAGTGACCTTAGACCATTGGAGTCTTTGCAGGATATGCCTTTTCAAAGCCAAATCTTTCCAACACTTTCTGCGTGTAGGATGATTGGTGTATCAAGATTCCTCCTTGGACATGCTCAAGCTGCAAGCCTAAACAAAACTTGGTTTTACCGAAATCTTTCATTTTAAACTCAGACTTCAAGTATGAGCATGCTTCTTCAATTTCTTCATCTGTCCCAATGATGTTCAAGTCATCTACATAGACGAAGATTATACAGAATCCATTCGGGGATCGCTGTATAAACACGCATGGACAATCTTCGCTGTTCGTGTAGCCTTTCTTGCAGAGAAAGTAGCTTCATGATCGGAGAATAGGTTTCTTCATAATCAACCACAGGACGTTGAGTGAAACCTTGAGCTACAAGCCATGCCTTGTACTTTACAACTTCGTTGTTTTCATTCCTCTTCCGAACAAAGACCTACTTGTGACCTACAGGGTTTATATGGGGAGGTGTGCAGCATACGGGCCTAAACACCTCCCTCTTGTTCAGAGAGACTAACTCTGCAGTGATTGCCTTCTTCCATTCTTCCCAATCTAGCCTTTTCTTGCACTCTGCGAGAGATGCAGGCTCGAGATCATGATCAATGATCGAGGCAATCTTCTTTGTAAAGTATGCATCGACATTGGTTGCTGTTCTATTCAGGGATTCTCCTGTTATTACAAAGTTTATGGCCATTTCATCATGGGGTGCTTCATGCACTTCTACTTGCTCTTCGCTGCTATTTTCTATCGCAGGGGCAAGTTCCTTTAGCTTTTTATTGCCCATGTGTGCGCACACATTATTTCCGACGGCATCCTGCAGTGGAAGATTCAAGTCTGGAATTGCCTTTTCCGTTGGCGTCTTTCCAGTGCCAGGTCTCAACTGGCTCCCCTTCTTTCCTTGGGGCATTTTCGTGATTGGTTGTGGTAAGTCCTCTCGCTTGATTTTCTCGCACGTCTCGGGTACTTTGGGTTTGAGGAGCAGTTTCTGTTCTTTTTCTTTGAGGCCTCTGAACAGGATGAGGGATACCTTATGCTTTCTTTGGTGTTTCCACCCTCTCTGGTGCATTTCGTGCGGGTACATGCGACTTAACCACGCCCTTCAGATCACAAAAATGATCAGGCGGTTCATTTGCTAAATTCTGCAAATCAATTATCTTCTGGACTTCTTGATTTGCATCATTAGTGCGAGGGTCATGCACGGGGATCCCAGTGGAGTGCCATATGATTTTCTGGCATTTTTCATCCAAAGGTTGATTTCCCCCCTAATGACGAGAAACGATCCTCGTCAAATATGCAATCAACGAATCGGGCTGTATGCAAGTCTCCACTCATGGGTTCCAAATACCTGATTATGGATGCACTCTCATAACCAATGTATATCCCAGACTTGCAGAGAGGGCCCATTGCAGTCCGCTGAGGGGATGGTATAGGAACATATACCATACACCCAAATTTTTCGAGATAGGAGATTTTCAGGATGACTCCGTGCATCAGTTGCATAGGGGAATAGATATTGTAGGCCGAAGGTCTGAAATTGATGAGAGCTGCTGCATGCAGGACTGCGTGTCCCCAACAAGTGTTGGGTAAGTTACAACTCTGCAAAAGCGGTCTAGCAATGAATTTAATCCTCTTTATTAGTGCTTCAGCTAGTCCATTCTTCATATGGACGTGCGGTACGGAGTGCTCAACTGCTATCCCTGTTGCAATGCAATAATCATCAAATGCCTTTGAAGTAAATTCGCCAGCATTGTCCATTCTAATGACTTCACGCGATGATCAGGGAAAGCATTCTTAATTCTTATGATCTGCGAGATCAGCTTTGCAAAAGCATGGTTTCTTCTTGACAATAAGCATACATGCGACCATTTCGAAGAAGCATCGATGCGCACCATAAAGTACCGAAACGGCCCTGACAAGGGCAGAATCGGGCCGCAAATGTCCCCCTGGATGCGTTCCAGAATGCAGGATTTCACTTTGCACTTTCATGGTGAGGTCTAGTTATTAATTTCCGGTGGCACATGCAGGGCACACAAAATCTTCATGATTCGAGAAATTTTTAACATTAATGCCATGACCTTGTGAGTTATTCACTATATTTCTCATCATTCTAAGACCAGGATGACCTAATCTACAATGCCATAAAGAAAATAACTCAGAGCTTCTAAAGGCAGTCTTCAAGGAAGTATACACTTCGGTGCATGAATATTCGTGTAGTACAACCCAGATTCATATGAGGGATATTTTTCTAATACCATTTTTCCACATACCGCGTGCTTCACAATGCACAAGTATTCTTTGCCATTTTCTTCATTGGTTTCTACGTGAAAACTATTGGCGCGGATGCCTTTGAAACTTAAGAGAGTGCGCGTTGATTCAGGGTACAAAAGGGCTTCTTCAGTTACCAAAGTTGTACCCATAGGCAATATAATTGTGGCTCTTCCTGAGCCTATTACATATGAATCGCTTCCTACGATCGTAGTAATCTTTCCAGCGTTCTTCGTGATCGACTGAAAGTATTTGGACTCTCTTAAGATGGTATTTGTTGTGCCACTATCAACAATGCATATCTCTTCCAGTTGGGCACTACACGATTTCTAAAAAAAATAATCCCAATCAGATAGTGGCAAAATAATTCAAACATTGCTTGCAAATTAAAGAATACTGGAATGAAGAATAAATAGCATATTTATTCATGAGAAAAGTATGCTCTTCTAGAGCTTACAATTAATTATTCAAAAGAAATTCACTAACAACCACAATCTAAAAAGAATAACGCGATTCATGCATTAAACGGAATATGTAAAATATGCATTAATTTTTGCTTCTATGCCATCGACAGAAGTTTTCTCTTCATTTGCCGTAAGATTGGCTGCAGCATCGATGTCCAGGCTAGTCTGTGAGGATGAGGCAAGTGGGGTATCTACATCCATGGCATCATTATCACCAACCTTGGCGAAGTGCGCCTCTGCTGGGGCGTTTTCTTTTGCCTTCTTCTTAGCCTGATATGCGTTGATCACTTCCTTGGATTCCCGACATATCTTTGACCAGTGTCCCCAAGTGTCACATTTGAAGCACGTTTGGTTCTGCTGTCCATACAGCTTAGCGTAAGCCTTTTCCTTGTCATCCTTCTTCACTTGGGTTTTTGGCTTTCCCTTGGCCTGATACCTCTCTTTTCCACCTTGCTTGCCCTTCTTTCTATAAGTGGGCTTTTTCACTTTATAGCTGTTAGCATTGACTTCTGTGCCAATGCCTCTTCCAGATGGCTATGAGACGAAGTTCTTGCGTAGAACATCATCTTGTGACTCCACAACTTGCATGATATCAATCAGTTCGCTATACTCCTTGTATGCGTCCTGACGATAACTGCGGGCACTCTGGATAGCATTTGGGTGAAAAGTGGAGAGAGTCCTCTCAATCTTCTCCTCCTAAGTGATCTTCTTGCCACATAGGGAGAGATTGGTACAAATTCTGTGCAAGGCAGAATTGTACTCGGCCACTGTTCTGTAGTCTGCAAACCTCAGGCGAACCCAATCTTGCAGTGCTTGGGGCAAGATGGTGTACTTGAGCTTCTCGAACCGCTTCTGAAGTGCAGTTCAAAGCTTAAGTGCACTCTCCTCAGCCATGTATTCATTCTTCAAAGTGGCTAAGAGGTGATGCCTGAGGAAGTGCAAGGCTTGATCGTTCTGCTCGGTGGTAGGTTGCGCGTACTTCGAGGACCCTAGACCGATCATAGTACGGAGCTTCTTGCCCCCAAGTACGATCTTCACGTCCGATGCCCAAGTGAGGTTGTTCTGACCGTGCGGGGCTAATTCTTCAAACTCACGGTTCACAATGCTGGACATCTGAATGATTTCAAAAATTCCAGCATTGTGTAATCTAATGGAAAATGGTTGCGAAATCGTAAAATGCAGAAGAATAAATTGCCTTGCATCTCCAGTATACTAAATAAAGCAAAAGAATTCAAAATTCATAAAGAATATTCATAAATGCAGAGAATAAAGCTAGAAAAATTAAAACAGAGCCAAATAATTTTCCTGGATTTTTCTAGCAATTTTCCAAATTTTCTGCTATTTTTCTCTTTTCTTTCTTTCTTTCTTTTTCTTTTCCGGTCGAACGGCCTTTTGGGCCTTGCCCTTTTTTTTATTCAGCCCACGCAGCGTGGGGAATAGGGTTCCCCACGCATCTCCCCAGCACGCCGCCTCCCCCTTCCCCCACGCCTTCCTCCTTTCGCCCCTTCGGCTTCCCCGCCTTGAGAGTGCGAGGCGAGGCGCGGAGAAGACGCAGCGTCACGGAGGCAGTGGGGCGCGGGGGGGCGAGCGAGCAGTGATCGCGGCGCCGTGTGCTCGCGCGACAGCGCTGCGCGTCGTAGCGTGGGCGCCGCTGCCGAGCGATGGCACGCGGCGGGGAGGGCGCGGCGCAGATGGGACGGCTTTGGGCGGAGGCGCTTGCGCGTCTTGGGTCGGCCGCTTGTCGGGCGGGCGGGACGCGGTGTAAGTTCAAGCTCCATTAGTTTTGGTGATTAGTTTAATATTAATGTTTAATCATTGTTTAATGACAAATCTAATCATTATGAGACTAACATGCTTAATTGAGCCTTATTCTTATTAGTCACATATTTGGATGGAAAATGGAAAACCTAAGGTATGCACTTGTATTCATTCTATTGACTTAATGCATACTTAGGATTCAAGTTAAAGTATGAACTCTTCCATTGCTTTAGTCCAAATATGTGCATTATGTTCCTAATTCATATACTACATGAATGCACACATCTAGGGGGAGTTTATAATTTAACTTGTTGTTTCAATAGTATTGATCCATGTCTTATTGCTAAATAACATATAAAGGATCAAGACTTTGAAACAATCATTTGAGTATATGAAACTTGTGTAGTTATATATATACTCATATCAATTTAAATGAAATTTAAATTGAATTCGATTGTCTTTCAATCAATAAAAGGATATTTCATCATGTGTTGATGGTGTTCCTTATTGATTAAAGACAAGCGAAAAGTTCTTGAGTATAATGAAGCATTAGTTGCATCAAAGTACTCAAGACAACAATTAATCATTCAACTTAATTGGGGTTGTGCTCAATCGATCTTAGAGGCATCCATTATGTGTTAATGGAGTGCGGTGATGATGAGACAACCGTGTTTGTTGCACTAACATCTTCCATGAGTTGTGAAGTAGGTTGACTCCAAGAAAATGAAGAATCGGGAAGAAGAAGAAGTCATCATGTGTTGATGAGCTTCAAGAGGTGATCCCGAAGTAAAGAGAAGAGCTAGAAGGTTCATCATGTGTTGATGACCAAGAAGAAGAAGATGTGATCCTAGAGAGAAGATGATTGGAAATCATAAAAGCTCCAAATGGATCGCTAGAGGCAAAGGTATAACTAGTTAGGGCTAAGGATGTGTTCCTAGTCTTTTATCGGTCTCGGTGTTTGGTTGGGAGACCGGGTTGCTAGTTAGGTTGCCGTACTATTAAGAGGGGTTGAGTCTTTTAGCTTGAGCTTCATCATGTGTTGATGAACTCAATCCGGTTCATTCTAGCTCACTCTCTTGTTTGGTGTTTGCATGAAGCTAACCATTTGGCATGTGTTGCAAATGGGTGAAACTTGTGTATTGAATTTTGTATGAGCTATGAATTTGCATGTGTTGCAAATAAGGGTGCTCATACTTGCATCTTAATTGAATCTTATTTGGTTTGGTTTTTGCATAAAGCTATGGATTTGCATGTGTTGCAAAATGGGAAATAGCTTACGCAATATTGTTTATGTGGTTATTGCTTGGAGCTAAGTTTTGCATGTATTGCAAAAGGAGAGAGCTCAAGCAATTTGGTTTAAAGTGGTTGCATGGAGCTAGAGATTTGCATGTGTTGCAAATACAGAGCTCACGCACTTGAATTTGTTGTGGTTGTTTGCATGGTGCTAGAGATTTGCATGTGTTGCAAATAGAGAGCTCATGCTTTGGTGTTTTAGCTTGTGATTGGGTCATGTGTTGATCATCACAAGGCTAAGCTTGGTTTAGTTGCAAAATGTGTTTTTGCAAAGTGTTTACTTGTTATTTGCAAAACATGCAAATGTGTTTTGCAAATAAGCTGGAAGTTATGAGGTTCGATCCTAGAGCATGTGTTGGCATTTGCAAATGTGTTTTGCAAAGTGTCGGGATCATGGTTGATCCTTACATGGCTAAGAGGATTGATCTTATAGGTTCGTGGTTTATTTGCGAATGTGTTTTGCAAATAAGTTGGAGTTGTTATTTGCCTATGAGTTTTGCAAATGATCTTGAGATTATGGGTTTCGATCCTAGAGCATGTGAATAGGGTTTGCAAATGTGTTTTGCAAATTGACTTGATCATGTGTTGATCATCACATGGCTAAGAGGATTGATCTCATAAGTTCTTGGTTTATTGGCAAATGTGTTTTGCAAATAAGTTGTGCTTAATGAGATTCTTTGGAGTATGTGATTAACATGTGCAAATGTGTTTTACATAATGTTGTGATCATGTGTTGATCCTCACATAGCTCAAAGAATAAATCTTAATGGTTTGGAGAAAAGTTTTTGTGAAAAACTGTGTTTTCTCCTTATGGCCGGTCGTACCGCCCATGTTAGCCCGGTAGCACCGGAGGTCCGATGCTACCGCCCCTCTGGCCGTTGTGGAAATTCCAGAGAGGGGATGTTTTTGGGCGGTTTGGCGGTCCGGTGCTACCGCCCATGGTAGGCCGGTAGCACCGGAGGTCCGGTGCTACCGCTCCTCTAGCCGGTGTGAAAAATCCAGAGGGGGTGTTTTTGTGATCGGCTTGGCGAGCAGGCCTTCGAAGCCGCGAGTAGAATACTTGGAATCAATCCCTTGAAACCGAACGAACCGGCAAACAATTGCTTTTTTATCCCTGATGAGGTTGTGCGAGAAATTTCAGCTGTACCAATTCCTAGAAGCATCTGTTCTGATACTTTGACATGGTTATTTTAATACTAGGGTCAGGTTTTACTCCTTTGTTATTCTTCTTAGGTGTCCTTGTCGACGAGATCCCTAAAGTGCCCAACAGAATGACAGGTTCTGGTGAAGGAAATGAATAAGAAGAACCAGAGAAGCTAAGCAATAAGAATAAGTTAATATGGGAAGAAAGGATCACTGGATTGCTGACCTCTTACGAGAACTATACTCGTAATGTTTGCGGTCATTTTGTAAATCCAGAGGAAGGTTGGGTTGAATTGCAGTTTTTTCCAGACCTCCGAATTGTGTTGCAATGAAAGCAGGATCACCGACTCTATGCCAAGTTCTCAAAGTGTTTTTTATATAGAAATCACCAGAAAGCCTCGACGTTCTTTATTTATAGAAGTAATGCTATAACATTCTCGACGTTATAGTCTGACTATCTCGATCTATTCTAAGTAGCACCCGAAAAAGCACAACTTGGAAGCTCGCTTCGTTCTTGGCAGGCGGATAAGAGACTGAAGATGGAATGGAACCAGAGAATATGAAATTGGCTCTCTTTAAAACTCAGTTGCAGTAGAGACCTTCCGGCGGGCGAGGGCTTCACAATCGAAGGAGAGAAATAGCTTTATCTGCAATTGGATGAAAGGGAAGCGTTTTTTATTTATATATGAGAACTAGAGAGTTCACTAGCGCAGTCAAAGGAGTTGAATTTCTCGTGAAGTCCGGTGCTACCGGGGTGAAGGCCGGTGCTACCGCCCGAGCGGTAGCACCGCTCCCAGTTGGCCGGTGCTACCGGATATCCTGCAACGGCTAGTTTTGTAGCCGTTGGCGAGGAGGCCAGTGCTACCGGTCCCAGTTGGGCGGTAGCACCGGGTTTGCTGGGAACTTTGCCCAATTTGTTCCCAACGGCTAGTTTTGGCTTGGAGGCTATAAAAGGAAGCCTTGGGAGGCAAGGGCGGTGGGTTGGCTGTGTGCTAGAGCATTTGGGTGTTTGTAGGAGTTGTGTGCATGTGTTGCCCTCTTTCATTTGCTTCTTGAGATAGTGTGAGCCTCTAATTGCATGTGTTGCAATTAGGAGAGGATTGAGAGCCTCTTGTGCATGTGTTGCACTTGAGGAGGATCCTAGTGCATGTGTTGCACGTAGGAGGTCACCGGAGTGCATGTGTTGCACTAGGTGAAGTTCAAACGGAAGGGCTTGACTTGTTACTCTTGGAGGTTGCCGCCTCCTAGGCGGCGTAGGCGTCGTCGCGCGTGAGCTTCTCAGCGGAGGTTGTGAGAACTCCGGCGAACTTTGTGAAGGTTGGGCTCGCCTGCAGGGAGGGAAAAGGAGCTACCACTAGTGGATTCGAGGTGGGTGCTCAATTCGTGGAGCCGGTTCAATTCGTTTGGGCTAACCTCAACGTGGACTAGGGGAGACCGGCAAGTCTCCGAACACCACGGTAAAAAGTATCGTGTCTCTTGTGCTTGCATTGTGTTTGTTATTTATGTTCAAGCAATTTACATTCATAGAATTAAATTGATTGATTGCTATCTTTAAATTGCATATTCTTGTTAGAGATATAATTAGTTAGTGCACATAGTGAGCCTAGTTGTTTTAGGCTTTAATTGTCAAAACCTTAGTTTATCGTTTCCGCATTAATAATTGTTAATGTTTTGGCATAAGGATAATTAGGGTGAATTGCTTTGTAGACATTAACTAGAGAGGTTTTAAAGCCGCCTATTCACTCCTCTAGTCGGCATCCTCGACCTTACAGTAGGCGGCGCGTGCTGGCCGAGCGAGGCGGCGGTGGTGGCGGAGGATCGGCGACGTGGTCGCCACCGGCCGGGCGGGCAGGCGACGCCGGCCGGCCGCGGCTGCGAGTGGAGCGAGCGTGGCGGTGGCGGAGGACGAGCGGCGGCGAAGCGGCCGGGTCGAAGCGGCAGCGTCTTATTCGCGGCGCCAGGCGACGGGCATGGCGGCGGTTTTGGGTCGTGGACGGCCGAGGCCGAGTCGTCGCGCGCTGATTTGCGGGCGAGCCGGCGATGCTCTGGCGTGGCGGCGCTTGGCGTGCACGGCCGACGACGATCGGCGCTTCAAGCGCGCATACCGAGGCGACGGCGTAATGCTTCGGGCACACGCTGCCAGGTTCTCTTTTTTTGTGTGTATGAACAGTAAAAGAACTATAGCTTCATGTCGTTGTCGCTTCATGCCACGGACGAACACAAAACCAGATGCGTATGGTAGATGCATGCATAGAATCAGCAAGCGATTAGAATCAATCGCTGAAACCCAC
This sequence comes from Otatea glauca, assembly GCA_036346275.1. Taxonomy (NCBI): domain Eukaryota; kingdom Viridiplantae; phylum Streptophyta; class Magnoliopsida; order Poales; family Poaceae; genus Otatea; species Otatea glauca. The sequence continues at coordinate 35,632,314 of CM070727.1, read as the reverse complement.
CTTTTCAATCTGTTCGCCGGTAGAGCTTCGTGCTGATAACGTGTTAAGGAACCTCGCTATCGAATAACCTGGGGTTCCCGAACAGATATGAAGTGGAGAACAGAGAGAGAAAGAGAGACATAGGTTTAGGGAGGAACAGCAAGATAATTCTTTATTGCTTTCTGATTCCTTGTACAATGGGGGACCCCCTCCTCCTTATATAGTAGTCGCTTAGGGTTTCGGCTAAAGGACCATCGTGAGCCTTCATAGGCTACGTGGTTTCCCAACAAAAACAAGAGTGCTTTTGAGCTAAGGTGTGATTTGCACCGGTTTTTATAGTTAGGGGTGTAAGATAAACAATATTATAATTAGAAGTCGAAATTTTGATTCAGACTATAATTGAGTGGTAAAGTGAACTTTTTCCTTGAAAATACGGAAATATTTCAAGGAACAATGTCACTTTAGGCACAAAATTAATATTAAAATTTCAAAAAAAAAATATTGTTACGAAGTGGCACCAACAATGAAAAATAATAGTTGACCGCGCCGGTGTCTAGTCTATCTAACCATGTCTTGTGGCTAAATACCAGATGTTCAAATCTGAATAACTACGTATTGGATGTGTTTAATTATTTATCGAATTTGTAGGATTTGACCTTGTGATCTTGGATGCTTAAGCTTAAAGGAAAGACAAGGAACCAATTGCACCCTTGAAAAAAGATATGAATAATAGTGAAACCAACGACTATTCTGTAGGAAAAAGAAAACTGTCGATGACGTCCATGTCCACTTAGCATTTTGTAAGGCACCAAGCCACCAACAACGAACAATTCAAAGCGCTACGACGCGTAACCAACAACTTCGTCGCATCTTCTTGTTTATTTTAAGGTTGCTCTTTCGCTCCTAGTCCTTAAAACCGTCTGTCTGCTCCTGTCTCTTCTCAATAATTCATTCCATCCTCGCCGATCTCTAGCTAGCTCCAACCATGGCCATGGCCACCAGGAAAAGCTCGACCCCGCCATTCTTAAACTTCCTAAAGGAAGGCCTCCTCCTCCCGAACCGCAACCGGACCCTCTTCGCGGCAATCTTTGCGCTCTTCATCGCCTCCACCTCTCTCCTACTCCTCACCAACGACCTTGCCATCCAGCCCCTCGTCGACGAGATCCGCCTCGATGTCAAGGCGCTAAACAGCACCGACCCCAGGAGCCCGGACTACGCCAAGCTCGTGAAAGATATGCTGGACGACACCCGAGAACTCATGATTGCCAGCGCTGCCGACGTCCTATTCTCCGTCGTCGTCGGCTCTGCCGTCCGGATTGTCCTCCTCTTCGCAGCCGTCGTTACGTACTCCGGTGAGCACCACACTTTTGGCACGATCCTCGGCAAAGTCAAGGCGCAGCTCAAGGGCCCAGTGCTGACGCTCGCCTTCGTGTACGTCCTTGAGAGCGCGTATATCGCGATTCTGGTGGCCATTGCTGTACTCCTAGTCTTCCTCATGGTGAAGCAATATTTCGTGCTATTAGTGCTGGGGTCGCTGCTCGTCTTTGCCGGCTTTATCTTCTTCGTCTACTTCTCCTTCGTGTGTTCTTTCAGCGTCGTCGTATCGGTGGCCGAGCCAGGGTGCCTTGGCACCGGCGCGGTCGGGCGGGCGTGGAGGCTCATGAAGGAGAAGAAGAGACGGGCCATGCTATTCATTGCCGTTACCGGCGCCCTCGTCGCAGCCGTCTCGCCGGTGCACACTCTCGCTACGACATGCGCGCGTAATAGCGTGCTATCTGGGTTGCTCCTTGACCTCGTGTACGCCATTCTGCTGGCCGCCGTGGGGCTGTTCGCCGTCTGCGCCATCACCGCGTTCTACTACGAGTGCAAGGAGAGCACCGAGACTGAGTCTATTGAATACGTCAAGGTTTGTACCGAAGAAGCGCTTGCTTGATTATGTAGACAACCTGCAACGTGCAATTCTTGTTGTTAGGAAGACTACTTAGATTACGTGTAATAATGTTTGAGGCGTGCGAACCTGTGTGTATATATATAATATACACTCACTTTGGAGTATCTTATAACAATATCATTTAAACGACATATTGAAAGTGAGAGTACATACTTCCACTACTACACAAAAGCTCATCACAGACTGTTCAAAAACCTCTCCACTAACGGTTCAAAAACCTCTTCACTGACGGTTTTGTGAACCGTCTGTAAACATGTGTCAATGATAAGAAAGTCACATCACGACGGTTTCCGAACCGTCAGTGAAAATTACATCAGAGACGATTCTATCTACGAAACGTTCGTGATAAGCGAATATCACAGACGATTCTAGGCTAGAACCGTCTCTGATAACACATCATCATCGACGGTTCTATTCTATAACCGTCGGTGATATTCCACAATCACAGACGGTTCTAGCTACGAACCGTCTTGTAACATTATGAAAAATTAAAATAAAATAAGAAATTAAATTTAATCATGTTTAATTTTGCATTTTTTGCTTTTTCTGGATTTCTTGGCTTTTCTTGATTTTCATTCTAAAGGAATAATCTTTTTAGTATTCATTTGAGCAATAGATGAAAGATAAGAATAAAGCCATATAATAAAAATTATGTTTAAATTAAATAAATCTCCAGAAACTCAATTATAAATTTTAAAAGTCATGTGAATATAATTAATTGTGAAAAGAAAGGTAATTTAATGAAATTTGACTACCAACAGTAACATTGTCAGAATTAAAAAAAAATATTATGAAATTATATAAACCTGAAAATTTTACCTTATCCTCTCAATGGATATACCAATCACCAGTAAAAATATAAAAAAATAATAATTAATATTGAAGCATTTTAAAATTTTAAAAAAGGAAGGCTGAAAACTCTAGAATTCCAATGTCAGAATTTTTATAACTTAAATACAAGATATATTAATCTGAAATTTTTCATAAGAATAAAATAGCCATAATTAACCTCTAAAAAAGTTTCAAAAATAAATAATCAAAATTTATTGAATTTATAAAATCAAAAACAAAATAAATTTAAAAGCAATACTAGCAATGTCAGAATTTTATAAAAATAAGTACAACCGATAATCTCCTGAAATTTTTATGGTAACTGCCAATAATCATTAATATTACCCAGAAAATTTTTAATATAAAATAAAGTTAATATTTTTTATAGGAAAAATGAAAATCAGAAAAACAAAATCCTGAAGCAGCAGTCATGTCAGAATTTTAATAATTTCTAAATATAATATATTCAGTAGAAATTTATATATTTGAATAATTATTTTCACTAGATCATGGATAAAAAGTTTCAGAAATATTTGGCTAAGAATAGTGCCTCATTTAGTGATCTAAACTCTATCCTGTCCTGAAGACTAGATGCATTGAACCTTCGTGAGCCTCTTACGGGTGGGCCCCCATCTTTTGACCCCACCTGGCAGTGGTCATCCAGCCTGGTTCATTGCCTCTGGCCGAATCTCCTCCTCCAGCGAGCCAGCATCACAGCCGCGTCTCTTTACTTCGCCTGCCTCGGCAACAAAACGAACGCAAAAACGCTGCTACAGCAGAGCTAAAACCTGCACCGACTCGGCCTCTTCGTCGCTGTCCTTCCCGCGCATTGGCACCCGAGAAACATTGCCCAGATCGCATCCTTTTCCTCTGCCCAACCGCACGAGACCTTCCCTAGCTGCCTTGCGCTGTTGCCACGGCAAAGCCTTCACCGCCCAACTGAGTGCGAAAACACTGCCATGGCCAGCAAAAACCCACACCAACTTGGCCTCTCCGCACACAAGCTTGTCGTTGTCCATTCCTTGCCACGATAGCCTCATCCCCGCGCATTGGCAACCAAGAAACGTTGCCGCTCGCTCCATTTCTCTGCCTCGACAGAGAAACCACCAACCAGAGTCTGCCACAGCTCGCCATCACCGTCAATCTCGCTACCACGGCACGGCTGCAACCATTGCGCTGCAGCCATGGCGCCCTTCACTCCTCAATTTACGCTGCCTGGCCAGACCATCCCCTGCGCAAGCAAAACCGCCCGCAAATGAGCCATCCGTTTCACACCCTGTTGCCTTAATCTTCTCCACGTCTATAAGAGCCGCCAAGCCTTTCCAAAGCACCCTCACAACCGCATCACCTCCATTTCACCACGAGCAAAGCCTCACCCCAGCCGAGCTATCTCTATCTTCTCCATTGCCGGCGAGTCACAGAGAAAGGGGCGAAAACTCGAATCCATCATTCTGGTGAGAAAATCTTCCAATCTCTCGAGTGTAGAGCACCCTATTACCTCACTGAACCTTGAGCGAACCACTTTTTTAGCTCACCTTGACTGCATCGCCGTGGCACCATTCATCATCTTCTTCAAGACCAGCCACCGGTGGCAGAACTCTCCGGCCATCCTCCAACCGAGGTAAGCGGCAAAATGAAACACATGGACCAACTGGATACTTACCCCCTTGATAATGAAGTCAAAACCCTGTTGATTTTCCTTCTAGCCGAACCGCCATTATCGGCGCCGCACGAGCTCGGTGGCGCACCATTTTTAATCACCGCCAACCATGTACTGCTAGGGACTACTATCGATTATTAGTCAAAAAGGTGTTTCTAAGTCTTGTTCAAATATACATGAACCTATAGTGTCACATACTTAAGGGGTTTGGAACGGTTACAATCCTTTATCAGAGTTTGGATTGGATCCGTTTCTAATAGGCCGAATTGAATATGGACTCAGATTGGGCACATGGGTTGGGCGCCACCGAGGGACGTAGGCTTAGAGTTTATGGCAGAAGTTGTATGCAAGAGTTGCACCACCATCGAAACCATAGCCGTCCTCCACCATCTCTGCCGCGCGTACGGTGCTAGCATACCAGCGCTCAGTGTTCCAACCCCAGATGTGTGGATACCGATAGAGGCATTGCTCTAGTGCAGTGCTGCTTGAGGGTGACTGTTTGATCGATCAAGGAGTTGATTGGACTGATCCAAAAGCCGAAATGATGAGGACATCACTCCTTTGGATACGTGCATACATCATGCTCCAATAACAAGAGCTCGTGCACGTAAATTAAATCGTGAGGTGGGCTCGTTTCTCGCTGTTCATAATAATGATATTGAGGATGGGATGCTATTAAATATTTGTGATATTTTACTTCTTAGGAACATGGGAGAAGCACCACCAGGACAGCTACAAGCACTCAGTTTGTTGGCACAATTTGATTGACGCCAAGTCGAACCAGCCACTTCTACTCCAAGTTGGCGCACTTTTCGAAGGGCGCCATCAATTCCACGCAACCACATCCCCACCTGGACTCCACCCTTGCCACGCCAAATCAAGCTGGACTCCAAGTCGTCCACAATTCGGGCTCTGTGTTCAGTTCGGAGTTAGCATACAACACTGCATTAAAATGGGCATATCTCCCTCATATGGAGTCCAATGGAGGAGTTCTTGTGCTCGTTAGAAAGATAACAGAGAGATATTTGCAATGGATGTAGTCCTAGCCCTAGATTCATTGCGTATCAGCTGAAAGCATCGAAACAATGTGTTGAATTACTATTTAGGGCTGTTTTGGGTCTTATAAGCGTGTGGGGGCCCAAGCCTAGGTTGTGTGCGCCCCCTGGCTATACAAACCCTAGCTCGACCCTCTCACGTCCCTCCCTCTCATATACTCAGTAGCTGCCGCCTTAGACACTTAGGTTTTGTAGATTACAACTAGACTATGTCAGTTCTTCGCCGTACATCGGTTTGTGGAACCCCAACTCGTGTGCTTAATATTATTCGCAATTTCAGATTGCATCTTCTATGTTCTTGCTTGTGTTCTTGATTCGCATGTAGGGATTAGCCTTCTTGGCGAGGTCAATCGTGTTTGTGCATTGTTGATAACCTACGGAGACGTGGTGTAGCGATTGCAGGGTTTGGATCAGTTTTGATTAGAAGCCGAATTGTCAACGTCTAGTTCTTCGTCAATCGATTTACTACTACCTATCGGAAGATCGGGCACCGTTCCCGTCAAGTGGTATCAGAGCCACAGTTGCCCGATAGGTAATTCTTGTATCCCAATGTTTGTTTTCCATTATCCTAGAGTCCAGAAAATTGCCCCAAAAAAAATTCCTCATCATTTCCGCTATCCTACGACCCCTTATGCCTTTGCAATTTTTTTAGTTTCTCTTTGTTGAGTTCGTGTCCGTCGTCATCGTCTTGTTGCTTGTTTGTAATCATGATCCTAGTCTCTAGTCATCACCTTCCACTGCCCTAGTTCTTGTTTTGAAATCCCACCATCGCCAACCCCAAAACCAAACTAAGTCCTACTCGGTTTGGCCCTGCCACAACTCTGCATTATATTTCCCGCCCCGCAAGCCCTAGGTAGGTCATGAGCCGCCTTTTGTCATTTTCCGTGCACTGCTAGCCTCCAATTTTGACCTGTGATCCTATTGCTAGCTCAGCCCTAATCGGAAGGAAGAAGTGAAGTCCCAGGTAATTCTACATTGCGCAGTGTTTAGTAAAATAGGCATAACTTTTGCATACAGACTCTGATTTGGTGTACTTTTTTTGTTTCAAAGATGACGATGAGGCGCATCTGAAAATAACATGTCCTTAGACTTGTGCAATTTTTGACCCTCAAAATCGGCTTCTAAGATCGAGTTCTGGGCCTCAGAAGTTTGCTGTACTGTTTTTGTCATTTTTTCGGTCATCTTTTTAACGTTTTTTCTCGTTCCAAAATATGAGATTTTTGTTTTTCCTTTGAGTTAAAAGAAAGGAAAGGGAAAAAGGCAAGTGCAAAAAAAAGAGCCGCATTGAAAATTAAAAAGAAAAAAATCAAAGAGAAGAAAAGAGGCAAAAAGAGGGAAAGAAGAAGATAATTAGAATTGCTTGCATCCTTGAGTCCTTTGTACTTTGATATATATTCTTTGCTTGGTTGAACTAGTTCTAGGAACACATTTAGGCCAGCAACTGTGACAAGTACGTTGGACATTTATTCAGCTTGCTAATCTGATTTTGATATTGCTTATTCCTTGCTACCTAACATTGCCTTCCGAGCTCCACATACTTCTTATTAGTTTAGGTTCTCCTTTGCAATCGTCTCACTCACGCTCTAGTCACAGTATCATGAACCAGCCACCAGTTGTACCTCCCGCTGTTTTGGTAAGAACATTTGTGAGAGCGTGGTAAGACCCTTGAGAGTGAGTGATTCCACCTTCCACCTAGTTAGTTGATAGGGATAATACTCTTGTGTTGTCTTTTGTCTTCTACTAACAATGACAGGTTCGCAAGCCGAAGCTGTGGATGGAAAGGAGTGTATTCCGAGAAACAAGTTTAACAACACTCTAAATGGCATCAATGCAAACATCGTAAAGATTGGTCGAGACAATGAGCATAGATTGGAGAGAATAGAAAGAAACATCGCAAATCTTCTTACAAAGATGGTGAACTATGAGAGACCGTCGCCTCTCAATGGGGCATGAAGAGTGGAGGAGTATGATGCAACCCACAATCATGAAGAGTCTGTCGCAGGAGATGATGAGGATGGAGAAAACCGTGACGCCTTCGCTGCTCGCGCCGCTGCATAGGATGTACGACAACAACGACGCCTGAATCACAACCGTCATGGTATGGGAGGTAATAATTTTAATCACTGCAATGGACATGGATATGATGATCCTTTTTCTAAAGTTAAATTTACCATACCATCTTTTTCTAGTGCATATGATGCTGAAGTTTATTTAGATTGGGAAATGACTGTTGAACAAAAATTTAACTCTCATTTAGTTCTTGAAGTACATAGAGTCAAACAAGCTACTAGCGAGTTCAAATATTTTGCTATCATTTGGTGGAATGAAGTAGTAAATTCTGGCTTACAACCTAATATATGGGATAGATTAAAGCGAGCTATGCGTACTAGATTTATTCCTCCTTATAAACGTGATCTATGTAAGAAATTGCAACACTTGAATCAAGGTAATATATCTGTAGAGGAGTACTATCAAGAGCTACAAATAGGTATATTGCGTTATGAGGTATTTGAGGATGAAGAAGATAAGATGGCTCATTTTTACAGGGATTTACAACGTGAAATTCAGGACATAATTGATTACAAAGATTATAATGATATCAATAGATTGTTCCAGCTTGCTATGTTGGCAGAAAAAGAATTGCAGGGAAGAAACAAATGACAAGGAGTAGCTTTGGTGGTATATCTACACCAAAATTGATGCCGGGATAAGCCAAATCAACCCCGCCTCCTGCTAATCGATTTGCTGCTCCCTTCACGACTAGGGCGCGTTCAGCAGCATCGCCACCATCGTCACGTGCACCCGAGATGAGTAAATCTACTACTGTGCAGGCACTAACAAAGAGCTCTTCATCGGTTGCTTCCACTGGTCGTACGACTGGGATTGTGTGCCATCGTTGCAAGGGAATGACCCATGTCATGAAGGATTTCCCAAGTCAGCGAGTGTACATTGCAATGAAAGAAGGTGGGTACATTAGTGCTAGTGATGTTGAGGATGAATATTCTCTTGCAGCTAGCCTTGCAGATAATGAAGATGACCATGAGGCGGACAGCGATGGTGAGGAGATTTTAGGGACTGTTGCCACGGAGAATTACAGGATCATAATTGTGCAGCGAGTGTTGAGCACTCAAATGGAGCAAGCGGAGAAGCTACAACGCCATAATTTATTTCAGTTTTATCTCATCGTACAGGACCGTCATGTTCATGTCATAATTGATGGTGGAAGCTGCAATAACTTGGTGAGTTCGGATCTGGTCAAGAAGCATGGCTTGACCACATGTGCACACCCTCATTCATACTATATTCAATAGTTCAACAATAGCGGTAAGGTGAAGGTAACACAAACTGCAAGTGCATTTTTTTATCGGAACATACTATGAGTTTGCTGATTTCGATGTAGTGCCTATGCAAGCATGTTCACTTTTATTAAGCCGTCCATGGGAATTGGATACTGATGCAACTCATCATGGTAGAAGTAATAAATACACTCTTATGCACAAAGGAAAGAAAATCACTTTGCTTCCTATGACACCTACTGAAATTGTGCAATGTGATAAAGAGTGCTGAAAATGAGAATAAAAAGAGTGCGCCAGAATTTGAAAAATAGCAAGTAGCTAAGAACATTTTCCCACCTAAGAAAGACAAGAAAGCACCTAGTTTTAGGTCCGAGGGAATTACATTGAAAGGTGGTGTTATGCTTGCTACAAAATCTGATCTTACTGAAATTAATGGGAATGATGCACCGTACTATGCTTTAATGTGCAAAGAAGCTTTATTTTCACTTAATTATATTCCTAGCTTTTTGCCTCCTGCTGTATTAACCTTTTGCAGGAGTATGAGGATGTGTTTCTAGCTGAGATACCCTGAGGGTTGCCACCTATTAGAGGTATTGAGCACCAAATTGATTTGATCCCGGGAGCGACTTTGCCAAACCGTGCTGCGTATAGGACATATGCGGATCAGACTAAGGAAATTCAGCGACAAGTCCAAGAGCTTTTTGACCGGGGGTACGTACGGGAAAGCCTTAGTCTATGTGTCATTCCTGTTCCTTTGATTCCTAAGAAATACGGTAGTTGGAGTATGTGTGTTGATTGTAGAGCCATTAATAATATCACAATAAGGTATCGCCATCCTATTCCTAGGTTAGACGACATGCCTGATGAGTTGAGTGGTTCTATTATTTTCACAAAGATTGACTTGCTTAGTAGATACCACCAGATTAGAATGAAATTAGGAGATGAATGGAATATCATTTAAAACTAAGTTCGGTTTATATGAGTGGTTAGTCATACCTTTTGGGTTAACTAATGCACCTAGCACTTTCATACGTTTGATGAACAAAGTTTTACGTGCTTTCATTGGAAAATTTGTGGTGGTTATTTTGATCTATAGCAAGTCATATAAAGAACACATAGAATATTTGCGTGTTGTTTTTAATGCTTTGAGAGATGCACGTTTGTTTGGTAATCTTGAGAAGTGCACATTTTGCACGGATCGAGTCTCTTTTCTTGACTATGTTGTTACTCCATAGGGAATTGAAGTGGATGAAGCAAAAAATTGAAGCCATTAAGAGCTGGCCAACCCTTAAGATAGTCACACAGGTGAGAAGGTTTCATGGTCTTGTAGGATTCTATAGGCGTTTCGTGAAAGATTTCAGCATAATTGCTGCTCCGCTGAATGAGTTGACAAAGAAGGGCGTATCTTTCCAATGGGGACCAGCACAACAACAAGCTTTTAACACGCTGAAAGAGAAGCTTACACATGCATCTCTATTCCATCTTCTAGACTTTGGTAAGCCGTTTGAATTAGAATGTGATGCTAGCGGAATTGGAATAGGAGGTGTGCTACTACAAGAAGGTAAACATGTTCTTACTTTAGTGAGAAATTGAATGGGCCAACTTTGAATTACTCCACCTATGATAAAGAATTGTATGCTTTAGTGCGAGTATTGGAAACATGGCAACACTATCTTTGGCCTAAGGAGTTCGTTATTAATTCCGATTATGAATCTTTGAAACATATTAGAAGTCAAGCCAAACTGAATAAACAACATGCTAAATGGGTTGAATTCATAGAGTCATTTCCATATATCATTAAACACAAGAGGGGTAAAGACATTGTAATTGCTGATGCGTTATCAAGGCGATATACTATGTTGTCTTAACTTGATCATAAAATTTTTGATTCAGAGACAATAAAAGAGTGATTTGGACTTTAAGGATGCATTTGAAAACTGTAGAGAAGGAAGAACATGGAATAAATATATGCTGAATGATGGATTGTTATATCGTACTAACAAACTATGTGTTCCTGCTAGCTCTATTCACCTTTTGTTTTTGCAGGAAGCGCATGGAGGTGGTTTGATGGGCCATTTTGGAGTGAACAAAACTGAAGATGTAATGGCCGCATATTTTTCTGGCCAAAGATGAGACGCGACATCGAGCGCTACGTGGCATGCTGTACTACGTGCAATAAAGCTAAGTCGAGTAGCCCAGAAAAATACCATGAGAAGAGCGAGACTCAAACTTATCCAGGTTACCAGACTTCAAGATGAAACACTTGCAACCAAACATACGAAAATGAGAAACACTGGGTTTTCGCCCATACCTCAACTCGTAAGAATACCTCAAAAAATCATCGACAATGACAAGGACATACCACTTCCCACCCGCTGACTGCACTCGAGCTGGACCAACAATGTCTATATGTAAATGCTGTCCTAGTGCATCAGTCATCACAAAGTGACTGGAGGATGAGAAGCAGCAACCATCTTGCCATATTAACAAGGAAAGCAAACTAAGTCTCTGACCATCTTGAGTTTAGGCAAACCACGAATGAAATCATGATTGCTAATTCGAGAAAAATGGTCGAAGCCAATGTGACCTAATCTCCTATGCCAGAAGGAAAGATCGCGGGACTCAGAAGCAATCAAACACTGAAGAGAGTATCTAGAAGAAGCAGAAAAATTAGCACAAAAGACTCCCAAATCTAGAAATCCCACAAACTAACTCCCCTGATGAATCGAGGATTCTACAGGCACTATTCTTGAAGCTTATCTCGAAAGAGTCATCGATAAGCTGAGAAACAGAAAGCAGATTGTATTGCAGCTTACTAAGGCAACGTCCTTAAGAAAGAAATTATCATTAATGCAGACGGTACCTTTTGCAATGACTCTATCTGATGAAGCATCCCCAAAAGTGATTAACTCATCACTAGGAGCTCGGACTAGGGAAGAGAACCATCTTGAGTCTCCGGTAATATGATGAGAATAACTGAAGTCAACAATCCAAACATCTCCCTTCCCCATCCTACGGAGTTGGTCAACACACAAGTGAGAGAGATGACTCAGTACTTGGACAAAGAGAAGATCTACGAACCTAATACTGAACCACACAACGCCTCAAAGTACCAGCCATAGAAGAAAAAGACTGGACCCTAGCATCTCTATAACGCTCCACTCTCACAAGACCAGAAGTAACTTTAGCAAAAGAACTAGGAGCTAGAGCTGGGTTGGCCCGCCGTCGTGCAAAAGCCAAACCATCCCAGTGAGGCTGTCCAAATCTCCTACTAGGAAACACCTCACGCTGTTGGTATCTACCTCGATAAGAAACACGAGGAATATCAAAACGACGACAGAAAGACTGACAACGGGCAACTCCAGGATGAAAACTCGACTGAACAGCATGAAAACTGAGTCCTGAACGCTACCCAAAAATAGGCGACTCTCTAACCTATCTAGCGGCAGTGTGTGCCTTAGGAGCACTCAGAGTTTAGAGATGACCTTGAATACCCCTAAGGGAACGAACACACTCACACCTTGTGATCTTGGCGCGTCTGAAACAGAAATCTACCAAATGTCCATCCTTCCGACAGAAGGTGCATGTATACTCGAACCAAGTGCTTGCGCGAAGAAGCGAATCAATCAGAATGGAGACAAGGAAAGGAGGAGAGGCGAAATTCAACAAAAAAGGAAAAGGGAACTCGACCGACTATCATGAGCGAAGTGAGGGAATTCCTTCTGATTGGATCCCATAGGAGAGAGACAGAAGGTATTATGAAACCCTTTTTTTATTTATGAAGAAAAAGGCAGTCATCAGTCGCCCCCATTCCTATTTAGCTTTGCTTGTTGCCTATTATGAGAATAGGTTCCGGTTCAAGCGCCTTACTAGAGGCAGAAGTAGCAGGAGGAGCAACCTTCTTATTAGAGATCCCATGGACAACCTCGGCAGATCTAAAATCAGTGACACTCACCCTGGGAGCTACCACGATCTCACCACTCTTGGATCCACATACGATAGTAGGAGGATGATCCCTAGAGTGCTATAAGTAGTTAAATCCTAGACCCTGATTAGATTGGCTAATCTTGGATTGGTCTAGAATGAGATTGAACTTTTTCTTGCCTCCTACAAACTTCTCGAGAGTGCTCATGCGATACTCACTCCCAGAAGAAAGAGGCACATGAAGAACAGGGAACAAAACAGGAAGAACCAGGAGGAGTAGAACTACCAGCACGTGCATTTCTCTCCCTCAGCACGGCTGCCTCAACTTTGAGGGCCTCACACGAAACGTAAAGAGCATTTCTAATCCTAAGGGTCTAGGCCTCAAGCTTTTTCTTAAGTTCGACTTGGATTTTATCCAAGCCCCCCTCAATCTCAGCACATCACAAGCAACTTTCTTGTGACTTAACTAGTAAGTCCTTAGCAAGTTCAACACACTTGATATTTAAGGATTCATCGTCAAGTTTTAGTTGCCTACAGCCCTCACATGAGCTAACTGAGTCCTTAGAAGCATGCAATTCGAGTTCATTGTTTCTAGTAGATAGCTTCCTAAGGTGAGTGCTTATGGCATCAATTTCAACAAGCAATTTAGGGCAATTTTCACATGATACGCTAGTGTGAGCATGAAGAAAATTAGCATCTACAGAAATAGCATCAATAGAACAAGTGCTAGCATTCTTCGATCTGAGACTCTCAAGCTCAGAAACCACACTATCATGCATAGTCCTTAGGTTCTCAAGCTCCACAAGCAAAGCATCGCAAAGAGTACATTCATCAGAGACTCGGGAGGGAGAAGATCTAAGAGAGGCCAACTCTCGAGTCAAGGTACCTAATTCCTTCTTTATCTCTATACACCTAGCTCTAGCTCTAGCATAAAATTTTCCTAGCTTGCAGAAAGCTTCATTGAGCTAGTCATAGGAGGGTACCTCGTCCGAGTCGCTATAGAGCATTGGCGTCCGCCATGAAGCACATCCCGGTGAAGTCTTTGCCGCCTTTGGTCTTCTTTTGCGGATCATGGTCGTCCTCGTCACTCCAGGTCTCCGTGTCGGAGAGGTTGATATCATCGAGTGCGGTGAGGAAACGGCGGAAGAGCTTCTTGTTCTTCGAGAAGTTGCGATACTTCTTCTCACGCGTCGGGTCGCGAGCTGGAGGCTTCTTGTTGTAGTTCTTGTCGATGTAGTCATTTTTTGCCGAACCGTCAGAGTCATTCTTGCCTTCTCCAGCTTGGGGCAGTTCGCTCGAATGTGGTTGGGTCCACCACACTCAAAGTAGGTGATCATACCACCTCTCTTCCTCTCTCTCTCTCTCACCTTTTTGTAGGCATGAGAAAACTTGCGAGCCAAAAGAGCAAGCTCATTGTTTGGAAATTTATCTAGTTGTTCATCACTTAGCTCGCAAAGGGCGAAAAGAGAGAAACCAACTAAAGTATCAGAAGAGGATCCAATGGGATCGGTGACCAACACCATCGACTGCGACTTTGTCTTACGAGAGACAACGTCGATCTCACGAGTCTTGAGCCGGGAGTAAAGCCCATCAAGAGTAAAGGTCGATAAGTCTGTGGTGTCTTTGATGGTGGTCACCTTCATCTCCCAAACCCGAAGATCAAGTGAGGTCAAGAAGTGTCGAGCGTTCTCCGAGTCAGGGTATATGCTACCAACTGCACGGAGATCGCTCAAAATCCTTGTAAAGTGACCAAAGCACTCATCAAGAGTCTCACCAGTGTGCTAATAAAATTTGTTGTAGTCACGCTTGTATTGATCCTGTCTCACCGTCTTGATTTGGGTAGTGCCCTCATGGTAAGCATCGAGGATCACCCAAATCTGGTGAGCGGATTGAAGGTGAGAGATCCTGTCGTACTCATTGCAGCTAAGACCCTGTATGAGGATGTTCCTTGCCTTAGCAATCGCCTCAACATTAGCCATATTGCCGGCCGTGACGTTCTCATCGACAGGAACCTCATATGGGAGCTTCACCTTCTGCCAAATCGGGAAGCCCTAGGCAGTGATGTACGACTCCATTGGCAACTTCAAAAAAGTAAAATCAACTCCAGAAAAGATGGGAGGCTTTGTGGAATATTTGTCCGTCGCCATAGCTCTTGAGATCGGTCAAGATCTATGGAAGAGTAGAACCGGCTCTGATACCAATTGAAGGACCAAAATGACGATTAGAGGGGGGGTGAATGATCCCAAATAAAATTTACCCACTCACAATTATCCAATCAAGCCCACAGACAATTCAATCAAAAGAAGCAAATGAAATGGAGAAAGTTTCCCAGCAAGTCCGATATGATCGAGTTGAATTCGGTAGCATCAGAATCTGGTATGACCGCACGAAGGGCGGTATGACCAGACTCAAGAACTGTAGGAAGAACAGAGCCAAGAACAACACGAACTCAAAAGCTAATATGAGGAATCTTTTGATCAGCTGGACAAAAACTCACGAAACTTGGAGATGTGATTCTAAGGATGTCAAGAACTTCTTCCAACCTTCAATCGCAAGGATTGATGTCAAAGTTCTGATATTTTTCACTTTGAAGGAAGAACACACCAAGTTTGAGCAAAACTCAAGAACTTTATCTTGGACTTGCTCATGGGGTTTTGATGATCAATATGATCTTGGATAACTTCTAACACGTCACAGCAAGCAAAGAACACAAGTCCAAAACCTCTCACACACGATCTAGAAAAATGATTCACTTAAGCACACAAGATCGATTTCTTGCAAGAAAGAATACAAGATTTGCCTAGATAATTTAGTTATGGTCTGAAGAAGACTCATCCATCAATCATACATCCTCAGCACAAGATCCACAAGTATTTAGAAGAAGGGGAGGCAAATCCAAATACGCAAAAAGCAAATTGCAAGAATGGAAATTGCGGAATTTAAAGACTGAATTTAAAGCATAATGTAAATACGTAAAATAAATTTAGAGATGGTTAAATGAAGCTTTTATTTCTGAGAGGGAGGTTTACAAAGCCTCACAACAAAGTGGGCAAAAAGCTCAAAGAAGCCAAAACCTTTAAAACCTTCAAGAGGAGAAAGACTACCCCTCCCCCTCTATTCATACTACTCTTGAGTCACCCTCCACCCTTGGATGAGTTCCTTCTACCCTAAGGACCACCATCAAGGGCAAAGAATGACTCCCTCACTCACACATGGGCTAATCCGAAACCCTACATATCGGGTTTTTGCACGCTTTTTGAAGCATACTAACTAGACCCGCTACTCTATCACCTAGACTGGCTCCGACGGCCCTCCTTGATCCGAGTAGCCCCTAGCTAGTATCTCAACCATTCCTTGTCTTCTAGGCTCAAAGCGATTCCGTCTCCGATCATTTTTCGATGAACTTCGACCGTCTGAACCTCCAGCGCACCTCGCCTAGTCCCGGTCATCCTTCGCCTCACCATGAGCTAGTATCGTCGTCCTGCAACCATCAAAAACAAGGAAAACCCATCACATAGCAATGTCCAACTAATATATGCAATCAACATCTAATTGCATCGCTCAACAAGTTGGCATTGCCGACCACTGTATCGACTTTATCGAGTTGCCACCATCGAGTAGGATCCTCACTCTAGTAGTAACTCATCCACCGTATCGACCGCATCGAGTCTATCGACCACATGTCAAACTCGATACCAAGTCTATCGACCTCAACTCGATACCATGTCTATAAAACGATATCGAGTAACAATTGGTTAGACTAAGGACTCGAGTTGAGTTGACGGCAGGGTGCTCGACCCAACAACAGTTCTACTCGATACTTAGCAATTACCAAACCACTCGAGTTGATTGTGACAAACACGGCTCAAATTGCTTCAATTTGAAAATCCAATTCAAATCAAATTCAAACCAGAGCATACCTAGCTTAAATTTAGTCAAATACTCATCACCAACATGGGTAGACCTCCATATGGTCTTTCATAATGGCAAGCGTATTAGAATACTAGAGATGGTGGGATTTGAGGTGAATTTTCTTTTAAATGTATATGGATTGGTTAGTTCGTATGGTCTTTTGGATGAACGTCTTTTGGCTAAAATATTCTCTATTTTATGTATTAGAGCTTCCCTAAATTAGTGTGAATATAGCCAAATTTGAGATTAACTTTGAGGCCTGACAACGAGGATGAAAGAATGAATAATCATGAAATAATATGTTGGTGGATTTTGAATGCTTTATTTCGTTGTATAACGCCATTCATTTGTCTTTGCTAAGATTTTTAGCTTAAGTTATGATTGTGAAATTTACCCTCAAGGGTGTATGAATGGATTGTGCTCTTTAGCGTACGAAAATGAGTTATCTGTTGCATTATCAGTTAAAGAAAACAATCAAACCTAATGATTTTAAAAGGTGACTCTTATGATTGTTTCATAAGTGATTTTTCTATTTTTTTTGTTGGTGAAGTGATTTTCTGCTGGGAAATGAGTTTTTCTTTCACTTAAGAAAAAAATGGTTGTTGTATGGAAATGTATGGTTCCATGATCGGTTTTTTCTTTCTAAAATAATTTACTTTGGTAAAAGTGAAATGCATCTATAAAATATTCATGCGGTATTTCTCTTCTAAATTGAGTTCTCACCTATGTGAAATTTAGCGCCTTGGTTTTAAGTTGATGAAAGTGGTTTATGTTGTTAAATGAATGATCATTGGTTTTGTTGAGTACAATAAGGGATTGAATCCTTTGACTTGGTTCTTTGATTGGAAGAGTGTGTGGCGAGACCTTAGAAAGAGAAACCAAATGTAATGACTTAATGTCCTAGCCTTTGCTTGGTGTTGATCGTAAATGGTTAAAGAATAGGGAGTGATGAAGGTTGTTGCTTGTCTCGGTCTAAATCTTCTTGGGAGGATAATTTAGTCGTTATGTTCCTTAGTGGTGCTTGATTAAGTATTAATAGTGGACCACTTTGAAGTGGTTGGTAATTACATTACCTTTTTCTAAAGGGTGTTTGATATTTTGGATACATTGGTTGTAACTGTTGTTTTGACAATCTGAATGGATTGTTCTATCATGAACGGTTTTCCAAATTAGTTGTCCCTGGATGAGAAGTAGGCCTGGTAGATCTTAATTTAAAAATTTGTATTGTTCGCAGAAAGGTGGTGGAAAAAAAGATAATATGCCTTAGTGGGCCATTTCTTTTGATTGGGAATGGTCCTTTCGTTAAAGGTCAACCAATTGGGAGAGATGGGAATTGGTGTTTTAGTTTCTGGGGGTACAAGTTTGGAACACCAATTGTTCAAACGGATGGTATTGGTGATTTGGTGAGAATTGGTTAAAGGCTTATTAGAGTGAAGTGTCTCGCGTGTGTTCGTGTCGTCTTGAGTATGACGAGTCGTGGTAGAGGGGTTGAGAGTGGAAAGTCAAGTTACACGATTGAATCGAAGAAGGAATTGGAGTTGGATTAGAGGTTGGTACCGTGTTCTCCAGATAAGTGGCATCGGTTAAAGGGGTCGAACACTTTAGTGCCAAAGGAAAGCTTTGCCCTAACCCTAGCCCACCCCCTAGATGAACCACTCCTTCCCTTAGT
This sequence comes from Otatea glauca, assembly GCA_036346275.1. NCBI lineage: Eukaryota > Viridiplantae > Streptophyta > Magnoliopsida > Poales > Poaceae > Otatea > Otatea glauca. The sequence continues at coordinate 35,614,037 of CM070727.1, read as the reverse complement.
GTAACATCCCAAAATTTGGCTTATAATTTCGCTCACGTGCATTTTTGTGATTTTCTGAATTTATTGGATTTTTCCAGAAATTATCTAAATTTATTTTAATTAAGTATATTGAACCTTTGGTGAAAACTAAATATATATGGATAAAGTTAATATAAAGTTTTACCAAAAATATTTTATTTGAGCTCAGAATGTCTCAAAGTATTTATGAGAATTTTCTGGGATTTTTCCTGATATTTTAATTACTTAAAATAGATTAATCTAATTTCGGAATTATTTTAAATCAAAAGCTTTTGAAAATCGAGTGAATAAGATCTTGGGCCAAGCCCCAAAGATCGTCTTGTGACCCATTCATTGTCGCGCGCCCATCGGCTTGCCGCCGCCGCGCGTGTGACCGTTGGATGAAGATCAGATGGCTGCCTCCTTTCGCGAAACCCTAGTGCTGCGAGCCGTTGGATCGAGATCAAGTGGTCGGGATCGCTTCACGTTGTTTTGGTAAGTTTAGATCTCGTCCGTTGGATTTGGAAAGAGCGGATCGGATCGTATCGCTTCGGATCTAATCTTGGCCGCTCATCTTGGATCGGACGGTCTCGATCGTCGTCCGATTCGGTTTCGAATCCGAACCGCCGCTTGCCGTCGCCGCCGCGTGATTTAGGTTTCCCTCTCGCGCGCATGCCGAGGCTATAAAAGCCGCAGCCGCACTCCGATGTTTCTCGTTCCTTGCGCGCACCGAGAGCTCTAGCCTCTTCGCTGTTTATTGCCATCATCGCTCAGAGCTCGCCGTAGTTCTTTGCGGTGCCGCGCGAGTTTTGCGCCATTCGCGCCGTCGAGCATCCTCCCGCCGAATCGGTTCGGATCCGAGTTCCTCGCGTCGTGTCGCGTCGAGTCGCCCCTTCTTCTCACCGGAGTCACGCCAAACGCCGTTCGGGTGGTCGTCTTCCTCCGCTCGGTGCAAGCCCGCCCGTGTCTCGAAGCTTCGCGCATCCGTTGGATCTTCGCGAACCGTCGAGATCAAGCCACGTCGCTTCTTCATCGATGTTTCGCCGGGTAAATTTCTAACCGTTAGATCCGAATAGACGATCGGGATTGAGCCACGTAGGGGTAGATCGGTGGTCGTCGGATCGTCGCGCAGATGCGCGCCGCGTGTCGAGCATCGGCGCGGCGCGTCGCAGACCAATCGATCTTGCGCGCGCGTGTCGCGCGCGTGGTGCGCGGCGCCGTGGGCGCGCCCACGGTGGACGAGGCGGTTCCGTGGACCGAGTCCATGGACCAGCGACGTGTCGGCACCGATTGGTCCGAGTCGGCTGACGCCGCGTTGCGCAATAAAGATCTTTTCCAATAGAAAATAATTGGAAAAATCGAAATTCTATTTTCGTATTTTGATTTATTCAAACTTCAAAAGGCTATATCTTTTGCATTTTAACTCGGATTTGAGTGATTCAAATTTCTAAAAATTGTAAAATCAATATCTATTTATTGGTGAATTTTATTTTATTTTTGGAGTTTGTTTGCTCTCTGGTTTGGTGTTTATTTGCTATTTTGGCATCGTTTAGCGTGAGACGTTGAACCGCTCGGTGATCCGGAGGAAGATTCGTCGCCCAAGACCCAAACTCAGATCAAGACCAGCACCTACTCCAAGGCAAGTTGTGCTTTGATCATGTTGCACCTAATTTTCACCAAATCGCTATTTTGTCTTTTAAACTTTATGCATGATATTTTATGTGTATAAATGATTTCAATTAATCTGGGAATTAGATAATATGCCTATTTGAATTAAACCATACCATGTCAATTATATGCCATGATCTATTTGTCACCCTAGGATGTGGAATTATAGTTGATAATCAACATGGGCTAGTTAGATCGTCATAGATTGCTTAGCCATGCCACGTCATCACATGTGTCCGAATGTCGATACTTAATCTTGACTAATGGAATATGGAATAATGTTTATGAATTGGTGTGTCATGTGTTGTCACACAATGATATCAAGTTGTCGTGGCGAGGAGGTCACACATCGGGATTGAAATGTTGATGGCATGTGGTGCTTGGTAATCAACTGGGGTGGTAATGATTTTAGATTGAGGCAAGTGGCAAGGGGCAGTGTGCCAAGGTGGGCCAGGTTTGGCAGGGGTATGTGGAAGTCTTGCCTTAATCACTTTAAGGACTTAACCTTGCAAGCCTTTGACCTGAGTCTCTCTTGCAACCACATGTCTGGAATGGGACAGCCTAGCTGAATAATTTGTGAAACCTAGACTTTGATCTTGTCGTGGTGAATAGTGAGTCCCGGTTACGTTTAACTCACATGGCGCAAGAGGGGCCTGTTGTGGTGGTTTAACCCTTGATGTTGAAACCTTAGCGAGCAAGATCGGGTCTAGGTGTAGCATTGTAAAGGCTTTGTTATGATCACTCGCCTTGGTGGTGCTTGGTTGTATCGTGTGGGTAAAGTGCATAACCTCTGCAGAGTGTACAATCTATTCGAATAGCCGTGCTCACGGTATTGGGCAATGCTCGGAATTACAGATTAAGGGTTAGACTTTTGTTAAACAAAACTTGTTGGGATGGCAAGGTGCCATGGAAAGTGGAAAATTAATTTAGGATTGGAAACTTGGTGTATTTGAAATCTTGAATTTATTAATTACTGTATTTGTTTTACTGCTTTCCAATCTATTTATTGTATTCTTGTTAAATGCTGCTTTATTGCAAAATACCCTTACTAGCCATTCCTTTGGATTAAGCCAAGCATATAAAATATTAGACTTGCATTGTTGTGCACAACTTGTTGAGTGCTTTATGTACTCACCCCAACAACAACAACTTCGTAAGAAGAGGAATCTATACCATTCATGGAGGAGGATTACTTGGATGCGAATGCTTAGGGTCCGAGCCTCGTCGGTTGCTCGTGGCGAATCGAGCGCCACTGCGTTTATTCTATTTCCGCTTCTCATTGATACTCTTTTTAAGCCCCGTGAGGCATTATTCATGTAAGACAACAGTTATTATTAATTAATGAAGTTTTTGCTATATTTCATTTGTGTGTGACTATGATAGCATCTATGTTGAGCTGTGTGCACTAGCGTGATCTGGACTAGTGCGGTATACACAGAGGGTCCGGATTTGCAAATTCGGGTCCCGACAGAGGTGGTATCGAGCCATCGACTATAGGTCTTGGCCCTAGGTAGTTGGTATCTCTTAGGAGTGTCCAAAATTATTTTCTAAAGAAAACGGTAAAATTGACTAATATGAAACTCTTGGCTTATCTCATCCTCCTACTCTCATCCTTGCTAAATTACCTTCTTTTCGTTGTCGTTTGAGTGGAGATCTTATTCAAAATTTTGTTTTGAATAGATGTCGATCTTCGATCCTTCGAGTCAAGACAGGTGGCTATGCCATGGAGCCGTGGAGAGTTCTTCAAGTGATTGGAGGCTTTGATCGTCCGCTCTCACCGAGGAAGCAATCGAACGCCAACGGTGTGCATCGGGGTTCTTACGCAGTCGATCATCTTCACTCGAGAGTGCGACGAGACCACCGCACCGATCCACATCACCGCCGGAGGTTCACTTACGAGATTGGAGTTGGGAGGTCGCTAGACTTGCTCTCACGACGGATCCGCCACGACCACGCCTACGAGCTTAGCGACACCGTGTTCGACTTCACCCGACGGTGCGGCGAAAGCGGCGTCGACGGATCGTGGAGGGAGAGTGTGCATCGCAGACACCTTGCCGTGGTTCGCCACCGCCCGGGAGGATCACCTAAGGGACACTACGCAGAGCCGCAGACAGCGGCGGTGAGGCGCCGAGAGTGGCGGAGCGCGAGCTTCAAAGACCCGTGACGCCGCAGCCGAGTCATCGGCGAGTGGAGGAAGCCTTGCGGTGGCCGAGAGCTAGCGGACCAGTCGTCCAAGAGCCGGATGAGGTCGCCGAGGAGGAAGAAGAAGACCGGAAGAGCGTGAGTGGGAGCCCGAGGAGCCAGCAGAGGGTCACCAGATAGGTTCGCACCCATGCCGCCCACCCACCGGTGTATGCACCGGATCGATCTCGATCTGGGTGGTGGATGAGTGAGAGTTGGTCTTAGAGTTGTGTTGAGACTCGAGTGTTGAGTCGCGTTCTTAAGTTAGCCTTTACCTTTTAGTAGACGTTAAGGTTGCATGTTTAGTTTGGTTCTTAATTGTTTGTCGAGTGTGCAAGTTATGTGTTGCAAAGCCCTTAGGCATTGTAAGCAACCATACCAAGTAATAATAATAAAGATTATTTAAGTTGGGTTTAACCTGTTTCCCGCTTTAGAAATTCTTGCATCTTATCTATGCTACATCTATCTTTCCTAACCCGAAGCAATCAAGCGGATGGTGAACACTCGTAGCAACAATGGGGCTTCAGGAAGTGGTCTGCGCTCAGGCAACAATCCCAATGAAGGAGCACCACCGCAGCAAGCACCGCCAGTGGATATGCAGAACTTGGGAGCTTTTCTCGCTGCGCAAACTCGGTTGATGCGGACTATGATGCGTGAGATGACCAATATGGCTGCGATCAACAACCCGCCGCTCGAACAACAATGGCGGGCCTCGTCCTTACTCCAAGTTGTCGGACTTCATGAGGACCCGACTACCAACATTCTCAGGAAATGTCAATCCCTTGGAAGCGGATGATTGGTTGAGAACCATTGAGAGGAAATTATACATCACTCAATGTGAAGGCCATGAGAAGGTTCTTTACGCATCCCATCGCCTAGAGGAACAATGCAGAATGGTGGGAGAACTATTGTCTTGCTCATGAAGCACCCATGGAAATCACATGGGAAGAGTTTGCAACGGCCTTCCGCCATACCATGTACCGGAAGGGATGATGGACTGAAAAGGAAGAGTTCAGGCGCTTAAGCAAGGAAGCCAACCGGTGGCGATTACTTAAACAAATTCACGCATTAGCTCGCTATGCTTCGAGGACGAGCGACGGACAAGGCCAGCAATCCCGCTTCATGAAAGGACTAAACTCGTGGTGCAAGTGGGGTGATTATCCACACTTTTCCGATTTCCAAGAATTGGTAAACAAGGCTTTGATTACGGAGGATAAGCGCAAGGAGCTTGGGAAAATCGCAAACGCTTGATGACTAACCCAGGTGGACGCCCTAACCACCTGCGAATGAGGATGACACCGCAACAGTTTGCTAGGTTCCAACCACAAGCTGTTAACAAGCCAGCAACACCTGCACCGCGACCATCAGGACAAGGTTATCGGGCCGCCCAAGGTAACAATGCTCAAGGGAGTCGTGATCCGCCGTAAGGTGCTACAGTTGCAATGAGCTGGGGCATTATGCTAATAGATGTCCCAAGAAAGGAGGAATAACGCCAGTGCGTTTCAACCTTGGAACGACACCTGCTAAGGCATCAATGACGGGAGCGAATCGAGGAGCCGGACAGCGGGAGTGACGCCTCAAGCTACTATTCGAGGCGAGTCAACCACATCACCGCCGATGGAGCCGAGGAAGCATCGACGTCGTCTTGGGTAAGTTTTTGTAAACTCGATTACCATAAAGATTATTTGATTCAGAGCTTAGCATTCCTTTGTCTCTCGAGCTTTTGCATCTGAAAATGGTTTGAGCATGAAAAATCTTAAGTGTGTGATGCTAGTACAAGCCCCAGGATCTGAGTTAAGATCTAACCTTGGGTGTTTGGGGGTGAAGCTAATAATTAATGGGGTAGAGTTCCTAGCGAACTTGATTATTCTAGATGCCCAAGTTTTAGATGTCATATTGGGAATGGACTGGTTAACCAAGCATAAGACAGTTTTGGATTGTGGTCGAAGGGTTGTATCCATTGAGAGCCCTAGAGGAGAAAGCGTGGAATTCGGCGACATCAGTTCGTAAGGGTCAATTAATGGTTAATAGCATGAGAACCGTCGTCATAGAGGACGTGCCAGTAGTCAGGGAATATCCAGACGTATTTCCAGAAGATCTGCCGGGAATGCCGCCAGACCGTGACATCGAGTTCGTCATTGAGTTAGCACCGGGAACCGCACCAATAGCAAAAAGACCTTATCGGATGCCTACCGATGAGTTAGTAGAGATGAAGAAACAGATCGACGAGTTATTAGAGAAAGGTTTTATAAGACCAAGTTCGTCGCCATGGGGAGCGCCAGTTTTGTTTGTCAGGAAAAAGGATGGAAGCCTTAGAATGTGTATTGATTACCGTGCACTTAATGAAGTGACGATTAAGAATAAGTATCCGTTGCCAAGGATTGATGATCTGTTCGACCAGTTGAGAGGAGCTGGAGTGTTCTCCAAGATAGACCTTCGTTCCGGATATCATCAACTAAAGATTCGGGCGGGAGATGTTCCAAAGACCGCATTCTCTTCAAGATATGGACATTATGAGTTCACGGTCATGTCTTTTGGATTGACCAATGCGCCGGCATATTTCATGAACTTGATGAATAAGATTTTCATGGAATACTTGGACAAGTTTGTTGTTGTGTTCATAGATGATATTTTGGTATATTCAAGACCAAGCGAGCACGCAAATCATCTGAGGCTAGTGTTGGAAAAGCTGCGTGAGCAACAGCTGTATGCTAAGTTCAGTAAATGCGACTTTTGGAAGGAAAAGGTGGAATTTCTCGGTCATGTCATGACTGCAGAAGGAGTTCTTTGTCGACCCAAGCAAAGTGGAGGCGATGTTGCATTGGGAGCAATCAAAGTCCATCACTCAAGTCCAAGTTTTCGGGAATGGCACGATATTATCGCGGTTCATAGAAGGATTTTCGACGATTGCGAGACCTCTTACTCAGTTATTGAAAAAGGAAAAGAAATTTTCATGGACTTGATTGTGATAAGAGTTTTGAGGAATTAAAGAAGCGTTTAACAACACCCAGTGTTGGTTTTGCCTAATGTTGTAAACGACTTGATATATCTTGTGATGCGTCAAGACAGGGTCTTGGATGCGTATTGATGCAAGAGGGTAAAGTGGTCGCATATGCGTCAAGGCAGTTAAGACCGCACGAAGGAAATTATCCTACGCATGACTTGGAATTGGCTGCCGTGGTGCATGCCTTGAAATTGTGGCGTCATTATCTCATTGGAAATAGATGTGAGATATATACGGACCATAAGAGTTTGAAATATATTTTCACTCAATCAGATCTCAATATGAGGCAAAGGAGATGGTTGGAATTAATCAAGGATTATAACATGGGAATTCATTACCATCCGGGAAAAGCAAATGTGGTAGCTGATGCCTTAAGTCGCAAGAGCTACGTGGCGAATATGATGGTGCAGGAAGGACAGTCAGAACTGTGCAGAGAATTGCAAAATTTAAAATTGGAAGTAGTTTTAGAAGGATTCCTAGCTGCTTTGGAAGTGAAGCCAATGCTCAAGATCAAATTCGGAAGGACAAAAGAGGATGAGAAAGTCAACCGAATCAAGGCTAAAAGGATGAAGGATTAGCAAAGGACTTTACCGTGGACGACTAAGGTACCATGTGGTTCAAGGGTCGCATTTGTGTGCCAAACAGACTAGAACTTAAGCGATTGATTTTGGAAGAGGCTCATGATTCCAAGTATTCAATTCATCCAGAAGCGCTAAGATGTACCAGACTTAAAGGAGAGGTTTTGGTGGCGAATATGAAGCGTGAAGTCGCCGAGCACGTTGCCTTGTGCGATGTATGCCGAGAGTTAAGGCAATACATCGAAACCAGCAGAGTTTGCTACAACCGCTAAAAGTCCCTGAATGGAAGTGGGAAGAAATCGGTATGGATTTCATCACCGGATTGCCAAGAACTCAAAATGGGTATGATTCTATATGGGTCATTGTGGATCGATTGACCAAAGTTGCTCACTTCATTCCATCAAGACAACTTACTCGTAAGACCGGTTAGCGTAACTATACATTGCGTAATCGTGTGTTTGCATGGTGTACCAAAGAAAATAGTGTCGCATGAGGTACTCGATTCACCTCGAGATTTTGGGATAAATTGCATGAAGCCATGGGAACGCGCTTGAACTTTAGCACAAGATATCATCCTCGTAATCGATGGTCGATGTAAAGAGTAAATCGATTTTGGAAGATATGTTAAGAGCTTGTGCTTTAGCCTACACTACATCATGGGATAAATGTTTGCCATATGCGAGTTGATTATAACAACGATCACCGAGCTAGTTTGCGATGTCGCCATTTGAAGCTTTATATGGTCGTGCTCGTCGTACTCGCTAAATTGGAATGAGACAGAGAGCGTATGATATTTGGCCCGATATTCTCAAGGAAGTCAAGAGTAAGTTGCTATGATAAGAGAGAGGTTGAAAATCGCGATCAAGGCAAAAGAGTTACCGATAATCGACGCGTCGTGATCTAAGTTTGAGCCCGATGATTTCGTGTATCTTAGGTTACCCTCTGAAAGGAGTTAAAAGGTTCCACGCTAAAGGAAAGCTCGCCCCAAGATATGTTGGACCGTTCAAAATTTTGAGCCGTCGAGGGGAGGTTGCTTATCAGTTGGAATTGCCGCAGTTGCTGGCAGGCGTGCATGATGTGTTCCATGTGTCACAACTCAAGAAGTGTCTTCGGGTGCCAGCAGAGCAGACACCTATGGAAGAGATTGAGTTGCAGAAGGATTTGACCTACAAAGAACATCCAATGAAAATTTTGGATGTCATGGACCGAGAACTGTGAACAAGTCGATTCGTTTTGCAGAGTTCGATGGAGCAACCATTCGAGAATGAGGCAACACGGGAGCGTGAAGAGGACTCGAAGATGGAATTTCCAAACCTATTCCTAGTCACCTTGAATCTCGGGTCGAGATTACATTAAGGGGAGGTTTGTAACATCCCAAAATTTGGCTTATAATTTCGCTCACGTGCATTTTTGTGATTTTCTGAATTTATTAGATTTTGGAGAAATTATCTAAATTTATTTTAATTAAGTATATTGAACCTTTGGTGAAAACTAAATATATATGGATAAAGTTAATATAAAGTTTTACCAAAAATATTTTATTTGAGCTCAGAATGTCTCAAAGTATTTATGAGAATTTTAGGATTTTTCCGATATTTTAATTACTTAAAATAGATTAATCTAATTTCGGGAATTATTTTAAATCAAAAGCTTTTGAAAATCGAGTGAATACGATCTTGGGCCAAGCCCCAAGATCGTGCGTCTTGTGACCCATTCATTGTCGCGCCCGTCCGCGTCGCCGCGCCGCGTGTGACCGTTGGATGAAGATCGATGGTCGCCTCCTTCGCGAAACCCTAGTCCGCGAGCCGTTGGATCGAGATCAAGTGGTCGGGATCGCTTCACGTTGTTTTGGTAAGTTTAGATCTCGTCCGTTGGATTTGGAAAGAGCGGATCGGATCGTATCGCTTCGGATCTAATCTTGGCCGCTCATCTTGGATCGGACGGTCTCCAGTCGTCGTCTCCGATTCGGTTTCCGAATCCGCCGCCGCTTGCCGCCGCCGCGTGATTTAGGGTTTCCTCCCGTGCGCATGCCGAGGCTATAAAAGCCGCAGCCGCGCTCCGATGTTTCGTTCCCTTGCGCGGCCGAGTGAGCTCTAGCCTCTTCGCTGCTTTACGCCATCATCGCCAGAGCTCGCCGTAGTTCTTTGCAGTGCCGCCGCGAGTTTTTGCGCCATTCCGCCGCCGTCGAGCATCCTCCCGCCGAATCGGTTCCAGATCCGAGTTCCTCGCGTCGTGTCGCGTCGAGTCTGCCCCTTCTTCTCGCCGGAGTCGCGTCAAAACGCCGTTCGGGTGGTCGTCTTCCTCCGCTCCGGTGCAAGCCCGCCGCCGTGTCTCGGAGCTTCGCGCATCCGTTGGATCTTCGCCGAACCGTCCAGATCAAGCCACGTCGCTTCTTCATCAGTGTTTCGCTCGGGTAAATTTCTAACCGTTAGATCCGAATAGACGATCCGGATTGAGCCACGTAGGGGTAGATCGGTGGCCGTCAGATCATCGCGCAGATGCGCGCCGCGTGTTGAGCATCGGCATGGGCGGCGTCGCAGCCAATCGATGCGCGCCGCGTGTCGAGCGGCGTGGCGTGCGCGAGGCGCCGTGGGGCCGCGCCCACGGTGGACGAGGCGGTTCCGTGGACCGAGTCCATGTACGAGCGACGTGTCGGCGCCTTATTGGTCCGAGTCGGTGGCGACGGCGTTGCGCAATAAAGATCTTTTCCAATAGAAAAACAATTCAGAAAAATCGAAATTCTATTTTACGTATTTTCAGATTTATTCAAACTTCAAAGGCTATATCTTTTGCATTTTAACTCGGATTTGAGTGATTCAAATTTCTAAAAATTGTAAAATCAATATCTATTTATTGGTGAATTTTATTTTATTTTTGGAGTTTTTTTGCTCTCTGGTTTGGTGTTTATTTACTATTTTGGCATCGTTTCGCGTAGACGTTGAACTGCTCGGTGATCCGGAGGAAGATTCGTTGCTCCAAGACCCAAACTCAGATCAAGACCAGCACCTACTCCAAGGCAAGTTGTGATTTGATCATGTTGCACCTAATTTTCACCAAATCGCTATTTTGTCTTTTAAACTTTATGCATGATATTTTATGTGTATAAATGATTTCAATTAATCTGGGAATTAGATAATATGCCTATTTGAATTAAACCATACCTTGTCAATTATATGCCATGATCTATTTGTCACCCTAGGATGTGGAATTATAGTTGATAATCAACATGGGCTAGTTAGATCGTCATAGATTGCTTAGCCATGCCACGTCATCACATGTGTCCGAATGTCGATACTTAATCTTGACTAATGGAATATGGAATAATGTGTATGAATTGGTGTGTCATGTGTTGTCACACAATGATATCAAGTTGTCGTGGCGAGGAGGTCACACATCGGGATTGAAATGTTGATGGCATGTGGTGCTTGGTAATCAAGCTGGGGTGGTAATGATTTTAGATTGAGGCAAGTGGCAAGGCGGTGTGCCAAGGTGGGCCAGTTTGGGGGTATGTGGAAGTCTTGCCTTAATCACTTTAAGGACTTAACCTTGCAAGCCTTTGACTGAGTCTCTCTTGCAACCACATGTGCGGAATGGGATGACCTAGTGAATAATTTGTGAAACCTAGACTTGATCTTGTCGTGGTGAATAGTGAGTCCCGGTTACGGTTTAACTCACATGGCGCAAGAGGGGCCTGTTGTGGTGGTTTAACCCTTGATGTTGAAACCTTAGCGAGCGAAGATCGGGTCTAGGTGTAGCATTGTAAAGGCTTTGTTATGATCACTCGCCTTGGTGGTGCTTGGTTGTATCGTGTGGGTAAAGTGCATAACCTCTGCAGAGTGTACAATCTATTGAATAGCCGTGCTCACGGTATTGGGCAATGCTCGGGAATTACAGTTAAGGGTTAGACTTTTGTTAAACAAAACTTGTTGGGATGGCAAGGTGCCATGGAAAGTGGAAAATTAATTTAGGATTGGAAACTTGGTGTATTTGAAATCTGAATTTATTAATTATCGTATTTGTTTTATCGCTTTCCAATCTATTTATTGTATTCTTGTTAAATGTCGCTTTATTGCAAAATACCCTTACTAGCCATTCCTTTGGATTAAGCCAAGCATATAAAATATTAGACTTGCATTGTTGTGCACAACTTGTTGAGTGCTTTATGTACTCACCCCAACAACAACAACTTCGTAAGAAGAGGAATCTATACCATTCATGGAGGAGGATTACTTGGATGCGAATGCTTAGGGTCCGAGCCTCGTCGGTTGCTGTGGCGAATCGAGCGCCACTGCGTTTATTCTATTTCCACGCTTCTCATTGATACTCTTTTTAAGCCCTGTGAGGCATTATTCATGTAAGACAACAGTTATTATTAATTAATGAAGTTTATGCTATATTTCGCTGTGTGTGACTATGATAGCATCTATGTTGAGCCTGTGTGCACTAGCGTGATCCTGGACTAGTGCGGTATACACAGAGGGTCCGGATTTGCAAATTCGGGTCCCGACACTTAGCCTCTCCCTCCCTCAACCCTCTCCAGCGCCTCCCAGTTTCATGCGACTTCCTGCGCTCCCCAGTGCCTCCCCCTCCTCCCAACGCCTCCTGTTCCTCCCCACGCATCCCCTGCCTCCCAGCACATCCTCAGCACCCTTTGCCTTCCCCTTGTGTAGCCGTTGGACCGGTGCTGCCCTGGTGAAGGGTGTTGCGAGGAGGGTAATAGATCGGGTGATTTGAAGGGAGAAGAATCGTAATCGTCGTGGATCCAATGATTCAAGGGGAGAAGGTATAATTTTAGGTTGTTTATGGTGATTTGGGTACTGTATATGGGGGAGTCATGGTAGTTTCCCTGGTAGATGTGCTCGGAATTGATCATTAGATTGTTTTGGTTTATGTTTAGGATTCGAGTGGTTCTAGATCCGAATTTTAGATCGAGTTTTGGGGCACCTATGTTCATTTTTAGAGGAGTTGGCTGTTGTAAAAGTTGTAAATCGTCGTCTTAAGTTTAATCAGAGACCAAGAACACGAATTTTGGTTGGGTGGTTTAAAAGTTATCGCCTTTTGAAGCATTACTATCCAGATTCTATGCCTGTTCGCAACAGCCGCGGTAATTGGCTAATTAGGGATAATTAGAGGCCGAATTAAATTATTTAAATAACTAGATTTATCTCAAAAATTTCCTGTAGATTTCAAAAATATCATCGTTTGCTTAATTTGGAGTTGTAAAAAAAATTAGTTATGCTATTTTGAAGTTTGTTGTCCAGAAAGGTAGCAGATTTGGTTTCAGGGCTAGTTATGAAAGGCTAAATGGTTTATTTGAGAAAATTGGTTAACTAAAATTTGAGGATAATCCTCGGTAGTTTTATAAAGTTCGTTGTCCCTGTGGTTTGGGCTATAGGGGTAGAATTTATAGCATTTAGACTATTGGGACAACAAAGGTGTGTTCTTATGCGCCGAGTGAGAAAGTTAAAATTTGATGATAATCTTCAGGCGTAGGTTTGTTGTTGCTATGATTATAGCCTATGCTGTGGTTGCATTGTTTTGAGATGAATGGAATTTTTTTTTCAGGTGGTGTGCCTTCGAGAGTGGCCTCAACCTCACGCCACTCCGCTCCTCGTGGTTAAGACAAGTGCATTGTATATGAGGATGAATTTAGATGACTCTATGATGTGAATGGATAATTGATACCTAGCTATCCTAAATGTTTGATATGCCTTATTATCACTGTTTAGTTGCTGGTTATGTTTATGTTTGATGTAACATGCAAACAATCCATGTCATTTGCATATGTGCATTCATGATGGAAGAGGTGACCTGTGTGGGCCTCTATGTCTCACTTGTGGTGGGCATAAAAGACCTAGTTCGGTAAGCTACTCCACAGGATGGATGGAAATGAGAGGGTGCACACCAACTGTTATGCACTCAACTATACTAATATGAGCTATGAGATGGCAATGAGCATATGGCATTTTGCATTGCATGAAAGAGTGGTTATTGTCAAATGTTAAATCTATGAGTTCTTACATATGTTTGAAAGTATGTTATGTCTTATGTTATCCGATGTGTATATATGTGATAATATGGTTATTCGCTGTACTTTGCTAAGTTTTGGTCTCACGTTTGTTTATTTAAATGGTTTTTTAGGTACCTTGAAACCGGCATAAGAGAAAGGGATGTAGCACCATCACTTCACTTCACTTGACATCAATAAACTTAGACAATCACACGCTTAAATTTAAAGTAACACTTTCCAACTTGTGAGAAAGTCTTTGGTTTTCATTGTCTATGTCTCGTTAAAATATTGTATGGAGTTGTGGCTTGTCATTGTGGTTATGTTTTTAATGTGATTTGCGGCATTTCTTTCTATCATGAAATCAGATTATCCGTCAGTTTAGTGTCGTTATTGCTGTCTTTCTTTATCCTTCCTTGCAATCTTGTTTTAGTTGTTGCATAAATTTTATTTGGAGAGAATTCTTGTTGCTAGAATTAATTTAAGATGTTAGTGTGCTTGTTGAAATGTAGTCTTATAATGCTGTTTAGTTGTTACTCGTGTATGTTGTAGTGACATTCTGGGCATAGGAGGTGCTGGGGTGTTACAATGCAAACACAACCATTAAAATCAAGTTGCATGAGCTCTCTCCTTTGGCAACACATGCAAAACTTAGCTCCATGCAAAAATCTCTTAAACCAAATTGCATGAGCTATCTCCTTTTTGCAACAAATGCAAATCTATAGCTTCATGCAAAAACCACATCAATTAAGATTCAATAAGGAGCAAGCATGAGCTCTTTTATTTGCAACACATGCAAATACTTAGCTCATGCAAAATCCAAATAAGAGAGTGAGCTAGAGTGACACATGCAAATTCTTAGCTCATGCAAAATCCAAATAAAAGAGTGAGCTAGAGTGAACCGGATTGAGTTCATTAACACATGATGAAGCTCAAGCTAAAAGATTCAACCCCTCTTAATAGTACGTCAACCTAACTAGCAACCCGGTCTCACATCCAAACACTGAGACAGGTAAAAGATTAGGAACACATCCTTAGCCTTATCTAGTTATACCTTTGCCTCTAGCGATCCACTTGGAGTTTTTATGATATACAATCATCTTCTCTCCAGGATCGAGTCTCGTCTTGTTTATCAACACATGATGAACCTTCTCTTCTCTTCTCTTCTCTTCTCTTCTCTTCTCTTCTCTTCTCTTCTCTTCACTTCGGGATATCCTCTTGAAGCTTATCAACACATGATGACTTCTTCCTAATTCTTTATTATAGTTGGACTCGACCTGCTTCATAACTCATGCAAGATTGTTAGTCTAACAAACATATTTGCCTCAATCATCAATTACACTCCATTAATACATAGTGAATGCCCCAAGATCAATTGAGCACAACCTAAATTAATTTAAATGATTAATTGTGTCTTGAGTACCTTGATGCAACTAATTTTTCATTATACTCAAGAACTTTTCGTTTGTCCTTAATCAATCAAAGGAACACTATCAACACATGATGAAGCGTTCTTTGATGATTAAAAGATAGGCAAATCCCAATTTAAATTTCATTTAAATTGATATGATTATATATAACTACACAAGTTTTATATACTCATTTTGACGGATTCTCAAAGTACTGATCCAATATGTTGGAGTGATGGAAAGGGATCAATACTCTTAAGACTGTCAATTATAGAATAAACTCCATTAAATATGTGCATATAAATAATTAACTTGGAATTAATATGCACATAATCAATCTTACATAGCATTTGAGTTTATCCTGTATTTGCATGAGTATATTACAACTACACAAGTTATATATACTCAAAGGGTTGTTTCAAAGTCTTGATCCTTTATATTATTTGGCAAGAAGATATGGATCAATACTATTGAAACATTAAGTTAAATTATGAACTCTCTCTAGATGTGTGCATTCATGTAATGTATAAAATTGGGAACATAATGCACATCTTTAATGTATAAGCAATGGAAGAGTTCATACTTTAACTTGAATCCTAAGTATGCAATAGGATAATAAAATGAATACGAGTATATACCTTGGGTTTTCCATTTTCCATCCAAATTTGAGACTAATAAGAATAAAGCTCAATAAACATGTAGCTTCATAATGATTAGATTTGTCATTAAATAAATATTAAACATTAATCTAAAACCAATCACTAAAACCAATGGAGCTTGAACTTATAGCTATCACAGTTGGTTTTCACCTGACAGAAATATTTCATCATCACAATTGGTTCTTAGCTCAGAACCGATTGTGATGTGCCTCTCATCAGAATCGTTTGATTAGCTAGAACTCACAATTGGTTCTTAGCTAAAACCGATTGTGATGTGCCCTTCATCACAATCGATTCTGAGATAAGAATTGATTGTGATGTGGTGTCCATCACATCTTTAGCACTATATGGTAATTTACGAGTAGATACAAACATAGCTAGTGCATAGGAACTCAATTAAGGCTGTCACTACTTACTTTAGAGCAAAGAACCAACAAGGATCCCTAGTTCCTTTTCTATTACAAAAGAAACTGATTCAATGGAGAGACAAATAATAGTGTAAAGATTCGGTTATAAATGATTATTGGCAAAACTAAAGATGCTCTTGTACGAGTACAAAAAAAGCAATATAACAATAAACTGGAACATGTAGATGCATACATACAGACCCACATAGTTTAGTATTATCTACACTATCTAAATATATGTCATCGTCAACCATGCAAAAGTTGCAACAGTAAAGAATGGAAAAGGAATGACAGCTAGGGAGCATGATTGCATCAAGCCTAACAATAGGAAAGTTTAGAAGGTTTAGAGAATGTTTTGATTCAGTAGATGCTTTCACTACTACAGAATGGTACATCACTATCGCTTCATCTGTGTCGGTTCTTAAGTTTTAAGGAAAAAATGATTGTGATAGATGACTTAGGAGAGGCATTAATAATAATCACTATCGGTTCTCAGGTTAGAATTGATTGTGATGTAGCACTAGGAACATCACAATCGGTTCTTATGCGAGAAGTGATAGTGATGTGCATTATCATCACTATCGGTTTTCATATAAAAAGTGATAGTGATGAGCACGTACACATCACTATCGGTTCTTATTTAAGAAGCGATGGTGATGAGAATGCACATCACTATCGCTTCTCACAAAAGAACCGATAGTGATGAGCACGTGCTCATCACTATCGGTTCTTTTGTGATAAGGGATAGTGATGTGTATGCTCATCACTATCGCTTCTCACATAAGAACCGATAGTGATGTGCGTGGTCATCACTATCTCTTCTTATGGGAACCGATTGTGATGACTATGATCATCACTATCGCTTCGTTATAAGAACCGATCGTGATGTGCATGATCACATCATTATCGCTTTTATATGAGAACCGATAGTGATGTGCCTCGTTAGGTTATTTATACCACTCGAATGAACTCTTCTCTGCTATTGTTCCAGAGGAGGTTTCTCCGCCGCCACCAAAAAAATAGCTCATATTCTGTGGTTGGAAGCAATACTTGGGTGAGAAAATTTGAAATCCTCAAGGGTGTGTTAAGAGGGTAAATTTGAAACCCTAACTTGAGGAGATTTCCCCTCATTTTGCATAATTTATGGTTTTCTTCAAAATGTGAGCATTCCTTCAAACCCCTTTAATTTTGCACTATGTAATTTTGATATGTCGCGAAGAAAGTTTAGATTGCACTAGTATTGTGTATGTCCTATCAGATTTCACACCCTTTATTTGACAAGAACACATGTATTTAATTATCTTAATTTGTAGTGCTTTGATGTTAATATGGAATTATTATTGCTGTCACCTCATGAATGCTAGAGTTTAGGGTGTGGAACCTACGTCTCCCGTTCGAGGATGCTTGTTTATAAATATACCGAACGAAATGGCATATTTATAAGCGAGTAGTCTCGAATTATCCACGTTCTTTGGACAGTTCGAGGATATGTGCTTCGGGCAAGTTCCTGAGCTATGTTGTACAACTGCAGAGTAGAGATTTCGGTAGGTCTCTCTGGTATTCTCCACATACACACCCCTCTTGACCTGTTGTCGAGACGTGTATATGGAGAATAGCAGGGAGATGCTGCCAAAATTTTCTCTGGAGTTGTACAATGGCTTAGGAACTTGTCCGAACCACATATCCTCGAATGGGATTAGGACCAAACCTATTTAGAGATTAGGAGTCATCGTTGGTACCCTTGTTTTGTTCCGTTGTAGTCAAAAGATTTGTAAGCTACTGCACTATATAATTAGATTGTTTGATATCATTGTTCAAGTTAAAAATGTATGTCTCCTATCTAGGAAATTGGAAGCTCTAAACTAGGGAAGAATCTAGGTATCGATCGGGAGTACATATTTCATATATCTTGCAGGGAATTGTCCTCTATTTTGCGAAGGTAATATTAACTGAAATGATGTCTCAATATTTCAAATAGCTAGCTTGTTGTCGCTCCAGTTTTTGCTTAATCTATTGTGTAAAGTTTAATTGCAGATGAACCGTAAGGAATGGATGTATGACAAAAGTCGTGTGAGTGCTGAATTTCAGAGGGGTGTTAAGGAGTTCAAAAAAATTGCCGAAGAGGACAAGGTGAGGAGGGGTGTAAACTTCATATATTGTCCTTGCATTGATTGCACCAATCTGAGAAGATTTAACAACTCAGCTCAAATTGAGGACCACCTGATTCGACGTGGCTTCGTGAGGAATTACACGTGTTGGATCCATCACGGGGAGACAGGTAGTACCCTACCGGTATGCAATGAAGTGACGGCGGAACCGAATGATGAGTTGCAGTTTGATATGTTTGAGGAGGAGAATTTGGAGCAAATGTTGCGGGATGTGGAGGGTAATTACATGGAAAGAGAGTTTGAAAAGTTTAAAAGCTTGATGGAAGACGATGCCAAACCACTGTTTACAGGTTGCAAAGCAGAATACACCAAGTTGGGTTCGGTCCTTGCATTGTTCGAACTGGAGGCAAAACACCGTTGGAAACGAGTTGCCAACAAGCATTTATGAAGCGAAGAAGCTACTATTTCCCATGGGAATGGAAATAGAAAGGATACATGCATGTCCGAATGATTGCATCTTGTACCGTAACGCACATCAGGAGCTACACGCTTGTCCGGTTTATGTGTGCCCGGTACAAACAAAAGGAGGAGCGTAACGACAAGAAGCATAAGAGCCAGGGCAATGACGGTGAAGAGGTCACTAAAGGTGCACCGGCCAAGGTATTGTGGTACTTGCCCATCATTCCCCGTCTGGAGAGGTTGTTTGCAAATCCCAGAGAGGCAAAATTGTTGCGTTGGCATTATGAGTCTCGAAAGGAAGATGGCAAGTCGAGACACCTCACTGATTCGGCTCAATGGAGAAACATCGATTGGAAACATGAGGAGTTTGGTGCCGAAATGAGGAACATAAGATTTGGGTTGAGTACCGATGGAATGAATCCGTTTGGTGACATGAGCAGTCGTCACAGCACGTGGCCAGTTCTGTTGTGTATCTACAACCTCCCTCCTTGGTTGTGTATGAAGCGGAAGTATATCATGATGTCATTACTAATCTCAGGACCCAAACAGCCGGGAAATGATATTGATGTGTACCTTGCACCACTGATCGAGGACTTGGTAAAATTGTGGAATGAGGGGGTCGTGGTGTGGGATGCGTTCAAAAGAGAGCATTTCACCCTACAGGCTATGGTATTTTGCACCATAAATGATTTCCCGGCCCTTGGTAATTTAGCGGGTTACAGTACGAAAGGAGCCAAAGCATGTCCTATTTGTGAAGAGGAGACTGAGAGTCTATGACTGCCGAATTCCAAGAAAACTGTGCATATGGGTCACCGTAGGTTTCTACCTCGAAGTCATCGATACCGTAAGATGGATGACAAATTTGATGGGAAGAGGGAACTCCGTTTGGCACCGCAGCCTATGAGTGGAAGGCAAGTATATTCACGTGTAGAGGATATCGTTGTTCAATACGGGAAGAGCCGTAAATCTGTTCGTCCTAGGACCATTTGGAAGAAGAGGTCAATATTTTGGGACTTACCGTACTGGAAGGAGTTAGATGTCCGGCATTGTATTGATGTCATGCATGTTGAGAAGAATGTCTGCGACAATTTGATTGGCATCCTGCTGAACATACCTGGGAAGACCAAGGATGGTGTGAATGCTCATCGCGACATGGCCTACATGGGAATCAGGCCTAGGCTTGCAGTGATAGAGGAGGATGGAAAAGGTCCGTACATCCCCGCTGCATGCTACACCCTGTCCAAGAAGGAGAAAGAAGATCTCTGCAAATGTCTCTAAGGTATTAAAGTTCTATCTGGCTACTCCGCAAACATTAAGAAGCTTGTGTCCATAGATGATTTGAAGTTGTTGGGCATGAAGTCCCACGACTGTCATGTCTTGATGACCCAAATACTCCCAGTTGCAATCCGAAATATTCTGCCAGAGGATGTCAGGTTGGCAATCACGAAGCTGTGCTATTTCTTTAATGCGATCTCCTACAAAGTTATTGACCCCTATATGCTAGACAACTTACAGAGTGAGGTGGTGCAGACCCTGTGTCAGCTTGAGATGCATTTCCCACCGTCGTTCTTCGATGTAATGGTCCACCTTGTGGTTCATCTTGTCAGAGAGATTAAGATATGTGGACCCGCTTTCCTACGTTACATGTATCCGTTCGAGAGGTACATGGGTATATTAAAGTCCTACGTGAGGAATCGGTTGAAGCCTGAGGGTAGTATTGTTGAAGGTTATGGGACTGAAGAGGTTATTGAGTTCTGTGTGGACTACCTAGGTAAAAGACAAGCAATCGGTGTTCCTGTATCTCGTCACGAGGGCAGACTTGCTGGTAAAGGAACCGTTGGGTCCAAACTAATGAGTCCGAGGTTTGATATGTATTGCAAAGCGCATTTGACAGTCTTGCAGAACAACGCAGAAGTTCGTCCATACATCGAGCAGCATAAGTTGATATTATGGGAAGAGAATCCACAAATGGATGAACTTTCCATCGCACAAGAACACAATGATCGATTCCTCACATGGTTCAAACAAAAAGCGGAGGTCTCCTTTAGTGAGAATGTAAAATGGTTGGCTGACGGACCAAGATTTAATGTACACACATGGCAGGGGTACGATATTAATGGTTACACCTTTTACACTGAGACTCAAGATGCCAAGAGTACTGTCCAAAACAGTGGTGTGAACATAAATGCTTTCTCTGATGATCATCACTCGAGAAGAGTCTCCCCAACCACAATGAACTCCTACTATGGGTTGATCGAAGAAATTTGGGAGCTCGATTACGGAATATACCAAGTTCCATTGTTCCGATGTAAGTGGGTAGGACTTCCACATGGAGTGAAGGTCGACAAGAGAGGCTTTACTACTGTGGATCTCTGTAGGCTCGCCTACAAAGATGACCCGTTCGTCCTTGCGAAGCAAACAACTCAAGTCTTCTACGTGCGTGATCCGGCCAATCCGAGGTTGCACGTCGTTCTTCATGGCAAGAGACGGATCGTAGGAGTTGAAGATGTTGTAGATGAAGAAGAGTATAACCAATTCGATGAGATACCTTCATTTGCAGATGGGGCATGTCTTAGTGGGGAAGACGACACACATGGAGCTAATTACTTGCGAGTAGATCATCATGAAGGGTAGTATTGTAAATAAATGGACTATTATAATGCTTGTTGTTAATTTCATTGTTCTGTTATGTGTGTAAAATAGTTTGCAATGTTTTGAAAGTAAAAATCCAAGGTGAATTACTGTTGGAGGCTTTGATGGAAATGCAATTTCTCTTTATGCCTGCACTTTGTGCCATATGTTGTGAAAAAGTTATGGCATTTTCTCTCTTTGGTGAAATACTGAAAATTCAGAACTTACATATAGTGTAGTCTCGATGTGATGTACAATCTATATAATTCTGAGACACAGAAATGAGGCTAAGCTATAGGGAATCATTTTTGCAAATTTTCAAAAAACCTGGTCTTCATTTGAGAAAGTTTTGACTAACTATTTAAGGAAATTAAATTCATGCCTAGAAAGCGAATTTTGGCTTCTTTTTTCATTGCTAACTCTTTTTTGCAAAAGATTTGTAGTATGTCAGAGTATATTTCTGCAAAATTTCAAATAATTCCAACGATATTTGCAAAAGTTTTTCACTCTTTGATCTATTTCTGAAAATTTAGACTTTAGGGTTGTCTGGAAAGGCAATAGTGTAATGAACTACATTTGTGTCGGTTTTCTTTCCAAAAGCGATACGGATATTGAAGCATCATCGGTGTCGGTTTTATTTATAAAAGTGATACGGATATATTGAGACACACATCAGTGTCGGTTTTCTTTAAAAAAAGTGATGCGGATATTGAGAAACATCGGTCTCGGTTATCTGTAAAAAAGCGATATGGATATATTTCCTTATCAGTGTCGGTTTTATATGTAAAAGCGATACTGATGACTACACACATTTGTGTCGGTTTTCTTTGAAAAACGATACTGATATTGGAACACATCAGTGTCGGTTTTATATAAAAAAGCAATATAGATATATGTCTTTATCAGTGTCAATTTTAGAGATAAAAGTGATTCTGATGACTAACATGAGTATCGGTTTTGTTGCAAAAAGTGATACCGATGAGTAGTATCCGGTCATTTTTTCCCGCGATCAGCCTTTCCTATTCGCGCGCAACTAAACCCTAGCGCAGGCAGTTGCCTCCTATTCGTGAGCGCGCCGCCGCCCCGCAGCCCCGCCTCCTCGCCCCGCCGCCGCAGCCCCACCTCCCGACGCCCGCAGCCCGCCCAAGGGCCCCGCAGCCCCGCCCCCCCCACCCGGTGCCCGCAGCCCGCCTCCCGCCCGCCGCCCGCAGCCCCACCTCCCTCCCTCCCCATTGCCCGTCGCCTTGCCCGGTGCCCGCCTCCCCGACTCGCAGCCCCGCCCAAGGGCCCCACACCCGCCTCCCCCGCGCCGCCCAGCCCCGCCCGGCGCCCGACGCTGGACTTCGCCGGAG
Organism: Otatea glauca; assembly: GCA_036346275.1. Taxonomy (NCBI): domain Eukaryota; kingdom Viridiplantae; phylum Streptophyta; class Magnoliopsida; order Poales; family Poaceae; genus Otatea; species Otatea glauca. Next base: position 35,591,577 of record CM070727.1, on the reverse strand, counting down.
AATCACGTCAAGAAGAAGGTCGAGGAAGGTGAGCCAGGTCGTCCGATTCTCCTTGAAGCTTTCCAATTTGTTGACTTGGAATCTTGAAATGTGCAAAGCTCGTACTAGTTCTCTAGTAGTGTATTTTCTTTAATTCAATAATATGAAATGTGTTGAATGAAATGCTTTTCTTATGATTCTTAGTAAAGTGAAATTGTGCTAGTTGTGTTTTCATTTAGTTACATCATCCACTTTTGGATGCTTTACTCGACTTTCTGTCTAGCTTGAAGATAGCCACAAATTTTGCCCTTTTGCAGTGGCAATGAAAAGATGAAAGAAATCATTCTATTCACCATAGCAGGATATTTGCAATATTGTGGATTGTCTATGCAACAGTATGCTAGGTCAAACTATATAAGCAAACACAATTCTGATTAAACACCATATCATTTCTATTTAGCCAAATGGACTAGCAGACTGCTGCAAGCAAATTTATCTTGGATTTATCCTATTTCCTGCCTGCTAGTCATACAATCTCCATAGAATACCATGATGTCACCACCTTAAAAGCTATAGGACATTCGTGTAGGATGTGTAATTGGCTACTTTAGTAGAGGAGGGTCAGCTCTGAATTCTAGTTGTGAACTCTTTTCCATCTTAATGCAATACAAGTAAATCTTTTGCATGTTCTCTAAAAAAACAATTGGCTACTGTATTTGTAGTACTATCTTGCCATGTCAAGAAGGAATCAGTCCATATAGTCACACTAAGTTTGGAGGTTTGTAGAAAGGACAGATGTATAGTGGACAAAAAAGGAAGAAACCAAACGACCTTTTAGAAAACATACATTCCAACTTCTTTAACATTGAGTACTAATATGTGATCCCATGTAAGTTCCCTTTTGTGTATAACAGGTTTGTTGGAAGTAGCTAGCTCTTATTACTTTGAAGAAAGGTACCAAGCTCATCAAGTATAGCCGGAAAGGAAAACCCAAGATCCGCTTGTTCAGACTTTCTAGTGTAAGTTCATTAGCATGCTCCTTTGATCTTGACATGGATATATGTTCCAGAATGCTTCAATTTTTATGTTCATATTACACCTACTTGCTTGTGATTCTTTTGCAAACATTTCTGAGTTCAAATTTCACAATGCATGATTTCATCATCTACTGCAAATACAGTAATATGATCTACATGTTATTATTGTTACTATAATATGATCTATGTTAGAGTTAAAAATACGTAACCTACGTCTCCCGTTCGAGAGTACTTGTTTATGAATATGCCATTTGGTCACATTCATAAGCAAGCAGTCTCGAATTGCCCATGTTTTTTGATAGTTCGAGGATATGGGTTGGGCAAGTTCTGAGCTGTTGTAAAATCGGAGTAGATTTGGTAGCATCTCCCACGGTGTTCTCGGGTATACACCCTCTTGACCTGTTGTCGAGACGTGTACGAGAACAATGCGGAGATCTTCAAATTTTCTCTGAGTTGTACAATGGCTTAGAACTTGCTCGAACCACATATCCTCGAATGGGATTAGGACCAAACCTATTTAGAGATTAGGGTTATCGCTTGTACGTATTTAGGTGGTCAACAGATAAACTTTTTTGAAGATCATTCGCTCATTTGTTACTCTCTTGAAATATGCTAGAACATTTACATCTTATTACTTATCTATTCACTATTGCTTTACATGATTTATTGTCAAGTTCACAAAATAGGTACTAATTGCTTTCTCTCATGTCAAATATATGACCTTATCGATAAGAAAACTCAAAATGTCACAATTAGAGAGCATCGGCTCCTCGCGCATGCAGTAGAAGGTGCTCCCGAGGGCCGAGCCAAGTTCCAAATGTTGAGGGGCCGAGTAAGGTGAGGAAGGCCCGAGGACCGAACAAAGGGGCCACAGGAGAACACCGCAGTTCTCCACTTCAATGCCACGGGTCCATGACAGGCCCTCCCATGTACAAGGGGCGATACTGCTCATTCCTCGGTCAATTGGTGAGGAGAGAGTGCCCATAACGATTAAGGATTGGAGGAAGGAAGTCACAAAGCGTAAGAATCGATTGTGGGACGAGGTTAAGGGCAAATGGATTATAGAGGAGGAAGATGAATGCAACGCGAGGCGGACGCCTTGAAGAGGATGGGTGTGACCTTGAGGCACTTCAGGGTCCTCATGCACAGTGAGTACGTACTGAAAGGTCGTACACCATTCGAGAGGTATCCGTTCGTTACTACAGATGTTTGGGAGGAGCTCACAATGACGAAGGGTACGCCCGAGGCAGAGCAGCTAAGCGAGAGGAATACCGCTATCCAGAGGCACAACACGCACCCGCACCACCTCGGTACAGGCGGCTATGAGGGGAAGAAGGCAGAGTGGGCGCGACTAGCCGAGGAGTGCGCGAACTCCGGGACGACGATGCCTTACTCCCACATATGTGAAGAACGGGCACGCAACTGGTATTAGCGAGGGCAAAGAAAACCCCTAACGGGCAGCTTGTAGTCGCAAACCCCACTACTGCGCACGTCGTCTCTGCCATCGTAAGAAATCTGACTTAGTACATTGCAGTTGGCCTAGCTTGTTGTATTTTAGATCTAATTCGTACTCGCTTATTGCAGGAGGAGGTAAGCCGTGCGAAAGAGCAGGGGACCTTCCAGAGCCAAGGGTCGAAGGATATCCTGTCGTCTGCGATCGGGAAGCCCGACCATAAGGGCCGGGTGCTTGGCGCAGGGTCGGGGCATACAAAGAAGTCCTACTTCCAAGATGACGCTTCGAGTGCTAGATCAAGATCGTGGGAGGCACGCGCGGAGCGCCTCAAGGAGACGCTCAGGGAGCAGCTGAGGGAGGAGATCAAGGATGAGATGAGGGGGGAGATGATGGCACGTGAAGATGAGATAAGGGCTGAGATGATGGCACGTGAGGAGCGCCTGAGGGATGAGATGATGGCGATGATCTCCCAGAGTCAGAGCCAGAATCCCTCACCTCTTGTAGAGAAACCTGTGCCCCGACCTAGCAGCTGTGGTTCCAAAAATGATAAGACCGATCCCCATCTGAAGGTAATAATTAATTTTTCCTAACTTAAAGCTACAAGTGTAACTCCCACAATGTTTCTCCTCAAGTTGCGTACATCTTGCGTGCCCTCGCTAAGTGCCACCACCACCCCGACGGAGGACGGATTTCCTGTCGAGGCTGCACGCGGGGTTGCATTTCCATGCAAGGAGACCGACACTGTGCATGGTCAACCTTTGGGGAAGGGCTACATGAGGGTGTAGGTGGACTACATCCACGAACACTTCTTATCACATGTGCTCGAGTTCCCCCCCAACGAAGATATCAGCACTCTCGGGCAAGCACGCATGTCGTTCATCAAGTGGCCCACGACGGGTGTCGTACTAGTCAAGGTAAAAATCCCCCGCGTCTTCTCGACCATTCCAAAGAGTACTCGCAATAAGTTAAATATCGCGTGCTTTGCGTGTTTCTACCGCACTGCTTGCTCCCCGCCGCCGCTCGCTCCCACCACCGTGATGAGTCCTACACAAAGTGCAGAGCTCACGTGTAAAAGGACAAGCACGACACCAACAGAACCACAAGAGGCCTCTGAGACTCCTTCCGCTAAGAAGCCAAAGCTGATAAAGGCCACAAAGCCCCTTGAGGTACTTGAAAAGCCCACTACCCTCACCTCGAAGACTCCTTCGGCCCAGAAAGGAAAGTCAGCACAGGCCATATACATCCCTTACGATTTTATGGCCTACGTACATGGAAAGCCCCTGCTTGCATCCAATGAACTAAATGGTCTAGGCAGGTGGACTCGCATGCTCCATGGATGGTACATTGATAAGATGAATGAGGAAGAGCGTCGAGTTGACTTCAATGTGATGTATAAAAGGGTACATTTCCACCGTGACGAGAATGGGATATTCCCTGTCAGTTTTGAGGATCTGTTTTTTGTGTACCAATTAAAAGCCATCAATATTTCTACTTTACGATCTTGGACACTGTGAGTATCGCACCATACATCATGAGCTGACGACTTTTATAGGATTTTGCATTATGTTTTCTAATATCAACATGAGTTGCAGGGCAATGAGACAGCGAGCCGTGATGAATCAAAACCAAGTTGGGTTCGTCGACCCCGAGCTTGTGTCTGCGACCACAGCTAGGCTACATCCGGTGTTTGTTGCTGGCTACGTCAAGCGAGTATTGCATACTGAGTCGACGAAGGACTTCGTTGTAATACCGTACCACGAGGAGTAAGTAGTACAAACCCTTCAATTACTTGTACGCACTTAAACCGTATGCGAACTTATTTCCTTACACTACATTCCATTTAATAAGCAACCATTGGGTTCTACTCGTCCTTGTTCCGAGAGAAAACACAGTCTACATTTTTAACTCAATCAAGAAGAGACCGATGGCCTACGCGATCAAGTGTCCTTTGCAGAAGTAAGTACATTACCGTAACCTAACACTTTCTGAATTTAATTTAACTATATTTTTTTATTCAATGGCATCCCTCCAATATATGTAGGGGTTTCTCGGACTATTTCGATGAAGGAGGGTCACACGATAACAAAAAGGGCAAGACGCCGGAGTATAAGAAATTCACGGTACAAGTGCCTAGCATATATACGATTAATTTTTTCTGACATTTAATCTTCGTGTGTTAATTTCTTTTTCTCTCTTCACAGTGTCATCAACAGGGCAGCGATGACCTGTGCGGCTTCTATGTCATGCAACACATGTTGGTTGTGGTCGGCGGCTCACACCTTTTTCCTAAGGTATATGTACATGCATACTTAGCCTTTCACATACAAATTTTGAAACTTAAATTCATGCACTCATTTATGTTTTGCAGATGATCAATATCCCCCAGAAGAGCTTAGACAGCAAAACACTCAACAATTTACAAGACCACTTATACCAATGGTACTGGTTAGAAGTTATATCGGAGGACGGTAGGTTTAGAGATCCTGAAGCGTCCTACTAGTCCATATGAAAACAATATTAATTGTATATGTCAATGTGATATATATGCACATGTACTGACTGTTAAGCATGTTTGTGTTTGTATATTGTGAACGAATGGGCTATATGTATTGCAATTTATGTGTTCTGTGAATGTGATATGTGCATTCTGTGTTATGTATTGTCAATGTGATATATATATGCCCAATGTTAATATGTGTTTTTTTGGATAATATGCAAAATTTAAACACCCCATGAGGGTCATCAGAATCGGTTCTTATGTGGAACCGATTCTGATGACCCTATCATCAGAATCGGTTTTTTGAAGAAAGCGATTGTGCTAACACTATCATCAGAATCGGTTCTTATGAGGAACTGATTCTGATGACCTCTCATCAGAATCGGTTCTTTTAAGCAAGCGATTGTGATGACTATATTAGTAGAATCTGTTCTTTTACGGAAGCGATAGTGATAACCATACCATTACAATCGGTTCTTGGAATAGAGTGATTGTGATGATCCATCATCAGAATCGGTTCTTAAAAGGAAGCGATTCTGATGACCACCTCATTAGAATCGGTTCTTTTGTGGAACCGATTCTGATAACCGATTCTAATGGGGGGTCATCAGAATCGCTTCCTTTTAAGAACCGATTCTGATGACCCTTTATCAGAATCGGTTATTAGAAAAAACCGATTGTGATAATGTGTTTATCAGAATCGGTTTCATCTAGGAACCGATTCTAATGAGGCTTGAGCACGTACGTAGCAAGAGAATAGACCGGTTTTGAATGATCCCAAAGATATCATTTCAATTCCCTGCAATACAAAAGGATGGAAGGTTGTCAAAAGGTACAAATTATGGTCGCTGGTGCTTCTGCTACATTTTACGTGAACATGCTATTTTTAGTAGGTTGTATAAGCAGTTTAAAGAAGAGCTAGGTCATAAATATTTCAGAATGAAACACACCTGAATGCAGAATGCTACTCCCAGAACATTGTTTGCTAGCATCTTATAGTAGAGAGAACACAAGATGAAAAGGCAGTGATAAATTCACGCCGCTGGATTATATGTAGCTTCCATCTTATGGACAAAACAAAAGAAGTGAAGTGGATAGCCAGAGAGGCCGCAAGAACGGTGTGGCCTCATTCTATAAAATTCATGTCAGCTTTCTAGATTACAAAAGTAGGTTACTAAGTAATTCGACAAAATCCAAAGAAGCTTCTTATGGAACAGAGTTGAACCATGTAACAGCATTCACTGTCATCACAATTGATTCTTTTGTGGTCCAGTTTACAAAAGATAATAACATGTCATTTTCGGTTTTCATAAGTACATAGTTGAGTTGGCTTTTGGACATGCCAAATTGACAGGATCACCTTTGTGAAGAATGGTGTGATGCTAAATTGAATTGAAATAACTTATGGGCATATAGCAATGGTTAACATTGCATTTCTTATGTATTACCTTATCTTTGTCTTCTGCAAATAGCATTCTCAAATCACCCATATATGATAGACTGCAAATTTGAGCATATAGTTCATACTTCATACTGCCTTGTATCCCAGTTATCAAGAAGAACGTGAACCTACAGATATACAAAGAGCAAAATAACTCACGTGACACCAACTTCGCACTAGAACATATCCACATGCATAAAGGCAGTAAAGTTGTGTTAAAAATAAACTAAAACAGTCAATGATGATATAATCCGGGACAAGAAAACTAGTGTGACACAACCATAAATGTACTCAAATTGCCACAATCGCAAAACAAGATTAAGACTGACCACGTGTATCGCTCCCACAACAATCAAGAACAGGTCATACATACAGGTTTTTGCAGTTGGCCGCTGAGGTAGAATCGGTCCCAGATCAAGACATCCATTGCCAGGTCCTTCATCCCCACCTGTTGAAAATATTAGGAATTTTCTCAATATTTTAATCCACAGAATTATGTAAATCATGATTAAACAATGACACAATTCTAGTTCGAAGCCAAAGGTACTAGATAACAAATTATCTATCTCATACGCAAAGACTAATGAACAAGAAATCAACATAATTAAAACACGGTATAAGTTAATATACCCTTGAGCCGGTGCCACCATAGGCACAGGCGCAGGCGGAACATTCTCGTTCACCATGACGGTCGGAGTAGAGGATCACAAGTTGTCGCAGTGAAGACTTGATGCAGTGGAGAGGTCGATGCAGTCGAACGTTGGTGCAATGCAGATGTGCTTCCAGGAACACCGACACACTCGAGCAGCCGCGTGGTACGCTCCCCAAATACAGATGGAACAATGGAGTCTTGCGGGAGAGTTTCTTTCGTTCTCTGAAAACACTGCCACTGATCACTGAAACGGCAAAAACAAACCGCTCCCGCCCAGCACATCACGTCCGGACTGGCTGCGCCACAAGACGTCTCGTCTCGATCAAGACGCCACGCCCGCGCCTCGGCTCGGCGCGCGCGCGTGTGGCACAGTCTTTACCCTTTTCCACCTTGCTAATTGAGAGACACACAACTCAACTATTTAAGTTGGTCAAACCTTCTCTCAATTACCCATATGGTACTAAACCAATTTCATGACTCCTAGTATTTTAATGGGCCTTTTGGAATTTCTATTAAATTAATTATGGGCCATCCCCATAATAATCTAGCAATCCCCACCAAATTTCAAAGGCACATTTGAAATACTCTCAGTTCCAATGTAGTTTGATATACCAGTGTTTCGATGGAGACTGTTAAGTTGAACTTCCATCTAGAACAATGGTTACACTCATCCACAACTGAATAATGGACTATGCCTTGAATTGACAGTTTTGTGCGAACAAGTTTCACCAAAGTCCTTTACTGATACTAGGCTGCTAAATGCATCCCCTCGGTTTGAAGCTTATAAGTCATACTCCTTAGCCTTTCATGAGTCTCTAGAGATCACCCAATCTCATACACTTTGACTAGCAGTTGAACTCATATAGGTGTATTCCTCATAAGATGTTCTGTAGGACAACATCTCTGCTTATCAAAGCCACTCGGAATACATTAAGGTATAACCAACCTGCCATACAGAATAGGAGAGTTATTGCATCTCAAACAGAGTGGGCTATGTACAGAAGTACTCTCCTCTTAGCCAGTCACTAGCTTGTCTCAACATCCTAATTCACGAGATCTCCGATCAAATAGGATGAGTTACCACTAAGACATGACTTTATGTGGGTCTGAAGCCCATCTCCCTCGATGCTTCATCTATCACATTCCGTGATAGTCCCTTTGTAAAAGGATCTGCCAAGATTTTAGCCGTCTGGACATAGTCCAACGCTATAACTCCGAAGTTTCTCATTTTCCCGACAGACTTCAACCGCCTCTTAACGTGCCTTGATGACTTCATATTATCCTTAGAACTATTCACCTTGACAATCACCGTCTGATTATCACAGTTCAAAAGAATAGCAGGCACTGGTTTCTCAACCACCGGTAAGTCCATCACAAGTTTACGCAGCCAGTCAGCTTCCACAGTGGCGGTATCTAATACTGTGAGTTCTGCTTCCATTGTAGACCTTGTTAAGATGGTCTGCTTGCAAGACTTCCAGGAAACAGCTCCACCACCCAATATGAACACATATCCACTTGTGGCTTTTATTTCATCAGCATCAGATATCTAGTTTGAATCACTATAACCCTCAAGTACCCTAGGGTACCCGGTGTAGTGAATTCCATAACTTGATGTCCCTTTTAGATAGCGCATTACTCTCTCAAGAGCATGCCAATGATCATCTCCCGGGTTTGAAACAAACCGGCTTAGTTTGCTCACAGCAAACGAGATATCAGGCCTCGTTGCACTAGCTAAATACATCAGTGAACCAATGATTTGGGAATATCTCAATTGATCCTTTGCTATACGTTGATTCTTCCATAATAGCACACTTGGATCATACGGCGTTGGAGCAGGTTTGCAATCGCTATAGCCAAAGCGACTCAACACCTTTTCCACATAATGGGACTGCTCAAGAGTAATCCCACCATCACCTTCTCTTAACAATTTAATGTTTAAGATGACATCCGCTACTCCCAAATCTTTCATTTCAAAGTTTTCGGACAAGAAGTCCTTGATTTCCTTAATCACATTAAGGTTCGTCCCAAAGATCAGTATGTCATCAACATACAGACACATAATCACTCCTTCACCCCCACCATAACGGTAATACACACATTTGTCGGTTTCATTCACAACAAAGCCGGCAGATGTTAAAGTTCTATCTAACTTCTCGTGCCACTGCTTAAGTGCTTGCTTAAGGCCATACAAAGACTTCAACAACCTACACACTTTTTCTTCATGACCCTTTACTACAAATCCATCAGGCTGATCCATATAGATTTCCTCTTCCAAATCTCCATTAAGGAAAGCCGTCTTTACATCCATCTGATGAATGATCAGACCGTAGGAGGCAGCCAAAGATAGTAGTACTCTAATAGTGGTCAATCTGGCAATAGGTGAGTAAGTATCAAAGAAGTCCTCGCCTTCTTTCTGGGTATAACCCTTGGCCACAAGCCTTGCCTTGTACTTTTCAATCGTACCATGAGGCCTCAGCTTTTTCTTGAACACCCACTTACATCCTACAGGTTTACACCCATATGGACGATCAACAACTTCCCAAGTTTCATTGCTCAAGATGGAATTCATCTCACTCTAGACTGCTTCCTTCCAATAGTCAGCGTCCTGAGATGAATAAGCCTCCTCAATGGTTCTTGGAGTATCATCCACTAGATATACAATGAAGTCATCACCAAAAGACTTTGTAGTCCTTAGTCTCTTACTCTTACGAGTTACTTCATTGTCCTCATCTATTGGATTTTCCTCAAGAATGGGCTCAATTTGTATAGGAGTGGAAGGTTTAGGAGAGAAGACAGATTCTTGGCTAGATGAGGTAAGTGTCTCTTTCATAGGGAATAAGTCCTCAAAGAATGTGGCATCATTGGACTCAAAAGTTGTACCTTCACTCATATCAGGTACTCCAGATTTCACTATTGAGAACCTATATCCAACGCTGCGAAAAGCATAACCAATAAAGACACAATCAACGGTTTTTGGTCCAAGTTTACGCTTCTTTGGGATAGGCACATTCACTTTAGCCAAACAGCCCCAAGTACGTAAATAAGAGAAATTTAATCTTTTCCTCTCCCATTCCTCGAATAGTGTGATTTCTTTATTATTTGTAGGAACCCTGTTTAGGACATGACAAGCAGTTAATATAGCCTCACCCCACCATTCCTTGGAAAGTCCCGCTGTTTCTAACATGGCGTTAACCATCTCAGTTAGAGTACGGTTCTTTCTTTCGACAACCCCGTTTGATTGGGGCGAATAGGGAGGCATCCTCTCATGGATTATTCCATGTTCCTCGCAGAATAAATTAAACTCACTAGAAAAGTATTCTCCACCACGATCTGACCTAACCCGTTTGATTTTTCTCTCAAGTTGGTTCTCAGCTTCAGCTTTATAGATCTTAAAATAGTGAAAAGCCTCATCTTTTGACTTTAATAAATACATATAGCAATATCTAGTAGAATTATCAATCAAAGTCATGAAATACCTCTTACCACCCTTTGTCAACTCTCCGTTCATCTCGCATAAATCGGTATGAACTAGTTCTGACGGTGCCAAGTTTCTCGCCTCAGCTGCCTTGTGAGGCTTGCGAGGTTGCTTAGATTGCACACACACTTGACACTTAGAACCTTTGACATGGGTAAATTTTGGGATTAAATTCATACTGGCTAAACGCATCATGCAACCAAGATTAATATGACAAAGTCGTGAACGCCAACATGAGTCTCTTGATTACAAACATGATTCACAATTTTATTCATGTCCATCAAAGATAAGCGGAACAAGCCTCCGCTCTCATAGCCTTTTCCAATAAAAGTTCCAATTTTAGAAACAACACATTTATTGGATTCAAAAACTAGCTTAAAACCATCTCTACACAATAGAGACCCGCTGACAAGGTTTTTATTTATCACGGGCACGTGATGCACATTCCTCAGTCGCACGACTTTTTCTCAAGTAAACTTCAAGTCAATCGTGCGACTCCACGCACAAATGCTCGCAACCCATTCCCCATCAACACGAGGTAGCCCCGTGACTGGTAAGAAGAGAATAAGGATCTGTCAGCACAAACATGTATATTGGCCCCCGTGTCAATCCACCAATCAGGTGAACGACATACTGATAGAACGGTAGGTATTGAAACATACCCGGATGTTCTCTCCTCAGTATTGCCAATAACAACGTTGGCGGACTTTTTCTGCTTATTGTCTTTACGATCAGGGCAATCCTTTGCCCAATGATCAGTACCATTACAAACAAAGCAGTTTCCCTTTCTTTTATTCTTCTTCTTCTTGAAGCTAGTAGTTTGAGCGGCCTTGATCTTGTTCTCAGGCTTTTCAGACTTATTTTTATTCTTCTTGTTGAATTGCAAGGTTTTCTTTTGTACCACATTGGCACTAGAACTTTCTTTCCCACGTATATCTTTTGCCCTCGCTTTCTCCTCAACATCTAGAGACCCAATGAGACCAGCAACACTGAACTCTTGTCTCTTGTGTTTTAGAGTAGTGGCAAAGTCCCTACAAGAAGGTGGCAGCTTCGCAATGATGCATCCCGCCACAAACTTGTCGGGTAATGCACATGTAAAATTCTCAAGTTCTTTCGCAAAGGCTTGAACCTCATGAGCCTGTTCTACTACAGCAACCATCTTGTAGTCATGAAACTGCTCTATGACATATAGTTCACTACCCGCATCAGAGACTCCGAAATTTGCCACAATTGCATCCCACATTTCTTTACCACTTGGCAAAATCATATATACATCAACAAGATTTTCTCCCAAAACGCTAATCACGGCGCCTCTAAACAAGTTATCCGCAGCCGCGAAGGCACTCTCCTGCTCAGGAAAGAGCCCTTCCTCAGGCTGTGGCTTGCCTTGCGCAACGTGATACACGTTAATGGCAGTCAACCACAGAATCATCTTGGCGCGCCAACGCTTGTAATTTGCGCCGTCAAATACAGTTGGCTTAAGTGCGGCAGCGAAACCAGTAGTTGTAAAATTTGTAGGATAATGTTTTTGGATTGTTGGAAATATTAGGAATTTCTCAATATTTTAATCCACAAAATTATGTAAATCATGATTAAACAATGACACAATTCTAGTTCGAAGCCAAAGGTACTAGATAACAAATTATCTATCTCATACACAAAGACTAATGAACAAGAAATCAACATGATTAAAACACGGTATAAGTTAATGTACCCTTGAGCCGGTGCCACCATAGGCACAGGCGCAGGCGGAACGTTCTCGTTCGCCATGACGGTCGGAGTAGAGGATCACAAGTTGTCGCAGTGAAGACTTGATGCAGTGGAGAGGTCGATGCAGTCGAACGTTAGTGCAGTGCAGATGTGCTTCTAGGAACACCGACACACTCGAGCAGTCGCGTGGTACGCTCCCCAAAAACCTTATCGGCCTTCTATCTCGAGCAAGATCTCAAGAAGGGTGAGGTTCCGGAGGCCTGTTCCCTCCACTACTTGTGCGCGCAAGAAAACAGAGGTGGGGAGATAAGCAATGCAACACTATAGATGGAACAATGGATTCTTGCGGGAGGTTCAGGCGAGAGCCAGTGTTCTTTCGTTCTCTGAAAACACTGCCACTGATCACTTAAACGGCAAAAACAAACCACTCCCGCCCAGCACATCACGTTCGGACTGGCCTGCGCCGCGCACGTCTCGTCTCGACTCGCACACGCCACGCCTCGCCTCGGCTCGACTCGAGGCGCGCGCGCGCCTGTGGCACAGCCTTTACCCTTTTCCACCTTGCTAATTGAGAGACACACAACTCTACTATTTAAGTTGGTCAAACCTTCTCTCAATTACCCATATGGTACTAAACCAATTTCATGACTCCTAGTATTTTAATGGGCCTTTTGGAATTTCTATTAAATTAATTATGGGCCATCCCCATAATAATCTAACACCACCATCCCATACTTTATCCTCTGCATCCACAACGCTACAATTGTCACTCAGAACTCAATGCCTGCACACAGAAACTGATAGACCACAATGCAATCAAACACAATATACAACTAGGTAATCATAGCTTCCTTGTTCCACCACTGAACAAGTAATCTGAGTTTCCACAGCCAAAAACAAATCAATCACACAATTAACCAGCCAATTGTTGGGATTGAATCACTCAAACCCTTCTTATCACTTTGGAAATCACTCACTGATTTCTTCTCCTTCTCTTGTTGGGTATCTCTCTCACATAAACACATACAAGATGAAGTAGATGGACTCACTCCAAATGACTTATTTTCTTCATTCATGGGATATGCTACTTATACAAGATAGAAGATTAACATGCATAACATAACAACTCCTTAATTACCCACTAACTGTAGTATGCATAACAACTCCTTAATTACCCACTAACTCTAGTATGCATAACAACTCCTTAATTACCCACTTACTCACATAATGCATATGCACTAATTACAAGATTACAGCTAATAATTACCCCCTAATCTTGTCATATCTCTACTCACAGAAGGGCTGGCTCGTCATCACTTCTTGCCGCAGCAAGGAGTGCCTTCTCCTTTTTTTTCTCAGGACATTCCCAAGCAAAATGTCCATAATCTTCACAATTATAGCATCGTACCTTAGATTTATCCCAACCTTCACCACGACCACGACCACGACCGCGGCCACGACCTCGTCCTCTCAACGAGTCATGCCCTCTTATCATGAGAAGTTGCTCTTCAGTTTGGGCCTCGCGCCCCTTGAGCAGCTCCTCATGCGCCTTCAGTGACCCAATGGCCTCCTCTATGGCCATCTTGTTGATGCCACCGAATAGCACTAACGACGAAGCAACATTGATGAACTTGTCGAAAACGGCTCGCAACAGCTTCTTCACGACGTACTTCTCTTCCATCGCGTCTCCAAGTTCACGGATGCGCCCAATGAGCATCGTGAACTTCGCCGCGAAGTCATCCACGGACTTTGCATCACTCATCTTAAGGTTATCAAAATTCGAGCGCAAGGACTGAATCCTCGCCTCCCGGACACGCTCAATGCCCACATGCATAGAGCGTAGCGCTGCCCACACATCAGACGCGGTCTCCTTCTCCGCAATTCGCAGCAGTGTCTCGTCGTCGATCGACTGCGAGATGATTGTTAAGGCCAACTGGTCCTTGCTTTCATCGACATCCTTGGACGAGCCCTCGTGAACAACAACACCCCATGTGCCGTTGGCTCGCAAGAGGTACTTCATTCTCATCACCCACGCTGCATAGTTTGTCCTTATCAGCATCGGGTACAAAAGCCTTCCCGCCGTCATCGATGCCGTCGTCGTCGAGTCACCCAAGCCACTCCTCACAATGGCTTCACTCGGCGAGGCATCACTGCGCGACATCATCTTTGGCATAACCTGGGAGCTCTGATACCAAATGTTGGGATTGAATCACTCAAACCCTTCTTATCACTTTGGAAATCACTCACTGATTTCTTCTCCTTCTCTTGTTGGGTATCTCTCTCACATAGACACATACAAGAGGAAGTAGATGGACTCACTCCAAATGACTTATTTTATTCATTCATGGGATATGCTACTTATACGAGATAGAAGATTAACATGCATAACATAACAACTCCTTAATTACCCACTAACTATAGCATGCATAACAACTCCTTAATTACCCACTAACTCTAGTATGCATAACAACTCCTTAATTACCCACTAACTCACATAATGCATATGCACTAATGACAAGATTACAGCTAACACCAATGACCTAGGTAAGCAAGAAGAAAAGGATTTGGGGGAAATGGGAGCGTACGACGCCGGGGCTGAGGAGCGCCATCCAGCTGGAGTAGTGCGCAGGGTTCCTCTCCAAGTTCTGTGCCACCAAGAATCCATCCAAGATTGCATCAAACCATCAAGGACAACAATTTGATGGACTAAGCTAGAAGAGAGGTCCTTCACAAGCTAGAAGAAGAGAGGTAAAAAAGAAGTAAGGAGGTTGGTCGGTTCTCTACCGTAGCGTAGCAAAAATCCACGGTCAGGAGGAGGTCGGCGAGCGGCCCAGTCAGCTCCAGCACCCTCGCAATCGCCGTATTCATCTTGGCACAGCGCGCGAGGAGCGAGGCGGAGGGAGTAGACCAAACTCGTCGGAGTCCCGGGTTCGCCCACTGTCGTGGCCGTCGTCGGCCTCGCCCTTGTCGCACAAAACTCGGGGCCAAGTTCGGGGAGGAGGCGGCTCAGGGAGGAGGCCAAGCAGGGGGTGGAGAGTGGAGGGGGCACCACGTCGGGGGTGCAGGGGGAAGGGAGTGGAGCGGGCCGGCGGCGTGGGGGCGGTGTTGGGGCGAGCTCGGTGTCGACGGGGATGAGGCGCGGTCTGGGCAAACTGGGGACTGAGTTAGCTAGGTTGAGTAGTTGAAGTGAGGTCGATATTTGTGTCGGTTGTTGTTAAGAACCAGATTGTGATCGGTTCTCATGCTGGTATTGTGGTGTGCTAGTACATCACAATTAATTCTAATCTTAAAATCGATTGTAATGTGCCAGTACATCACAATCCATTCTTTGGTGGGAACCAATTGTGATGTGACTAATACAACATCACAATTGGTTCTAACCTAAGAATCGATTGTGATGATTTCTCTCTAATTATTAAACTCTCTCTGAATCATCTATCACAATCGATTTTTTTTCTGAAAAGTTGGGAACCGACCCAGATGAAACGATAGTGTTGTAGCATTCTGTAGTAGTGCAACTCTATAGAAATGATCATTAGTCACTATATGGTCTCGACGTGCCATTCGACCCATAATTGGGGTGCTTTCATACATATCTGGAACAGTGATGCCATTGGCTTCACAAAAGCTTTTGCTTGTTCAAACAATGGCTTCTACCCATTATTCCTCGTGTTCTACAAGTGCTTTTTCACATCCATAATCAAACCCATAGAATGAACAATGTTCAGATCCTTTCTTTAGAATTCATGTGATAACTCATTTGTAATGCTCAACAAGTCCAACATCAAATGGAAGATGAACACAAATTCAAAACTTTTCATTTTTTTTCTATCAAACCATATGCTCCACCAGAATTAGACGGCTAACGACTATCATCACTTACAATTTCTAGTACCTCCTCTGTTGCCTTCCATATTTGATACATACAGAGCAAGGTTTTGTGATATGAGCCCCATCTAGTATTTTCAAGTCTAGTTAGGCTAGTTTCCTAATGCAACCCTATTTCAGTGAGAACCAAACAATTCTCCACCTTCTCCAATAAAACTTCACATTGCTTCTCAATCAAAGCATCCATCCTTTTACAAGATGAACTAATAGTGTTCACTATCAAGGAAACATAATTAAAGAAATCTGCAATAGCTTTTATACTATTGGAGACAGTAACAATAGCTAATTGCAACTGATGGGCAAATCAATGGACATACCAAGTATATGGATTTTCATCTCGAATCTGTCTTTGCAAGCCGTTAAATTCTCCTCTCGTATTTGACACCTCATCATATCCCTGCCCACAAAGTCTAGAAAGAGGTAAACCATATCCTGCAAGCACGTCAAGCAATGCACCCTTCAGTGCAGCAAAAGTACACTTTAACATAGACAAGTTTAAGAAACATTTCTATGACTTTTCCTTGGTTGTTAACAAATCTACATGCCACAAGATATACAAGCTAGGACAATAACACAATGCATAAATGGTATCAGTAAAAGTATAAAACCAAGTACCAACCTCATAATCACAACCATTTGCTCCTTTATTGATACATCTCTGGATTCATCAATAAGCACGAAAATTTTTCTATCTCCAATCTCACCCATAATCACCTCAGTGACTTCTTCTGCACAAGCTTTCGCAAGGTCCTTTTGAATCCATGGAGAAGTCATGGTGAGCTACATCAAATGCCTTCTTCACTTCTTTCTTCTTATCTCTATACCACTCCACAAACTCTCTAAAATTGCCCTTGTTGATAGAAATAGAAGATTCATCAAGTCCATGAAAATCTTCACCTTGCATTAGGAGAAATCTTGTGCAATCTAGAGAAGCAGTTAGACAAATTTTGTATGCAATTTCACCCATCTTACCACGAGCTTCTAATTTATGTGGCACACTTAATCTTTGATTATTGAAATCCTCATAGGCTTGCCTACAAAAGTCATTGTGAGTACTATTAGGTCCATCAACAAGATCATTTAAACTTCTCTTAGCCTTCCTCCAATTAACGAACCCATCTTTTGTGAATGCATCATTGCCAAAATATTTAGGATGTGTTGGACTCTTGAAAAGAAAGCAATAGAAGCAAAAGGCGGCATCCATTGACACACTATATTCCAACCAATCAAATTCCTTGAACCATGATTCTTGAAAAGATCTCAAACAATCCATTGTTTTCTTTGGAAAAACATAGTCGAATGGTCGAGTTGGTCCCTTCAACAAATATACCCTCCTCACTTGATCTCTAATTTTATTGGGATAATCTTCAATTGGTATGCGACATGCTGGATTGGTGATGATATCATCTGGATTAAAATCAATCCGAGGTTTCTTTGGTTGAGTTATGCTCTCGCTGGTTCGAGGATTATTTGCACTTGATTTATTCAAGAAATAGCTATGCAAGGTTCGTTTGTCCATCTTTTATGGATCTACAATACATTTTATAGAACCTATAATAAGTTGAGAATATACTAGAGAATAATTTAATAATCAACCAATAGTTTAAATTTACTAGTCAACCAATAATCTTATCTGCAATTATACAGTGATATTGTATCATTTTTACAATTTACTAATCAACCAATAATTAAATTTTTTAAAAAGCTTACCTAGTTACCGTATCCTCTATCCCTCTCGGCTAGCCTCCTCAGTCTTACTCTCGAGCGTCTCTCCCCTCAGGGCTCCACGCCTTTGCCCACCTCCCATCGGCCCACTCCACCCCTCACGACCCTACCCCCTCCATCAATCGGCACCCCTCCTTCACCCGCCCGGCCCACCCCTCTCCTCATGGCCCCGCCCCGGTGCCCAGACCCGACGCGGTGAGGCGAGCCGACCCCCTTCCTCCACGTGGCGCCCCTTCTTCACCTA
Organism: Otatea glauca; assembly: GCA_036346275.1. Classification (NCBI taxonomy): domain Eukaryota; kingdom Viridiplantae; phylum Streptophyta; class Magnoliopsida; order Poales; family Poaceae; genus Otatea; species Otatea glauca. The sequence continues at coordinate 35,573,476 of CM070727.1, read as the reverse complement.
GTGAGTCCTCCTCTCACTCGACAATAGATGATGGATTAGGGATATGAGGATTGGGAAATGGGGATTGATTTGAGTTTGGGTTCAAATGAGACTATGTCTAGTTGGCTAGTGTGGTCTGGTACAACCACACCCAGACCCAAATTGTAGATGGCTGGACACGGTCCTTCTCTTCTTCAACCACCCTTCTCTGGTTCGGCTCTCGCTCCCCTGCAGCTTTTTGCAAAGGTGGCGCCCTGCCTCCTCCTTGGTCCTCTCGTCCGCGGGCGGCAGCCGGTGCTCCGCCACCCCATAGCAGGAAAAAAATAGTGACGATCCTATATGGTTTCAGAGGGTGCGACGGGCAGAGAGTCTCGTGCGTCCGCCGTTGGGTATAATTTGCTTATTTTCTCCTCGCAGCCGAAAAAAAGAAAAGGAAAATAGTAGCTGAATCTATTACCACAGTTGACTAGAAAGCTAAGCTAGAATGATTATGATTAGCTGCAAAGTCGAAAAAGTTTGGATGGCGATCTCTCGCGCTCCATCGTCCCCACGTGTGATCTAATCACAGACATTCTTTCACAGCGCGTTCCACTAAACCCAAATACCCCTAATCTCGTGCACCAAACTGTCCACCGTTTTCAAGCACAGTATCCTCGCCGGACTCGGGACCCTGGACCTTTTGCCCCACATTGTCAGTGACAGGGAGCTTTGCTCAGACACGTATCTTCAAGCGCCAATCTGCTGTGATCTTCTGAGGAGCCTGTCGTGTGGTACGTACGACGACTGAGTGTCGCTGTGTGCCACGTGAAGAGAGCCAGAGAAAAGACGGTACAAGTGGCCGGCACAACGATGGCCTTTCTTTCTTTTCTTTTCGTCGTAGTTCTCGGTTCTACAGTAATTTGCTTTTCAGTTTGCACCGTACCTTTCGTGATAACTAGCAGATTTACCGGTGTAAACGCAAGTCTACATAATATGATGTAGTCTCTATGATATATAACTCTAATTTTTATAATTAAAATATAATTGTATTTGTTATATAATTCTAATATTTATATATGATTAATCTACACCAGTATAATTTAATCTGATCTTATCAAAATAAGTGCCAGAGATCCATCTTGTTTCCGTTCGATTAATATGAGAATTTCTAGATTTTTTATTTTCTAGGATTATTATAGGATTTTGTTGCTCTTAAACGAATGAGGCACCTTTGAATATCACGAGTTATTTTTTTTATTTAGATGTGTCAGCAACATAGATACTTCCATCTTTCTTTCTTTTTTTAAGATCGGTGACGATTAGTTCCGGGAGTGTGAGTATTATACCAGCGAATATGCCGAACAGTTTGACAATTTTGTCTATGTGAGATATACCTCAATTTGGTCAGTCCCCACCCCAACACTCATTGTCTTTGATGAATAAGTAATGTAATTTAAATTGTTGCAAAGGGCACCGTTGAAAAGTTGTAAACTTAATGGGCTTTATAAGAAAATATTAATTTAGAACATTTTGTACGAATTTTGTACTTTTACGTGTTGCTACTTATTTTAAACATTTTTGGTTAATATGGCTTTCTAAAGAACTCGCAAGTTTTTTTACCATTGAAGTCAAAGGTTTTGTAAAGAAATGGATGTTTCCAATTACATGTGTCTGCCAAATAGAAAGAATTGAAACTAAAATTTCCTTCATTTTTTTAAAAATACCCACTTCTGTCAAAAAAGAAATGATATTATATATATAATACATACGACCAGGGGTGTAGCCAATGGGTGGACTACGTTGGGCTCGAGCCCACCCTCGAGGGGCCAAACCCTATGTACCCTCTTTAACATCGGCTGTCAGTTTTTCAGCATAAGAGAGGTGAATGCATATGTGCCCAGACGTGGCTAGAGGAAGAAGAAACTTTGCTAGGTGGTGAGCTAATTATTGGATCATGTGGTTTGATAGGCTGATGCTTGTTGAAGGCCTAATTTTGCAATGGGTAACTTCGCTTGCTTACTACCTACAAAACTGGAATCAAACCCTAGACGCATGCAGAGACCATAGAGTCAGGGAGCTTAACACACGTCACGGGAGTCAGCGATTGTAAGGGTACGGCTACGGTGTCAAGTGGATGCTGAGGAACCGGTGAGGGCGAGGGCATGTGGTGATGGGCAACCCACCACGGTGACGGCTAGGGCTGTACACGGTTTTACCGAATCAAAAAAATGTATCAAATCGATCAACTCGGTTTGACCTGTTTATGGTATTCAGTGCGATATGGCGAAAATCTGATTTTTGGGATATTGTTTTTCGGTAAAAACAGTGAGTAAACCGAAATAAAAAATACATGTATAATTAGATAAAGTAATGGTCAAATGTGTATGAAGCACGGTTTCATATCGAAATAATATCACTAGATTTGTCAAAGTAATGGTCAAAGGTGTATAATAATTTTTACAAATGTATAATTAGATAAAGTAATAGTCAAATGTGTGTATTAGAAACCGTATCGATATCACATTAGTTTGGTAAATATGGTATTTACCGATACCGAACCGAAATATTATGGTATTTACCGATGCCGAATCGAAGTTCAATTTTGTATATTGGTATCGCATTTCAATTAATGTATTTAGAAAACACATTTATCATACCGTATTTATCAAATATAACATATGCATAGCCCTATCGACGGTGAGCGGGTAGGGAAGGCGACCCAGCGTTAGATTGGGAGTGACTAATCGGCTAACCACAATATCAAATAGGAAATGCGAGTCCATCTTCTGATATACTGTGCAATGGGTTGAATAGGTATAATAGCCGATTTGTTTGATTGATTGGTGTTAACTTGTTCATATATTTCTAAAAGTTTGACAAGCGCATATTGCACAAGTATTTATCAAATAATAAAGTACTTGTAGTAATCCTCGAATCGATGAAAACACAAGATAAACTGTTTAATATGTTTGTCTTAATTTAGTCTAGCCGACTTTCATTTTTATCCTAGCTTCGCCACTACATGCAACTAAACTATTCTATGTTTCGAACTTTGACTAACAATATGTTTATCTTTATAATATTTAGATTGGACATATGTATATGATACAAGTATATTTGTTTAACAAGGTATTTCTTAATATTATACTTTTAGGATTTTTTAAATTAATACAATACAAATGGATGATCGAAGTTGTCTTTTGGAGATAGCAGTGGTGGATCCAGGATTTTCAGAATGGATGTTCGGAGTTACAAAAATATTTTTCGATGTAAAACATACAAGTTCATAATAGCAAAAATACAAAGTACAAATTATTTTTATTAGAGACAACACATAAAATAATTTAGAGATTTGTGAATTGGGGATTTAAAATCTACATGCTTTCTCTTCATTTTTTAATGCTCTACATGCTACATATCAAAAATCATGATTCACGGTTATAAATCAACATAACGCTAATAGATTTGTGAATTGAGGATTTCATATTAGGGAATCAAGAATAAAATTTACCTATATGGTTGCTGATGCCAAATGCTCAGTTATTGCCTGTTGTTTTAGCTCCGCTTTCGTACCCCGCCTGGTGTCACCACCTTGACTCGCCATTTGCCGCTGGCGTCTCACCTTCCATCCCTAGCTCATGCTAGCTGCACCCACAGGGTTGCCTTGCAATATGCTGTGTGCTACTCCCTGCCCTACCAGACGTCTCCCTGATCTACCGATCATCGCTAGTGTCACACCGTCCATTCCCAAGTTGGTGCTCGCTGCAGTCAAGGAGGCCAAAGCTACACTTCCTTGCGCAGCTCCTTGTGTCGCCACCTGCCCTGCAGCCTTTGCCTGTTCGCCGGTGCTAGTGGTTGCTTGGCACTTGTCTGCTGCCTTTCTCCCTGCCGGCTTGCACTTGCCCTGTGGCCCTCATCTATCGTTGCTGGGCTACCACCTGACACCTGCACCACTGCCATAGAGAGAGCGAGAGAGTATGGAGCTTGAGGAATGGAGGAAGACTGTACTTGGGTGATTGGGCCGTGCAGGGATGATTGGGAAAGAGAGTGGGTGTGACACATTGAAATGGACTTAGAGGTTGAAATACATATTTTTGAGCCCACTTACTAGTATATACACCTAATATACTTATTATATATAACACCCTAAACTTTGATCAACAGATTATTAAACACACCGAACTATGAAACTAGATATTTGACCCTCTGAACTTTGCAATCTGGTTTAAATAACACCCTAACCTAGTTTTGCATAGTTCTATTGCTCGTATGGTGGAATGAGTAGACGGTTTTGCTATATAGGATGACACACTAGCCAAGTTATGTCAATGATAGGTGGGGCCCACATTGGCTTCTCCCCCTACCGAGCTCCTAATCGTGCGTCCATAGGTGTAGCTCCCTCTGTCTCTATTTTGATTTGGAAGAGAAACCCCTGTGAGTCTCACCTGCTATTCACCTAAATTTTCCTAGCGTGTCATCCTACATGGCAAAACCACTCATTCATCATACCATACAGACAATAGCATTTTGTGAAACTCGAACAAGGTGTTATCTAAATAGGATTATAAAGTTTGAAGAGTCAAATTTCTGATTTTTTTAGATTAAGACATCGGATGAACTTGCAAGAAATGATGAACTTTTATTATACTAGCTGCCTGGCTTTTTTTCTGAATATGGCTCCCGTGGTGACGAACTTTCATATATAACCCCCTACAAGAGCGTAGAATGATCAGCATTGGACACGTGGCAAAATTCAGTAGAGCGGTAGTGTGGGATTATTTTCCACGCTTGGGTGGCGTGTTGCATTGGATTCCAACCGACACCAAGCGGGAAAAGATGACGCATGATGGGATGGTGGTGCAGACATTTTTCGCACAGCCGAGGCGCTGGAATTGGCTTTGCCGCGGACCACTACAACTAATTTTTTTAGTATTCTAGCGGTGTGGCAGCGCTAGAATGTCCTAGCCCAGACAGCAACGCCGGCTGCTTTGTGCTCATGGTTGGTGCTAGACAAACCATGTGGCATGCGCTAGGGGGCCTGGCGCCCATGGCATCTGACTTTGAGGCCTTTTGCACGGCTGTCATTTACGTCGTCTCTCTCCGTCCCATTGGCATGCCGAAAGCACCGACGGACGGTCGCGTCTCTCGTGCATGCGCGTTGAGGAGGGCACTATAAATTAGGACTCCCTCCGATGGTTTGCATTAGACATTCACTTCGACGAGGGAAAAAAGCAGAGGGAGGTCAGAAACGTCTCAGTGAGCTAAGGAAACGGAGAGGCAGAAGAGAGGAGACGCGAGATATAAGTGAGGGAAAAGAGATCAGGTGGAAGAGGAAATTTGGAATCGTACTTCGGGAGGAATTTATTAAGGGTTAATTTTTTTGTTGTAATTTATTTGGGGTTCATATTTTCCAGCATTTGATTCGGGAGCCTTTTTTGCACGTAATATCCAGGAAGGTTAGTTTGTACATTGTCCAGGCTGTCCTAATCTTCAGTTGAGCTTTGGGAAGGTTAGTGTAAATAGTAGTACATAAAACCACGATATTGGTACATGAGCAATACATAAAATGACGGTAATTTATAATGAGTAGTAGATAAAATGATAGCAGTAGTGTAGTGAGTAGTACATGAATTGACAATACAATTTGTAAATAATGTTGTATACTTGGTGTGATGTTAGTGTGTAACATCCCAAAAATTTTTCCCTAAATATTATTTTAATGTCATTTGTGTATTTTGTATTTTTTTGGAATTTATTGGATTTTCCTGGAATTTAATTGAGTTTATTTCAAATAATGTATATTGACCTTTTTTGAAAACAAATTAAATATGTGTAAAGTTTATATAAAGTTTTACCAAAAATATTTTAATTGAATCCAGAATGTCTCAAAGTATTTTTGAGAATTTTCTGGGATTTTTCTTGATATTTTTTAGCCTAAAACAAATTAAAATAATTTCTATAATTATTTTTAAAAGTTATCTCGGATAAATCAAGTGAATAGTGATGGGCCGGAGCCCAGCACTGTGCGAGCGCGGCCCGCGTCTGCTTGGCCCAATCGCTCGTCGTCGTCGGCCCGTGTAGCCAAATCGAGCGTGAGCCGTTGATCTTTGATCATGCAGTTGAGGTTGCGATTAGAAACCCTAGCGTTGCGAGCCGTTGGATCAAGATCGTGCGGTGGATGTTGCATTGCGTTAGTTTGGAAAGGATCAAATCGCATCCGTTGGTTTTGGAAAGGAGGAATCAGATCGTATCGCGTTGAGGGAAATCTCGACCGTTCATCGTAGATCGGGCGGACCGTAGTCGTCGTCTCTGATTCGGTTTCCGAATCCGCCGCCGATTAGCCGTCGTCGCCGCTTGATTTAGGTTTGCCTTTTCCGTGCGCATGCCGAGGCTATTTAAGGCGCAGCCCACACCCCGAGAATCACCGTTCCTTTGCGCACCCGTAGCCCTAGCTGTCGTCGTTGTGCTTCCGCCATTCGTTCGCTAGAGCTCGCCGGAGTTTCCCGAAGCGCCGCCGTTTGTCTTCTTTGTTTTGCCCCGCCGTTGAGACGTCTTCCACCGCACCGGTTCCAGATCCAAACTCATCGCGTCAAGCCACGTCGGAGCCGCCACTTCATCACGACGGAGTTGCGTCGAAACGCCATTCCAGTGATCTTCTTCCTCGCGTTCGGTGAAGCTGCACCGCCGTGTTGCCATCTACACCTCGGAGCTTCGCGCAGCCGTCGAATCTTTATCGAACCATCCAGATCGTGCCGCGTCATCTTCATCAACAGTGAACATCTCCGGTAAGATGGACCGTTGGATCAGAGATGAGCGGTCAAGATGGTGCCTCGTAGGAGTAGATCGGTGACCGTCATATCGTCGCGCGGATAGATGACGCGTGGCGGTGCGGGAACCGAAGCAGCGTGCACCAGGTGCACGGTGGACAGGCGTTGTGCCGTGGACGTGGTCCGTAGACCGAGCGACGTGGTGCAATCTGATTGGTCCACGTGTCGCGATGACGTCATGCTGACATCAGCCAGTCCACAAGCACAGTACCTCGAGTCCACGGTGGACCAGTGAAGTTTCGTGGACCGGGTCCATGCGCCGAAGCCACGTGTCAGCCTCTGGTTGGTCCACGTGTCGATTGCGCAATAATGCGGTTTTTCTTTATAAAAATAATTCGGGAAATTCGGAATTTCTATTTTCTGTATTTCCATAATGTATTCAAACTTTGAATAGCTATAACTTTTGCATATGAACTCGGATTTAGGTGATTCAAGTTTCTAAATTTTTTTAAAATCAAGATCTATTTAATGATGAATTTTATTTTATTTTTGGAGTTTGTGTACTCTCTATTTTGGTGTTTAATTGCTATTCTTGCTTCGATTCGCGTAGACATTGCTTTGTTCGATAATCCGGAAGAGAATTCGTCGCTTTAAGACCCAAGTCCAGAGCAAGATTAGAACCTATTCCAAGTTAAGTTGGGATTTGATCATGTTGTACATAGTTTTACAAATTCGCTATATTGTTTTTAAATTATTGCATGATTTTTCATAAGTACAAATAGTTTTGATCACTTTGGGATCTAGCTATTACGCCTAGTTGAGTTATACCCTACCTTGTCAATTGTATGCCATGATCTAATTATCACCCTAGGATGGTTAAATTACTAGTTGGTTATTATTTAGCAATCAACATGGGTTGGGTAGACCGTGTTAGTTCGCTTAGCCATGCCACGTACCTATCACACATTTGGAATGTTGAAAGTTAATCTTGACTAATAAAATATGGAACCATGTTATGAACTTGTGTGTCAAGTGTGGTCACACAGTGAGATCGAGTTGTAGTGGCGGGGAGGTCACACAACGAGATTGAATTGTTGATGGCACATGGTGCTTGGTAATCAACTAGGGTGGTAATAATTTAGATTGGGGCAAGTGACGAGGGGCAGTGTGCCAAGGTCGGCCAGGAATGGCAGGGGTATGGGAAGTCTTGCCTTAATCACCCTAAGGACTTAACCTTGCAAACCTTTGACCTGAGTCTTTCTTGCAACCACATGTCTAGAATGGGACAGCCTAGCTGATTAATTTGTGATGTCTGGATTTCGGTATTGTCGTGGTGATTAGTGAGTCCCGGGTTTACGGATTAACTCACATGGCGTAAGAGGGGGGCCCTGTTGTGGTTTAGCCCTTCAGTGTTGAAACCTTAGCGAGCAGTATTGGGTCTAGGTGGAGCATTGTAAAGGCTTTGTTACAATCACTCGCCTTTATGGTGTTTGGTTGTATCGTGTGGGTAAAGTGCATAACCTCTGCAGAGTGTATAATCTATTCGAATAGCTGTGCTTGCGGTATTGAGCAATGCTCGAGAATTACATCAAGGATTAAACTTTTATTTAATAAAATCAGGAGGGGATGGCGGTTTGCCATTGGAATTAAAAAATGATTAGGAGTTGAACTATGTTACTTGAGAAATACTACAAGTTACTAATATTGATAGTTGTTTTACCGCTTTCAGTCTAATTATTGTATTCTTTATTAAATACTGCTTTGCTACAAATTAGCCTTGTTAGCCATTCCTTTGGAACAAACCTTGCATATAGTTATGGTAGAATTGCATATTGTGCGCAACTTGTTGAGTGCTTTATGTACTCACCCCAACAACAATAATCTCAGAGGATGAGGAGGCTATCCTTGCTATGGAGGAGGAGTTCCATGATGATGCAAATGCTTAGGGTTCGAACCTCGTCAGTTGCCTGTGGTGAACTGGAGAGCTGATACGTTTATTTATATTTCCGCTGCTGCATATTTCTATTTCTTAGTCTAAGCCCTGCGTGGCAATAATCATGTAAGTCACAACAGTTATTACTAAATAATGGAACTATTATATTATTCCGTTGTGTATGATTGTGATAACATCTATGTTGAGCCTGTGTGCACTAGCGTGATCCTGGACTAGTGCGATATACAAAGAGGATCCGGATTTGTACATTCGGGTCCCGGCATAGTGTAATTAGTAGTACATAAAATAACTGTAATAGTGCATGCAATGACGACATTAGTATAATTAGCTCTACATGAAATAACAAGGTATAGTGTAAATAATGGCTCCATGTTATTGAAATATTAGTGTAGTACCAATATAATATGATAGAATTAGTAGTACGTAAAATGATAGTATTGCTACTATTAGTGTTGTAATGTTATGTTATTTCTTGTAATGTTATGCAGCATACTATTGGAGGATTTTATTTATTATTCACATTTTCGACGGGTTTAGTCAGGGCTCATAATTCGGAGCAATTGGTAGTATAATAGTGCATTGGTAGTATGATGATAGTGCTCCATTAGAACGTCAAATAACGATGTAAGGCAAAAATAATGGTGTAATTAGTATATGTAACAGCCCAAAAAATGTGAAAATAATGTAAGTTACTTAGCAAGTTTTTTAATGCATTTTGGGATTTTTCTACTGGATTTATTTGCAATATAATTTATTTACTTTAATTAAATCTTTTCTCTTTAATTATGAGCATTCTAAAGAAACTTCTAAAAACTTCAATTAACCTACCCTAAGAAATAATTTTATAAAATACTATAACACATGAGATGAATAAATATGAATTTTTCAAAAATTTTACAACATAAAAATGCCTTAAAAATTCAAATTGTGTTCTGAAACAGCAATATTTCAAGAATTTTAGTTTAAAAACTACAATAGTAAAATGAGTGAAACTAAGGAAAATGGAAACATCATTCATTGGTCTAGCTCCACAAAATTTTCCAGAATTTCCCTTACTATCTAAGACCACTTTTGGACAACCACAAAATTCCACGCCGAGGATGGGGTTTTCTGTGATTGGTAGAGTGCGCCCATGGAGTGTTCAATGAAATGCCTGCATTGCAGTCGCTGCCAGTGGGCTGCACGAGCTAGGGACCTGTCGGGACACGAATTTGCAAATTCGGACCCTCTGTGTATAACGCACTAGTCCAGGATCACGCTAGTGCACACAGGCTCAACATAGATGCTATCACAGTCTCACACAGCGGAATATATCATAAACCTCGTAATTAATATTAACTGTTGTCTTACATGATTATTGCCTTGCAGGGCTTATAAAGAAATAGCAAATAAGCAGCAGCGAAAAAATAAATAAGCGTAGCAGCTCCCCAGTTCACCGCAGGCAACTAACGAGGCTCAGACCCTAAGCATTCGCATCCAAATAATCCTCCTCCACGAAAGGCGTAGATTCTTCCTCTTCTGAAGTTGTTGTTGTTGGGGTGAGTACATAAAGCACTCAACAAGTTGTGCACAGCAATGCAAGTCTAATATTCTATATGCTTGGCTTAATCCAAAGGAATGGCTAATATGGCTATTTTGCAATAAAGCGGCATTTAACAAAAATACAGTAAATTGATTGAAAAACAATAAAACACATAACAGTAATTAATAGATTCAGTATTACAAGTAAATCAGATTTCCAATCCTATGTCAAGTTCCATTTACTCCGTGGCAATCCTACCATCCCATCCAGTTTTCATTTGAATAAAGTCTAACCCTTAACTGTAATTCCCGAGCATTGCCCAATACCGTGAGCACGGCTATTCGAATAGATTGTACACTCTGCATAGGTTATGCACTTTACCCACACGATACAACCAAACACCACCAAGGCGAGTGATCATAACAAAGCCTTTACAATGCTACACCTAGACCCAGTACTGCTCGCTAAGGTTTCAACACTGAAAGGTTAAACCACCACAATAGGGCCCCCCTCTTGTGCCATGTGAGTTAAACCGTAAACCCGGGACTCACTATTCACCACGACAGTACTGAAATCTGGGCTTCACAAATTATTCAGCTAGGTTGTCCCATTCCAGACATGTGGTTGCAAGAAAGACTCAGGTCAAAGGCTTGCAAGGTTAAGTTCTTAAAGTGATTAAGGCAAGACTTCCACATACCCCTGCCAATCCTGGCCCACCTTGGCACACTGCCCCTTGCCACTTGCCCCAATCTAAATCATTACCACCCCAGTTGATTACCAAGCACCACATGCCACCAACATTTCAGTCTACTTGTGTGACCTCCTCGCCACGACAACTTAATATCACTTTGTGACAACACATGACACACCAATTCATAAACATTGTTCCATATTCCATTAGTCAAGATTAAGTATCAACATTCGGACACATGTGATGATGTGGCATGGCTAAGCAATCTACGACGGTCTAACTAGCCCATCTTGATTATCAATATTTACCAACTATTAACTTACCATCCTAGGGTAACAACAAGATCATGGCATACAATGGCAAGGTAGGGTATAGATCAATTTGGTAGATTAACTAGATCCCAATTTAATGTGAAACAGTATATACTTCAAATAATATGCAGTAGGTAAAACAATATAGCATCTTTATAATCATGGGTTCAACATGGTCAAAGCACAACTTGCCATGGAGTAGGTGCTGGTCTTGTTCTGAGCTCGGGTCTTGAAGCGACGAATCCTCCTCCGGATCACGAGCAGTTCAACGTCTACGCGAAACGATGCCAAAATAGCAAATAAACACCAAAATAGAGAGCAAAAAAACTCCAAAAATAAAATAAAATTCACCAATAAATAGATCTTCATTTTAAAATTTTTTAGAAATTTGAATCACTCAAATCCGAGTTAAAATGCAAAAGATATGGCCTTTTGAAGTTTGAATAAATACTGAAAATACAGAAATTAGAATTTCCGATTTTCCCGAATTATTTTTATACGTAAAACTCGTTTTATTGCGCAAGTTACACGTGGACCAATCATCGGTCGACACGCCGCCTCGGCGCATGCATCGCCCACGAACCTCCTCCGTCCACCGTCGACTCGAGGTATCGCGGCCGTGGACCGACCGATGTCGCGACGACGTCATCGCGACACGTGGGCCAATCGGGTTGCGCCACGTCGCTCGGTCTACAGACCACATCCACAGCATGCACCTATCCACCGTGCACCCGGCGCACACGCTTCGGCTTCCGAGCCAACACGCGTCGCACATCCGCGCAAGGATCCAACGGCTACCGCATTACGCACACGTGGCTCAATCCCGAACGTCTATTCAAATCTAACGGCCAGAGCTTTACCCGAGCGAAACACTGTTGACGATGCGACGTGGCACGATCGTGGCGGTTCAACGAGGATCCAACGGTCGACGAAGCTTCCCGACGTGGATGGCGGCGCGACGGCAGACTTTCACTGGAGCGGAGGAAGATGACCACCAAGACGGCGTTTCAGCGCAACTCCGGCGTGAAGAAGTGGCAGCTTCGATGCGGCTTGGAATGTGGAGTCCGGATCTGGAACCCGTGCGGCGAACGGTGGCTTGACGACGGTGAAACGGCGAAAAAACGAGCGGCGGTGCTACGGGAAACTACGGCGAGCTCCTGAGCAACAACGGCGGCGAAACTAGCGAAAAGGCTGGGCTAGCGAATGCGCACTGAGATGGCGATGATCGGGGTGCTGTCCGCGCTTTAAATAGCCTCGGCGAGCGCCCAGAAAAGGCAACCCTAAATCACGCGGCGGCAGCGGCTAAACGGCGGCGGATTCGGAAACCGAATCAGAGACGATGAGCGAGGACCGTTCGATCTGCGATGAATGGCTATGATTGCATCCCAGCCGATTTGATCCGATCCGCACCTTCCAAATCCAACGGATGCGATCTAACCTTTCCAAAAACAACACAATACGATCTCTCCCGCACGATCTTGATCCAATGGCTCGCGGGCGTTAGGGTTTCGCGGTGAAGAAGGCTGCCCGATGGAAATCTAACAGCCGAGCGCGAAGGCGATGGCGGAGCGGGCCGAACGGGCCACACGCGCTGGGCTCACGCGTGCACAGTGGTGGGCTTCGGCCCAGTACTGTTCCCCATGATTTTTCTCAATTTAACTTTTAAAATAACTACAAAAATTATTTTAATTAGTTTTAGGCAATAAAAATATCAGGAAAAATCCAAGAAAATTATCATAAATACTTTGAGACATTTTGAACTCAAATAAAATAATTTTGGCAAAACTTTATATTAGTTTTATCTATATATAATTAGTTTTCACGAAAGGTTCAATATACTTAATTAAAGTAAATTCAAATAAATTCCAGAAAAATCCAATAAATTCAGAAAAACATAAAATGCACAAATAATGAGAGAATAACATTATGGGCAAATTTTTAGGATGTTACAGGACCCCACTGGTCAACCTCTCCATCGCCCTCTCCCCTCTCTGCCCTGGAAGCGACCCGACGCCACACTTTGACATATGCGGGCACGAGCTGAGCTCACTCGCCATGTGTCTGTGATTCTCTGACTCCGCACGCGTGCTCCATTCCTTAAGTCAGCTGAGGCCTCACCCACCTCCTCAGCTCATCATCCAAATCCTGTTGCAGCGAGTCGCCTCTCGGTTTCCCTAAGCCCATTCCTCACTTAGGTTTCAACTAAAGCAACTGAGCTGCTAACGTCACGGGCTTCTTCTTCCTCCGCTCCTGCCACACGATGGCAAGCCACCTCGGCCACTCCCTGCCACACTGAGGTAATTGGCCTGACTCCTCACCTCCTAAAGCTATTCCCCCTCTTGGGTGAGCTCGAGGTGCCTTCTTCCTCATTCACGGTCACGACCACCACCGTGCCCGCCCCTCACCTCCACCAACCCGCCTCTCCGCTGTTCAGCCGCAGTCGGTTAGTGCCTTTGGACCTCCTTGGCTCCCAGGTGCTCACTGAGCCATCGACTGGGCCTCGCCACCGACGAGCTACCCTGGTACTACCTCTATTTTGGGTCACTGAGCAGCGGGCTTGGGCAGTCAGTGCCTCGCACCCATGTGGTCACTGACCTGTGGGGCCGCCCAGTCAGCCGGCACATTTAATTCAAAATCCCGCGAAATGAGGAAATACACTTTCGAAGTTAGAAAACGTATTTTGTCTTTTCAGCCATTTTCTTAACCGAAAAGATTGAAATGATCATATCTTTTGTAATTGAAGGACCGAAGTGGCAATCAGAGGGGCATGCATGATCACAATTAATTTTTCCCCCACTCAATGGATCCAACAAAAACCTCACTTGAAACACTCAAACGCAAAGGAGCAAAACAGAGAAAATCTTGGTCTTGAACTTGATCGTGGGGTTGTGAAAATCAAGATGATCTTGGATATTCTCCCACTTGTCACAGCAATCAAGAACACAAGAAATAAAAACCACAAACGCGATCTACAAAAAATTCTCCTAGATGATGATGATATGATCTAAAGAAGATTCATCCATCAATCATACATCCTCAGCACAAGAAGGACAAGAAAGTAGGAGGGGACGCAAATCCAACTTGTGAGAATGTAAATTGAAAAAAATGAAATTGTAGAATTTAAAAGCAAGTAGAAGGAGGGGAGGCAAATCCAACTTGCGAGAATGTAAATTGCAGAATTTAAATGCTAAATTTAAGACATAATGTAAATGCTAAAATTAAATTCAGAAAAGTAAGGAAGTAAAATTTTATTTCTATGGAGGAAGGTTTACAAAGCCTCACAACAAGGTGGGTAAATGTCGGGACCCGAATATGCAAATCCGGACCCTCTGTGTATTCAACACTAGTCCAGGATCACGCTAGTGCACACAGTCTCAACATAGATGAAATATCACAATCATACATAGCGGAATAATAAATAAAGATTTCATCTATTAATATAGAACTATTAAACGACCTTAGGGTCAAACTTACACTTGTGAGGCTTTGGTGGCTTCAACTCCAAATAAATAAACAAAGAATGAATGAAGAACGCCGATTTAATCCCATCAATATACCACAGGCAACTGACAAGGTTCAACTCCTAGTAATCGCCTCCTCGTGGAACTTCTCCTTCGAAGTTGTAGTCTTCTCCTCAACTGATGATTTTGTGTGTTGCAAGGGGCGAGTACATAAAGCACTCATCAAGTTGTGCACAGAATGCAAGTCTAGTATTCTATATGCATGACTTAGTAGAAAGGTATGGTTATCATGGCTATTTTGCAGTAAAGCAGCATTTATAAAAGAATACAGTAAATAGATTGAAATTGCAGTAAAACAAATAATAATAATAGATAGATTCAACATTTGACAAGTAAACCAAGTTTCCAATCCTAAGTCAAATTCCACTTTCCATGGCATCCTGCCATCCCAATAAGTTTTGTTTAACAAAAGTCTAACCCTTGACTGTAATTCCCGAGCATTGCTCAATACCGCGAGCACGGCTATTCAAATAGATTATACACTCTGCAGAGGTTATGTGCTTTACCCATACGACGTGATATTCTCTTTGTGCCTGGCCATTAGCACACTTCCTTTGGTGTACCGGCAGAGAATTCACGACAAAGCCTTTCAGGAACCTCTACCTTAACCAAAGAACCTCTCTGGTATTGCCTTCGCTATCACTCCTCTCATGCAGTGCCAGCCGAAGTATAGGACAGGCCAACACCGTTGGATGGGCACCAAGCCGTAGCACAGCACGCCCCCGCATGATACACCCCGTGCATCGCCACCCCGAGGTATCGAGGAAAGATATCGTAACCCTAATCAACTAGGTCTGTCCCATTCCAGACGTGTGGTTGCAAATAAGACTCAGGTCAAAGGCTTGCAAGGTTAGGTCCTTAGGATGATCGAGGCAAGACTTCCACATACCCCCTGCCCATCGGGCCCACCTTGGCATGCTCGCCCCTTGCCACTTGCCCCAATCTAAAACATGATCACCCCAGTTGATTACCAAGCACCATGTGCCTTCAACAATTTAACCTCGTTGCGAGACATCCTCTCGCCCCCACAACTCAATCTCATCGTGTGACCACACATGACACACAAGTTCATAACATCGTTCCATATTCCGTTAGTCAAGATTAGTTATCAATGATTCCAGAACATGTGATGATGTGGCATGGCTAAGCAACTATTACGGTCTAAATCCTCCCATCTTGATTATTAATATTAACCAACTATAATTCTAAAGAGGAACGCGGTATGCTACGCTAGCACAAAAAAAAATCTACCGCGTAACCAGAAAGCTACTCGCAAGAAGGGGATCATAGATAAGATTATCACTAGACGCGCAGTTGCGGAATCCTTCGCGCGTTGATGTAGTGGATCGTCCTCGCCGCAGTCGTTACGTCGATGTAGTGAATCGTCCTCACCTCACCGTGGATCGTCCTCCCACGCCACAGTCGCAGCAGCGTCACCGCAGTAGTCCACATGTCCAGAGATGGAACGCCGTGCGTCGGTGTGCAAGCACCTGGTCGCTCGGCAGGGGCAGCGAGAGGAGTAGGCTAGGGTTTCGAGTGAATCACTCCTAAACTATGGGAAAGCACACCGCGCCTCCCTCCTCCCTCCTTATATAGCCACAAGATGAAACCCTAAACTAGGGCCCATCGTGCTAAGCCCACGAGGTTCATTAATTACGGATCCAATCCAAATTAATGCGCCCCACCCATTAAGTGTGTGACCTGCAGGTTTACGTGACGCTTGGACATGGATTCGTAAAACTCCTTTTCAATCCAATAGTTGGTAGCGGCTTCTTGCAAAGTATGCCAACTCCCAAACATACTATGATCAAATCGGATGTAACCTATCAAAAGTACTCATGCAATAATCCCTTTGCCAAGTATATGAAGATTGATCTCAAGGCTAGAAGCATGTCACCTTTGATGATTCAATCCATCTCTCGTATCCGTGATATATTAATAAGTTGTGATTGACTCTCAATCACGGCATGGCCATGCACTTCCTTAATCATATAACACGAGTGGCCTTGTCATATATCTCCGCTTTATTGGAGTGGCAAATTCCATCTTGATCGCTCACTTCCTCTCGCACGTTTCATAGTAAACATGAAAGCTACCTTTATAACTATCCGGTTAGGAAGTAGTGTTTGATAGCCCAGAAAACTATTACACATGTTGGGAATATGACAATCTCAAGTCTAAGGATCATACATCTACTAGGTATGAGATACACCGATGACACATAAGAATGAAACATTCTCGCAGTTGTCCCATTATGGTCTATCTAACCCATGTTCTTCAACATGCGCCCACAATGTATAGATGATATCTCCATATCCCATGATCTATGAAGCATGATCATCGATCACTACATGTGCTGATCTATTCATCGTTGTCCTATACGATGAAATCCGATCAGAGATATTTATCGAATTACATCATTAAGTAAAGAGCTTCATAAGCAAGTCACATACTTGTTGATCAATACAATGATATACATTCATTGGACCAATAATCATAATATTATTCATAAACATAGTCATGTTACAATCATCTAAATGATTGCCTCAAGGGCATAACACTAACAAATTCCACATTCTAGGGTGACAATTATATCATGGCATACAATTGGCAAGGTAGGATATTGATCAATTTGGTATCATAGCTAATCACAATTTAAATTGAAAACAAGTGTATACTTGAAATAATATGCAATAGAGTAAAAACAATATAGCGATTTTGTAAATATGGGTTCAACATGATCAAAGCACAACTTGCCTTAGAAAAGCTTTTATTCTTCCCCTGGACTTTGGTCTTGAGTCGACGAATTTTCCTCGGATGCATCGCACAATACAAAGTCTACGCGTAACGAAGGAGAAAGCGAATAAATACCCAAAATAGAGAGCAATATCAACTCTAAAAATTAAATAAAACTCACCATTAAATAGAGCATGATTTTACAAATTTTTAGAAACTGGAATCACCTCAATCGGAGTTTAAATGCAAAAGATATAGCTATTCAAAGATTGGGATAAATACTGAAATTGCTGAAAATAGAAAATCCGAATTTACTGAATTACTTTTACATTGGAAAATAGCATTTATGACGTCATGCTGACATCATCGGACACGTGGCCCAATCGGGTGCTGACACGCGGCATAACCATGGTGCGACATGCGTCACCGGCGTATGGACGCGATCCACGACCGACGCTAGTCCACGGTGAACCAGTCGCACTGTGCCCGTGCACCAGCTGACGCAAGCACACGCATGGCACCTTTGGATGGATGACACGTGGCACAGATCCAACGGAAGCGAAAAACACACACGGCGGCGATGATCTCAACCGTTTTTTTCAGATCGGACGGCGGAGATCAAAGGCGGTGACGTCAGTGAAACCGTCGGCGGCGACGCCTCGATTTCCGCACGACACGCGGCAAAGACGGATCGCCTAAGGGCCAGACGATCCCAACCGTTCGGTTTGAATCCGACGGCTCGGATCTGACAACCACAACGACAGCAGCGGGGACACGCGGCATGATCAGAACCGACCGACGCGGATCCAACGGCGGCTACGGGCGAAGCAACTGACGATGACGCGGCGAGATCGGAACCGCACGATAAAGATCTAACGGCTAAGGTTGACAGAGCTGTTTACTGTAGAAAAGGCGAAGCAGCTTGATCCTTACCACTGGTTGCAAAATCTGATGGTCGATGGCGCTTCCCGGGCGGAGGCGATGGCACGGCGGCATTCTTCACTGGAGTCGAGGAAGACGACGAGCACAATGGCGCTCCAGAGGATCTCCAGCGACGTCTTCTGGCGCGTTCGAGGCGGCTCGGTGCGATGAGTACACGGGTACCAACGGCGACGGCGGAGACACAACGGACAGGGAGCAAGCGACAAAAATCGACGGCGGAGGCTTCGGCGTACTTCGGCGAGCTCGCACGGGCGAACGGCGGCGGCTCGGGATGCGGGTGCTAGGGCAAAAAGGGCAGCGCAACGAGGCGAACCTCAGACAAGGTGCCGCGGCGGCTTAAATAGCCTGGGGAGGCGCGCCAATCACGGAAACCGAGACGGCAGCGGACTCGGCGCGCGGAGATTGCGGCGACGTGGGGCAGCGTGGGGCGACGTGGCTCCATCCGGACCGCACACGAGGTGCAGATCCGATAGCTCACACCAAACAGCCACGTGACTCGACGAAACACGTCGGATCGAGATCAAACGGCGGGGCGCGCTAGGGTTTGAGGCAGCGCGGCGTGGAGTCATCTCGGCCGTCCACGCGGCGAGCATCGAACGGCGGCGAGCCGGGCAGTATGAGCCAAGGCAGCCGACGCGGCCGGCCGAAGCGGAATAGGAGCGGGCCGGCGGGAGATTCGGCCCAAGGAGATTTTAGAAAATTAAAATCATTTCCGAATTAATATATTTCCAGGAATTCAAATAATTAGCAAATAAATTCAGAAAATCTCCAAAAATACGTAAAAATTCCTTGAAGCACAATGAACCCAATCATGATCGAAATATTTTGTTTGAGGAACATATTAATCAAAATAAATCTTTTCATTGTTTAGAAAAGTCAAATTAAGCTGAGATTAATTCAAGAAAAATGCAAATGGTTCATTTTCAAGTTTAAATATTCCAAACTCAATTCAAATGTTTCCAAGAAAGATCATTCATAATTTTCTCAGAATACTCAAAGATAATAAAAGAGGCTCAATTAAATAAATACAACATGAAATAATTAAAATTCAAGAAAATTTCAAATAAAATAGAAAAGCACAATAAAAATCAAGAAAAGCAAAATTTGGGGTGTTACAGTAAAGCTCAAAGGAGCACACAAAACCTTCAAGAGAGGAGAGCTACCCCTACCCCTCTATTTATACTATTCATGAGTCATCCTCTACCCTTAGATGAGTTCTACTTGGCCCTCAAGTAACCTCATCAAGGGTTGAGATTGAGTCATCCTCCACCATTGGATGAGTTCTACTTGGCCCTTAGGAAACCTCATCAAGGGTTGAGATTCACTCAAGCTTACTTCACCACTACTCTATCCTCTAAACCGCAATCCAATGGCTCTCCTTTATTCGAGCAGCCCCAAGTTAGCATCTCAACAGTTCACTTATCTTCTAGGCTGGCAGCGACTCCGTTTCTGATCATCCTTCGGCGATCCCCAACCATCTAGACCTCGGCGCATCTCGCCTAGTCCCGGTCATCCTCCGCCTCACCATGACCTAGCACCGTCGTCCTGCAACCATCAAAAACAAGAAAACCCATCACATAGCAATGTCCAAAATAATATACAATAATCATCCAATTGCTAAAAATAAATCAGATTCCTAACTCAAATACAGTCAAATACTCATCACCAACATGGGTATACCTCCACATAGTCTTTCAATCTCCCCCTAGATGAGTATAGTGACAAATCACCCAAAATGCATAAATTTGAGTTAGAAAAATATGAAAAAAGCAATTTGATTGCAAAGCCAAACTTGGTCCAAGAAAGAGAGAATGAGATCATGACCAAGTTCACAAGAAGGATTTTAGAGCAAAACCAAAGAAAGAGCAAGTTTTCAACAAACGCTCTAAAAATCAAATAAAAACTCACAAAAGCTCAAACATTCTTATGATTCTTAAGGATTAGCATGATTTCACCAAGGTCATACGAACCAAGATGCATTCACATTTTTATCTATTGATGATGCCTTTTCTACGTTTTCTCCCCCTTTTTGGCAATATAGGCATCAAGAAGGCATTTTCTCCCCCTTTACATATGTATGCATGAAATGCATCCTAAAAGAGCTTTGAAGATTATTTAAGTGACCATAGAGACAAAGTATGATACCAAGTTCCTCAAATTCAAATTATGCTAAACTAAGACATGTTCAAGTGCAAATATCAATTTTGTTAGAAAGCACAAATAAGACTGTCATTTTTACATGATTTAACAAGTGCAACACTTAGCATACTTTCTTGTAGGATCGATATACACTGAACTAGCAATCAGAGGGGGGTGAATGATTGCGCGGAAGCTAAAAACAAATTTTTGATCTACTAAAAATCCACCCCAATTCGGACTCAAATAGTTGCTTCGTATTCAACAAAACAGAGTAGATGCATTCGGTAAATTGCAATTTTCTAGAGATCCAACCATCAGATTGACCTGCAATTTAAACTGTAGAAACTAGATTCCAATAAGAATCTAATAAAAAAAGAATAAGCTCGATCGAACCTATGGATCAAAAGTTATTAACCTCGCAAGCTTGCTATTATAGATTATGACGTGAACTGACATAACCCTAATTCTGTGATTAATCACAATCTACAAGAGATTAACCAACAAAACTTTGAGAGACACTAAGTTGATGCCCTAGGAAGGTTTTGGATGCCTCAAATCGAGATTAAACTCGTTGAATCAAGAGAGAGAATGAATTAGTCTATAAAAACCAAACCGGGCAAACGAAATGAAAAACACTACAGCAAGCCTCGCCCATGAATAGCAAAAAATGATAATTACTATAGCAGTAGGAACTGTAGCAAACCGCGGATTACTGTAGCTGCGCGAGAAGAATTGCTTTGGTGCGTTCGGCTGGCTGAAGGAATTAGGAATTTTATTTCTTTTTGTCTAGTATGGTTACAGTACTCTAAACAAAAGAGTACAAACCCTAATACCCAACTCTCACCTAAACAGGAGACATCCCTCTCCTATTTATAATGAGCAACAGTTCGTATGCATGTTCACCTGGCCCAACATGGCCCAGCACATGCAAACTTCCCCAAACGATTACAACTGCACGTGTACGGCCCACTTGCCGTACTCACGTGACTAACCAGCCTTCATGTGCACCGTTCTCTAGCCCGAACGTCCCGCATTACATCCTTAACCACTAGGACCTCAGTTCCTCCCTGAACCTAGTTCCGGTCCCGTCATCGACCACGTTTGCCCTCAAGCAACAGCTGCACATGAATAAACACAAAACTGTGTACAAGCACAAGTCCACGATTTGACTCAAGATCAGTCCATGCAATCACTCACACGAGCGCATTGCATCAAGCAAAACCATTACCATGCTATCAAAAGCATATCAGGTAATCATCTGAAACAACACGTGCAAAAGCACAGCACATGCCATGAACACAACCACTTCGCAATGCCAATTTCATTACTAAACACATTTGTCAGCACATGATTTCACATTTCTAAACTAGATGCAGTGCCATTCAATGGATCAAATGGAAAACCTAGACTTCAACCTACTCAACACTTTGGGAAAGCTATATGTGCATACAAGGTCCTTCGTGCTCAAGTATCTTTAATGCAAACTTTTGTTTTAAAGCTTTAAAGCACATAGTGGGTGTAAATGTTTGACATTATTTGCATTCTTTACCCACTTAATATTTATTTGCATTTTTTTTAAATTTATTGACTCAAGCCATTATCGACCATCTCAAAAGAAATTCTTAAAAGAATCTTCTTGGTCATACACGATACATTTCAAGTTCATCCCAAGTGCAATGGGAAGTAGTCTCGTGAATGTAAAGTGTTGAGTTCAATTTGCACAAAAAGCGTCAATTTTTCTTCATTTAGCCATTTAGATTTATAAGCATTTGAAGAACTCTAGTATAGATCAACCTAGCTTCACTCAAGTTGCTATAGGGACTCAAGTAGAAATCCAAGATTTCATAAAACATGGCATATGCACCTAGTGAGGAAACATAGCAAGTAAAAACTACAAGTTTCATCAAGTTTTCATTAAAGCTCAATTTTCATTTTTTTAGCAAGCTTAACATGATGAACCAAAATGAACTTGAACATATCTAAGCTAGCAATGATCTTTAGAAAAGTAGCAAGGTGCATAGCGTGAAAGATAGCTCATTTGCGTAATAGACAAAGCTCATTAAAACAAAAAATAAATTCTATATGCAATGCACGAAACAGCTCATCAAACTCCCCCTCAACAAGTGAATCAATTTTAAGCATAAATCTGGTTCAAGTTGAGTTATTAGCAAAATTAAGCTCAAGAAAAGTCCAAAAGAACTCAATAGAAACCAAAAACACAGAAAGAGGAGAAGAAGTCGTGAAACTGCAAACTGGGTAGCTATAGAGTATTGAAAAGATAGTAGAGAGCACTATGGCTCAGACTCGCTCTTTTCTTCCCCATATGACTGACATAGAAAAGCTGACTCTAGAACCCAAGCTGGGAGTGCACACGGACCCTTCTACCCATGGGGGCCAGCACCTACTAAACTTATAAGACTGTGAGGGAACTCAACCCAGAGAGAAGAGAGAACAACTAATTGTGCATGATAGCAACCTATAGCAAAAGATGAGAGGTCCATGCAAAGCATACCAGAAGTCTAAGTAAAGTGTACTCAGAACTCTAAAAAATAAGCCCACAATCACCCAGATGATGCAAAAGAAAAGAAATACAGGAAATGAACATATAATACATAATATACAAACCAGCTCCCGCTCACAAGATGTCGTAAAGGCACACAACTCCAAGCTCTCCTCTCAAGGCCACAAACCTAGAGCTATCCAAAGGTTTGGTAAAGATATCAACAATCTGGTAGTCACTCTCTATAAACTGAAGCACTATATCACCCTTCTCCACATGGTCTATAAGGAAGTGATATAGAATATCAATGTGCTTGGTCCGAGAGTGCTGCACTGGGTTCTTAGCAATGCAAATAGCAGAAGTGTTGTCACAGAAAAGTGGAACACTATCTATGTCTAACCCAAAGTCCCGCAAGGTCGATCTCATCCAGAGCACTTGAGTATAGCAACTAGCTGCCGCGACATACTCGGCCTCAGCGGTGGATTGTGCAACTCCGGACTGCTTCCTAGATGACTAAGAAACAAGAGAAGTGCCAATGAATTGGCAAGTGCCAGAAGTGCTCTTCCTATCTATCCTACAGCCAGCAAAGTCTGCATCGAAAAAAGCTCAAAGGGATAGACATGAAGGAGAAGAGTACCAAATACTATAGTCAATGGTAGACACGAGAAGAAGCCTGAAATTGAGCACACAAATACATAGCAAAATGTATGTCTGGCCTCAAAGCAGTGAGGTACAAGAGGGAGCCGATCATGCTCATGTACTCCTTCTAATCAACTGGCTCACCATCCTCATCAGGCTCGGGGACAACAATGGTGGCCATAGGAGTTATCACCAGCTTCCCGTCAGACATATCGAAGCGTCTTAGGATGTCTCGAGTGTACTTGCCTTGATGCAAGAAAATGACCTCCCGAGTCTGCTTGATCTGGAAGCCGAGGAAGTAGCTCAACTCGCCCATCATGCTCATCTCAAACTCTATGCTCATCACTTGTAAGGTCGAGGATGCCGACTAGAGGGGCGGTGAATAGGCGGCTTTTAAAATTCTCTCTACTAATTTCTACAAAGCAATTCACCCCTAATTACCATAATGCCAAATCATTAACAATTATTAATGCGAAAGCGATAAACTAAGGTTTTGGCAATCAAAGTCTAAATTCTCTAGGCTCACTATGTGCACTAACTATATGTCTCTAACAATAAATTGCAATCCTAAAGACAAGCAATCAATCAATTTAATTCTATGAATGTAAATTGGTTGAATATAAATAAAGAATGGAAAGCAAGCACAAGAGACACAATACTTTTTACCGTGGTGTTCGGAGACTTGCCGGTCTCCCCTAGTCCACGTTGAGGTTAGCCCAAACACATTGGACCGGCTCCACAAATTGAGCACCCACCTCGAATCCACTAGTGGTAGCTCCTTTTCCCTCCCGGGTAGGCGAGCTCCAACTTTTACAAACTTTGCCAGGGCTTCTCACAACCTCCGTTGAGAATCTCACCGCGCACGACGCTCTACGCCGTCTAAGAGGCGGCAACCTCCAAGAGTAACAAGTCAAGCCTTTCCGCTTGAACTTCACCTAGTGCAACACATGCACTTCCGGTGACCTCCTAAGTGCAACTCATGCACTAGGATTCTCCTCAAGTGCAACACATGCACAAGAGGCTCTCAATCCTCTCCTAATTGCAACACATGCAATTAAGGCTCACACTAGCTCAAGAAGCAATTAAAAGAGGGAAACACATGCACACAACTCCTCCAAACACCCAAATGCTCTAGCAACTGCAACAACAACTGCCCTTGCCCCCCAAGGCCTCCATTTATAGCCTCCAAGCCAAAACTAGCCGTTGGGGATGAATTGGGCAAAAGTCCAGCAAACCCGGTGCTACCGCCCTACTAGGACCGGTAGCACCGGCCTCCTCGCTAACGGCTACAAAACTAGCCGTTGCAGGATATCCGGTAGCACCGGCCAACTGGGAGCGGTGCTACTGCTTGGGCGGTAGCACCGGCCTTCACCCCGGTAGCTCCGTACCTGAGTCAACCGCAAAAACATCCCTCTTTGGAATTTTTACATCGGGGGTTCATCCGGTGCATCGCCATCCCAGAGCACCGGCTACCATGGCCGGTAGCATCGGCCTGCCAGAACCCCCAAAACACCCTCTCTGGAATTTCCACACCGGCTAGAGGGGCGGTAGCATGGACCTCCGGTGCTACCGGGCTACCATGGGTGGTAGCACCGGACCGAGCGGCAGTACATGCTCCCATAAGCGGTCCGGCCCTATATGGGCGGTACGACCTGCCATATGGAGAAAACGTAGTTTTTCACAAAAACTTTTCTCCAAACCATTAAAGATTTAATCTTTGAGCTATGTGAGGATCAACGCATGATCACAACACTATGCAAAACACATTTGCACATGTTAATCACATACTCCAAAGAATCGCATTAAGCACAACTTATTTGCAAAACACATTTGCAAATAAACCAAGAACTTATGAGATCAATCCTCTAAGCCATGTGATGATCAACACATGATCAAGTCAATATGCAAAACACATTTGCAAACCCTATTCACATGCTCTAGGATCGAAACCCATAATCTCAAGTTCATTTGCAAACACATTTCCAAATAACAACTCCAACTTATTTGCAAAACACATTTGCAAATAAACCACGAACTTATAAGATCAATCTCTTAGCCATGTAAGGATCAACACATGATCCCGACACTTTGCAAATGCCAACACATGCTCTAGGATCGAACCTCATAACTTCCAGCTTATTTGCAAAACACATTTGCAAATAACAAATCAATACTTTGCAAAAACACATTTTGCAAACACAAAGTATAAACCAAGCTTAGCCTTGTGATGATCAACACATGATCCAATCACAAGCTAGAACACCAAAGCATGAGCTCTCTATTTGCAACACATGCAAATCTCTAGCACCATGCAAACAACCACAACAAATCAAGTTGCTTGAGCTTTCTCCTTATGCAACACATGCAAAACTTAGCTCCATGCAAACAACCACAACAAATCAAGTTGCTTGAGCTTTCTCCTTATGCAACACATGCAAAACTTAGCTCCAAGCAAAAACCAAATCAAATAAGATTCAATTAAGATGCAAGCATGAGCACCCTTATTTGCAACACACGCAAATACTTTGCTCATGTAAAATCCATTGCACGAGCTTCACCCATTTGCATCACATGCCAAATGGTTAGCTCCATGCAAACACCAAACAGGAGAGTGAGCTAGAGTGAACTGGATTGAGTTCATCAACACATGATGAAGCTCAAATTAAAAGACTCAACCCCTCTTAATAGTACGGCACCTAACTAGCAACCCGATCTCACATCCGAACATCGAGACCGGTAAAAGACTAGGAACACATCCTTAGCCCTAGCTAGTTATACCTTTGCCTCTATCAATCCACTTGAAGCTTTTATGATTTCCAATCATATTTTCTCCGGGATCGAATCTTCTTCTTCTTGTTCACCAACACATGATGAATCTTCTCTAGCCCTTCTCTTCACTTCGGGATCACCTCATCAACACATGATGACTTCTTCTTCTTCTTCCCGATTCTTTATCATCTTGGACTCAACCTACTTCATAACTCATGGAAGATGTTAGTCCAACAAACACGGTTGTCTCAATCATCACTGCACTCCATTAACACATAATGGATGCCTCTAAGATCGATTGAGCACAACCCAAATCAACTTGAAAGATTAATTGGTGTCTTGAGTACTTTGATGCAACTAATGCTTCACTAAACTCAAGAACTTTTCACTTGTCTTTAATCAACAAAGAGACACCATCAACACATGATGAAATGTTCTTTGATTGATTGAGAGAGAACCGAACTCAATTTAAACTTATTTAAATTAACATGAGTATATATCACTACACAAGTTTCATATACTAAATTTGGTGGAAAGTAATGATCCAATATGTTTGAGTGATGGAAAGGGATCAATACATTTGAGACCATCAACTATAGAATAAACTCCATTTGATATGTGCATATAGATAATTGGACTTTGGAACCAATATGCACATAATCAATCTTAGATTGCATATGAGTTTATCCTATATTAGCATGAGTATACTTCAACTACACAAGTTATATATACACTCAAAAGATTGTTTCAAAGTCTTGATCCTTTATATTATATAGCAAGAGGACATGGATCAATAAAATTGAAACATCAAGTTAAATTATTAACTCCCCCTAGATGTGTGCATTCATGTATTGTCGACGATCGGGACTGTCGACCGCAAAAAGGGGGAATGCGAGGAGTTAGCTCGGGAGCGGGACCTGAGGTCGTGCTCGTTCGGAGGCGCCTAGCGTCGCAGGGAAGTCGTCGAGGAAGAGGATGCAGGACACAAGGTTTATACTGGTTCAAGCCCCCAAGGTCGGGTAATAGCTCTACTCCGGTCTTGCCCTGAGGCGAGGGGTGTATTGGCGATTCTGTGGGAGAGTACAAGAACGGGGCCCGAGCAAGAGGGGTGTTTTGCTGCTCTTCTCGGTGGGTGTTGCGTAGCGCGTCTTGCCTCTCCTCCGTCTGTATGTCTGATGTCGGTTTCTCTATGTCATCCCCCCTCATGGTTGGGGTGACCTATTGCTTTTGTAGCCCTCCGGGAACCTTGTTGCTTGGTCCTGAGGCCAGCGTCAAGAGCTCGTGGCTATTTGACGGGGGCAGATGAAAGTCGTCGCTAGCCGTTGGGAGCCTAACAGGAGCTGTTGAGATCTGGACAGGAGCTGTTGAGATCTTGACGGGAGCTGTTGAACCCTAGTTCCTACACAGGGGTAGGTAGAGCGTTGATTCCCACGCAGGGGAGAGCTTTACACGAGATAAAATAAAAACGTTACATATGTCCCTTTCTCTGGCGACCGCGGGGGCATTGAGGTCGAGGTCGAGGGTGCTTGCCCCTGCGGCGGTGCCCGAACTCGCTGGTCCCAAACCCGAGCATCGGGAAAGCACCTCCTAGGCTGGAGATGGGCCCCCGGGCCTGCAGAAAGCCGCCACGAGGACACGGGGGGATGCTTACACGTGGCGAGGGGTTCTGATCCCCGACAGCTAGCCCCCGAGGCTCAAGGGACGACCCTAAAGTTCGGGGCACCCTTGAGTCTGATTGCTTCTTAAGAAGGGATCGGCCCTTTTTTTGAGCTCAGTAGCCCCCGAGGTCGACCTTGCGCACCGAAACCCTCCAAGGGCCTTTGTCGTGGTCGTTTCAAGCATGCCCTTTCGCCTTTGTGGCATTAAATTGGAAATCGTGTCTAGGGGGCGTCTGATTTTCGCCGCCTCGGCTCCCCGCGGGGGATTCGAGGAGGCGGTCTGCAACGTCTCGTGTCCTGACATGAAGGGCGACGGGCACGGGATGCGACGCCTCGGGTCTCCGGGGGGGAATCGAGGAGACGCGACCATGGCGCTTCACGCTCTCTACCCGAAAGTCCCGGCGCGCCTTTTGAGGAGTAACTGATGATAGCTATCAGAGATTGGGCTTCTTTAAAAGCTCGAAGCCTTGTACCTCTGAAGTCCTTCAACCTTGCGTTGTGTCTTAGCCTCTCTGCTTGTCGCCCTTTTCTCCCCCCGACCTATCTTGATTTTTTCGAATGCATGGCCAAATTCGAGAAAAGCACTTTGACCACCGAGAGGATGAAGGAGCTCGAGTCGCTGGGACTCCTGGACCCAACGACCTGGCGACTTCCGGTGGCCAGGGAGGTCGAGCCGCGCCCCCGGGTCGACGAGATTGTGTGTACGGAGCAGTACACACTCTTCGGGCTGCGGACCCCGGAGAGCAGCTTCTTGGCAGCCGTCCTCGCGCAATGCGAGATCTAGCTCGTCAACCTGGTTCCGAACTCCATCCTCCTTCTTTCCATCCTCTCTCATCTCTGCGAGGGTTTCTTAGGGATCCTTCCGACCCCCTCTCTTTTCTTTCACTTTTACTCTTTGTTCCGTACCTCGAAGAACCCCGTCATCGGGTGCCTTTACTTCCGGCTGACGACCGGACTTCCTTGCACCTTTCTTCAAGTCCCGACCCGAGACTCCCTCGGGCCGTGGACGGAGAGGTGGTTTTACCTGAAGAAAGGCGAGGGGGTGAGCTCGCGTACAACGGCATCGCCGTGGATAGCAAGCGCGAGACCCCAGAGCATGAGGACTCGGCGGCTGATAAAGAGGCCATCGCCACCATCCACGTCTGCATGGCGCGCGGCCTAACCGGTCAGGCCGTGGCCGTGAACTACCTGCGGGCTCGGGGGTCCCCTCTACGAAAGAGGGTGCACCCTTTCTTCGAGATCCGAGGGAGGGATGACCCCACCTGGGTAAGCGCGAAAGGTAAGATCACCTTTCCCTGAGCTCGGGCGAGTCCCTTCTTCTGATCGCCTTCCATCCTTGTTTCGTTTTTCTGCAGCCCCGGCGGAGTCGTGGGTGGCAACGCGCTTGCAAGAGATGTTCGGGATGGCAGTCCACGTCTACAGCCTCGACGACCCCGTCCCCAAGGACATCTTGAGGCGAAGTAGCGAGGTAACTTCTTTCTCCACCCTCTTTTGTCGGGTTTGACTCGGGCTCAGTCTGCTTTTGACCGCGGCCGAGCCAGACAGAGAGCCAGAGCGCGGAGACGGCGCGAGGCTCGCTACACGCCGTGCTAGGCAAGGGCAAGAAGGCCGCCAAGAGGCCCGCCCCGGACGCCCTTGGCCAGGTCGCCAAAAGGCCCCACGTCGAGTGGGGCGATCGCGTGATGGTAAGTCGCCTTTGCCGAGCTCGGGGGTGTTTGGGTCCGATCTTGACTTTTCATCACTTTACAAGTGTCTTTCTCTTTTGACCTTTCTTCTTTCTTTCTGTAGCAAGAGCGGGCAGCGGCTGCCGTCGAGCTCAGATCCGCGCCGCAGCGCAGGACGCCGGGGAAGGCACTGCCGCCGGGGGGGGCGCGTGCCACGCCCCTGCCACCCAGGAGACGAAGACTCGTCACTCAGGTACTTTTATGTCCCTCTTTCTTTTCCTCTTTTTTTAACTCGGGAGCGTAGGTTTTTCCCCGCTTTTTTCTTTTGCGAGCCTTAGGGGTCTTTCTCGTCACAGACTCTGACTGTTGCTCAGGGCAAGTCTGAGGATGAGGAAGAGGACGTGTGGGACTATCTCCTAGTCCCCCGAGCAAGGCCGCAACACCCCTGGCCTGATGTGATGGCCACGAAGGGTGGCTCAGCCGGGGTGCTCGATTCGGGGCCCATCGTGACACCCACGGAGGGTGGGCCATTCGGGACGCCCGACCAGGGAGCCCCTGAGCTGGTCGCCGCCCCGAGCGGGGCCATGGGCGAGGTTGATACCGCCGTGGCAACAGCGGGAGTCGACGCCCTGATGCTGCCGAGGGTAGGACGGTGCCCCCGAGAGTCGACGAGCTTGGGGCATCAGGTACGTCACCACCCCCTCTTCGGTTATTGTTTCTCTTTTGGGCCTTGGCCTTCTAAGTAACTTCGTCTTCTTCGGTAGGCTCGGCTCCACCCGTGCTGCTTCGCGCTTCGCTCGGGGCAGCTCGGGCCGATGCCCCTATCGGCGCCGCTGACCCAACGCCAGAGGGGTCTACAGGGGGGCACGCGTCGTCTCTGAGCTTCACCCGCGCGAGGCTCGAAAGGAACCTCCAGGAGGTTAGTCGATTTTGAGCCCGTCTCCCTTCTTTTTGGTTTGCTTCATGTCCGTGAGGCCATTGTGACATTTCTCGTGCCTTTTCAGGGCTTGGACCAGGTCGCC
This sequence comes from Otatea glauca, assembly GCA_036346275.1. NCBI lineage: Eukaryota > Viridiplantae > Streptophyta > Magnoliopsida > Poales > Poaceae > Otatea > Otatea glauca. Next base: position 35,542,683 of record CM070727.1, on the reverse strand, counting down.
CAAGGGCTTGGGACCCTGCGCACCCATACTGACCGCTTTCGGGCGCTGTGCTCCTTGGTCAAGGAACGTGAGGAGTACATCCTCGGCCTCGAGGAGAGCATAGCGCGGACGGAGGAGGAGGTCGAGCAGCTGAAGGCCGAGCACGCCGTCGAGATCTCGGGGGCCGTCGAAGCTGAGCAGAGACGGTCGGCCGAGACCCTCGCGAGTATCCGCGAGAAGGCCAAAAAAGCTCTTGGCCGAGTGATACCCATATCTAACTGCCGTAGGATATATCTTGGGCTCAGCTTGGAGCATATCAGGATTTCCTTAGCTCATGGCCGAGTGATACCCATATCCGACTGCTATAGGATATAGCTTAGGCTCAACTTGGAGCGCATCACGATTACGTGGCTCTTGGCCGAGTGATACCCATATCCGACTAGTGTAGGATACAGCTCTGGTCCGTCTTAGGACATATCAAAATTTTCTTGGCTCGTGACCGAGTGATACCCATATCCGACTGCTGTAGGATATAGCTTAAGCTCGACTTGAGCGATCGATTTTCTCACCATGCCCGAGTGATACCAGATTCGACTAGTGTAGGACACACCGTCCGACTTGGGACATATCAAGGTTTATCCGAATGGTATCCGATTGCTTGTTACGACGCATGCCTTATCGACCCATCTTGGGGCATACCATTGAATCATGCCTTATCAGGCTCAACTCGCGATATATGATTCCGTCATGCGGTAACCAATCTACGACCCAACGTGGGGCATATCACAAGAAGATATTTTTAATCCAGACCGGAGGATACACACGTCCTTCTTAACTCGGCAAGCGGTTAAACATCCCATCGTGGGGAGCAACGTGTCCTGAACATGACTTGGTCAAACCATAACTGCCTCTGTATGTTAGGACGCCAGGCTAGCAAATCATTACGGCTACGAGCGTGGTCAATCTCTTTCTCACGATTCGCGAAACCTAATTTTTCCCCTTTTAAAGACTAAGCCGACGGTTCATTTTTCCCATCGCGCACTCCTGCCTCTTCTGCTTCCTTTGTCTCTCCGCCTTCTTCGCCGCCAGGGTTAACTGCTGTTGCGCTCGCATCCTTGCACCACCGTTGATCTTTTCCTCCGAGAAATGTCTTCTCAATCTTCCAAGAATGCCTCCCCGCAACCTTTGCATCAAGATTGGACCACCTCGATCACGACGGAGGAGCGGTTGCAATCCATGGTGGATGACGGGGTTCTTCCAGCCCTGACCTTGATCTCCGCATGATCGGCCGCAGGTGAATCCATCCCAACCCCCCGTTCCGAAGAGATTGTGGTCTTTGAATCCTTCCTCCGTCGATTGGAGCATTGAATCTCCGCGGACCGCCAAACATCGGATACTGAGCGATATGGCGATACGGAGCCCATGGATGAGTGCCTCGTACTCAGCGGCGTTGTTTGATGCGGGAAAAAGTATTTGCAGAATGTACTTCAACCGTTCTTCACTTGGTGATATGAGCACTATACTAGCCCCCGTGACGCTGAGCATGAGGGAGCCATCGAAGTACATCGTCCAATACTCGAGTTCCTTGACGACCGTCGGGCTTTGAAGTTCTATCCACTCGGCAGTGAAGTCGGCGAGCGCTTGAGACTTGATGGCTGTGCGAGGCTTGAATAAAATGTCAAAAGCCCAAGCTCGACTGCCCACTTTGCAATTCTCCCGGTGGCCTCCTGGTTGTGAAGTATATCTCCTATTGGGAAGGAGGTGACCACCGAAACAGTATGCTCTTAGATTCACTCAGGACCTCGCTGATGAAGTAGACCAGATGTTGGATCTTCTGCACGTGACCCGGCTCCTCCCTTTCTACGACGATCGCAGCGCTGACTACGTGAGTGGTCGCCGTGATGTACAGTAACAGAGGTTCTTCTGGCATCAGAGAAACCAAGACCGGGGGCATCGTTAAGAAGGTCTTCAAATCTTCAAACGCTTGTTGTGCCTCAGGCGTCCATGGGAACTTGTCCTGCTTCTTGAGGAGTTTAAAGAATAGCATACCTCGCATACCCAGTTGGGAAATAAACCTGCTGAGTGCTTTTGGCCGGTCGGCGGTTCCATATTAGATATGGCCTTGATCTTCTCTGGATTAGCCTCAATGCCTCGTTGGGAGACGATAAACCCGAGCAGTTTTCCCGAAGATACTCCGAAAACACAATTCTCGGGATTAAGCTTCATGTCAAGGCCCTTAGACTTTCGAACGCCCCGCTTAGGTCGGCGATAAGGTCCTTCCTCTCCCGAAGTCTTCACCACGACATCATCCACATATGCCTCCACATTGCGCCCGAAGTTGGTTATGAAAGCACCACCAGATTATGCAATGATAAGTTGCACCAGCATTTTTTAAACCGAACGACATCGTGGTATAGCAAAAGGCCCCGAAGGGCATGATGAATGAAGTCTTGATGTGATCTTCCGTCTTTAGGCGAATCTGGTGATACCCTGAGTAGGCATCGAGAAAACTCAGGATTTCGCACCCGGCGGTCGAGTCAACCACCTGATCAATTTGAGGTAGCCCGAAGTGATCCTTCGGACATACCTTGTTGAGACTAGTATAATCAACGCACATACGCCAAGTTTTATTCTTCTTTTGAACTAGTACAGGGTTTACCAACCAATCGGGATGATACACTTCTTTGATAAAACCTGCAGTTAATAGCTTGGTGATCTCCTGCTTGATGGTGTTCCGACGATCTGGAGCAAACCGCCGGAGTCTCTGCTTGACTAGCTTTGCCTTTTCGTCGACGTGTAGAGAATGCTCGATCACCTCCTTAGGAACACCCGGCATGTCGGATGGTTTCCAGGCAAAGATGTCCATGTTAGCCCGGAGGAAGGTGACGAGCACGTATTCCTATTTATCCCCGAGCCCTATCCCGATCAGAGTCGTCTTGGACGAGTCGGATGGGTCGAGGATAATTCTCTTGGTTCCTTCACTAGGCTTTATCCTCGACGTGGCTCGCTTCTTGGATGGGACGCCGCCTTCTTCCCGCAACGTGGCAGCCTCTCGCTGATATTCTTTCCTCGCCGTTGCCTCCTATAGCTCTAAGCAAGTTCACAATTCTCTGGCCGCAGTCCAAAGATCACTTGATGTCACCGCTAATCGTGATGACGCTTCGGTCCCAAAGATCTTCATCATCAAATAGGTGTAGTGCGGACGCCATGAATCGAGCTGCACTGTGTCTTCCCAAGATAGCGTGATACGCTGTCTCGATATCCGATACCTCAAAATTTACGTACTTGGTCCGATAGTTGCTTTTGGTACCGAAGGTGACAGGCAAAGAAATCTGCCAGAGAGGAAACAAAGACGCCCCAGGGATCACCCCGTGGAACGGCTGTGAGATCGGCCTTAGCTCGGAGTGGGGGATGTTCATGTCATCGAGTGTTTAGGCGAACAAGATGTTGAGTCCACTCCCTCCATCAATCAAGATCTTCTTGAGCTTTACACTGCGAATGACAGGGTCGAGCACTAGAGGGTACTTACCCGGATGTAGAACTCAGTTGGGGTGATCCGAGCGATCGAAGGTGATCGGGACTTCAGACCACTTTAGATACTAGGGTATTGCCGGTTCCACCGCATTGATCTCCCGAGCGGTAAGTTATTGCTTCCGCTTGGACGCGTATCCGGTGGAGCCCCTATATATGTAATTCAGCTCGTGCTCGGGCTCTTGGTAATCGTCCTCTCTAGGAATGTCCTTCTTGGCTGCCTCCTCCTTCGCTGGAGCCGGCTGCTTGTTGCCTTCGCGCGCAAAACGCTTCAGAGTAAAGCGCCTTTAGCGCGTGTTTACCTTTAGGTGGAAAGGATGACGCTTCCATGATCTCATTGTAGTCGGTGCCTCCTTCGCACGACTCGGGCCGCCATGCTCGCTATCACAACTAGCTCCTCGCCTTTTCGCTTTTTGTCTTTGTGCTTGGAGGACTGGCCTCACGCTTTGTTCTTCTATTAAGGGCGATCTTCTTGGCGCCGGCCAGTATGCCGAGGCCGTGGCATAGCGGCCACCAATGCGAACATCTCCTTTACAGAGGCGGTGGTTTCTCGGACATTTTCTTGATTAGATCAGATCACTTACCCTTTCTCAAAGGCACCACCACCACCGTGATCGATACATCCCTGATGGTGTTCTTCCTCTGCATGAAACGCCAGATGAAATCTCTCAGTGTCTCGTCCTTCTTATGGTGGAGCTAATATAGGTCCCACGAGGTGCCGGGCCTCTCGTAGGTCCCCTGAAAGTTCGCGATAAATTGATCGCAAAGATCGCTCCAGGAGTCCACCGAGTTCGCGGGAAGTCCCGTGAGCCATGCTTGAGTCGAGGGGGTGAGATTAACTGGCAGATAATTCGCCATCACGTTTTGGTTGCCCCCAGCCGCTTTAACCGCTAGGGCGTAGACCTGCAGCCAAGCTTCCGGATCTCGCTCCCCATCAAACTTTACGATGCCCTTAGGGTTGAAACCTTCGGGCCATACCACCCGGCGTAACTGAGAGGTGAACGCTCGGATTCCGTCGATGGATCTATCGTCATGATGAGGGGGAGTCTGGCGTGGCGAGCCTCTAGCTCGGTGATCGTCATCAACACGTCGGGGCGATGTTCGGCACGGTGAGTACATGACTCGACGATCGTCGTTGTCATTCCGACCCCAGCGATGATGGTCTCTATAGTCGTTGCGGTAGTCGTACCTTTGATCGCTTCGTGGATCGTGGCCGATACCGAAGCGTTCGTAGTCGTCGTGGCGCCAGCGTCGATCTTCTTCGTCCCGCTCTTTCCGTCTGGCGGCGATGTCCTAGCGGAGGTCGCGGTTGAGATTCTAGCGAACTTCTCCGACTAGTTGTATGGGGCGCCGACTGCTAGTACTCCGACTGCTAGCGACGTGGGTAGTCGCGTGGGAGCGCGAGTGCGCCTCTCCTACCGGCTTTTCCTGATTCTGCTGAATGGCCACCGCCGTCACCATGGCCTTGATCTGGGCCACGATCGGGGCTGCCGGGCTATCAGATGCAATCATCGGGTCCAGCGTGTCGAGGAGCGTCTTGGAGGCGACGACGTTCTGCTATGGCGTATGGAATACAGCTTGGTCTCCCAATCTGGATTGTAGGATGTCCTCACGGACATGGCGGTCGCGAGATCGAAGCGATCACGTCTATGCCTCCTTACCCTTACGAAGAAGACGATCTTCCTCCGTAGCTTCTTGAATCTCTTGCTGGGGTTGGAGATCGATTTTCTGCTCTTCTATCGTGAAGATGCCATGAAAATCGTAGCGATTCCTCATGATGCCGACTGGTTTGCTGGCCGAGTCAGAAAGACATACCTGAGATGTATTGGACTGACCTTTACCAGATTGGATCTGGTTTAGGTCTAGGCAGACAAGTTCTCCGAGCGCATCTGCGACGAAGTCTAGGCTTCCAAAGTGGAAAGCCTGGTCGGAGACGAAGGTGGTGATGATTCCGCTGGTTGCTGCCATCGAGTCTATAGGAAAAGATTATAGCGTTTCCCCTACCTGGCGCGCCAACTATCGACTTTTGTAGTCGGCAATAAATTTATGGGGCAGGCGCTAGATCTCAAACTCGAAGGTCACACAAGACAAAGGTTTAGACAGGATCAGGCCCTCGACGGAGGAGGTAATACTATAGTCCTGTGTGCTGGGATTATGTGGATCTCTTGGATCTAAGATTGCTCGTGAGCTCTATGATGCGATATGCAGTGCGCTCTCTCTCTGTTGTTGCCCGCCCTCTTTCTTATATAACGGTTTACAGAGTCCCGATCGGTTAAGAGATTCCGATCGGTTATATGATTCTAATTGGTTACAGGATAGATTTTACATCTTTATCTACCCTGTTAACAACTCGGACTACAACTGTATCTTTTATATCTAAATACATATTCAACTGTCTATAGGATGTACCCCCTTCCGTAAGGCAACACAGCTTGGCGGGGAGCTTTCCCTCTGGGCCTTCCGTTCGGCCCTGTGTCTCCTTTAAGCAATTCTGGGCCGGCTATGAAGACACCTGATTTCATATATTCCACACCAGGTCGGGATGGCCGAGCCTGTGGTTAGAACATCCCCGGAGGAATTGCCATTAAAATCACTCGATGGGGAAATAGAGCAACCCCGGAGGATATTCCTAGAAATCCGCGACCTCCGAGCCTGGGAGTGCTTCAGGCTCGGTGTTAGGCCAAGATAGCTGAGTGTGTGACACTCGAGTTCGGGGGCTCCCTCGGCGGGGAGGCATCCCATTAAAATCACTCAACGGGGGAAATAGAGCAACCCCGAAGGATATTCCTAGAAATCCGCGACCTCTGAGCCTAGGAGTGCTTCAGGCTCGGTGTTAGGCCAAGATAGCCGAGTGTGTGACACTCAAGTCGGGGGCTCCCTCGGCGGGGAGGCCTCCCATTAAAATCACTCGACGGGGGAATAGAGCAACCCTGGAGGATATTTTTAGAAATCGCGACCTTCGAGCCTGGGAGTGCTTCAGGCTCGGTGTTAGGTCGAGATAGCCGAGTGTGTGACACTCGAGTTCGGGGGCTCCCTCGGCGAGGAGGCCTCCCATTAAAATCACTCAACTGGGGAATAGAGCAACCCCGAAGGATATTTTTAGAAATCTGCGACCTCCGAGCCTGGGAGTGCTTCTGGCTCGATGTTAGGTCGAAACGGCCGAGCCTGGAAACATTCGGGCTAGCCTAGATTTTGGGCATCAGGTCGAGGCAGCCGAACTCGGGAATGCATCGAGTCTGGGGCTTCCTCTGAGGGCGGTCTCTGATTCGAACCTGCTGTGGGAGAATAACCGCTTTCCGTGATGCAGATCATCTTACTGCGACCGAAGCATCCCCGTAGGTGAATCTAGAGTCCATGTCCGCCACCAGAATCATCATCGCTCTGGTGCCTCGAGGACGGCCTCCAGGTTGGCTTGTCGGGGGGATGGTCGGCTTACCCCGATAAAGATCAATTTACGACGACCGGGACATCCCCGAGGCGAACCTAGAGACCACAACCCGAGGCCAAGGCACGCGGGGTGCAAAAAGGAAAACATTCATAGATATAAAGGCTAAGAGAAACCCAAGGACACCCCGAGGTTCAGAAGCTCTCGACTTGATCTTTGGTCCAAGCTCTGCTACAGGGGGGAGCCGAGACGTGATAAGAATCGGCTTACAGCTAACTGCGACCCCCTAGAGGCGATCCCTACGACCACGTCTCGTGCTTGCGTCGCTCGAGGTGTGGGGGCACATAAATGCTGGTAAATAATGAAGGAGAACTTTGCGAGAAAGATACTAGGCCGGGTCCTGGGCGCGGGTCGCTTACCAGGCGGAGCCCTTGGCCCAGGGCTCAATGCAGGGGAGTAGTCGGCTTACCGCGGTGAAGGCTGCTTTACCGTAGACTCAATTCCCCGAAGATGGACCTTGAAAACACGACCCGGCGTCGCGCCCCCTGAGACGCAAGAGAGGTGTTAGCACAGGTAAACAGGAATCTTATGCCAAGCCCGATCAAATGGTGTGCTGGCACAGATCATGCTTGAGATGGCGATCATCTGGATGCGGGAGAGGAAGCAAGGCGTTATACGCACAACGATAAAACACGCTTACAGTAAACAAAAGGTCAGATCGGCCCCCTAACTCAAAACGCTTACCGATGGTGGTCTTGGGCACGGGTCCTGCTATAGGGGGATAGTCAGCTTGCTGCGACGAGAGTCGGCTTACCGCGGACTTGGCCCCTAGAGGCGTGCCTTGAGACCATGATTTTGTTCGAGCAAAGAAAAGGGGGGCCAGACCGAAGCCCCAAGTATCCCGAGGTCGAGGGATTCACAGGAGTGATCGCCAGGTCGGACCCTGCTACGGGGGGGAGCCATGATGTGATGAGAATCAGCTTACTGCTGGCTCGACTTCCCCTGAGGGCGGACCCTTGGATCACGACCCGGATACGCACTTGCTCGGGATACAAAGAGATATAAAAATGGCACAATAATAGATGATAAAGTAAAAGCATTTCATCATGAAAGCGAGAGGCAGAGCTCAAACATAGAATTTTCAAAATTGGTCAATGTTCCACGAGTTCGCGAGCTCTCGACCGTCGGGCATGGCTAGCTGGTAAGCACCCATGCGGCCTGCTGAGACGACGCGATAGGGGCCCTCCCACAGCGGGGATAAGTTGTTAGCGCTGGACCGGTCCTGAATTCGCTTTAGGACCAAGTCCCCAACAAGCTCCCTGGGCCATACCGATCGGGAGGCATGCCTGCGAAGTGCTTGCAGGTAACATGCTGGTCGTAGTAGAGCATGGAAACTTACCTCCTTCGCCAGGGTGAGGTCGAGGGACCGCTCTTGCTCGAGGTTGACCTGGTCGACCGAGTTGACCCTGGCGGAGCCCAGCGTGACTCGGGGGGCAGGACGGCCTTAGAACCAAAGATGAGCCAAAAGGGGGTAGACCCTGTCGCCCAGCTCGGCGTGGTTCAGATGGACCAGAGGACAGTGGGAAGCTCATCCACCCAGCCCCAGCCTCAACGCTCGAGTTCGTCGAAAACTCGCTTCTTGATGCCTTGGATGATTTGCCCGTTGGCACGCTCAACCGCCTGCTGCTCGCGAAAGTGGCCTACCGAGGCGTGAGGCATCTTGGTTCCTTTGTCTTCGCAGATTCTTGGAAACAACCGGTGAATCTGCGTCCGTTATCGGTAATGATCTTGCAAGGGACCCCATAACTTGAGACTATAAATGAGCGGAGAAACCTCACCGCAGCCTGGGCCGTGATGGCCGAGACTAGCTCGGCTTCGACCCATTTCGTGAAGGTGTCGATGGCGACAAACAAAAACTTCTTCCCCCCAACCGCCCGTGGGAAGGGGCCGAGGATGTCAAGGCCCCAGGTCGAGACGGCCAGGCGAGGGGGATGGTCTGGAGGGTGTAAGCCAGCTGGCGAGCCTTCCTGGCGTGGAACTGGCAAGCTCAACAGGCACGGATGATGTCCCGCGCATCCTGGAGCGTCGTCGGCCAGTAGAAGCCCATTCGGAATGCCTTTCCGACCATAGTCCTGAAAGAAGAGTGAGCGTCGCAGAGGCCCGAATGGATGTCGTTAAGCAAGTATTTACCTTCCTCCGTGGTGATGCACTTAGCGAGAACACCCATGGCGCCCCGCCGATACAGTTGTCCATTGACGAGCCCGTACGAGCTCGCACGGCGATTGAGCCTACTGCCTTCAGCTGGATCGGGCGGGAGCTCGCCAAGGTTGAGGAACTTGACAATCGGGTCCATCCATGATGGAACGCTCTCGAGGAGGGCCACCGAGCCTTCTGGGTCATCGACGGTCGGGTCCGGCAGGGTCTCGAGGATGACATCTGATGGAATTTCGTCGTCGGACGACCCGAGCTTGGACAGGTGGTCGGAAACGAAGTTATCCTTCCTGGGGATGTATCCGACCTCAAGGTTCTTGAACCATTTCTCCATCTTGCGTACCTTAGCGAGGTACTTCGTCATTGACGGCTCTGAGCACTGGTAGTCTTTGTTGTACTGGTTGATGATGAGTCAAGAATCTCCCCTCACAACCAGCCGGTGCGCGCCCAGCGATTTGCACTCTCGGAGGCCGGCCAAGAGGGTTTCGTACTCTGCAACATTGTTAGTCGCAGAAAAGCCGAAACGGACCACATATTTCAAACGATCCCCCCAGGGGGTGATGATGAGGATGCCAGCCCCCGAGTGTTTGAAAGACCGTGACCCGTCGAAGAACATGGTCCAAGGACCTTCTTCTTCAACCTCGGGTTCAGGGGCGGGCTCCGCCGTCTGCTCGACCACGAAGTCGGCGAGCGCCTGCGACTTGATGGTGGAGCGTGCTACAAACCGAATATCGAATTCAGTTAGCTCCATGGCCCATTTGGCGATGCAGCCTCCTGCTTCCGGGTTCTTTAGGATTTCACCGAGCGGGAACCCACTCGGGATGACCACAGCTCTGAGCTCGGCCGTGAAGCACTTCACTGATGTAGTAGATTAGCCATCGCCGACCATCCCGCTCGCCATCAGACGGCGCCGACGCTCGCGCTATGCCGCCGTGTAGAGTAGCAAAGGCCTCGCCTTGGCTAAGGGGTTGTGAGCAACGGGCGGCTCTAGAGATACGATTTCAGCTCGTCGAAGGACCGCTGGGCTTCCAGGGTCCATTGGAAACCTCGATGCTGGCACAGGGCCTTGAAGAATGGTAGCCCACGCTCCTCGAGCCTTGAGATGAACCGGCTGAGGGCGACCACATTGCCGACGAGGCATTGAACCTGTTTTGTCGATGTCGGAGCGGCCATCCTCTCGATCGCCTCGATTTTCTCCTGGTTCAGGCCCACCCCGGAGCCCCCGATAATGTAGCCGAGCACCTTTCTCGAGGTCACGCCGAAGACGCACTTCTCGAGATTGAGCTTGATCCCGTGCTTGTTTAAGTTGGCGAAGGTCTCCGCATGATCGTTGACGTGGTCGGCTTTGGAAGAGCTCTTGACGATGATGTCGTCGACATAGACCTCGAGATTTCGCCCGATCCGGGGTCGGTCCGGGACATCACCGCCGAACATCGCCCTGCCAAGCGGAGGACGAACGACATAGTGGTGAAGCAGAACGTCCCGAACAGTGTAATGAAGGTTGTCTTGTCCTAGTCGCCTTCCGCGAGCTTGATATGATGGTTGCCGGAGTAGGCATCGAGGAAGCTTAGCATCTTGGCATTGGTGGTGAAGTCCATGATCTGATCTTTGCGTGGGAGAGGAAAGTTATCCTTTGGGCACGCCGAATCCAAACCCGTGTGGTCGACACACATCCTCCACTTTCTGCCTTTCTTCTGTATGATTACAGGGTTGGCTAGCCATTCGGAGTAGTCGACCTCACGAATGAAGCCAGCCCTCAGGAGCTTGTTGAGATGCTCCCTGATTATTGCCACCTTCTCGGGAGAAGCGTCGTAACTTCTGGCGCACGGGCCTGCATCCAGGCTTCGTTTGAAATTTGTGCTCGATCACCTCCCTTGGGACCCCAGGCATGTCTGCTGGTTCCCACGCGAATATGCTTTTGTGGCTGTGGAGGAAGGTGATGAGCTCGAGCTCCTATTTTGGGTCGAGCTGGGCGACGAGGTGGACACATTTGTCCGGTTGTCCTCCTCGAGCCGCACGGCCTTGGTCGGGCCGCCGGGCTAGATCACCGCCTTCCGGCGGGCGTCCTTCTGCGCCGCCTCGGGGCCCCACTGAGGGAGCATACCCGCGATCGTGAGGGCCTTCTCTTCACAATAGTGCGACGTTTTGAGGTCGCCTTAGACGGTTATGACGCCTTGGGGCCCAGGGAGCTTCATGCAACGGTGGCCGTAATGGTTCGCTGCCATGAACTTGATCAAAGCCGGCCGCCCAAGGATGGCGTTGTAGTGGAGATCTCCGTCCACGACCTTAAAAGTGATTAGCTCGGTGCGGAAGTTCGCCGAGTCACCAAAGGTGACGGGCAGAACCACCTGCCCGAGCGGAGTGGTCGAGCTCCCCGGCACGATGCCGAAGAAGGGGACCGCTATGCTCCTGATCTTGGATCGGGGAATCTACATCCGGTCCAGCATGCTAGCCAAGAGCAGGTTGAGGGAACTCCCTCCATCAACCATAACCCTCCCGACCACGGTGTTGCTTATGGTCGGGGCGACGACCAAGGTGGTCTTAAGGTCCTTGAACATTCCAGGGGCAGCGTCGCCCTGGGAGAAGGTGATCGGAATGCCAGCCCATTTGCATGGCTGGTCGGCAGTCTTGCCGGCAAAGCTTGGTACACAGTGCGCGCGGCACTTTTGAGCTTGTGTCGGGATTGGTATGCAGACGAGCCACCGAAGATCATCTAGACGCGGCGGTCGCCTTGCTGGAACTCCAGGTCAAGGCCCTCCGACCCCTCGTGGGCACCGCCCTCGTCGGGCAACTCGTCCCCCTTCGAGAGCGTGGGCACCTCCCCATGCCCATCGTAGAAGGCGTTCAGCTTGAACTGCCACGCCCTACAGCCCCTCAGGTCGTGGCCGACGGCTTGGTGGAATGATAAAATTTGTCCGGTCGCACTGTGCCCGGCCTCGTTGGCGGAGTCGTCGCGTCACTCGCGGAGGTCAGCCCGAAGCTGCCCATGCTGCGGTAGGGCGCGACGCTGCCCCGGTTGGGGTTGACGTTGCGCTTGCTGGCATCGCGGCTGACCACGCTGGAGTCGAAGTTCATTGCGGTCGGGCTACCGCACCTCCATTACCTCGCGCCTGGCGTCTGCTGCGGCGACCACGCGTAGCTGGCCACCAGCATCACGACGATCTTGCCCTTGCTTCTTGATGCGCGGGTCCAGGCCAGCAGCCTTGGCGGCAGATGGTACGGCCTCACCGAGTTTACCTTGGTCGTAGTCGCGCTTCCAGCGGACGGCATCATCCGCGTCCGCATAGCGTTCCGCCATTCAGAATAGTCTGTTGACATTGAGGTCGGTGGTGATCTCTAGGTCCTCCGTAAGTCGCCTGTCCCGGACGTCGAACTTGAAGGCCTTAATGACGGCTTCGCTGGAGACGTTTGGGATTGAATTTCGCGGTGAATCGGCGACGGTCGCGAGAGGTTCACCTTGCCCCGATGATGCGATCCAGTCCCTTTCCGCGTGGCGCCAGAGCAGCTCGAAGTTTGATCGAGAGCGCCGCGACCGGGCGCCACGACCGGAAGGCGCCGGAGCCCGTTGAAAAGCCAAAGAAGCGGCGCCGCCCGTGATGGTAGGGAGGTAGTCGGCCATTATTGCCTCATCCCCGTCGGCCGCCAGGATTGCGGTGGAGTAGATCGAGAGGAACTCATCGGGGTTCTTGGTATCGTCGAACCGCTCCATCACGGCTGGCCTGAAACGAGTCGGCCAGCGCACCCGACGATGGTCGAAGGAGTACGCTGGGCAACCTAGGTCGGGGCAGCATGGTCAACGCTACGAGGTGATCAAACTCGAGCCGACGGCGCACCCCACATCGGGCTCGGTGGTTAGGAAGGGCATCGTCAGGGCGGCGATGATTACGAACCTTCTGACGCCTGGGCGGAATGTCCAGAGACAGACCTCCGGAAGCGTCGCTACTTGAGCGAGCACTGCCACCACTCTGCTGATCGCGGGAATGCCCGCGCATCAAGCCTGCGCCCCGATGAGGTGGGGATGGTCACGGTGAGCTCCTGACCAGCGGGTACGGAGTAGGCCGGCGAGAGCGACGGTGGCCGCGCGACGAATTGTCGTCGCTTCTTAGGGAGCGAGGTTCGGGCGGCCGTCGACGTTCTTGCTGCGAGGGGGTGACCTCATCGGCCACCCTGCCAAGCTCCTCAACAAGGGATCAGCGAAAAAGGGCCGACCTTGCCTGGGTAGGATCAGCCATGACCTGGGCGATGGCCCGCAAACGTTCCCGATTGGGATCGTCCAGGTGAGTAGGGCTGTGATGCCCAAACGAGGTGTGGAGTCCCTCGCGCTCCTCCCGTCGGAGGGCAGTGATGGCCTGGTTGATGGCAACCCGGACCAACCGACACACCTCCTCCGGGGATTCTGGGTCACAGTCACTTGCTCCAGTGCTCGCCTCGCGGCTGCCGGACATGAAGGCTAGGCACTCGCGCAGCGACAGCGAAGGTGAGAACATGGAGGTGGAGCCTTCGCACTCAGCAACCGCGTCCGGGTCTAGCCTTGCTAATGGTGACATGCCGTCGTCGGAGCGAAAGGTGCTGGCGACGCTGGAGTAGTGAACTCCGAATGAGCGAAACTCGAGCCCCACGGTGGGCGCCAGCTGTCGACGATCGGGACCGTCGACCGCAGAAAGGGGGAATGCGTGGAGTTAGATCGGGAGCGGGACCCGAGGTCGTGCTCGTTCGGAGGCGCCTAACATTGTAGGGAAGTCGTCGAGGAAGAGGACGCGGGACACAAGGTTTATACTGGTTCGAGCCCCCAAGGTCGGGTAATAGCTCTACTCCAGTCTTGCCCTGCGGCGAGGGGTGTATTGGCGATTCTATGGGAGAGTACAAGAACGGGGCCCGAGCAAGAGGGGTGTTGTGCCGCTCTTCTCAGTGGGTGTTGCGTAGCGCGTGTTGCCTCTCCTCTGTCTGTATGTCTGATGTCGGTTTCTCTGTGTCATCCCCCCTTGTGGTTGGGGCGACCTATTACTTTTGTAGCCCTCCGAGAACCTTGCTGCTTGGTCCCGAGGCCGGTGTCAGGAGCTCGTGGCAATTTGATGGGGGCTGATGAAAGTCGTCGCTAGCCGTTGGGAGCCTGACGGGAGCTGTTGAGATCTTGACGGGAACTGTTGAACCCTAGTTCCCACGCAGGGTAGGTTGAGTGCTGATTCCCATGCAGGGGAGAGCTTTACACGAGATAAAATAAAAATGTTACAGATGTCCCTTTCTCTGGTGACCGCGGGGGCGTCGAGGTCGAGGTCTAGGTCGAGGCGTCGAGGTCGTGGGTGCTTGCCCCTGCGGTGGTGCCCGAGCTCGCTGGTCCCGAACCTGAGCATCGGGAAAGCACCTCCTAGGCCGGAGATGGGCCCCAGGCCCGCGGAAAGCCGCCACGAGGCCACAGGGGGATGCTTACACGTGGCAAGTGGTTCCGATCCCCGACATGTATATATAGATTTGGAAACATAATGCACAATTTAGACTAAGGCAATGGAAGAGTTTATCTTTTAACTTGAATCCTAAGTATGCATTAAGACAATAGAGTGAATATGAGTGCATACCTTGGGTTTTTCTATTTTCCATCCGAATTTGAGACTAATAAGAATGTAGCTTAATTAAACATGTTAGTCTCATAATGATTAGATTGTTCATTAAACAATGATTAAGCATTAATATTAAACTAATCACCAAAACCAATGGAGCTTGAACTTACATCACTTCTAAAAACTGAGACAAAAGAGAGTGCGAAGAGCCCCCAAAGATAATATATCATCCACATAAATCTGAACAAGAAGGAAATGAGAATCCTGGTGTCTGATGAACAGAGTCTTGTCTACTATACCCTTTTTAAAACCATGAATAAGAAGATAAGACTTAAGCCTCTCATACCAAGCTCTAGGGGCCTACTTAAGTCCATACAAAGCTTTAGAAAGATTGAAAACATGGTTTGGGTACTTAGGGTTCTCGAATCCTGTAGGCTGTCTGACATACACCTCTATATCTATTGAGGAATGCACTCTTGACATCTATTTGATAAAGGTTGAAGCTCTTGGATACTGAAAATGCAAGTAGGATCCTAATAGCCTCTAGTTTAGCTACCAGGGCAAAGGTCTCCTCAAAGTCAAGACCCTCAACCTATGTGAAGCCCTTTGCAACTAGCATAACCTTGTTAATAATGACAACCCCTTCCTCACTCTACTTATTCTTGAACATCCACTTGGTTCCAATGACATTATGATCAGATGGTGGCTCGACAAGCTGCCATACCTTGTTCCTCTCGAAGTTCTCAAGTTTCTCATGCATAGCATTAATCCAAGACTCATCAGATAATGCATGAGAGACATCATTTAGCTCAAAGGAGGCAACAAAGGCAGAGTGAAGGCAGAAAAGGGACAAGCCTGATTTTCAGTGCGTGACTCGCTCAAATAGATTGGCAATGATCTAATCAGGTGGATGATGCCTCTGAATATGGCGGAGAGGTCCAGAAGCAGAAGTGGCCTCTACCTCATGAACAGAAGAGGCAGGATCAGAGCCACTTGCTGCAGGAGAGTCTAAAGGTAAGGGTTGGTCTCCCTAAGGTGCAGAGATAGAAACAAGAGGCACCTCAGGTGTAGAGGGGACTGGATCAAGTGGATAACTGTCATCTCCATCATCCTCATCCTCTACAAAGATGATTTCGGAGAGGGAAGAAGACCCTGATATATTGTGTCTAGCTCCTGGACTAGCCTCATCAAAGGTCACATCACAGGTCTCTACGATCCTATTCGCCTCACAACTCCAGACTCTATAGTTACGAGAATAAGTCCAGTAACCTAGAAAAATGCCATCAGAAGAACGAGGCTCAAACTTATATAGGTTACCATACATCAAAATGAAATACTTGCAACCAAACACACGAAAATGATAAACACTGGGCTTTTGCCCGTACCTCAACTCGTAAGAAGTGCGATGCAAATGTGCTCTCAAGAATACACGATTAGACACATGACAAGCAGTAGCTATAGCCTCAGCACAAAACTTTCAAGAAGTACTATACTCGTCTAACATCATCTTGGCCATCTCGACCAAGGTCCTATTTTTCCTTGCCACTACGCCATTTTGCTGAGGGACGCATGTAGAGGAAAAATGATGCTCTAAGCCTAACTCCTCACAGAAGCTCTCAAAGTAGGAGTTCTTGAACTCTATACCATTGTCACTGCGTGTAGCTCATAAGGAACCAGGGAGCTCAACAGACAACCTACGGACCAAAACCCTAAAATGGGTAAAAGACTGATCATTCGAGGCCATGAAAAACACGCAAGAGTACCTCGAAAAATCATCGACAATGACAAGAACATACCACTTCCCACCCGCTAACTGCACTCTAGCTGGACCAACAGTGTTCATATGTAAAAGCTATCCTGGTGCATCAGCCATCACAACAGTGACTGGAAGATGAGAAGCAGCAATCATCTTGCCATGTCGACAAGGAGAGCAAACTAAGTCTTGCCATGTCGGCAAGGAGAGCAAACTAAGTCTTTGACCATCTTGAGTTTAGGCAGACCACGAATGAGATCGTGGTTGCTAAACCGAGTCAAATTGTCGAAGCCGATGTGACCTAATCTCCTATGCCAGAAGGAGAGATCACAGAACTCTGAAGCAATCAAACAACGAAGAGAGTCTCCAAAAGAAGCAAAAAAATCTGCACAGAAGACTCTCCCAAATCTAGAAATCCCGTAAACTAACTCCCCTGATGAATCAAGGATTCTACAGGCACTACTCTTAAAGCTTTCCTCAAAAGAGTCATCGATAAGCTGAGAGATAGAAAGCAAATTGTATTGCAGCTTACTCACTAATGCAACGTCCTTAAGAATGAAATTATCATTAATGCAGACGATACCTTTTGCAATGACTCTACCTGATGAAGCATCTCCAAAAGTGATCAACTCATCACCGGGGGCTCGGACTAGGGAAGAGAACCAACGAGAGTCTCTGATCATTTGACGAGAACAACCGGAGTCAACCATCCATACCTCTCTCTTCCCCATCCTACGAACCTGGTCAACACACAAGAGAGATATGACTTAGTACTGGAACAAAGAGAAGATCTAGGAACCCAATACTAAACTACACGATGCCTTGAAGTTCCAGCCATAGAAGAAAAAGACTGGACCCTAGCATCTCTATGACGCTCCACTCTCACAACACCAGTAGCAGCACTAGCAGAAGATCTGAGAGCTGGAACTGGGTTGGCCCGCCAACGTGCAAAGGCCGGACCATCGTAGGTGAGAGATCCTGTCGTACTCACTGCGGCTAAGGCCCTATATGAGGATGTTCCTTGCCTTAGCATTCGCCTCAATGTCAGCTATATTGCTGGCCATGACGTTCTCATCGGCAGGAACCTCATACGGGAGCTTTACCTTTTGCCAAATCAGGAAGCCACACGAAGGCCACACGAAGTTAACTATCCTACACCATGACCTAGCACCGTCGTCCTGCAACCATCAAAAACAAGAAAACCCATCACATAACAATGTCCAAAATGATATACAATAATTATCCAATTGCTAAAAATAAATCAGATAGCTAACTCAAATACAGTCAAATACTCATCACCAACATGGGTAGACTCCACATGGTCCTTCAGTAATATAACAACAAATCCAGTGAAATAAGTTTATAAATTTGTGTAAATTCATTTAGATTCTGAATATGCAAAAATATTTTAAACTTTATCACTATACAATAAATGATCTCAAATTTAAGCTATAGGCCTAGAATGTGTACTGTGTAAAATTTTCACAAATCAAATCCAAAAATGATGAAAAAATTTTTATCATGTTCCTAAGGTCATAAGCTCTCCAAATATATAAAAATATTTATATTTGGACTTAGTTTGTATCAAATTCATAAATAGGCTAACTTCAATGCATTCAAAATTTAAATGTTTGTAACTTGAGCAAATAAATTCCAAATTCAGTGAAATTAATTCCTATGCTCTGTAAAAATGATGATCTTTCTGTTTATGAAAAAATATTTATATGTTAAGCTCTGTTGATTCATGTTTATGACTTAGGAAGGGTCAAAGAAATATTAGAAATAGGAAATAATAATAATATTTCAATTAGTCTCTAAAACCTTAGAAACAGAACCCAAATCACTAAAAAATTATGAGCTTGTGCTTTGTGATAGTAGCATAAGCCTAGGCATTATGTGCCTTAATAAGTTCTTTTACGCCTAAGCCCCTCGAGAAACGATTTAGCACACACACCACTTCATGCTTACTTGGTATCTTATTTTTTTATAAATCCAAATAATTTTGGCCTCTTGAATTCATAAATATCCTTATACATAAATATAATTTTAGCATCTTGAATTCAAAAAATAGGAATAACAAATCTATAAGAATTAAGGAGTCATGCCTTAGAATGAACTCAAAGATTGAATAATATAAAAGAACCAAACTAAGATCAAAGGATTAATGGAACCATTATGGATAAAGTGATAATTCCATAATCCTAAAAACCACCCTTATCTCCTTTAGTAGATTTCAATTTGGTTCTATATTTGACTTCTTTTGCTCTTAATAAAAACTTGTTATTTGTTATTTGTCGTGCTTCCTGTTGACGACGAGTAGACGCCGATGTTTCAGAAATTGTTGACGACGACCTCACCTACGATCCGGATTACGTGCTGAACAACGATCAGCAAGGCAAGCACCCTCCTTTGATCATGTTGATCCCACTATTTTACGGAGTTTATGTTGTTTTATCAAATTATATATGCAAGCGTGTATGTTTATATTAAAGTTGTTATGTTACGGGTACTGGTAGATATTTTCTATTTGTGAGCATTACCTTTGCCTTGTCACTTATTTACCTACTATTGTAACCTTAGTTTTATGGTTTAGACATTAGTTAATGTCACTATGGGTGTCAATAGCGAGATACTTCACATTTATGCTTAGCCATGCTTTCTTAGAACGTCATTTAAATATTGAGCTACACTCCCATTTAGACTTGAGCAAATTTTCGAAAGGTACGGGGCCGAGTTATGGTCTCCGGATATTTTAGTAAAAATCCAAACTGAAAATTTATGGTTTAGACACTGGCGAGATACTATTTAAACTTGAGGCATGAGGAGGGACCTTGCATGTAGATAGTGGGAGATCCTCACCCAGGTAGATTAAGGACTGAACTTGACGCTATCACCTAAGTAATTGAGTGCAACCACATGTGCTAGAATAGGATAGCCTTATCTTAGTAAGCTAGTTAGGGTCTAGCCTTGCATTTTGGTAGGCCGAAGTTGTAAGGGCGAACCTATAATATCCCATCTAGACATGATTGGTTTTTGGGCTGTTGTGGGTTGTGTGGGCTGTTTTTGGGTCAAGGGGGATTGTTTGGGATATCGTTGGGCCATGTGAGGAACCTTAGCCAACTTCTTTTCTGTCCCCACCTGGCCACACCCCTTCCTTCACACTCAGCAGTCGTAACCCTCTCCTCTCCCCAACCTACAGCACCTCCCTGCCTCCCCAGCAAGCAGTGCCTCCCTTCCTCCCCAACCATTGCGCCCCTTGCCTCACCAGCCAGGGCGCCCTCTACCTCCCTGCACCTCTTGCCTTCCTCCCCTGCACAGATATTGATAGGTGTTGCCTCGGTGGGGTTGGATACTTGGATTGCAAGGAGGGGCGGAGTTCGCGGAAAGAGACGCATTCATCGTTGATTCTTTGATTCTCTGGGCAAAGGTACAATTTTAGGTTATTTATGGTGATATGGGTACTGTATTTGGGTGGTTCCATGGTGGTTTTCCCAGTTTTAGCACTGTGATTGGGTTGGATTTGGGGGATAATCTGTTTAGGGTAATCTATGTTCTTGAGCAGATCTGATTGCGAATTTTAGATCGAGTTTCGAGGCACTCATTCTCATTTTAAGAAGGTTTGGATGCTTTAAATATTGTAGATCTTTGTCTTAAGTTTCAGTAGAGATCAAGAACGAAAAATTTGGTTAAGCGGGGTAAAAGTTATGGCCATTTGAAGCCCTGCTGTCCAAAATCTGTTTCTGTTGGGAGCAGTCTCAGTATTTTGCAGATTAGGGCTATTTAGATGCTAAATTAAATTATTTCAATAACTAGAGTTAGCTCATAAATATACTGTAGATTTTAAAAATAACATCATTTGCTTAATTTGGAGTTGTACAAAATTAGTTGTGCTATTTTGAAGTCTGCTGTCCAGAGAGGTAGCAGATTGGTTTTCAAGGCAAAATATAAAAGGCAAAATATTTTGAAGTCTCCTCTCCCCAACCTACAGCACCTCCCACGCCGCAGTCGCAGCAGCGTCACCGCAGTAGTCCACACGTCTGTGGATGGAACGCGTGCAGGCCGTGTGCAAGCACTGGTCGCTCGGCAGGGCAACGAGAAGAGGAGGCTAGGGTTTCGAGTGAATCACTTCTAAACCGTGGGAAAGCACACCCTGAGCCCACCCTCCTCCCCTCCTTATATAGCCACGAGATGAAACCATAAACCAAGGCCCATCAGCGTGCTAAACCCACGATGTCCATTAATTATGGATCCAATCCAAATTAATGCGCCCCACCATTAAGTGTGTGACCGCAGTTCACGACGCTTGGACATGGATTCAAAACTCCTTTTCAATCCAATAGTTGGTAGCGGCTCCTTGCAAAGTATGCCAACTCCCAAACATACTATGATCAAATCAATGTAACCTATCAAAAGTACTCATGTAATAATCTCTTTGCCAAGTATATGAAGATTGAACTCAAGGCGAGAAGTATGTCATCCTTTGATGATTCAATCCATCTCTCATATCCGTGATATATTAATAAGTTGTGATTGACTCTCAATCACGGCATGGCCATGCACTTCCTTAATCATATCACACGAGTGGCCTTGTCATATATCTCCGCTTCATTGGAGTGGCAAATTCCATCTTGATCGCCACTTCTCTCTGCACGATTCATAGTAAACATGAAAGCTACCTTTATAACTATCCGATTAGGAAGTAGTGTTTGATAGCCCCAAGGAAAACTATTACACATGTAGGGAATATGACAATCTCGTGTCTAAGGATCATACATCTACTAGGTATGAGATACATCGATGACACATAAGAATGAAACATTCTCGCAGATGTCCAATTATGGTCTATCTAACCCATGTTCTTCAACATGCGCCCACAAATGTATAGATGATATCTCTATATCCCATGATCTATGAAGCATGATCATCGATCACTACATGTGTTGATCTATTCATCGTTGTCCTATACGATGATATCCGATCAGAGATATTTATCGAATTATATCAATAAATAAAGTGCTTCATAAGCAAGTCACATACTTGTTGATCAATACAATGATATACATTCATTGGACCAATAATCATATTATTATTCATAAACATAGTCATGTTACAATCATCTAAATGATTGCCTCAAGGGCATAGTACTAACAATCTCCCACTTGCACTTGAGTCAATCAATTAAGTATCTAATACCAATAGACCTCGTGTGTGCCTCATGCTTAGGCTGTGGCAGTGGCTTTGTCAACGGATCGGCCACGTTAGCTTTCGTATGTACTTTGCATATTCTCACGTCACCTCTATCCACAATCTCGCGAATAAGGTGAAAGTGCCGGAGTATGTGTTTAGACTTCTGATGTGATCTAGGCTCTTTTGCTTGTGCAATGGCACCACTATTATCACAATAGATGTCCATTGGACTAGAGCGCTTAGCGACCACACCAAGCTCTCGTGATAAACTTCTTAATCCACATAGCTTCTTTTGTGGCCTCCGGCCGCAATGTACTTCGCTTCGTCAGAGAGTCGGCCACCGTGTTTTGCTTGGAACTCTTCCACCATCGCTCCTCCATTAAGTGTAAACACAAACCCGGATTATGATCGAAAATCATCTTTGTCTGTTTGGAAGCTTGCATCGGTGCAACCCTTTGCAACCAGATCTTCCTCACCTCCAAAAACAAGGAACATACCATTAGTTCTTCTCAAGTACTTCAGGATATTTTTTACGGCTATCCAATGACCATCACCAGATCCGCTTGGTATACGCGCCAGACACTTAGAGCATATGAGACATCTGGGCGTGTACAGATCATGGCATACATAATAGACCCAATAGCAGAAGCATATAGAATCTTGCTCATCCTGTCTCGCTCATTAGATGTCGAAGGACACTGATTCTTGCAGAGACTAATGCCATGTGACATTGGCATGAAACCTCTCTTGGATTCATGCATATTGAACCTTTTCAATATCTTGTCAATGTACGTTTTCTGACTTAATCCAATTAACCTTTTTGATCTATCTCTATAGATTTTTATGCCTAAGATATAGCATGCTTCTCCCAAGTCCTTCATTGAGAAACTCCTTTTCAATGAAGTCTTAACATCTTCAAGCATAGGAATATCATTCCCGATCAATAATATGTCATCCACATACAAAATTAGAAATACAAGTGCGCTCCCACTAGCCTTCTTGTAAACACAAGGCTCTTCTTCATTTTTGATAAAGTCAAACCCTTTGACTACTTCATCAAAACGAATATTCCAACTCCGAGATGCTTGCTTTAACCCATAAATTGATCTTTGAAGCTTGCATACCCTTTTAGCATATTTAGGATCAACAAAACCTTCAGGTTGTATCATGTATACATCCTCGTAAAGATTCCCATTAAGGAAGGTCTGTTTTGACATCCATCCGCCATATTTCATAATCAAAATATGCAGCAATAGCTAAAATTATCCGGACAGACTTGAGCATGGCTACCGGTGAGAAGGTTTCATCATAGTCAACTCCTTGAACTTGTTTGAAACCCTTTGCCACCAACCGTGCCTTATAGATCTGAACATTTCCATCTACGTCTATCTTCTTCTTGAAAATCCATTTGCATTCAATGGTTTTACACCATCAGGAGAATCGACCAAGTTCCAAACTTGATTGTCATGCATGGATTGAATTTGGATCTCATGGCTTCAAGCCATTTTTTGAGTTTGGGTCCATCATTGCTTCTTCATAAATCGTGGGCTCATCATTGTCCAACAATAATATGTCATTCATATATCTTATAGGTACATGACGTGGCCTCCCCGACCACACGTAAGTGGAGTCTCTTCCACAAAGTTGTACAACACTTTGTACATCTTGTGAAGATTCATGGTAGCTTGAACATATTCATGTGATTCTCGAACTTCATCAAGATACACATCACTCCTACTGAATTCTTTTGAAAGAAACTCTTTCTCCAAAAAGACACCATTTCGAGCAACAAAAACTTTGTTCTCGTTTCTTTTGTAAATGTAATATCCTTTTGTTTCTTTAGGATACCCCACAAAAAAGCATTTTTCTGATTTAGGTGCGAGTTTATCTGATCGTAAACGTTTTACATAAGCCTCACATCCCCATATCTTGAGAAATGACAACATGGGACTTCTCCCAGTCCATATCTCATATGGCGTCTTCTCAACGGATTTTGATGGGACCCTATTCAAAGTGAACGCAGTTGTCTCTAGAGCGAAACCCCAGAAGGATAATGGCAGATCTGTTTAGCTCATCATTGACCGAACCATATCTAATAAAGTTCGGCCATTGCTCAAAACGCCATTCCATTGAGGCGTTCCTGGCGGAGTAAGTTGCGGAACGATTCCACATTGCTTTAGATGATCACCAAACTCTTGGCTCAAGTATTCGCCACCACGATCTGATCGTAAGTGTTTTATTGATTTGCCAAGTTGATTTTGTACTTCATTTTGAAACTCTTTGAACCTTTCA
This sequence comes from Otatea glauca, assembly GCA_036346275.1. Taxonomy (NCBI): domain Eukaryota; kingdom Viridiplantae; phylum Streptophyta; class Magnoliopsida; order Poales; family Poaceae; genus Otatea; species Otatea glauca. The sequence goes on along the minus strand of CM070727.1, from coordinate 35,518,790 downwards.
AAAGTTTCAGATTTATGCCTCATTAATTAGATATATCCATATCTACTAAAGTCATCGGTAAAAGTTACAAATTACTGAAATCCACCCCTAGCAGTCGAGCTCATTGGTCCACATACATCTGTATGTACTAGGGCCAATAACTCACTCGTTCTCTCACTAAAACGTGTGAAAGGGGCTTTTGTCATCTTGCCAAGTAAATAAGATTCACATGTTTCAAATTTTTCAAAATCAAATGAGGTTAGAAGTCCATCACCATGGAGCTTCTTCATGCGCTTCTCATTTATATGACCTAAGCAACAATGCCATAAAAAGGTAGGGTTCAAATCATTAGGCCAATGCCTTTTTACATTAATGTTATAGACAGGTTTCTCTTCGAGTTCAAGGACGTACAACCCATCCACCATTGTAACATCCCAAAATTTGAATTTTTGGAATGTTTGGTTTCAAAAATAAACCATTTGCACTCTCTTGAATTAATTCCAGCTTAATTTGAATTTTCTATTAATGGAAGGATTTAATTTGACTAAACTATTCATCAAATAAAAGAATTTCAGTTTTAGTTGGGTTCCTTGTGCTCAAAGGAATTTTTTTGTATTTTTGGGCATTTTTCATAATTTATTTGATATTTATTTGAATTTATTTGCATTTATTTGAATTTCTGGATTTTTCTTAAATCGGAAAATGAATTTTATTTTCCAAACGCTCATGGGCGAATCTCTGCGGCCCACTTTTTTCCTCGGCTCGGCCCGCGCTGGGCCGCCTCGCCCACCGCTCACGCAATATGCCGCCAGCCCATCGACCAGCGCGCCGCCGTCGGATGGACGACGCGTGGGCGGTAGCGATGCGCCACGTTGCACCTCGCGAAACCCTAGCGCCGCCGCCGAGTCCGCCGCCACGCCTTGGCGTCCGTGCCACGTCCGGCGCGCGCCCCCGAGGCTATAAAGCCGTGCCGCACTTCGCCGAGATCCACCGCTCGCGCCGCTTGCTTGCCTTCTTTTCGCCGTCCGTAGCGCCTCCTGCTTCGGCGACTCGCCAAGATCTCCGCCGTGCCGAGCTTCTTCCGCCGCTTTTCGCCGCCGCCGGTGCCTCTCCGCCGTCGCCGTTGGTCTCCCGAAGTTCGCCGACGCCTCTCCCGGTTTGCCTTGTCCCGAAGTCGATCCGCGGCGTCTTCGCCGTTGGCCTCGTCTTCTTCCTCGCCTCCGGTAAGCCTCGCGCCGCCGCCGCCGCCGTCTACTTCGGCTTGATCTCGGCCGCGGATTTTCGCTGGCGCTCTGGATTGCGCGCGTCACCTCCGGCCGCTGCGTCGCCTCTCGGCCGTCCGATCGGGTTGAGTGGCGGATCTTTGGATGCGTGGCCCGTCGCGTCGGCCCCACGCCGGCGCCATGTCATCCGCTTGCTCGGCCTACCGCGTCGCTACCGAATCGCTTTCGCGTCGGCGATGACGCTACCGTGCGCTGGGTGCACGGTGAACCGAGGCCGCGCGGTGGACCGAGTCCACCGTGAACCCGATGATGTCAGCGTTGCGCAATAAATCGCTTTTTCAGTACAAAAATAATTCCAGAAATTCTAATTTCTGATTTTCTGTATTTTTTTTGAATTTAATTTTCCAGAAGCTCGTTCTCCCTCATACGAACTCCGATTGAGGCGATTCAAGTTTCTAAATTTTTATAAAATCAAGATCTATCTTCCAGAGCCATTTATTTTCAGTTTTGAGCTTGTTTGAGTCTCTGTTTTGTATTTATTTGGTCTCGTTGCTTATTTTCCGGTAGACGCTAATTCCGAGGGAGCGAACGAAGACTTCGAAGACCAAGATTCAGCACTAGATCAGCAAGGCAAGTCGTAACCTTTGATCATATTGATCCTATGTTTGCAAGATAATTTATTTTATACACTTGCATGCTATTTACGTATCAATGTTTATTTAATGGGAGTAGATGTATGCCTAGTTGACATTATGCCACCTTGATTCGTTGTATGCCATGTATCCATTGTTAAACCTAGGTTGGGACATTACTAGTTGGACATAATCATTATACCAACATTGAGTTATCGTAGCTATGCAAGATAAGAAGGTTGTAGCGTATGCTTCGCGACAACTAAGGCCACACGAAGCTGCACCTCCTCAAGCTCGTCTCTAGTCCAAGCTAGCAGAATTTATGAGGACTCGTCCGCCAACTTTCTCCAACTCTTCAGAACCATTGGACGCAGATGATTGGATCCGCTCCATTGAGAAGAAACTGAAATTGCCCAAGGCACCAATCGTGAGAAGGTTCTCTATGCCGCCATCACCGGAGGGCACCGCCGTGAATGGTGGGAGAACTACTGATACGCCCATGATGACCCTCAGACTATTACTTGGGCAGAGTTTTCCACTGCTTTCCGCCACTCTCATATCCCTGATGGAAAAGTGGAGATGGAGAAGAATGAATTCCGAGAGCTTAAGCAAGAAGGGATGTCAGTGAGTGAATACCTCAATAAGTTCACTCAACTCGCCGCTACGGTCCGGAGGATGTAGCTACGGATGATGCTCGCTGGAAGAAGTTCAAGCGTGGACTCAATCCAGACTAAAGGTGCAAGTCATTGGCAATGACTATGCAGATTTTCAAAGACCTTGTAGATACAAAGCTATGCTTATTGAGGAATCTCGTCGGGATTGGAAGAATCCGTAAGAGAAAGATGATGCAAGATGGAGCCCATCGAGTCACCACAGAGAGTCGAACAAATGCTCAATACCGCTTCGTTTCACTCCTCCGAATACATTCAGACCCTCGCACCAAAGACTCGCCCTACCTCCTCCAGCAATCGCAACCTCAAGACCAACAAAGAATCCACCTCGGAGGAACAAGAATCCAGTGCAGAGTCACTGTTTCAATTGTCATGAACTCGGTCACTATGCCAACAATTGCCCTGAAAGCAAGTCGTGACACCATCCGCTTCAATTTGGGATCTACGCCACCAAGACCCGGCCCTGGAGCGGGACGGAGTGCCCTGCACTCTAACCAAGCCACCAGGACTCGCCGCTTTCTTGGAAGAGGTTGTGTGAATCACGCCACCACCGAGGACGCCGACCGCACGAGACGTCATACTAGGTAAGCTCCTAGTCAACTCAAAGATTCGCCATGGTTTTGTTTGATTTCGAGCTACGATTCGCTTGTTTCTCAAGTTTTGCCGCAAATCATCAATTAAAGACAATGCCTCTTAAGACTGTTTTATTAGTGCAATCTCCTGGTTCTGATTTGAGTACGAACCAAGGCTGCCCCGAAGTTAAGATATTAATTGGAGGGGTATAATTTCTAGCAAACCTTATTGTCCTAGACACCAAGTCCCTAGATGTGATCCTAGGAATGGATTGGCTCTCCAAGAACCAAGCAGTTTTGGATAGTGGGAATAGAGAGATCACCCTAACCAGTCCAGATGGAGCCAAGTTAAAAGTTCAAGCCGCTCTAGATCAGTCCGATGTGATTAAAGTTTGTAGTGCCAAAGGAATAAGTTTGGATGATGTGCCAGTCGCCAGCGAATTTCCTGATGTGTTTCCGGATGAGTTGCCTGGGATGCCACCGGATCAAGATATAGAGTTCTTGATAGAACTAGTTCCTGGAACGCCACCCATTTCCAAGAGACCTTATAGGATGCCTGCTAATGAGTTAGCCGAAGTAAAGAGACAGATTAAAGAGCTGCAAGATCAAGGTTTTGTTCGACCAAGTTCTTCGCCTTGGGGAGCACCAGTTCTTCTAGTTGAAAAGAAAGATGGAACTCGAGAATGTGTGTAGATTATCGCCACTTAATGAGGTCACCATCAAGAATAAGTACCCTCGCCAAGAATCGATGATTTGTTCGACCAACTTCAAGGAGCCGAGTATTCTCGAAGATCGACCGAGATCGAGGATATCACCATTGAAGATTCGTCAAGAGGATATACCCAAAACAGCTTTTGTTACTCGGTATGGACAGTATGAGTATACTGTGATGTCTTTTGGACTGACCAATGCCCCTGCCTACTTCATGACCTTGATGAATAAGGTATTCATGGAATATTTGGATAAGTTTGTTGTTGTTTTCATTGATGACATTCTAATCTACTCCAAAAGTGAGGAAGATCATGAGGATCACTTGCGCCAAATTTTAGCGAAGCTAAGAGAGAATCAGCTTTATGCGAAGTTCAGTAAATGCGAGTTCTGGATGAAAGAAGTTGCTTTCCTAGGACATGTCATATCAGGAGAAGGAGTCGCTGTTGACCCTGGTAAGGTACGAGATGTGCTAAGTTGGGAGTCACCCAAGACGGTACCCCAAATCCGAAGTTTTCTTGGAATGGCGGGATATTATCGCCGTTTCATAGAAGGGTTTTCTAGAAAAGCTAGACCGCTCACTCAACTCCTAAAAAGGAGAAGAAATTTGTTTGGACACCAGAGTGTGAGCAAAGTTTTCAAGAGTTAAAGAAGTGTTTGACAACTGCCCCAGTGCTTATTCTGCCAGATAATAGGAAGGATTTTGAGATATTCTGTGATGCATCCCGACAAGGACTCGGTTGTGTGCTAATGCAAGATAAGAAGGTTGTAGCGTATGCTTCGCGACAACTAAGGCCACACGAAGTTAACTATCCTACCCATGATTTGGAATTAGCAGCCGTAGTGCATGCTTTAAAGATTTGGCGTCACTATCTCATTGGTAATCGTTGTGAAGTTTACACTGATCATAAGAGTTTGAAGTATATCTTTACCCAAGCCGACCTCAATATGAGACAAAGAAGATGGTTGGAATTGATCAAGGACTATAACATTGGGATTCATTATCATCCAGGCAAGGCCAATGTCGTAGCCGATGCTTTGAGTAGAAAGAGCTACTGCAATACTCTGATGATTAAGGAAAGTCAGCCAGCCCTTTATAAGGAATTTCAGAAGCTTAGTTTGGATTTGGTTCAGGAAGGGTATTTAGCTACTTTGGAAGTACGCCCTACGTTGGAAGATCAGATTCGGGAAGCACAGGTAGATGATGCTGATATCAAGGAGATTAAGAGCAATATGAAGAAAGGAAAAGCCCCAGGTTTCACTGAAGATGAGCTAGGTATTATTTGGTATGAGAAGCGTATTTGCGTACCAGATCAGAAAGAGCTTAAGGAGTTGATTCTCAAGGAAGCGCTTGAGACTTTATACTCCATTCATCCTGGGAGTACCAAGATGTATCAAGACCTCAAGGAAAGGTATTGGTGGTCTAGTATGAAGCGTGAGATTGCAGAGTATGTTGCACTTTGTGATGTCTGCCAGAAGGTCAAGGCAGAGCATCAGAGGCCAGCAGGATTGCTGCAGCCATTGAAGATTCCAGAGTGGAAGTGGGAAGAAATTGGTATGGATTTTATTACTAGTTTTCCTAAGACCCAAGCAGGTTATGACTCGATCTGGGTAATAGTGGATCGATTGACTAAGGTAGCTCACTTCATTCCAGTTAAGACCACCTATGCAGGAGATAAATTAGCAGAGTTATATACGTCAAGGATCGTCAGTCTTCACGGAGTGCCTAAGAAGATAGTGTCTGATAGAGGAAGCCAGTTTACCTCCCGTTTTTGGCAGAGTCTGCATGAAGCCATGGGAACTCATCTCAGGTTCAGTACTGCCTATCACCCTCAAACCGATGGACAGACTGAACGTGTGAATCAGATTCTTGAGGATATGTTAAGAGCTTGTGCCTTAACTTATGGTGCCAAGTGGGACAAGTGTTTGCCCTATGCCGAAGTTTTCAGTACAACAATAGTTATCGTGCCGATCCGCAAATGTCGCCTTTTGAAGCCTTATATGGAAAAAGTGCGAACCCTCTCAACTGGAAGGAGTCGGAGAAAGACAATTGTTTGGCCTCGCCATACCGCAAGAAGCCGAAGAGCAAGTCCAACTAATTCGAGACCGGTTGAAGATAGCTCAAAGCAGACAAAAGAGTTATGCAGATAATCGTCGAAGAGATTTGAGTTTCGAGCCGAATGATTATGTTTATCTCAGAGTCACCCCTCTCAAAGGAGTTAAGAGATTTCACGTAAAAGGAAAGCTTGCCCCTAGATATGTGGGACCGTTCAAAATCTTGGAACGGAGAGGAGAGGTTGCCTACAAGTTAGAATTGCCTCAGTCTTTTGCCGGAATCCATGATGTGTTCCATGTATCGCAGTTGAAGAAATGCCTGCGTGTGCCAGAGAAACAGATGCCAATGGAAGCCATTGATTTGCAGGAGGATCTTACCTACAAGGAGCAACCAGTGAAAATTTTGGATAGAGCAGAGCGTATCACGAGGAGCAAGATCATCCGTTTTTGCAAGGTCCAGTGGAGCAATCATTCAGAAGAGGAAGCAACTTGGGAGCGCGAACAGGATTTGAAGTCCGAGTTTCCCCACCTATTCCCTAGCCAGCCTGAATCTCGGGGTCGAGATTTCATTTAAGGGGAGGAGGTTTGTAACATCCCAAAATTTGAATTTTTGGAATGTTTGGTTTCAAAAATAAACCATTTGCACTCTCTTGAATTAATTCCAGCTTAATTTGAATTTTCTATTAATGGAAGGATTTAATTTGACTAAACTATTCATCAAATAAAAGAATTTCAGTTTTAGTTGGGTTCCTTGTGCTCCAAGGAATTTTTCTGTATTTTTGGGCATTTTTCTGAATTTATTTGATATGTATTTGAATTTATTTGTATTTATTTGAATTTCTGGATTTTTCTTAAATCGGAAAATGAATTTTATTTTCCAAAACGTTGTTGGGCCGAATCCTCTACGGCCCACTTCTTTTCCCGCTCGGCTCGGCCCAGTCGCTCCACCTCGCCGGCCGCCAGCGCTCGCCGCCAGCCAGTTCCCACGCGCCACCGCCGTCGGATGGGCGACGCGTGGAGCGATAGCGATGCGACCCGTCGCACTCCATGAAACCCTAGCCGCCGTTGCCGCGCCGAGTCCGCCTCGCCCACGCCTTGGCGTCCGTGCCGTGTCCGATGCGCGTCCCCCGAGGCTATAAAAGCCGTGCCGCACCCCGCCCGAGATCCGCCGTCTCGCGCCGCTTCGTTTGCCTTCTCGCTCGCCGTCCGTAGCGCCTCCGTTGCTCCGTGCGACCACGCCGAAGATCTCCGCCGTGCCCGAGCTCTTCCGCCGCCTTTTTCGTCGCCGTTAGTGCCTCTCCGCCGTCGCCGTTGGTCTCCCCGAGTTCGTCGCATCGCCCTCTCCCCGGTTTGCCTTGTCCAGGGTCCGATCCGCAGCGTCTTCGCCATTGGCCTTGTCTTCTTCCCCGCCTCCGGTAAGCCTCGCGCCGCCGCTCGCCGCCGTCTACTTCGCTTGATCCTGGCCGTCGGATTTCGCGCTGGCGCTCTGGATTGCGCCGCGTCACCTCCGGCCGCTGCATCACTCCTCGGACGTCCGATCGGGTCAAGTGGCCGGATGCTGGACGCGTGGCCCGTCCGCGTCAGCGCCCACGTCAACGCCATGTCATCCACTTGCGTCAGCCGCCGCGTCAGCCGAATCGCTCGCGTCAGCGAAGACGTTAGCCGTGCGCCGGGTGCACGGTGAACCGAGGCCGCGTGGTGGACCGAGTCCACCGTGAACCCGAAGACGTCAGCGTTGCGCAATAAATCTCTTTTTCAGTACAAAAATAATTCCAGAAATTCTAATTTCTGATTTTCTCTATTTTCTCTGAATTTAATTTTCCAGAAGCTCGTTCTCCCTCATACGAACTCCGATTGAGGCGATTCAAGTTTCTAAATTTTTCTAAAATCAAGATCTATCTTCCAGAGCCATTTATTTTCAGTTTTGAGCTTGTTTGAGTCTCTGTTTTGTATTTATTTCGTCTCGTTGCTTATTTTCCGGTAGACGCTAATTCCAAGGGAGCGAACGAAGACTTCGAAGACCAAGATTCAGCACTAGATCAGCAAGGCAAGTCGTAACCTTTGATCATATTGATCCTATGTTTGCAAAGTAATTTATTTTATACACTTGCATGCTATTTACGTATCAATGTTTATTTAATGGGAGTAGATGTATGCCTAGTTGACATTATGCCACCTTGATTCGTTGTATGCCATGTATCCATTGTTAAACCTAGGTTGGGACATTACTAGTTGGACATAATCATTATACCAACATTGGGTTATTGTAGCTATGCTTAGACATGCTTAGATATACGTTGGGATTCATGTCACGTATTGAATAATATTAATCTTGACTTAATAAGATATTGAATTGTGGTCGTTAGCCACTGTTGTAAAACTTGTTGTACCATGGCAGGGTTTGCCATAGGTCTTGGTTGAACGAATTGTTTTCCGTCGGGCAAGTGATCGTGAAGTAAATGGGGTGCTTTCTAGCACATTGGGATGTGGATGTCTTGCCTGAGACAACTTAAGGACTTAATCTTGTGCGCCATTGAACTGGGCCTAACCGTACTACCACAAGTCTGGTATGGGATAGACCTAGCTGATTAATTTGCAATGTCTAGCCTTGAGTACTGCCAGTTGGTGGTGTGGGTTCCGGGATGGACGGGTAGATTCGCAAGGCGCAAGAGGGGGCCATAAAGGGCGAAACCTTAGCGGGCAGTACCGAGTTTAGACAGTGCATTGTAAAGGCTTTGTCATGATATCTCTGCGACACACCGAAGGAAGAGTGTTAAGATCGATTGCACAAAGAGATGATCATGTCTTGTGGGTAAAGTTGTACAACCTCTGCATAGTGTAAAACTATTCGAATAGCCGCGTCCGCGGTCATGGACAAATCCCGGGAATTTCACACGGGGTATAGAGTGTTTCATAAAATGTGGAATGTGGATTTGTTGGGATGTGAACGGGGAGTTCACTATTGTTTTGTTGTCTATCATTGATCTATCAGCTATTTATTTATCTTTTCATAAATATGCTTTCAATCTATTTATTGTATTTCAATTCAAGTTACTGCTTTCTGCAAATGAACTATATGGCCATCCTTGTCAAGCCGTGCATAAATGTATTACATCAATTCTCTACGGCTTGCTGAGTACCTTTGTACTCACGGCTTTATGCCCTTGTTGATCAGTTGTTGAAGGAGATAATGAATATCATGAGGAGGAATTCTATGAAGACTACGTGGATTAGGAAGGCGTTCCCCAGACGATTACCTATGGCATGTCGAATGGCTCAAGTTATCTTTTCTGCTGCAATAGTATTTGTTTCTTAAGCCCTTAAGGCATAATGGTGTAAACATTGACCATAAGGTCGTTTGCTTTATTCAATAATAATTTGCTTCTTCTTAGTTAATTCGTTGTATGGAATGGTATTTCATCTATGTTTCCACTGTGTGCACTAGCGTGATCCTGGACTAGTGCAGTATACACAGAGGGGGTTTCGGATTTGCAAATCCGGGTCCCGACAACCATGGGGCAACGACCATAATACATATCATTCAAAAATATTGAACAAACAAAGTTCTTTATTATGAAATCATAACCTTCATGTTCCAAACAAGAAGATGAAATAATGTTTCTACTCAGAGATGGAACAAAATAACAATTATTGAGTTCTAAAACTAATCTCAAGGCAAATGCAATGGGTATGTGCCAGCAGCAAGACCAGCAACTCTTGCTTTATTCCCACGCGAAGATCCACTTCTCCTTTTGCCAAGTCTCTACTCTTTATCATTTGCATTGAATTGCAAATGTGAGCAACCGAACGGTATCATATACCCATGAGTGAGTCAAGAAGTAGCAAGATTAATTTCTATAACATTAATACGAAGTGGAAACCACATTTCCATTCTTCTTATCGCGCTGTACTTTTCGCAGCCCGTTTCCAATGTCCTGATTTCTTGCAATAGAAGCATTGGGTATCAGGTTGAGGGCCAACTTTAATCTTCTGAAGCTTATTTTTGAGGCTTGCGATCTCATCTTGAGCCTTGCCCTTGCCCTTACCCTTGCTCTTTCCCGTTCCCTGACCTTAGCCTTCCTCTTTTGAATGCGGTTGTTTTCAACCATCATCACATGATTGGGTTTTTCTTAATGCTTTCCTCGGCGACCTTGAGCATCCCATGTAGCTCGGTTAGGCTCTTCTCCATGCTATTCATATGAAAATTCATAATGAATGGCTCAAAGCTCTGAGGCAAAGACTAGAGAATAACATCTGTGGCCAAACCGAGGCTAAGGGAAACTCAAGTTTTCCAATCTCCCAATGTAACCAATCATCTTGATCACATGAGGGTGACTGGATCGCCTTGACCGACTTACAAGCAAATAAAAGCTTTGAGATACCATACCTCTCAACTCTTGCTTGATTCCCAAACATGCCCTTCAAGCCCACAATCATATTGTAAGCATCCGGTCCTCATATTGCTTTTGGAGCTCGAGTCCATGGTGACTAGCATGAGACGGTGACTCTCTGAAGCATTAACATGCTTTTCATATTCAACCTTCAAATTGCGAGGAGCATTTTAATTTGGTTCATCAGATTGGATTCTCTAGAACGTAGTCCTTCTTTTCATGCTTGAGAACAATTCAAAGTTGCGATACCAATCAACAAAATTAGTTCCATTAAGTTTTTCCCTTTCCAAAATTGATCTCAAAGCAAAACCAGGTGTAGCAGGAGTAGGAGAAGGTGCCATTGAACTACAACAAAAACATGCAAAGATTCAAAACACTATGTTTATGTAAAAATTTTATTAAACATTTTAATAAAAGACACTCCTATTTTATGTCCCTTTTATAGACACATAGTGAGTATTCAAGATCCATATTCATCAAACACTAGTGAGCTTTGGCATCACTGCTAGAAATTTAATGACATAGGTAAGCAACACCTTTGTTAATTACATCTTATGTAACTCTTGTTTGTTGAGTATGAAAACAAGTAATGAATGCCTCCGTCAACTTGACTCATGGCCAGGTCAACCTGCCCCTAGGGCTCACATGAGGGAGGGAGCACTTCCCGTATTCGGGTGCCAATTAAGAAACTTGCCTCATGTGTGTTTTCCTAGACACCAATTGTCTTGTATAGGTTCCTTCATTCTGAAATCAAATCCCAACCACTTATGTCCTCAAGCCCAAAACCGTTTTGATAGCTTGATTAAATCTACCATTGTTATGCGTGATGTGTCCAACACATCCCTATCATCTATTAAGATAGCCATTGATATACTACTTTGGCAGTCATATCAATAACGATCTAAATTCTTGATAGGTGCAACAATTGGATGGACATTTTGATTTAAAATTTTAACTATAGGGATGAACAAAATCTACTAAGAACATGGCATCACATGCAATGAGCATAAAGAAAATAGCAAGGATTAAACACACATCCACAGAAAATCAAAATAAGCTGTGAAAAAGCATGGCCCTTAGCATTAAGATCTCCATCATCATGCTTGTTTGTTCATCTTGCCACCTTGCTTGATTTGTTCACCTAGCCACCATGCTTGATACCATCGTCTTCATCATTATGGATGCAACACATTACAACTTTTGATAATGAATTTTACATGAGGGTTTGAAGCATCACAAGTCGACACGCAGGTCGTTATACAATTTAAATAGCCTTATGGCTTGACACGGCACGCAGGCCATGTGGAAATTACATGCATCACATACACATAGGCCATACTATTTCACATAATTCCCTGCAAAACGAGTTAAACAAAAGCAACACTACGACTCCGGGGTCCGAGGGCGCGCGCTTTGAAAAAATTTTAGAGGCATGTCTTCATTAAAGGAAAACACCTCAAAATTTCCACGGATCAACCAAATTGACCCAATCCGATCTAATCTGATTGGCTTAGTCCCATATGGATACGTTTCAGAAACCCTGATGGCGGTAACCCGACCGGTAAGGGTAACATCGTACCATGAACGGACTCACCAAAATCAATATTGAATCGGTTTGCGCTTACCATGGATCAACTAGATTGACCCAATCCAACTCAATCTGATTGGTTTGGTCCCATATGGATACGTTTCAGAAACCCTGATGGCGGTAACCCGACCGGTAAGGGTAACGTCGTACCATGAATGGACTCACCCAAATCAAGATTGAGTCGGTTTGCACTTTCCTCAAACCCTAAACCGATCGATCTCATCGATGGTCGCCATCACTAATTCATCACATGAACCTTTGAACATGTAATAGATCCAATCTACTAACCTCACACATCATATGTGCAACATCCAGATCACAAAACAATACGAGATGGCTCTGATACCACTAAAGAGGAACGCGATATGCTACACTAGCACAAAAAAACTACACAGAACGTAAAGCTACTCGCAAGAAGGGATCACAGATAAGATTACCACTAGACACGCGATTGCGAAAACCTTCGCGTCGATGCGATGGATCGTCCTCGCCCAGCGATCGTTGCGTCGATGGAGCGGATCGTCCTCGCCTCGCCGTGGATCGTCCTCCCACGCCTTGATCGCAGCAGCGTCACGCAGAGTCCACACGTCCGAGGATGGAACGCGCGTGCGTCGTGTGCAAGCACCGGTCGCTCGGCGAGGGCAACGAGAAGAGGAGGCTAGGGTTTGAGTGAATCACTTCTAAACCGTGGGAAAGCACACCTGCGCCCACCCTCCTCCCTCCTTATATAGCCACGAGATGAAACCTAAACCAAGGCCCATCAGTGCTAAACCCACGATGTCCATTAATTATGGATCCAATCCAAATTAATGCGCCCCACCATTAAGTGTGTGACCTGCGCAGGTTCACGTGACGTTTGGACATGGATTCGAAAAACTCCTTTTCAATCCAATAGTTGGTAGCGGCTCCTTGCAAAGTATGTCAACTCCCAAACATACTATGATCAAATCGAACAGAACCTATCAAAAGTACTCATGTAATAATCTCTTTGCCAAGTATATGAAGATTGAACTCAAGGCGAGAAGTATGTCATCCTTTGATGATTCAATCCATCTCTCATATCCGTGATATATTAATAAGTTGTGATTGACTCCTCAATCACGGCATGGCCATGCACTTCCTTAATCATATCACACGAGTGGCCTTGTCATATATCTCCGTTTCATTGGAGTGACAAATTCCATCTTGACTGCTCACTTCCCTCTGCACGATTCATAGTAAACATGAAAGCTACCTTTATAACTATCCGGTTAGGAAGTAGTGTTTGATAGCCCCAAGGAAAACTATTACACATGTAGGGAATATGACAATCTCAGGTTTAAGGATCATACATCTACTAGGTATGAGATACACTGATGACACATAAGAATGAAACATTCTCGCAGTGTCCAATTGCGGCTCTATCTAACCCATGTTCTTCAACATGCGTCCATAATGTATAGATGATATCTCTATATCCAGTGATCTATGAAGCATGATCATCGATCACTACATGTGCTGATCTATTCATCGTTGTCCTATACGATGATATCCGATCTGAGATATTTATCGAATTATATCAATAAGTAAAGTGCTTCATAAGCAAGTCACATACTTGTTGATCAATACAATGATATACATTCATTGGACCAATAATCATATTATTATTCATAAACATAGTCATGTTACAATCATCTAAATGATTGCCTCAAGGGCATAGCACTAACACGCGAGATATCTCGCCGAGTTCTTACCAAGGCTGGGCTTATCTGCACCACTTCCCCACCTATAAATAGCACCCTTGAGCTCGTAGAAGCCTCACGCATCATTGGTAGGAAGCTTCAGAGCTCGGGAAAGCCTTAGAGTCTCTCCAATTCTTCCATTGGCAGGAAGCTTCAGAGCTCGGGAAAAAGCCAAATACCAACGAAAGATTGAACCATAACCAAATTCCTCTGATCATTAGCACTTGGTTACTCTAAAGATCAAAACCGCTCAAAAACATTCAGAACATTTAGCTTGGAAACCCCCTGCTGCCAAGGTGTTCCTTCTACCTGGTCGGCCGTCGTTGGTAACACAATCCAGTAAGTATCCAGCCGAATTAACTGGGAAAATGGAATGCAAGTAGCTCCCTGATACTAAATCCGATACACATTCGACCTCATTCCCCTTGGTTCTTGCTCCCGACTAGCTTCCGCCATTGTAGCCACACAAGCTCGATGGCGCAACAGCTTCGGTCACCGCCAGCCAGCGCGAGATCCCCCATCCGATGCGCCTTGGCGAGCTCCTTCTTCCCCTGCCCTCGGCTGCGCCACAGCTTCACTGGAGTTGCGCCGCCGGCAAGCCCTAGTTCTCATCTGTTTTGGTGTCACTAAATCATGGGGACGCCGAGTCAGAGACACAGGGGTAAGCAGTTCACTGCATGAATGCGCTTTCACGTAAAAGAAAGTTTAAACTCCATTTTCCTGGATTTATCCAATCGGAATGTAATACAAACATTAATATCTTCTAAATTTTTTATCCAATTTCAGTAAAACAAATTTCTAAATTCATCTAAAATCAAGTACTTTCAGAATATGTAAAAATATTTTGAAAAAGAGCACTGGGTAAATTTGAAATTCAAATTTAAAGAAAAGACTGAAAGATAGGCTATACATAAATATTTTGCAAATGAACTGGGAATTAAATGAAACCAATTTTGAAGAAATCCTTATGCTTGCTACAACCCAAATATATAAAAAAATATTTAAATTTCAACTTTGTTTGAATCATTTTCTATTAAACGATGTTCTCAATACATTAAATATTCAAAAGTGCATAAATGGTGCAAAAGAAACCTAAAATGAGTAGTAATGACTTCTATATACTAGTATGTCAGTAAGTTACCTAAATATGCAAAAATGTTTAAGGTCAAGTGATATTCATGCATAGCTTTTAATTCTATTAATCCAAATAATTTTAGCAGCTAGAAATCAAAATTATAAATATGAAAATACATAATGTTAGCCTCTTGAATTCGTAAAATAAGAATAAAATGATCATAGAAGGAACCGTGTTATCATCTAACCTAAAGATATAAGTAATATATATATATATATAAATATAAGTATATATATATATGTATAATCAACTAAAACGCGAGATTGTGAAATCATACAACCCAAACCCTAAACCACGCCTATTTTCTATAGCAAGTATTTAATTGATTTTCTGTCTGTCTTCTTTTGCCCTTATTAAAGTTGGTTATTTGCTATATTTCCGTTGAACGACGTGTAGAACCCGACATCATTAATTCCGTCATCGACACCGTTAGCTACGACCATAACTTCGTGATAAACGACAAATAAGCAAGGCAAGCACCCCCTTTGATCATATTGATCCCAGTATTTAATTTTCACTTTGTTTTACTAAATTAATTTATTCATGCGTGTATTTTCTGTAAATTCGCTATATTGTGGTACTGGTAGATATACCTATTATCTCATGAAACTTCCTTGATAAGTATTGACATGTGAACCTTGATAAACCTAGAATTAAGGTTAAACAATACATAATGTCAACATGGGTATATGCGATTGTCGACGATCGGGACCGCCAACCGCAAAGAGGGAGGAAGGATCGTGTAAAAGGGGGTGAGGCCCCAAGTCGTGCTCGTTCGGGAAAGAGGGAGCGTCGGTAGGCACATAGCTCGAGGAAGAAGGGCAAACGAACAGGGGAGACATGGGGTTATACTGGTTCGAGCCCCCTAGGACGGGTAATAGCTCTACTCCAGTCTTGCCCGTAGGCGAAAGATGACTAACAGGCTCCTCGGGGGAGGATGAACAGGGAGCTCGACCTCGGGGCCACTCAGAAGTGGTGGCTGAGGGTGAGCCCGGTGAGGTGGTCTGGTGTATGAGTGTGTCTATTGTTGTTATGTCTTGGCGTTGTCTTTGTACTCTCTTTTTGGTCTGTCTCCGCCTTGGTCTGATCGGGGTAGTCCTGACACTTTTATAGACCCCTGGGCATTCATCTCGAGTGCTGACGTCGGGCGATGTCAGTGAGTTTGACAGGAGCAGTTAACTCTAGTTCCCACGCAGGGGACTTAACAGGGGTCGCTGGGCCCTAGTTCCCACGCAGGGGACCTAACAAGAGTGGTTGACCTTAGCTCCCACGCAGGGGATCTGATAGGAGTTGGTGGCCCCAACTCCCACGCAGGGGAGAGAGGCCACGCAAGGAAAGGGAATACTATCTTTGGGCCGGATCAAGGCGCCGAGGTCGAGGAGGCTTATGGGCCAAGACGGACCGGGGACGACCTTGCCCGAGCTCGGGAACAGTCCTCCGAGCTCGGGGAGAACGTTCTAAAGCCCCCGGGGGGGACCTAGACACGTGTCAGGATGACCGATCCCCAACAGCGATGATTAATAATCATGATTAGCCATGCTTTAGATTTGAGATGAACAAATTGGATAAACTAATCATTGGAGATATTGAGACATGATGATGGTTGTTGGTATTTTGGTATAAAAACTCAAAATAAAACTATGGTTTAGATGCGGGTGATTATTGATAATAGTCGGGTGTGCAAAGGACTTGCACGTAGTGTAGGGTGAAGATTATCGCCCATGTCGGATTAAGGACCGAACTATGGGTTGTTTTCAAGCCAAGAAACACGTACAACCACAAGTGTTAGTATGGGACAACCTTAAACCAATTAAGTTATCTAGTTTAACTTTGCATATTGGAAGGCTGGGGTGTACGGGATATTCCATTATGGATTGCTCAGAGGGCAGTCCACACTGAGGTGTTGGGAATAGCGTTTACTGATACAACGATGTACGCCATGCTATAGGGTATATCACCATTTCACGTACAGCGAATGTACAAACACCTTACTATTTCACGTACAGCGATTGTACAAATATCTTTTACCACCATAGCATGGGGTTAATGTCACCGGGCTAGTGCAAAGTTAACCTAGATAATGCAAAGATTTTCATCATGAACATTCTGGCCACAACGCCAAAGGTGCGTGAAACATGCGGCAAAAAGGAAATGTCATGACTTGTGGGTAAAGCTGTACACCTCTGCAGAGTGTAAATCTTTTTGAAAAGCCATTCTCGCTGTCATGGGAACTTGGTAAAGTCATCACATAGTTAGAAGTTTTGGTATTTTCTAATGGTTTGGATTGGAGACATTTGTTGGAAGCAGGGTTCCAAATCTCGTCTAATTTCGGTGAAATATCACCAAAATTTCGGATTTCGGACCACCCCGAAATCTAAAGTACTGGCCGGGAAATTTTTTGAAAAAATTTTGAAATTGCTACAGTAACCCAAAAAATTCGGTTTTCTCGGTGAAATTTCACCGAAATGTCATGTTTTTTGGCCGGTTTTGAAACTTTTAGGGCCGGATTTGGTCCAATAACCCTTAGGAAAGTCATCTCCTATGAAAATTTGTTGAAAAACCGAATTTTTTAGACATTTTAAAATTTTGGCAGAAACACTTTCAGATTTTTATAAAATTTTACATGATTGATAATTAGCTAGAAATTTTATGGTACTATCTTTAGTAGTTTAGGATCATACATAAAAAATTTAAAAATAATTTAACTTCATTTGTTATCTTTAAAAAATCAAAAACCGAATGAACATAATTGGGACAGTTACATTGTCAGAAGTTTATAAATTTTCTTGAGTGTGATTATGATCTAAAATTTTTGTGAGAGATTAATAATTGACTCAGTACCTTTATATAAATGTTTCAAAAAATTTAAACTCTGTTTGTTTGGTCAATCAAATCTATGTAAGCATTGAACTTTGTTTGTTATATTATATTTCAAAAATCAAAAAGAAAAGAGCATAAATGGTACTGTGCCTTGTAAGAATTTTATAACTTTACTGGAGTGTGATCACGATTCAAAATTTTTATGATATATTAACTTACTTATCACCATTCTGTAAAAGTTTCAAAAATTTTAAACTTTTTTTTATTGCTAAAGCAAATCTAAGTATTGATCATCAGACTTTTATCAGGGCGTAGCACTATCTGAATTTTTAAACATTATTTGAGAATGATCATCATCTAAAAATTTTAAAGAAATATTAATGTCACATCAGGACCATCCAAAAAAATTTCAAAAGTTTTTAATGTGGTTTAGATAATTTTTCATTTTGTTCAAGTTTGCCGGTAAGCCTTTTAACAGAGCAGTAGTACTGTTCGAATTTTAAAAAATTCATACAGTTTTATCATCATCTGAAAATTTTATGAGAGAATTAGAGATACATCATAACCATGAAAAAAAAATTCAAATGTTTATAAAGTGGTTTGAACCATTTTGCATTCGGTTCAAAATTGCCGGTCAGTGTTTTATCACGACAGTAGCAATGTTTGAATTTTTTAAAATTTGACATACCACAGAATAACCTGAAATTTGTATGTAAATACCATCAATGTGTAAGGACTCTGCAAAAGCAAATTCAAAATTTTTTGACATCGTTTAACCCACTTTTTTCCGTTACAAAAAGACCAAAATTTTGGGTTTTTCGCCCGAAATTTCGGTATTTTTCGGCGAATTTCGTTTTTTCTCGGTACAAAACAAATGGATTTGAATTTTTGTTTTTGAATTTCAGATGAGATTTGTCCAAAATACCCGAATTTCGCCAAAATTTTGGAATCCGATCAGGGGCTGTATTTTATCCGAAAACAAAATTTGAATCCTTGGTTGGAGGGTGATTGTTTCATATTTGAGCCACGTGTTGGCAATGGATGATTCGATGTTTACGCTGTGAAGGACTGTGAGTTATTACTTATGCTTTACTTACTTTCATATCAATCAAACTTGCTTTGCAAATTCCATTTGTAAATTACAACTTGATTTCCAAATTCAATTTCGCTTTATGCAAATTAACTGTAGAAGCCTCCTTTGACATAACCTGTATTTCTACATTTACAAATACCACTTAAGTCTTGCTGAGTACGAAAGTACTCAACCTTGCTTATTATGTTGTTTTAGGTGGATAAAAAAACGAAGCTTCGAATAATACCTTTCGTTGCAGGATGCGGGAATTTCAATAAAGCGCCATCTTTCTAGGGATTTATGCCTTGTCAGTTGACTTAGGGTTGGATGGGCACATTACAAGACTTTGCTTCCTCTGCTGCTATATATATACTCTGAATTGTAAAATATAATGTATAAATAGCTTCCGCTTTAATAATATGATGTGTGGTTGTGATTCCAATTGTTGTAAATGTACGTACTAGCCACTGATCATGAGACTAGTAATGTATGCACATAGATTCTCATTTTCGCATTTACGCAAAAATAGGGGTAGTTACAAATGACATGGCGACAACATGGACTCACGTGCTAGCACCCGGAACATGCCACCTCAGCCATGGCGGCGTAGGCCCTAATGGTCACCAACGGCGACCGGCGAGGACCCCATAGGCAAGAACACAACTCCGCGCACCTGGTGACGCAACTGGCTCGGTCTTTGGCTAACTGGAACGATGATGATAGGCTTTTCTTCTCTGGCAGCGATGGCTCCTTGGCATGACGGCGACTCGGCAACTCCCTAGATGAACCGACATGCGCACAAGATGCTCCAGGCAACGACGAATCCAACGCGACCACTCACGGCTTCCAAGCTCCATAGATGACGGCAAATCGACAAGATCTTCGTTGCGGTGGTGCTATGAAATCTTCAAGATCTCGGCGAAATGGCGGCGTTTCTTGGCAATCAAATCTAGGGCTTTGGTTACCGACCTCGAGGTGATCTGGATGCGCGCATTTATTGGCCGAAGAGTCCGTGCCCCCGTCGACTCGGAGCATGTAGCCATGGCGGCCACGACGCTAACTCGATGTCCGAGTGCTCCACAGAGACGATGACCACGAACCATACGTGTGTCGCAACTCAACGGCCCGATGCCAACAAACGCAGCGCTATATGGACCGCACATGGAATCTAATGGCCATGGTCTACTGAAGTTCTAATCGATCCCGATTGATCTCAGCCGCACAACCATGATACAACAGTCTTGCAATATCTTACATGCCCAGGTGAATCTCATCCATCCGTCTGGAATCCAATGGCGGTCAATCCAAGGCTTCACAGCTGGTGGGCTTTGGTTGGGCTAAAGCTAAGGAAACGGGCTGGGCCCTCATGTGTTTCGGCCCAAAACTATTTAAAAGATTTTAAAATACTTTTGCATTTAAAATAATTCTAGAAAATAGTTTAGGCCAAAATAAATAGTAAAAACATCACAAAAATTCTAGAAAATTTCCTAAAAATATTTTGATCCATTTGGAATTCAAATAAAATATTTTCAACAAAACTTTATTTAAACTTTTCAAATTTAAAAATACTTTTAACAGAAGGTTTAATACAAATAAATTCCAAAAATTTATGAAACTTCAGAAAATTCACAAATGCAATACATGAAATCAAATATTATTTTAAGCCAAAATTGGGATGTTACATATGTGCCATGTACACGTGCTCGACTTATTGGACACTCTCCCGTGAGGCCTAAGGAGGTCACGTACGCCAATAGGTTGGGCCTCGGCCATCTTGTACATTGCGCAGCACGCTAGGATGACACGGTACGAGCCTACATTACAATTCAATTCATATTTCTGTGACTAACCAACTTCTTGTGTTGTCTCTGTAGTTCGATCATGCGAACTGTATCGTCGATGAGGCTTCCACTATACTACGGCATGGGAAGCACAACACTGTGTCCGGCTTGCGTGGGGTTCTACGTTCCATCTTGGACGATGAGAAGGGCATCATCAAGACAGTTACCTATGGCCGTCATAGCGACGTCACCACTGGATGCTGAGCGCGGTGCCTGTCCTCCATCTCCTAGGTCCTTGCACCTGAGTGCTATCAGAGATGATCCAGCTTCACTCGCTCATCTCATCTTGGCCTTCAGGATACCCTGGTATGAGATGTACCTTTATTTGTTACGGGAATTGATCATATGCCCTATTTTACTTGGTGCAATTGATAAAATGTCCCGTTTGTCTCACTGACATGTGGCCCCAGGACACACATGTCAGTGAGACATCACGGGGCATTTTATCAATAGCACATGTAAGTGAGGGCATTTTATCAATTAATCCTTATTTGTCAAACTTTGTACTATTTATGCAAAGTAACCTTTTTGGACATGTCGTGTCCTTTTACAGCACGCGCGCAGTGATCGCTCTCTCCTTCCATCGTTGTCTTGGCACCAGCATGAAGTACCTGCTCCACCACCGCCACCTATAGCTCCTGAGGTCAACACAGACTCAAACACGTGCTCGCCCGATCGAGACTTGCCACCTACAAGTTCGGGTTGGGTTACTTTCGCGCCAGCACACTTACCACAGCAGACACCTTGGGATTTTGGGTTCGACCAAACCTACACCCCTGACAGCATGCACGACTATGGTGTAGGCACATCATCTTTGCAGATGCCACGTGAGGTACATTTTGTCCGAATGAAGTTATTAACTGCTATTGAACCTATCTTCATTTGTCGAACTTCTTAGCATTGCAGCTACCTAACATTTCCCTACATGTCATGTCCCTTTACAGCACGCACGCGGAGATCGAACTCTCCTTCTGTCGTCATCGTCCAAGCGCGAACATGAAGCACCTGCTCCGCCGCCGACATGTAGAGTTCCCGAGGTCGACACAGACTCTACGTGGACACCCTTGATCGACTTGCTACTAGCAAGTTCGGCATGGGGTACATTTGCGTCGGCACGCTTACCGCAGCACCCACCTCAGGAGACTTGGTTCAGCCAGACCTACACCACACATGATTATGGTGTGGGCTCCTCATCTATGCGGGAGCCATGGTAGGTATGTTTTGTCCAGTTAAAGTGATTTGCATTGTGGAACTAAGCTAACACTATGTGTGCATAGGTTTCTAGGGAGGATTTCAGTCAGTAGGCACAGCACTCTATGTCCTTGCTGTTGGTGATATGCCCTTGAGGCGATCGTAGAGATGATTATATCACGCCTTATGTTTATGGAACAATATAATTGTTTGTCCTTTGAATAAATATCGATTGGATTAATCAACAAGTTAGTGACTTGTTCGTGCAAATTTTTCCATATATTGATATTATTCAAGTTATCCCTGATCGGTTATCATAATATAGGACGATTATGTTTCATAGATCAGCACATGTATTAATTGATGACCATGTTTCACGGGTCATAGAGATATGGAGATATCTAATCAATAATGTGGACACATGATAGAGAACATGCGTTGGATAGACCCATATGAGACACTGCGAGAATTGTTATATATATTCTTATGTGTCATCAGTTGGTCTCATTGTCGGGACCCGAATATGCAAATTCGGACCCTCTGTGTATACTACACTAGTTCAGGATCACGCTAGTGCACACAGGCTCAACATCGGTAAATATCACAATCATACACAGCGAAAACATTATGAAAGACATCATATATTAAATAATACTAGTTGAATGACCTTATAGTCAACTTACATGTCTATGCCTCGCAAGGCTGAACAACAAATTAAACTGCAGCGAAATGAAAACGTAGACAACCCTTCAGTATACCACAGGCAACTGACAAGGCTTGCGCCCTAAACATTCGTCTCTTTCTGGTACTTCTTCTCCAGCATGGATGTAGACTCCTCAACTGGTGATGTTGTTGTGGGCAAGGGTGAGTACTTAAAGCACTCAACAAGTTGTGCACAGAATGCGATTCTAACATAACTATATGCAAGGCTTATTCCAAAGGATTGGCTATCATGGCTATTTTGCAACAAAGCAGCTTTTATGAACAAATACAATACATAGATTGTAAAGACAGTAAAACAAATAGCAATAGTAGATAGATTCAACATTTCTCAAATAAACTAAGTTTCCAATCCTAAGTCAAGTTCCAACCTTCCACATGGCAATCCTGCCATCCCAACCAAGTTTTTCTTTTAATTAAATTAACCCTTAACTGTAATTCCCGAGCATTGCTCAATACCGCGAGCACAGCTATTCGAATAGATTCACACTCTGCAGAGGTTATGCACTTTACCCACACGACATGATCGTCTCTTGTTGCTAAGCTATTGACACACTTCCTTTGGTGTGTCGGTGGAGAGATCATGACAAAGCCTTTACAATGCTCTGGCTTAACCCAGTACTACCCGCTAAGGTTTCAACATTGGTGGGTTTGAAAACTACAACCAGGGGGCCCCCTCTTGCGCCATGTGAGTTACTTCATAACTCGGGAACTCACACCCCCATTGATAGTACCAAGCTAAGATATTGCAAATTAATCAGCTAGGCTATCCCATGCCAGACATGTGGTTGCATGATTGACTCGGGTCAAAGGCTTGCAAGCTTAAATCCTTAGGATGATTGAAGCAAGACTTCCACATACCCTCTGCCCATCGGGCCCAACTTGGCATACTCGCCCCTTGCCACATGTCCCAATCTAAGTGATTACCACCCAAGTTGATTACCAAGCACCATGTACCATCAACAATTCAACATCGTTGCGTGACATGACTCGCCACTACAACACAATCTCATTGTGTGATCTCACATGACACACAAGTTCATATCATTGTTCCATATTCCATTAATCAAGATTAAACATCAATGATTCGAGTACATGTGATGACGTGGCATGACTAAGCAACTATGACGTTCTAACCTTCCATGTTGATTTCAATACCAACCAACTATAGTGAACCAATCTAGGGTGACAATAGATCATGGCATACAAATAACAAGGTAGGGTATAGATCAATTTGGTATAATAGCTAAGTCCCAATTTAAATTGAAACAATTGTATACTTGAAATAATATGCAATAGGGTAAAACAATATAGCGATTTTGTAAACATGGGTTCAACATGATCAAAGGACAACTTGCCTTGGAATAAGTTCTGGTCTTGCTCTGGAAATTGATCTTGAGTCGATGAATCTTCCTTCGATGCGTCACACAATTCAATGTCTATGCGTAACAAGAGAGAACAATAAATAAACACCAAACAGAGAGCAAACAAACTCTAAAAATCAAATAAAATTCACCATTAGATATATCTCAATTTTATAAATTTTAAGAAATTTGAATCACCTCAATTGGAGCTTGTATGAGGGAGAACAGGCTCTCGGAAGATTCAAAAATCATAAAAACCTGAAAATTAGAAAATACCGAATAAATATCCGAATTATTTTTATAAAGGAAATTCGTATTTATGACATAAGTGTAAAGCCGAGCCAATCAGAGGATGACAAGTTTGCTCGGCTCATAGACCCAGTCCACGGTTTGGATCTGGTCCACCGTGGACCTAGGCCATAACCCTTCGGCTCCCTGCCCACCACATGGCGAGGCACTATTGGTCGCAGCACCGCATCGCTGATGATTGACACGCATCGACATCTGGAACATCCGCGGAAGATCGGACGGCCATGGAAGATGGCTGTGCGGCTCAATCCCGATGCTCATGGAAGATCGAACGGTTACGGTTCAACGAGGGCATGCCGGCGAAACGACGACGTGAGCTCACCGGCCATGAGGAAGATGACAACGGATCCGACGCTCCGGTGACTTCCTTACCACAAAGCCGACCAAATCCGACGCAGCGCAATACGATGATCTCGAAGTTGTCCTCAAACTCGACGAAAATCAGCAAACGGCGACGAACTCAAACAAAAACCGCGATGACTTCTTTCCCTACTCCGGCGAGCTTGTAGATGCGTTCCTCAGTGTCTCTGACGAAATCCTTCGACCAAACATTGCGGCGTGTGATGATGAACCTCGGGGAGAGGGTGGGGTCTCCTTTTATAGCGCCTAGAGGCCTGCGCAGGCACAACCGCCGAGATCACGACGGCCCCACCACCTAGTCCGAGAAGAACACGACGGCACTACGCAAAGCTAGCCTAGTCGTTCACGTGTCTTGATGAGCGGCGAAGATCTTGAGTTCGTGATCTAATCCAACCCTCTTAAAACCATCCAACGGCCTCGATTTGATGGAATCCCGAACCGGTACGCTTCAATCACCTTCGTTCGATCCAGATCCAACGGTCAAGGTTGTACAGTGTCATTTCCTGTAGCGAATAATCACGAGCGTCCACGTCTCACGATCCGACGGCAGATACGCGCTAGGGTTCCCAATCCACTTCCATCGTCCGATCGAATCCAACGGCATCGGTTGATCTTTTAGAACATGGGCCAAATCGGTTGATCTTTTCCACGAATTTTCGTTTTAAAATAATTCTGAATATTCACTTAATTAGTTTTAGGTAGTAAATATACCAAGAAAAATCCAAGAAAATTCTCAAAAATACGTTGAGACATTTTGAATTCAAATAAAATATTTTTGGTAAAATTTTATATAAACTATATATATATTTAATTAGTTTTCACAAAACCCTAGCCGTCTCTACTTGAGCCTTCCCGTGCACGCTGGTGCTGGCACACCAACGCACGGCGTTCTTTTCCCGAATGTGCGGATGCCAGTAGAGGTGTTGTTGCTACTGAGACACTGATCAGGATGATCGACCACCGCGCGAGGAGGATCGGCCACCGCATGAGGAAGATCGACCACTGCAACAGGACGCGCACTTCGTTAATTCGGGCTGCATCAACTTCCTTCCGCTGCACTGCGCGTCTAGTGGTAACGATTCATGATCATTTACTTGCGTGGCTTTCTGGTTTATGAGGTAGAAATTTTAATTGTGTGCTAGTGTAGCCTACCCGTATCCCTTCACCTGAAACTGGCATCGGTAAGTGCTTCATGTAATTTAAGTTACATGTTGCACTCCCTTTTGTCCATAGCACTAACGGTACATTGCAATGCAGCCTCTTGGGTGGGTGCAAGATGTGTTCCGCGAGCAACAGCTGGGACCCAGCCAACTTGATGAGTCCCCTCCCGAGACACAGGACATCCACTACGACTTGTGGAGCGGTATGCACGCACCTAACCGATTCACATACGCACAGGACCAACTCCGCTGTGCACGAAAGCGGCGACCGGATTAGGGTTGTGGTTTCTAGGAGTGATCGATTCTATGGGTGTATCATACTTCATATATGTAATTACTATATGCCTTTCGACATACACCCTTTTTGCATGGCGCGAGAAATTTGATCTTAATCCAAATTCGTGGCCTCCTTTTAGGAGCCATCTTGACAACAAGCAATCCTCGTGCATTTCACATTGGAAGCATGACCATAGGGCTGGTGCTCCAACTCTAGTTAAAGTTAGTCCCTAAGGATCTGGTACTCCAACTTTATTTAATTGTAGTCCCCAAGGTGATGGCGCTACAACTCTAGTTAACATTTGTTCCCAAGGTGCTATATCCAATAGTTAGCCAATCTACAAGTGTACTGCTAGGAAGTACGAAAAATTGACAGTCAAAGGGGTAGCTTCTATAAAATTGTTACATGGCATACGTACAAGCCTTCCCCTTTGATTGTTAATTTTCTACACTTCCCAGCAATACACTTGCAGAATGGCCAACCATTCGATATAGCACATTGCGAACAGACGTTAATTGGAGTTGTAGCGCCATCACCTTGGGAACTACTATTGAATGGAGTTGGAGCACCAGAACCTTAGGGATTAACATTAACTGGATTTAGAGCACCAGCCCTATGGTCATGCTTCCAGTGTGAAATGCACGACGATTGCTTACTGTCAGGATGGATCCTAAAAGGAGGCCATGAATTTGGATTAAGATCACACTTTTCCAGTTTTAGTAATTTTGTGTGTTGTCATCACTAGGTTTGAACAAAAAAACTAAGCTATGGTAGGACGAATTGACCACACAAAGTCAGCATTCATGTCAGGCAGATTGGACAACATGAAGCTAACAGTTTTGTTAGGACGATTGGACAACATGCATCCATTAGCTTTTTCATGCCAATTATATAACACACTGGCTGTTGCTTTTTCAGCTTGATTTAACAATACACTGGCTATTTTCTTTGTCAGCCCAATTTGACAACACTCTGCCCACCGCTTTCTCAGACCGAGGTGATAATACGCTGCAGCTAACTTTCTCAGACCAAAGTGTGGACACGCTACGCCCACTCTATCATCCCTGTGATTCACGACCAGGGTTCGCAAAATCGCCGAAAATCGGTCGAATATCGCGATTTTCGGTCGTATCGACGCGGAACGGCTTCTAAAACCGCCCGATAAACCGGTGCAATTCAAAAAAAATTCAAAAAATTTTATTCGACGTAAACCGGTCGAAAATCGGTAAAAATCGGTCGAAAATCGGTGAAAATCAACGAAAATCGCTCGAAAAATCGTTCACCAAAAAAGTTCAACTCGCATGTTGATTTTCCACGGAAATCGGCCGATTTTCCATGAAAAAAGATAATTTTTTATTTTTCTTTTCAATTTTTTTTATTTTGAAACTCCACGATTTTTGACGATTTTCGACCGATTTTCGGCTCGATATTTCCGATTTTCGAAATTCGAATTTCGGCCGATTTTTTTCAAACCGATTTTGTTAACCCTGTTCACAAAGGAGCTTAAAAATAGAAAAAACGACATCAATACAGCTAAATACATCAAGAATTCGGAAATGTTTATACGGATTTTTTCCAAAAGCAAAAAATAACCGAAACCCACGGGGTCCCCGTTGCCACACCAAAACGGACAGCCCCTGGCACATTTTTAATGCTTGCGACACGCTCCCCCAAATCTCCACTCCCGGAGACCCCTCCACCACCGCAACATCCCCCAATGTCCCGACCAAGCCTTCACCACCCGCTCTTCGTCCTCCTCGCCGCCGTGCTCCTCCTCCTTTCCCCGAGGTCCGCTTCCGACCCGGACGACGAGCGGTGCCTGTCGAGCCTCCACCAGTCGTTCTCCGACCCCTCCGGCGGCCTTCGCAACTGGACCAAGGCCTCCTTCTCCGCCCCATGTGAGGGCTTCATCTCCCACCTCCAGGGTGTTACCTGCAACAACGGCCGAGTCTACAAGCTCTCCCTCCCGGGGCTCTCCCTCGCCGGCTCCATCCCGCCGGAGCTCTCCAACTGCACCAACCTCCAGTCGCTGGACCTCTCCTCCAACGCGCTGTCCGGCGTCATCCCGCCGGAGCTCTCCACGCTGCTAAACCTCGCCGTGCTCAACCTCTCGGCGAACCGCCTCTCCGGCGCCATCCCGCGGGAGCTCGCCAGCTGCGCATACCTCAACGTCATAGATCTCCACAGCAACCAGCTCTCTGGTCCCATCCCCGACGAGCTCGGCCTCCTTGTGCGCCTCTCCACCTTCGACGTCTCGTACAACCGCCTCTCCGGACCAATCCCCGTGCTCCTCGCCAACCGCACTGGCGCTGGCACGGCGGCTGGCACGGCGAGGTTCAATGCCAGCTCGTTCGTCGGGAACAAGGACCTGTACGGGTACCCTCTGCCGCCGATGCGGGGGCGCGGGCTGTCCGTGCTCGCTATCGTCGGCATCGGCCTCGGCAGCGGGCTGCTCAGCCTGGTGCTCAGCTTCTCCGCAGTCTGCCTCTGGCTCCGCGCCACCGACCGCACGGGGACCATCCCCGACGAAGAGGGCAAGATCTCCCACCTCATGCCGGAGTACTGAGCCTAACCGAGTTGACGCGGCGATGCTTGGCTTCGCGTAAAGATTCCGTCTTGGAGATGCATCCTGCTCCGTCCATTGCCTCCCAATTTAATTTAACTGCAGACGATAGATTTGGGTTTGGTTTGGATTCTTGCGACCAAGATTGAATCCTTGAGCTGGATGCTGGATCAGAGCAGAGCAGCCATCTTCTTGCAGCGATCTGGGTGTCAAAAGCTGATCTAATTGAAATTAATTGTTGTATTCTTATCTCTTTTAGATTGGGGTTTCTTTTTCTTTAATAACTGATGACTTTCTTCCCATTTTTTAGCTGGACTCTTTGAGAGAGAGAGAGAGTGTGTGTGTTAGGCTTGATGACATCATCTTGTGTATACTGAAGAATTTATCTCAACATACCAGACTGCTGATCTTGCTAGCTTTGGATGCTTACGAAATTATCGTCTTTCGAGCTCATGACAAACTTTTTTTCTTTTAATGTGTCACGCAGTTACAAAAATAACTGTCGCTTCTCTCCAGAGGAGCTCCGTAGCTTCTATGGCTTACGGGGTACCAAAGCTCGGTAGTCGTTTTCGTGTTGCGGGAGCGCAAAAGGTGACACGGGTCACTTTTCGGTTTTGACCTGGTTGAGGATGTGATTATTTCTGTAATTGCGTTCAGAAGAGAGTTAAATTTGCAAAAAAAAGTACAAACGGGTCAGAAGAGTGACGAACTTTTTTGTTACTTCAATCATTTTTCTCTTCAACGCCACGAATTCTGGTGCAGATTAATTTGTTTTATAATGTGCTATTGTAATCAGATTGCGTGCTTTAGTTTATTCCAAATTCTTTTTGCTAGATCATAGGGGTGAAAACGGCGAGGATATTTCTTGCTGATTCGCAGCCAGATCCGATCAAATCGGATTCCGGAACATATTTAGTATTCGGTCGGATCCGAGATCGGATCCAGATAAGTCAATTCGGATTCGGGATCTATTTGGAGGATGTGAAATCTACTGGACCTAGATCAAACCTGAATATTAAGCCAAATTCTATCCAGATATTCGTTTTGGGTTTGGCTGAGAAAGGCTATTTTGGGTTGAGCTGCTACCTAAAGGTAGTTGTTTGCACCACAATTTGGCAAGTCTAATCAAAATCGACAAGAAAGTCAAACATGCGGAAACTAACAGATGATTTGGAAAGATTTGAAGATATTTGGCAACGGCAAGATCTCTGAGGATATACTATCCGAAACAAGGTCGATACGGATCAGGTTTTGAAACGTGTTGTAATAGGACACGATCGGCCGACAGGTATAAAAGAAGGGCCAAAGCAAGCTGCGAAAATATACAACACAATCAAAAACCAATCTACATTACTTTTTTCTGTCGACTAGGAGTAGTTCATGTAATCTAGTCTTTGTAATTCGATCTTGATCAATAAAGTTGCGCAACGCCGATTGTTGATCTTCTTCAAATTACGCCCCAGGTTCGATTTGTTCTGATTTTGTTGCGCATCGCCTTCTTCAGAATCGATCTGCCTTTATCTTCTGATTAGCCTTAATCGGCTAATTAGACTTACCTTGTTACTTTGATTTAATCGGCTTCAAGCTGATTGAGTCTAAGCCGATTGATCGTCACGATCGGTTTTGAGAGAATTTCATATTTTTACCTTGTCGATTACAGGTCAAATCGACTTACACGCTCTGAACCAGGTGTTCGTCTAGTGTGCTGTTGTCAGAAACCCTACTTTAAGTTTTTGACGCCAATACACTCTTGGCACACCCAGTGGGACCAATGTCTTCATCAGGGAAGTCGATTCCGCCATCTAATCTCAACGCAGAAGCTATAATCGTCCTAACAATGGACGATTTGACGTCAGAACAATGTAGAGAAATCGAAGATTGGAAAATTGCGCTAGAAGAGATGATGCTAAGCTGTTATCAGAAGACTAGACGTGGCGTCACTCAAAAATCCGCCCTACCGACGGTCAATGCCCTGGGGGATGCAAGTGTCACAGAACCGGTAAGCCGATATCTACCTGCTCAAGCCGAATTATTGGCTATGATTAATCAGTCTGTGCACCACGCTTTAATAAACCAATCATCGGATCTTGTCACCACGCTTAAGCCGATGATAGCAAATAGTGTTAAAACTATCGCCCAGGAATTGGCCTCGTCCGGTAGTCTGCTTGACCCACTACAAGCTCTGTCTAGTTACCCTGTTTTTTTAGTAGCGCAAAACACGCAGAGCACACTAGCCGATCTTAAACCATCGGCTATAACCTCACCCCCTACCATGATGCCTACTCAACCCACCATCATATTGCCTAGACACCCTCGGCCAAGTGGGGTGAGCCATTATCATGCTTACACCGACACCGCTAAATTAGATGCATCAACAAACCTGCCATCGTTGGCACCATTTTATGCTTTTCCGCAATCGGTTTCACAGCCGATTGGGTCTGAGAGATACCCACATGATTCTACCCTACCTAGAAATCCAGGTCCACATAGGGTAGTAACTTATTCAGAACCTTTTGTCCTTGTACCAGAACCCCAAGTCAGACATAATAGGTACGATCAGTACACTCGTCTGCCATCGGCTCAACCTAATTGGCAACCCGAGTTCACACTCGGGGGCAGAATGCCAACTACGACCAACATTATCAAGGGCCTACTATTCCAGTGGCCGATAATGCGAACTGGGCCGATCAAATCTCTGCCATCTTGAGGGATCAGTTCGGCATACAGCCAAAAGGAAAGGTTATCGACTATAGAAAGCCGTATCCTGATTACATAGATCGCATGCCTTACCCTCACAATTTCAAAGTCCCAGATTTTGCAAAGTTCTCTAGTGACGAATCGATTACTACCCTGGAGCATATCAGACGCTTTATCACGCAATGCGGCGAAGCAGCTCAGTCCGATGGACTAAAAATAAGACTGTTCCCATTGTCGTTATCCGGAGCAGCTTTTACTTGGTTCACTTGTTTGCCTCCAAATTCGGTCCACTTATGGAACGATTTGGAAAGTCGATTTCACGAATACTTTTTCTCAGGCAGTTTAGAACTCAGGATCTCTGACCTAAGCTCTGTTCGCCAGAAATTTGGAGAATCGGTGACCGATTATATTAAAAGATCTAGAGAAATAAGAAACCGATGTTTTAGTGTTACATTACCCGATAACCAACTCGCTGATTTAGCTTTTCAAGGGTTAATTCCACCACTTAGAGAGAAGTTTGGAGGACAAGATTTCACCGATTTAAGTCATCTGCTTCATCGCGTGTCGGCTCAAGAAAGCCGATTCACAGATAATAAAGCGTTTAAAGATAGATTTAAAAATAGTAGTAATAAAGAAAAGGATAAAGCCAAAGTTAATATGGTCGACTATTGTCCGAGCGATTCTTCAGAAGATGATGAAGCAGAAATAAATATAGCCGAATGGATAAAAGGGTCCAAAAAATCCTTAGTCTATTCTTGGCTCAAACCGATTAGGAATAAGTCGGAAGTCAAATACGCCTTTGACGTCTCCAAGTGTGATCGTATTTTTGATTTGTTGTTGCAAGAAAAAATAATACGGTTGCCCGAAGGACACGTCATACCATCGGCTGACGAGATCAAAAAACGCAGGTATTGCAAGTGGCACCATTCTTTTTCTCACAATACTAATGATTGCAATATTTTCCGTCAGCAGATCCAGTCGGCTATCGAGGATGGTCGCCTAAAATTCGCTGACGAGCCGACTATGCAAGTTGATGCTGATCCATTCCCTATTAACATGGTTCAATGTTCGGGCAAAGGGAAAAAACCGATGCATGATGAGCCAAAAAGGGATCGTCAAGTTGACATTCAGTTAACTTTAAATGGCATCCAGACATTGAAGATTACAATCGGCTCATTACAAATAGAAGCCGATCATGAGGGGAAGAATTCAAGAACCATTAAACCCAAAGGAAATCCTCAAGTGGGTAAATGGTATAAAGCTGAAAAATCACCATCAAGGCAGCCAACAAAAAGGCCGGGACCGACGTTTTCTCAGTTAATGGAGAAATATGAAAGAATGAATAATCGACTACGATATCCTACTCATCGGTCGGATAATTTATATCACACGAAAAACATGGAAAGAGCACATAGAAGGTGTCCTTTTGGTAATTTTGTTGGGATAGAGGAGTAGCATTGCCATCTCCGTATACCTGCCCGATGGAGCATTATCCCCAAGACGGTTGGCCTAAACAATCGGCTAGAGATAGGCTGTCTGGACCGATTCGAGACCATAACAAAAGTTACAGAAGGCCTGTTCGCGAAAGAATATCTGAACCAGATCAGGCATCAGACGAGGTTGTAACACAAAAGCCTAGTTCAGATCAGGAAAATTTGGCTTGCCAAATATGAAAGCCAGTAGAGCCTAAACCTAGGTGGTGTCCACCTGGCCTTAGCCGATCACAGCGCAGATGGCTTTAGAGACTAAGGACTCAAGAGATCGGAAAAGCCGATGCGGAAAAATAGAGGGATGAGACTTTTAATGAGCTTCGTCCGATCAAGGTTATCAAGAAGGAATGGAGGAAAAAAGAACAGGTCGAGGAAGATTTTGAGTCGACAGATGATCTGGATTCTCCTATGATCAGGGACGATACACCTCCGATGGATATCAATATGGTGTTCACATTGCCAGCCGAATTCAAAATCAAAACCGAATCGGTTAAAGAGACTTTTGCTCAGTCATGTTCAGGCGTCCAAAATGCAATTTTCGAGAAACCAAGAGATGATCATCGGTATCTAAAACCATTGTATCTAAAAGGGTATATAAATGGCAAGTCGATATCCAGGATGCTGGTAGACGATGGAGCT
This sequence comes from Otatea glauca, assembly GCA_036346275.1. Lineage (NCBI taxonomy): Eukaryota > Viridiplantae > Streptophyta > Magnoliopsida > Poales > Poaceae > Otatea > Otatea glauca. The sequence goes on along the minus strand of CM070727.1, from coordinate 35,485,612 downwards.
ACAGTAAATCTAATGCCCTATACGACTTGCAAAGAAATTGGGTAAGTCTGATGAAGACTTGATTAAAACTAACATGATTTTAAACTACTTCACAGGCGATCCCATAGAGGCCAAGGGTGTTATGCTTACAGAATTGACTGTCGGCAGTAAAACTTTGCCGACCGCATTCTTTATCATTGATGCCAAGGGAAATTACAGTGTTTTGCTTGGTCGAGATTGGATTCACGCCAACTGCTGCATCCCGTCGACTATGCATCAAGCGCTTGTTCAATGGAATGGAGGGGAAGTTCAAGTTGTCACAGCCGACACATCGGCTCATATCGCCATGGCCAGTTCTGATGCGAATTGGCAACACGAAGAAGCTGGATGTATATCGGGGAAAACTCTGGATGACTGTGACTTCATCTGCATGAGTAAGTCAGGACTTATGCCGATCAGTGTCAAGCCAGGCACGTTTGATCGGACAAATGAAGTATTGCGCCGATGGGGACAAGAGGGTTATCTTTTATTTAAGCCGACGCCTACTTGATGCTGAAGTCAGGTACCCTTTCATCGAGAAATTGTGTTTGTCTTTATATTTTTCATGTGCGAAACTAAGACATTATATTTTAGCATCGGCTTGTAAGGTGGTATGCAAAACTGATGTTATAAAATATATATTATCAGCTCCAATTTTACGAGGTCGACTTGGCAAATGGGCTTATACCTTAATAGAGTTCGACCGATTCTGAATCGCTAAAATGATTAAGGGACAAGTTCGGCGATTTTATAACAGGCATGAATCTGCTGCGATTTGGTATCTGTAGCCCTTGGCAATTGTTTTTGACGGTCGATGTGCGAGAGAAGGTGATGGAATCGGTATTGTACTCATATCACCCAAAGGGTATAATTTTGAATTTGCATTTCGATTAAACAGTCAATGCTCAAACAATCGGTGAGTATGAAGCATTGCTCAAAGGCTTGCAATTGTTAGAAAACATCGGAGTAAGTCTTTGTCGAGGCATACGGGATTCCATGTTGATTGTACAAACAAATAAAGGAGAATACCAATGTCGAGATGAAATCTTCTTTGAAATATTTAGAAACGATTGCTTGAGATTATCGGCTCATTTACATCATTTTCTATCGGTCATATCCCTCGAGAATCGAACGATAGAGCTAACGCGCTAGCTCAATAGGCATCAGGGTACAAAGACTTTGATCGATATCAGGTAACCGAACTAGTAGATAAAGCTGTCATGTGTATAGACATTGTTGATTGGAGAACACAAATAAGGAATTAACTGATCGATCCATCTAATCCGACAGAACGCAAGATTAAGCAACAGGCTTTAAAGTATGTAGTTATGGACGACACGTTGTACTATCGGACGATGGAAGGCTTGCTGTTGAGATGTCTTGGAACCGAAGAAGCACAGGTAGCAATGGGTGAAGTACATGAAGGTATTTGCGGATCTCACCAATCGGCTCATAAGATGAAATGGATGCTTAGACGAATAGGTTATTTTTTGCCGACAATGCTAGAGGATTGTTTCAAATATTATAAAGGATGTCACACTTGTCAAAAGTTTGGCAATATACAACTAGCGCCGGCATCGGCTTTGCACCAATTATCAAGCCATGGTCGTTCAGAGGTTGGGGAATAGATGTAATTGGCCAAATATTTCCTGCTTCGAGTAAAGGCCACAAGTTTATTTTGGCCGCGACTGATTATTTCTCTAAATGGGTTGAAGCTATACAGCTTAAGAAGGTGACCAGTGCTGAAGCAATCGGTTTTGTTAATGAACATATTGTTCATCGGTTTGGAATACCGCAAACAATCACGACCGATCAAGGTACGGCATTCATGTCTAATGAATTTCAAAGTTACGTGAGAAGTCTGGGGATTAAATTGTTGAACTCATCCACATATTACGCTCAGGCTAACGGACAAGCCGAGTCGTCTAACAAAACGTTAATTAAGTTGATCAAAAGAAAAATCGATGAAAGACCAAGGAATTGGCACTCAACCCTATCAGAGTCACTTTGGGTGTATCGGCTATCTTATCACGGAGCAACGAAGCTTTCACCTTACCAATTAGTATATGGTCAAGAAGCCGTTTTACCCGTGGAGATTAACATCGAGTCTATACGAGTGGCCAGGCAAAATGGTTTGTCGGCTCAAGAGTATAACAGTTTGATGATTGATAACTTGGATGAGTTAGCAGAGTTGCGTTTGTCTACGCATGACCGGCTTAAAAGGAATAAAGTCAAAGTTGCAAAAGCATATAATAAAAAGGTCGTGTCTAAATCTTTTGATTAAGCCAATTTAGTGTGGAAAACGATTCTGCCGATTGGTTCGAAAGATAGCCGATTTGGAAAATGGTCACCTACGTGGGAAGGGCCATACAAGGTTAATCGGCTAGTCGGTGGAAATTCGTACATAATAGAAACGTTAGAAGGGCATGTTTTGCTTAAGGCGATTAACAGTAAGTACTTAAAGAGATACTATCCTAGCGTTTGGATTGGAGCCTAGCCGACTGCGAATTGCGTTGAAGGCCGAGTTAACACGGTGCTGTTAATCGGCTAAAAAGATTGCAGATTCGTGAAGGAAAAATAAAATTACGGAAAGGTAAACTTAAAATCGGTTAAACAGCCAATCATAAAGAGATACAAAGTATTCAGATAAGTATTTCCAAAACAGTCGACAAAGTTTTACATCTCAGAAATTAATATTGGATGCCTGAGCCTGGAAGAGTTGTGCCCAAAGCCGACAGAGCACCTGCGGCCTTTGCAATCACACACTGAACTTTGTCAATGATGCGATTGTCTTCTTTTGTGCTTCCTGGCACTGGCACCACCTTGGCCATCTATTTTTTCACGCCGACCATGGCCATTGCAATGCCTAGCTTTTGGTCTTTGATGGCCGACGAAGTCTTCTCAAGGGTTTGCTGGCCTTCTATGATTAGTTTCTCTGTCTTGGCCAACTTCTCCATGAGAAACTTCTTGGTCAATTCAAGCTTGCCGATGGAATTCTTTGTGGTTTTAATCAGCTTAGTGTCGGCATCAAATTTCTGCTTCTTGGCCCTGGCATCGGCGACAAGCTCATCCAGGATTTTCTTATCGGCTTCTTGAGCCTTGCGCTGCGATATCCTTGCCTGAGCTGCCTCCACTTCAGACCTCCTCTCGTCCAAGTGGCAGACATTGAGGAGAGTTTCCATGGCTTCTGGAGGCAGACCGGCTTCTACTGCGGCCATGGCATCTCTGATCCACTGGTTGTTGGCCAAAATCTTCGACTGAGGCTGCATCACCAAATCGAAGAGTTTGTTAAGCCGTTCTTTCATGCCCGGAGCAGAGGTGACGGCAGCCGACGCTTCTTTCGACACTTCGAAAATCTTCCTGATCTCTGCGTCATAGTCGTCGGTGGCCAGGATCTCTGGATCATCAAGATCGGCCAAGGAGAAGCCCAACAAATTTGTCGGGTCAGAGAACTCTAGCAAATCGGCGATTGGAGCCGTTGGAGTCGGCCGTGGTGGAGAGAGTGGCGCAGAAGAAATCTTGGGAAGATCGACCAAGATCTTCACAACTTGAGCTGATTGCGTCGGCTAAAAGAAGTAAAATGAAGGGTCAACCGACGTATTGGGAGATAAGTCACTGAACTAAAGGTACGATTACTTACCTCTGCAGTAGCCGACGCATGTGGCGAACTCTCGCCGCTCTGCTCCTGGGGCTTAAATCCCCTCTTCGCAGGAGCCTTGGTATATTTCATTTTCTTCTTTTCTAAAAATATAATCGGCTAACGGCCAGTTGGATAAAAACAAAAAGAAAAGGAAATAACAGCCGATTGTGTTATACTTACTTGGTTGTTTCTTCTCGATGTCCGATAAGGACAGACTCTGAATTCCTAGGGTACCCGAGGTGTACCCTGTGAGGCCAGTCGACTGAAGTGGCCTTTTCACTTGGCCACTGCCCGATTGGCCAGAGGCAGGCTTCTTGCTGGCAGCCTTGGTCTGCAGAGCAGAAATAAAAGTAGATTAGAAAATGTATCTAGCTAGACCAATGTATAAAAGAAAAATTATTTGAGCCGATACCTTATCAATATCTACAAGACTTGTATTAATATACCCCGCAGAATTAGTCTCATCGCTTGAATCGCTGTTAGTGTCTACTGTCGGCTCGGGAAGATTTGGAAAAAAACTCATTGATAATAGCTGACATTGACTTGTCAGAGTAAAGCGCTTCTGCGATAGATAACCACCAGGAAGAAAAGCGTTCTGACCGACGAGTATTCAGTATATAAAATGCGGCAAGTCTTTGATCTGAAGTTCATCAGCTATTTCAAGAATAAGGTTGGCCGCGACTGCATTACGGACTCTGGCTCTTGGTTGAAGCCGATCGAGTAGTGGTAGACTCAGAATAACTTGACCAAAGCCTAACTGTCTAGCATAAACTGACGGACTGTAGAATTCGTATGAAGGTTGAAAAGTCCGATTCTTGTGTAAAGACTGACGTGCAAAATACTTGGCGAAATAAAAAGCTTAAACAGATCCAACGTATCTTGCGGCATTAGAGCACTATCGGCATCTAAGTGAAGGAAGGAAGGCCATGGGAAATCGGCTGTGCTTGTATAACTGAAGAAATCATTCTGTTTGAATTCATTACTGTCAAGCTGAAGGAAGAGTGATAAATATTTCTTAGAGCCGATGGGGGTCACTTTTGTCTCATTCCCAGAGTACAGCATGCATCTCTCACCATACGATCGGTTGGCTGTAAACTAGGGTATCACACCTTCTGGAGTATCTTCGCGAGGAAACGTCGTGTCTTCAGAAGGGTTCAGCTCAAAAGATCGGCTAAACAGGCAGTATAGCCAGATCTGAATAAACCAGAGTGGTCCTCCAACATTGCCGACAGTAAAACTCATAAATCCAGTGAAAAGCCGACATCTTATTATGTGCATCATCTGGTAGACTGCCCCCCTAGAAGCATTTTTCCAAGTGCTAGCCGACGACCTTCTATCAATTACTCTGCTATGGTTTGGTATACCTGAGTTGGTCCCAAGGAAGCGCCGCAGAACAAAAATCGGTCTAACCAAAGATTCAAAAAAGCGACATGTTCTTCGTCTGATACCAGCCCATCAACCTTATTATTATTTCTGATATACTTAGCCCATCCTTCACCTTTGGACTTGATAAGTTTGTACTTAGGCTTGGCACTGTAAGCCGATACTTGATCCCCATCGGGTCTTAAGCAGCACAGTTGGGCTACATCCAGGAGAGTTGGGCCGACAAGACCGGTGCGAAATATAAAAGCATTGAAGGTGTCCGACCAGAAATAGCAAGCCGTGGCCACTAAGGGCTCATTGGCCTCTGGATCGGCTAAGGAAAGGGGGAGACATTTGGCTATGCCTATCTTTTCCCATTCACCCCTCTTCTGGGCTGCTACGCGAATGTACCATGATCTCCATCCCTTAAGCGCCGTCGGGCAAGCTCTGAAACTCTTACTCCAACCCTCTATATTATATCCCGCAGCCGATTGAGGTAGACGAGGAATCTCTTCATTTATTACTGAATCGGCTTCTAGATTTCCTACTGGACCTAGATAGAACTGGTCATTGCTGTTTGAGATCGGGATGAATACCTGAGAAGGATCCATTAGGACTATCTTGACAAGCGGCCGATTGGAAGCAGCGAGAGCTGGAAGGCTTGAAAACCAGAAGCCGATTGCAGACAACTCGAGAGCTTGTGCGCATGAGGAATGAGTCTGTGGGGGCTGCATATTTGTAGCACGGTGAAAATTTGAAGCGGCGGGAAACGAATCTCAAAAGACACGAGCAGTTAAAACGCACTACCTACATGTCAGAAAATTACGGCGCAAATAAAACAGCAGTTACTGGGTGAAGATTAACAGTTAGCTGATGGAAAAGAAGCCGACAGTTGTGATTTTTGAAAGATGACAGTCATCTCTCAAAAATGGGGGGCATATGTTTGCACCAGAATTTGGCAAGTCTAGTCAAAATCAGTAAGAAAGTCAAACATGCGGAAACTAACAGATGATTTGGAAAGATTTGACGATATTTGGCAACGGCAAGATCTTTGAGGATAAACTATCCGAAACAAGGCCGATACGGATCAGGTTTTGAAACGTGTTGTAATAGGACACGATCGGTCGACGGGTATAAAAGAAGGGCCAAAGCAAGCTACGAAAATATACAACACAATCAAACACCAATCTACGTTACTTTTTTCCTGTCGACTAGGAGTAGTTTTTGTAATTTAGTCTTTGTAATTAGATATTGATCAATAAAGTTGCGTATCACCGATTGTTGATCTTCTTCAAATTACACCCTAGTTTCGATTTGTTCTGATTTTGTTGCGCATCGCCTTCTTCAGAATCGATCTGCCTTTATCTTCTGATTAACCTTAATCGGCTAATTAGACTTACCTTGTTACTTTGATTTAATCAGCTTCAAGCTGATTGAGTCTAAGCCGATTGATCGCCACGATCGGCTTTGAGAGAATTTCATATTTTTACCTTGTCGATTACAGGTCAAATCGACTGACACACTCTGAACCAGGTGTTCGTCTGGTGTGCTGTTGTCAGAAACCTTATTTCAAGTTTTTGACGCCAACAGTAGTATAGAAAGTATGCGCACACAAAGTGTGTACGAAACTAAGAATTTAAAGTAGTATAGAGCATATGCACCAACTTCGAATTGACCGATTATTTCTTTGTAATATTATGAAAATAATTATTATTTGGAAATAGTTAGGAAAATTATTGTCATTCCTTGGCACCTTAAACTCTCTAGGTTTTATATATATTGTTCTTGTCCTAGCCAATATAAATCTAATTTGTGTAGGACTAATACTATATAGTTGTGTTAAAGTAATGATGGTACGTGTTTAACATTATTCACATATTTTATCTATTTTCGATCCAAACCTGTCATATATTCACTTCGTATCTGCATCTTGAATACTCTAAATTCATACCGTGTCTGATTTGCATGTAACTGACTCTAAATCCGGGAAAAAAAAAGAGTTCAGATACGAAACAAGTAATATCCGGCCGTCCGGCGCGTTTCCCCACTGCTCGATCACGAGCTGTTTCCAATCCTCTCGATAAACAAATATCTCTTGCCTTTGCTTTGCTTGCTTTCATATGATGCTTAGATCGGTGCCTGTGCTGTCAACGAAAGGTTGAGGGAGGGATTGGCAGGCGCACTTCCACCAGCAGTGGTGCTTTGTTGTTCCAGCAAGCAGCATGTTGAGTGTTGATTGGGCGCTGGCCGTCGCTGTTGCATGCTTAGATAGAAGCTTCAGCGTGAGCCTTTCGATGCCTTTCGGAGCACTCCCACACGGACGAGCGATTCCCCCGTGGCTGACATGTGTGCCCTGTTGCACGAGTGATGCTATGTCGCTTCACGTCACTGCTCACGACGAACTCGCATAAAATCATCGTATGGACGGCGCTTCCGTTTCGGCGTGTCGCCCGCGAGCAGTGTGGATATGCTGATTGCTATGTGGGGTGCCGTGCACTGGGCCGCACGATGGCCACTACCAATGTGAAGTTTCCATCAGCTTTTCTCCCTTCCACTGGGGCACTGATAACTGATCGCTGGTGAGTGGTGATGATAAACAAAAGCATCTATCTTGCTTTAGTTTTTAATTAAGGATGCCTAGCTTTAGAAGCATGGTTTGTTCATTAGTTCTTTTATAGACTCCTATAAGCATCAGTTGGTTGTTGGGACTTGGGAGCTACGGGTAGATTGCCTAGTAGTGATTTGTGAACGTTCTCACATCCTCTACTTGCTGATGGAGAGAGAGAGGTAGAGAGAGGCTAGACGAGGGAAATGTGGTTATTAGTATGTGGAATACCGAATCTAATCCTTCGTCCCAGAATCAAGAGAGGAAAGGTACGGTGTTAATTGTATCTGAACAGAGATATGCAACCAACAACCGAGTATTGTTTTCTAGCTGAAGTATTTGCCAATTGACTTTTAGTTGTCGTTCCCGGCGTCGACGCCGTCTTTAATACATCAATTTGATTAATACCTTTTCTAATTTTGTTAGAAAATATATTAAAAACTAATGACATGGAAGAATTTTTTTTAGAAAATATATTAATATACTTTTCATGTGACGGATATAAATTCGTTAATATATTTCTGTGATCGAAATTTTAAAAAGTTAAATGCACCCATTCTAAAGCGATATGTAAAAAGGAGTGTATATTATTTTCCAGTAATTATTATTGTTATTGTTGCTGCTGCTGCTGGCTGCCTCTTCCTGTTGCATTTTAGGTGCTGGTTATACACGAGTGGACGCTTATCTTGCCTTGTTTTTCCAAAGAGAGCAGCATTTTGTACATCCACGGGTTGTTGCCTACGTTGGTCGTAATCATGAAGGTGTTAAACTAATCGTCAGCCGTACTGATGATAGATGTAATGCATGAGCTTTAATCCATAAATAAGTACCCTATTATACCCGACACTCCACTGGGTCTGGGCTGTGCACTGGTAGGCTATGCTATTTATTGTATTACATACGACATGCCTGACTCAATCTTATTAAGAAATAGGTTCGTGAGTTACTGCTGATACTCCTCGACTAGTATATCTCTACTAATATAAAAAAAGAGTCTATATGTTGTCTCCTCTCTCACGTACTAAAAATAGGCTCATGTTAAAGAAACAGCTCCAAAAAAACCGAGAAAAATCAATTGACAGGAAATTGGTTCCACCCTCCCTCTCCACTCGGGGCTCGCCCGCACTCATCCCCACTTGCCCATGTCCCCCACCCCCATAACTTCTCCCCTAAAACTCCTCCACCTCGACATCGCTACAATAACCTCCCTCAAGATGCCACAGCCTCCCCTCAATTCGATGAGTCCTGCCACGTCTCCCACGGGTGGTCAAGCCTTGTAGGCACCTCCTCGCTCCCGATATCATTCCAAACCCTAGGGGTTGCTGCCGTGGCGCCAAGCTTCCCATCCTCCGCTGCACCCACACGTGCCTCTGCCAAAGTTGAGCCCGAGGAGGAGCCCAAGCCGGCCAACACGCCCATGAAGAAGAAGCCATAGGATGTGGCAAGCGGGTCGAGGATGAAGTGTGCGCTGAGGAGCCAAATGAGGAGGGGTTAGCTGGGCGAGGTGGATGCCGAACTGTAGGAGCAGTAATGGGGGCATGTGGCACAGCCGAGTAAGGTTAGGCCTACCGTTGGCAACGACAAGGAGCTGGAGTTCCTTGATGCTCCTACCTCATTCCTTACCTTGCCTCCTATGTCCCATGATGCAAGGATGCAAAGTACCTTGCGCCATCACCGGAGGCGAGGAAGACAGTTGGATCCAGCCTCCCTCTCAACCGTCCTGGATTGCTCACCACATCGCCTCCTCCTCCCCATCGTGGTGCTGTCCCGGATCCGTTCGAAGCCCTTTGGGGAGGGAGATGCTAGATCCAACGACGCCATTAGTGCAGGCGATGAAGATGGCCGAATCTGGACTCCCCCTTCAGCTGCTGTGTGTTGCCTGCTGCATCGCCTCCTCCCCATCGCGCGCCATCTTGATTTTGTCTGGAGCCCGCCTAGAAGGAGAGTGGGTGTCACTTCCTTGCTCATCGACGGTGGAGAAGGAGGTTGTCGGGGATCAGTCATCCTAACAAGTGTCCAGGCCCCCCCGAGGTTTTAGAACGTTTTCCCCGAGCTCGGAGGACTGTTCCCGAGCCCGGGCCGAGGTCTCCCTGAGCTCGGGGGGCTGTTCCCGAGCTCGGGCAAGGGTGCCCTCGAGCTCGTGCTGACTCCCGCAATCTCCTCGACCTCGGCGCCTTCAACCCGACCTCTAGCATAGTTTCCCCCTCTCTTGCGTTGCCTCTCTCCCCTGCGTGGGAATTGGGGTCACCAACTCCTGTCAGATCCCCTGCGTGGGAACTAGGGTCAACCGCTTCTGTCAGATCCCCTACGTGGGAACTAGGGCCCAGCAACTCCTGTCAAGTCCCCTGCGTGGGGACTAGGGTCAACCTCTCCTGTCAAACTCACAGACATCACCCAACGTCAGCACTCGAGATCAACGCCCAAGGGACTATAAAGCATCATAACTACCCCAATCAAAAGGGGCGGGGGAAAACACGAGAACACAGAAACAACGCCAAGACTCAACAACACACAACAAGAACCTCGAGACACCCTCATACACTACATCCACCTCACCGAGCTCCCCCTCGGCCACCACTTCCGAGTGGCCCCCGAGGTCGAGCTCCTTGTTCATCCTCCCCCGAGGAGCCTTTTAGTCATCTTTCGCATATGGGCAAGACTGGAGTAGAGCTATTACCCGACCTAGGGGGCTCGAACCAGTATAAACCCCATGTCTCCCCTGTTCGTTTACCCTTCTTCCTCGAGCTGTGTGCCTGCCGACGCTCCCTCCTTCCCGGACGAGCACGACTTGGGGCTTCACCCCTTTACACGATCCTTTCCCCCCTCTTTGCAGTTGACGGTCCTGATCGTCGACAGAGGTGATTACTAGCAACACCACCATCTTCCCTCTCGATGGCCACCCTAACTCTATCTCTCTTGTTCCTGGTCTTCGCCACCGCAGCATTAGGCCTCCCCTAGATGCTACACCACTGGATCCAGCCTCCCCATCATGACGCTATTTCCGGCCGATCGGTGGAGAAGAGCAAGACAGAGAGAGAGGAGCCCTGGTACGGATGAACTAGCAGGAATCGCTAATTGATGCATGGAATGCCAGACCTTTCATGGTACTTAATAGTGAGTACTTCTCTTTTTAACATCTTCTTTTCAGCCACAGGCCAGTCAATTAAGATGTATGTCTCTTTTTCACGGTGAATTGCATGTTGTGGTCTTTGCTCCCTTTTGTAGTAGGATATCGATATGACTGTAATTGTGTAGCAGCTAAATTAATTGGTTTAGTTTTTTGTTAATTCTAGCTGCTGGTAACAGGAAGAGTAGAAATCAGTAGTTGTGATATTATGATAGTTTTGTAATTGCTTAGTAGGGGTTAATTAACTGAAAGAAACCAGCACAATCTTTGTTAGGTTCAGAAGTTTTGTTAGAAAGTATAATGGAATGGGGATGTGAAGTCGCTTGTTGTGTTTGAGCTCCTTGCTATGCTTTGAATGATCGATCTTTGTTGAGGTTCGTCTTCCACAACTGTTATTCACAGATCCGGACCTTAGTTGCCTCTGTTTGAGGTATCATCTTTTTGCTACTATCCATGGCCAATCTCCACTACTGTAGGTGAGATATGGGTATCCCTTGGGTAGATGGAGTTTCTTTTCCCTTTGTATAAAAATTCCAACAAATTTCAGCTAGCTCTCTCTGTATTAGACACTTGCATAATTTTGCTAGAGTCTGGAGATGGCGGAGGTGGTGTTGCTCGCATTCTTATACCTCTGTTGGGGAGTTATTATTCATTCTTGTGCTGTCTTGACAAGGTGTATAACCTAGCTATCTTTTCCTTTTTGCCTACATGATTTCTTCATACTAGGTTACAGAAGATAGGTTTCAGGTTGAATTACTAATATTTTGCTATTGGATAAGACCCATGTTGGGGTTTATTCGCTGAAAAATATATTTCGTCATAGTGTTATCAACAAATGGTTTTATGTATGCTGCAACTCTAGAACTAAAGTCACCTTTAGGTTATATAGATCGATCCCATTCTATAAACTTGGCTAGCCTTCTAGGCATTGAGAAATGGTGTTCCAATGAAATATATTGTTGCCCCTCTTAAAAAGAATGAGATATGTTGTAGAGAAAATGTACACTTAAGTTATATCGATATTTACAAATTTCGTTGACCTTTTATAAACTCTAATTGCGTCCTGCTTCCCTCTCCATCTGTATATCCTGGTGCTTCTTGCCGTATCCAAAAGCGTTGGTGCTTCCTTCCGTCTAGTTGTTGCTGATCGAGTCTTGCACATGTGTATCTCTCTTCATCTGTATAGCCTGCATTATTTTCCCAATGTGGGTTATGTCGTCCCATTTATTGCTGCTCTGCGTACTCTCTATTTTTTTAGCACCATCTTATTCTTGCTTATGGATTTATGGCAGTTCTTTATTCACCGCCATTGTTATGGCTTTTAATATTATACTTCCTAGATCTGATAAAAGAAGACTGGCATGGACTTTAGTCAGGTTTTTGATCCAAACCATCACAAAAGATTGCGGTTCCTACTAATTTTTGGTTATTATATGATGGAAAATTCACAGTGCCCTTCTTTGTCTTATTTAAATATGCCTTGCTATGATTCATCTTTTTTTTTACAATAAAGTAGAAAACCATCACATCTCATAGAGTCTGGTCAAAATGCTTTGATGATAACTAATGAGTCTATCACTCCCTTCTCAGGAATCCTTAGCATGGCTACATGTGCTTTCCTCATAGAATCTAATCTTTTTTTTAATTACAGTTGGACTTTTCTGTACCTACATTTTGAAAGCCCTAAGTGCATTCTTTTGGAGCTATATTTTCTGTCCCCGAGATTTATGCGATGTACAAATTGTTAGAATATGTGAATTACTCACGAATCATAGTATGTGTCAGTAGGGGTGGGCATTCGGTTAATTCGGTTTTTTCGGTTTAAAAATATTTCGGTTTTTGAGAATTGCTAACCGAACCGAACAATTTCAAAAACCAAACCGAATTTGTACGGTTCGGTTATTTCGGTGTTTCGGTTCACCGAAAAAATCCAATTAGCAGGTCCCCGACTCCCCCGTGCTCCCCGCCCGTGCGTTGCCTCGTGCTCCCCGCCCATGCTCACCGTCGCTGTCGTCGTCGCCGTGCCCACGTTGGAAGGGGAAGGGAGGGGGAGGCGACACCACAGCGGAGGGGCGAGGGAGGGAGCCGCGCGGCAGCGCGGGGGCGAGGGAGGGAGGCGGTGGCCGGCAGGTGCGAGGAAGGGAGCCCGAACCGCGAGCGGAGAGAGGAGGTGGTCGGCCAGCCATGCGCGGAAAGAGGAGGCGGCCGACTAGCCGAGACAGAGAGGGCGAGGGAGGGAGGAGTGGCGGAGAGTGGCGAGGGCGAAGCTAGGGCCGAGGGGGCGACGGAGGGAGGCGAGGGGGTGGCTGGAGGTGAGAGGCGAGGGGGCCGCAGGGGAGAGGGAGACGGAGGGGGCGCGACAGAGCTGCGCTCGGGGAGATTGAGGGAGGCGGCGGGGGCGAGGGAGGGAGCCGCGAGGCGGCACAGGGGCGAGGAAAGGAGACGGCGGTCGATAGGTGCGAGGGAGGGAGGGATCCTGAGCCACGTGCGGAGAAAGGAGGAGGTCGGCCAGCCGTGCGCCAGTGCACGGAGAGAGGACTCAGAGGAGGTGGCCGACCAAGCCGAGAGGGCGATGTAGGGAGGAGGACTGGAGGAGCAGAGGAGCGCCAGCCGAATGGGGAATTTTGACGGGAGAATGGAGATGACTCGGTGATTCGGTTTTTTGGTGTCTCGTTTTACAAAATCGAACCGAAAAATAAAAACAGAATAGTATCAAAATAAAAACCGAACCGAAAACTGAAAACCGAAAAAACCGATTTTTTCGGTTAATTCGGTTTGGTTTTTAGGTTTCGGTTTAAAATTGCCCACCCCTATGTGTCAGCATTTGTTGGCTCAAGTCATGTGAAATGCAACTATCTTTCTTCAGCTCCTTTGGACTCAATGGTCCTGCTCTCTAGCTTGCAATTTGTTGTGTTATACATAGTTACATGTAATGCCGCATTTTTAAAAAAAAATTTGGCTGAGCTACAAACACGAATGCACACACCCTACACACACGCACTCACACCCCACACGAAAGAGCACAGCGCCGTGAGCACCCGGGTGAGCAAGGCTCGAACCCAGGTGGTCTGCGTGCACAATCGCAACCCTCTGTCCACCAAGCCAAAGCTCAGTTCTCTAATGCTGCATTTTGTGTTTGGTTCATTTGTGCAACTACTAAGACTTGGTAAGCTCTAGGGGGAAAAATATTTTCTTTTTTTTTGAAACTAGAGTAAAATAACTGATGTGCTCTTTTCGAATTACAGTAGATTGTATGCAAATTAGTGTTACGTGTCCCTACTATCTTATGTAGAGAGGATAATTGAGACGTTGTGCTTTTGCCGTCTGATTCTTCTTGGCTGACTGTTATTTTGTCGTTATGATCAACATACTACGTATTGTAGTTTTCAGATTGTATGAGCAAGGAGGTCCAAGAGGATGATCAAACATATGCATATGGGTTTATAGCAGCAAATGCATTGGCCATCTAAGAAGGACCATCGATGCATTGAGATGTAGGACAATATGGCTGCAGTGCATTGTTGTCGAATTACTATACTAAATATTCTGTTTTTCATTTAAGTGGCCAATTAAATAATTTAGATTCACATTTTGCAGATATATATTGTCGTTTTTTTAGTACTAGTATAGTACCTTGTCTTCCGATTTTCTTTTCCCAGCACGTAATATATGGTCTTTTCCTTTTCCTTAATTCCAAGATACTTGTTTCCTTTTCCTTGAGATGATGCTGGAGGTGGGGGAGATCTGTTGTGGGCCACAGGGATGAGTTAGACACATTAAACAATGACCATCGGATGTGGGTGAGTAAAGCTGAGGAAAGATCTGAGAGGTTAATTTTGATGGAGGCAAGTTTCTGTGGACGTTTCGCTGGGTGCATGAAGGTTGAGCCATCTCTAGTAGAGTGCATTATTTGGAGTGAACGTAGAAAAGAATACTTAGGTGCATTATAAAGGAGTATAGATACTCCATTCCAACGGGGCGTCAACGTATCCCTGCAACAAGCGAGTCCTGAATTTTTTTTGTTTAATATTTTTTTTATTCTTTTTTTCAAAACTATGCGTCCGAAAATTTTTTTTACGGAAATGCCCCCCGTCGCCCTTGTATGGGGCGATCGCCCCATACACGGGCGATCGGTACCTTCGCCGTTTGCGCCGACGGCGCCGTTTGCTGCGTCGACCGGTGGGCCCCCCTGTCGCCCGAGACAGGCGGCGAAGTGCGTGAGCTTTTTTTCTTAGTTTTGTTTCGTAATTACTATATGCCTTTTTAATATAAACCCCATAACTTTTGCTAGGAGTGTCCAAATTAAATGAAACTTGTTTCTAAATTTAAATTTTGGAATGAGGAATTAGAGTGTAAAATAAAAATCCATGTGTTGTTTGCAGAAAAATATTTTTATTTGAGTTGAATGCTAGGCTCTAAGCGTGGATTGTGAAGGAATTATAATGTGTGTTGATCCATAATTCATGAAATAAATAGAATAAGTTACTACAACCTTATGCACTTCATTTTTGCAAAAATATCTAAATATGATTGCATTTTGAATCAAAGATGTCTAGTTTAAACCCTTTATAACATTCATTGTTCAAGCAGTTAGAATAATATCTGAACGACCTCAAAACTTGACAGAACCAGTTTTGTTGCATTCTTGGGCTTGCATAGGTTACAATTATGTAAAAATATTTAGATGTCACTTTAGGCTGCACTATTTTATTGTTGTCCGAACCAGGGTTTTGGATTTCGGTTTCGGATAAAATACCGTTCATGCCCGGAAAACGAAATTTCGGCGAAATTCGGTAATTTCGGACAAATCTCGTCCGGAAATTCAAATTCAAAATTTGAATCCGGTTTTTTTTCTACCGGGAAATACCGAATTTCGGCGAGATTGGGCGAGATCTCACCGAGATTGGGCGAGATTTCGGGTTTTTTGCACTGGCTGAAAAGTGGTCTAAACGTTATCGAACATTTTTGAAATTTTTTTTGGAGGTTCCTGACATAATTCTGATGTTCTCACAAAAATTTCAGCTGATTATCACATCTGAGGAATTTTTAAAAATTCAGAGAGTGGTACTGTCCTGATAAAACACTGACCGACAAGTTTGATCGGAATGAAAAATGGTACAAATCAAGTTATAAACTGTTGAATTTTTTTTTCCATGTTTATGATCCATAAATAATACTCTCATAAAAATTTCAGCTGATTATCACATGTGGTGAATTTTAAAAAATTCGGAGAGTGGCGCTGTCCAGACAGAATACCGATCAACAAGTTTGATCCGAATGGAAAATGGTACAAATGAAGTTAGAAACTATTGAAAGTTTTTTTGCATGGTTATTATGTATATATAGTGCTATCATAAAATTTTCAGATAATGATAAAACTGTATTAATTTTTAAAAATTCGAACAGCACTACTACCCTTTTAAAAGGCTTACCGGCAAACTTAAACAAAATTAAAAATTATGTAAACCATAATTTTTTTTGAAAATTTTACAGAATGGTGATAAGGAAGTTATTAATATCCCATAAAAATTGTGATTCATGATCACACTCCAGTGAATTTATAAAATTCTTACAAGGCACAGTACTATTTATGTTCTTTTCTTTTTTATTTTTGAAATATAATATAACAAACGAAGTTCAATGCTTTCATAGATTTTATTGACCAAACAAACAAAGTTTAAATTTTTTCAAAAATTTATACAATAGTACTGAGTCAATTATTAATCTCTCAAAAAAAAATTAGATTATAATCACACTCAAGAAAATTTATAAAATTCTGACAATATAACTGTCCCAATTATGTTCATTATGTTTTTGATTTTTTAAAGATAACAAATGAAGTTAAATTATTTTGAAATTTTTTATGTATGATCCTAAACCACTAAGGATGGTATTATAAAATTTTCAGATAATTATAAAGCTTGTACAATTTTATAAAAATCGGACAGTGTTTCTACCAAAATTTTAAAATATTTAAAAAATTAGGTTTTTCAACAAATTTTCATAGGAGATGACTTTCCTAAGGGTTATCGGACCAAATCCGGTCAAATCCGGCCCTAAAACTTTCAAAACCGGCCAAAAAACACGAAATTTCGGCCAAATTTGGCGAAATTTAGCCGGGAAAAACCGAAATCTCGGATTTACTGTAGCAATTTCAAATTTTTTTAAATTTTTTTCCCGGCCGGTACTTGAGAATTCGGGGTGGTCCGAAATCCGAAATCTCAGCGAAATTTCGCCGAATTTCGCCGAAATTTGGAACCTTGGTCCAAACATGCAATCGGTAAAACATTAAAATGGCCGTATCTTTCGCAAACGATGGTAAAACTCGATGAAATCAAATCTGACGAACTTAAAATTCTATAACCTATTTCGATGGAGAAAAATAACATCATTTGGGACAAGCTGGAGCGATAGGACATATCTGAGCCCTCCGGACGGTGAGCATACTCTTGAAGGTTGGGCGCGCTCTTTATTACGACTTAAAACTAAAAGGAGTACCACGAACAAAGAAAACCAAAGTAAACATCGGCGTCATCGAGTGCTTGAGGCCACTTCCCATTCGCCCATGCCTCGTGGGCTTCTGCCGCACGTCGCGCCTCTCTCGTTTCCTCTCTCTCTCGGCCTCCTTCTCCTCCGCTTCCTTCCTACATGCGTCCTCGCGTGCGGCATCGCGTTGTTCTTGAAACCGCCGCGTGAACTCATCCTGCGGTTGGCTTGGTCAAGAAGCCGTTGGTCCTCGGGGTTGATCTCCGTATCAAACCATCGCTCAAATTCACGATGGCGGAGGTGATCGCATGAAGCGTAAATTAGCAAAGTTTCATTCACAAATATTATGTAACCCGTCACGATTGTTACCATGCGGCGATCCTTGAGCTCTTCTCCGGCGGATCGAAGGCGTAGTTGCGGCACTTCAATACCTCCTCTTCCAAGTTGAAATTCCCCAAGAGCGGACAAGCCCGCAAAGATCTCCGCACATACACATGGGTGCTCTGACTCCACGAGGTAGGAAGAGATCTTGATACGCTAAATTCGCGGGCATGCACTTGCTTCTTCCTTTGCCTTCCCTTACCCTTTGCACTTGCGCCTCGGCATTTTCGATTGATGCTCACCCTCTATTCTTTCTCCGCTATTCTTTGCGAGACCGCTTGTGAGAACGAATGTTATAAAAGGCGATATCACCGGGTATGGAGCGATCGCCTCATATTTGAGCGATCGCCCCATATAAAGCGATCGCCTCACATTAGGCGATTGCCCCTACTAGAGGCGATAGGTGCACCAAAGCGTTGGTGTGTTGTCACGTCGTGTGGCATAGGCAAGTAATGCATAAATGATTTGAACAATTTATAGTGATAACGTTGTCATGTTACTAACTCGGGAGTTATACAATGTCTTCTTTGAGCGTAAAGCCATTACAAAAATACATCCGTACAACAAGTCAATCACGGCCACGCTTCCTAATCGGCCCGTGGGGTAGGTGAGTGGCGACGGACGGACGTCCCTCTAGGCCGCCTGCGCGCAGCGTGAAGTAGTCTTGGCGGCGAGGCCAAGTCTGTGGCGGCGCACTCCGAGAGCCGAGAGGGGTCGAGGTAGTCGGTCGAAAGGTACTCCTCCAGGTCGAAAGGGTCGTCGAAACCACCCTGGGGTCCTGCTGGGTCGCGGGACGACGAGGGAGCCTCCGCAGCCCACTGGCCCCACTGCTGCTGCGTGGGAGCGTAGCGAGGAACCGACGGGGTAGGGCGAGACGCGGAAGGAGCCTCCCCAGCCCACTATCCCCACTGCTGCGTGGGAGCGTGCGAGGAACCGACGGGTACGGCGAGGCGGAAGGAGCCTCGTCACCCCACTGTCCCCCTGCGGTGCGTGGGGCGTGACGAGGCACCGGGGGTAGGCGAGTCTTTGGGGCGAAGTGGCGTGGGGTGCTGCGTCCGCCGGCGTCTCGCGCCCTCGGCGGTGGCTAATCGAGCCAACCGCCTCACCGTCTCGAGGACTGACCCCAAGTGTCTCGGACTCGGCGGTGGTCACTGTATGCCCCTCAGTAGGTGCGTCAACATGGACCTGACCTCCACCTCAATCTCCGCCAAGAGCTGAGTCCGCATGTAACGTCGATTGTTATTACGTAAGTTACATGAAAAGGCGTGCCCATGTAGGTTCGATTGCGACACTTACCGAGGCGTTGTCCCTCCGGGACATCTGTGAAGGGTGCGTGTCCGCTACCGATGCTGCCGCGGCGACGTCACGGTCTTTGGTGTGTACCCCACCGAGGCGAGTCTGTGAGGCGAACCACTCCATGTCTTGATCGTACATGTCATGGTCGTCTGGCGGGTCTCGGTGACCCTCTCGTCAGTCAGCGGCGCCCCATTGCCTGACCCATGGCTGCATCACGGTCTGTGAATCGAGAGCCCACCGCAGCACCCATCTGGGTCATCCTGCAATGCAAAAATAGTAAGTACACACCACATTAATTTCGCAAAGATGCGGAGTAGTAGGACCAGGGCAAGTACCTGTGAGCGCCACGTGCGACAACGTGACGAGGCGGCAAAGGAAAGGACTGGAACAGGCCGAATTGCCGCAGCACTCGGTGCGGGAGTACTCCTCGGCGAAGGTCAAAGGCGAGCACCTTACGGGTGAGCCAAAGGCCTCATCTGGCGTGCAAAGCACGGAGACCCGTGAGGTGCTCGGGCGTGACGTCAGACGCGGTGTATGGCGTCCACCGCACGTCCTCGTCGTGGAGGCGGTCGAACTCCCGAACGAACTCCTGATAGGACCTCCTCACCTGTCGGTGCGCGAACCTCCGCTGCGAGGAAATAAGAAATGGCGAAGGTTATTCAAGTGCGTTAGTGGGGAAAAAGATATGAGGGAGCATACCTGTCGTCGGACCCAGTAGTGGCCCATGGTGGGCCAGTCCACCGGGTCGTCTCCGTAAAGCTCCTCGGGGTACGGTGTCGTGTCAACAACAGGCCTGCCGATGGAGAAGCGCTCCCAAGACCACAACTGGAGGAGTAGGACGCAACCTGATATCGTCGCGTCGTGCTCCGCCCGAGAGACGGCGTCGCACAGACCTCTGTACGTCGCCGCAAGCACACCGAGGCCCACGACCACCTTGCATCACTGTTTACAAGGGGAGTTAGGCGTGCTCTCGAGATGAGATTGGGCGAGTGTGTTACCTCATCCACCGGGTGTCGGCGATGTCTTTGGGCGTACTCGATCGGTGACGGTCCACCATGTTCCGTGGGAGGGCGGGAACATCACCCAACCGAAGAACAACGGGAGGTATGCCTCAAGTGGCGAACCACGTCCGCCTCCTCCGCGTCTTGGTGGAGAAGCCGAGCTGCGGCGTTCGCAACAAACATTATCGGCAACTTGGCGCTTCTATTTTAATTCTCAAAGAAAGAGGTACTCACCGTGGCCCGAAGTAGCCACGCCGTCGGACCGTGGCGCTCGGCCTCCTAAAGGGTGGTAGGGCTGCCGGGGTGCCGCTGCACCTCGGCAAGCGCGGACAACTCGGCGTGCCACGTGGCGAGGCGTCGTGCGGCACGCATGCTGGACCCGCGCGGGGAGGCCTAAGAGTGCGACCGTCTGCGGCGTCGGAGCCATCTCTCCGCCGCGGAAGGTGGAAGCGTGTCGTCTCGGTCTCCACCGGTCCACGAGTCGCGGCCAGCGAGGATCGGTCGTACCGAACGCGGGACCTCCTTGCCCGCTAACGGGCGATCACTGCTCCACCATCCTACAAAGAGGAAGTAAGCCACCGCTCGCAACTTTGCATGTAGTGCATTGCGTCGTTAAATTGCATTCACGGTAAGTACATGTACGTAAAGAGTGCAAGCGTTCGCAGCTTACCGTGGAACCCAGCGTGGGTCGATCGCGAAGCGGCTCGTTGGGCACCCAAGGTCGAGTGTCCCTAGCTCTCGGTTCTCCTCTGCGGAGTACCTAGACCGGTGGAGTCGCATCGGCGGTCACGTCCGGCGACTCGGGGCAAGGTCGCGCCATCGTGGCTGTTACAAAGCAAATACAACAGATTTGCTCGGTAATTACATGTGCACACGAAATGAAATGCGAAATAACGAATTGTACCATACTCAACAAACAATACAACCGAAGTGCGAGAGCCAAAAAAACTCGGATTGCAAACATACGAAGACAAAGACATGTTCGACGGCGCACACAGCGTCGAGAATTACATTATCCTCGTAGCTACTAACTGGAACATCGGAGAATTACATGATGCGAACAACAACTTACTAGTACATTGAAAATTACATCGAACATTACAACGTACATTACAACTTATCGGTCCATTGGAAAATACAAGATGGGAACAACATGGAAAGTTACATTATCCGCGGTTGCGACGCGCCTCAGACTCGTCCATATCGTTTCGAATGCGCCTTGTCCTTCGACGCTCGACCTTCATCTTCAACATTCGGATGTCCGGTACCCATCGATGGTCCGGAGAGGGGGCTGTTGTGAACGATCCATCCACTCGGTACCGTACACCTCATGATGCCACGTGTTGAGAACGCTCGCTTGTAGTAGTGCGGGAGATGAGCGGACGGCGAGATTGATGCGTCTCGGCGGCTGCGGCAATGACGTGCGAGCACGGCAAGTGCAGCAGGCGTGGTTTCTAGCAGGAGCACTCGCAATCAGCTGCTCGGAGTATGCACAGATGGGAAGTTCTCTCCCGGTGGGCACCCCTGCGACCTCGGTCACCGCGGTGCGTGGTATCTCCGCTCCACGCCACTCTCGGTGTAACCCGATGTGTCTGCGCCTTTCTTGTTTTCTTGGACATGTAGGTAGACACAACAGATTGAGTAAGACGATCGATTGTCCGACATACATCTTTGTGGAGGTCTTGTATCGCTCAATGAAATATCTCGTGTCCCTAATAAGACACCTCAACTATACCCACGATGGAAGGCATCCGGTGCCTTTCATTACCTGATTGTAAATCTTCGCCGAGTTCGTTGTCATGATCCCATAACGCGAGCCACCCTCGTCGTGCGAGAAGGACCATTTCTCCAAAGGATCATGTCGTATCCAATCGGTGAAACTCTTTATCTTTGGTACCCGGCCTCACGCCGAGGTTTGGGAGGTCTGTCGGCGGCGCTTTACAAGGCTGTGGGGTCCTCTCCTTGCTCATGGTACACCATCGGGTTCCTTGATGAACTAGCGGTACCTTTGGGATCCATTGATTGCTTCTTCGTTAGTTAGTCAACGTCTTCCAAAGCGTCGAACTTCCTCCGTTGGTTCTGTTTGCCAGCGCTTGAACATGTTCATAAGCTCCTTGTTCTGAGCCGACGGAAAAATTGGCACCCATGTGCCTCATGCACCACCTGCTCCTCGAGTCAGCCACTTTGTTGCTCCCACGACGGCGGACCCTTGTTGCATATCCACGATCGCCTTAGCAGCCTCGCATGTCGGTCATGGATAGCGCAAACATCGAACTGTCAAGAACAACCGCCACTTCACTCTTTCAAGGAACCGATGCAGTTCTCGTATTTTCCCCTCCACGAATGCCAAGCAAGCCGGTAGAACACGGTTGTTGGCATCCACCGCGATCGCATGATTAGAATCGGCCCTTGTACTTCCCGTGAGGAATGTGCCGTCCATGCAAAGGACCAGGCGGCGTCTGCGAACGCATTTATGCATGCGCCAGGCGAAGAATGCCGTTGCAATACCCACTTCCGGTGCACGCACCACCCGCGAGGAACTCCGCAAGGTCGATGGATGTACCGGGGTTCCTTTGTGCGATTGCCACGAGCAAGTGGGGAATATTCTCGTCTGAAGCCTCGACGCGTCGAACCGTATTTCAGAGTGTCCTTTTGCTCTCCATGCCTTTGCACAGCTAATCTTGTATGAAACCTCTCCTCCACGGTGTGATAATAGATTGAGGCTGCGGATGGGGATTGTCCACGATCGACCATAAAACACATTTGCCACCCAAGTGGGCGACAGTTGCGGTGTCCTGCTCCGCTTCTTCCGGCTCATGATTATGCTCCATCACTATGGAGCATTTCCGAGAGTCCGTCCACTTCCCTGGTATGCATGCACCGCCATGGGCACGAATCAACTACGCACTTCACGTCGTAGTCCTTCTTCTTGGACTTCACAACCACGAATTGCCGCGGAGAGACATTGCCCGATGCTTCACCGCATCCATCACAGCCTCCTTGTCTTTATATATGGCCCCTGCGTCACCTCGTTCTCACGATACTCCCATGCATCAATGTTCCCTTCATTCATTGTTAGGTCTTGAAATTGTAATTGGTCCACGCACGAGGATAGGCACCTCAGGGGCGTTGTCCTCCTCGTCGGAGTGCTCACCATCAGGGACTTCCTCATCCGCACGGTCCTCCTCTTCCATCAGGTCAACAATGTCCTCCACCTCCTCCCCCTCGTC
This sequence comes from Otatea glauca, assembly GCA_036346275.1. Lineage (NCBI taxonomy): Eukaryota > Viridiplantae > Streptophyta > Magnoliopsida > Poales > Poaceae > Otatea > Otatea glauca. Next base: position 35,462,466 of record CM070727.1, on the reverse strand, counting down.
GGCCACCCCTCGCGCCTCCACCGCTGTCTCTCTCGCCCCCGGTCCCTTCGTCACCGCCCTTGATCTTGTGCTCCTCGTCTCGGGCTCCTCGCCGCCTTCCTCTTCGCATCCTTCTACCTTTGATGTCCCCTCCGCCGTAATGTCCACCCCAACATCACGAACTTGCGACACCGATGGAGCTACCGAGTAGCATGTACCAACAACATGAGCGCCAACCCGCTCTACAGCAAAACCAACATAACTCCTCCATGTTGGCGTCGAGTTAATAGGAATCAACTCTCGTAAAAACGGTCTTGCGCTCGGCTCACTACTGCTCTGACCCGCAACCGAACACTCTGGGCATCCAAACTGAACATCCGAGACATCCACTCCAACAAACCCCTGTATGTCCTATCGCTCGGTCTGCATATGCCCCGTACGACTCTTGAAAATGATGATAGATCCACCCCATCCGCCCCCTGTGCTATCTCCCCATCTCCATAAAATATTTGGAAATACAATTTCTCCGACATGCTGCAACGTCAAGCGGAAAAATATTACTCTAAAATACAATCTACAAAACGTACATTGATCGTACTGCAAAATACGACTATGAATAAGTGATTCGACTAGCCTACTATACGGCCTAATATTAAATTTCTACTACATTACATTTGTATATATTGCCTAATACATTACTTACATAATAAAATTAGTAATACACGACCCCACTAAATTAAATTCATACCACATTACATTTGTATATATATTGCCTAATACATTATTTGCATAACAAAATTACTAATACACAACCCTACTAAATTAAATTCGAAATATTGTCTAATATTTCTCTCAGATAAATTTCTACATCTTGAATACTACATTAAATTTGCACATCTTGACAATACTAAATTAAATTTGTAAATACTACATACTACATTAAATTTCTGAATATTAACTGCTATATTAAATTTCTAAACAATACATAATCCTAAAATTTCTAAATACTACAACAAATTCCTAAATATTAAATGATACATTAAATTTTAAATACTGCATAACCTAACAAAAATTCCTACATTTACCTCTACAAAAAATTGCTAAACTAACTCTACAATAAAATTCAAAAATTTACCTAAATTTCTCGGCTCCTTCTCTTCTCCTTCTCTTCTTCTTCTCTTCCTCTTCTCCCTCTCTTTTTCTCCTGCGCTGCGCTCGGCTCCCCCTTCTTTTCTCTGCGCCGACCGAGCGGTGGGGGGTGGTATAAATGGCCCTGTCGCCCCTGTAGAAGCGTCCTTCTGAGGCGATAGGGGCCCACACGCGCAGCGCGTTAATGCAGTGCCGTTCTGATTGCTGGAGGCGAGCTATCGCCCGTGTATGGGGCGATCGCCACATACACGGGCGACGGGGGGGGCATTTCCGTAATTTTTTTTTCGGACGCATAGTTTTGAAAAAAAGAATAAAAAAAATATTAAACAAAAAAAAATTCGCGAGTCCTCTGGTCTTCTTTCTGAGCAGTCCACCTCAGCGAAATCAAGAAGGAACTACGGCCCGGTACGTTAGGATGGGCTAGACTGGGCTTGGACTAGCATGCTGGGGTGGGCTACAAGTTTGTCGGTACAGGAGCTCAGCAGCCTATCGTAGGCTCCGCCATGATGAATGGCCATGTTTCATGCCGTTAGGTTGGAGAGAGGCCAACCCTGGCTCTGGAGCAACTAGTCAAGAAGTATCTATAACTGAGTAATTAGACTGACTACTTTTCCTTTCTCTGAAAAAGAAGCTTATGTATGTTCCGATTCGAGGTAGTTTAGGCACGCACCTTTTCTTTGAGAATAGCAATAGCTGAAGGCAAGGCACTTTATGGTTTGAAGCAGGTATCGAGACTTTCACTTCCTCGAAAACACTAGCAATTGATCGGATTCACTGTCCCTGGGTATATCTTCTACTGAGACAAAAGCGGCAGAAGAAGTCAGTAGTGAATCAAAGAACTCATGCATGTAATCAGTGACTAGGGATCGATCAATCGGGTTTTAAACCCAACTCACGTACCACTTTCATCGGCGAACAACCGAACCCTTGGGACCTTCTTCAACCCCAGGATGTGATGAGTCGACATCGAGGGCTGGCACTTTCTTTATGCTAATCAAACTAGAAGTGAAAGTCAAGTTCTTTGAGTTGAATAGACGATGACTGGACACAACGGAACTCTTCCTCTCTAATAGGACAGGAGCAAGAGGAATTCGAAATTCATAACGCAATCCGCAAATAGAGACTTGTTTTTTTTCCGGTGGAAATCGAATTCGATGAGTTGGCTGCCTGCCATAATCTTGTTGTCTTCTTCTTTCCCATGTTAACCTTATCTTAGCCTTAGGCGCTGGAAGAACGTACAACATCTCTATCTATTTACTATTTTATAGGGAACGAGTGCTATCTGGAAACCAAGTAGAGTAGTGGTACGAGTCAACTTCCTCAGGAAAGCAAGTCAAGTAGAAGGTTGCATTTCATATCCGGTGAGACAAGAAAAGGCCTTCGGTACTATTATAGAAGTTCGGTACCCTTTTAATACCATGCTATTTCAATACCTGACTATTTAAATAGCTGACTTTTAAACTTACCATTGTCGGATTTTTTAAATGCCTTACGGGTGCGTCGTGTCGTGACGGTATGCGCTCTTTAGGGCACGAGCTGACGACAGCCATGCACCACCTGTGTCTGCGTTCCCAAGGGCACCCCTCTCTTTCATGCTCTGGTCCCGGGTTTCTTCCTGTGGTCTTCTAGCGTTAGAAGAAGTCGTGTCCGTCCCGGACATCTGCAACGTCCTCTCACGCCTTTTTTTGGGGGGACAAACAAAGATCAGGGAAAGACGGACCGAACCCATTCGGTGACTTTCGCGGTCGCCCTCACTGAACCGAAAATCATCTTAAAAAGAATCGCATTTGACAGTTTCTGCCCGGTCTATAATCAATAGTAAAGAAATAAAATGAAAACCTGTCAGAAGCGAAGCTTTGAGTTGAGACTAGACTACAGATTCTAGTATAGAAAGACCAGCGGCGACATCCGCTATAGAAGCTACCATCTGTTAGAACTCCCAATGGACATTTGAAGCAAGGTTCTTTTTAAGTCGGAGTGGACCTACTGGGCTTGAATCCGGGACGAAGCTGCATCGGGACAGAAGGTCAACCAAGCGAAGTCTAGTATGATCTTTGGTTCTTCCTGTCCGGTCAGTATTCGTGCCATGGTGAAAGAAAAACTTCGGCCCTCCCCTCTTATTTTTTGCGATGAAGCCCTTTGCTTTTAACAAGGCCTTGTACGACCTGTTCAATTACCACGTATAACTGTTTTTGCCAGAGGAGGGGTTTAAGGTTGAGCAGTTGGAGCAAATTGTTTTCAACAGTAAGGGAAGAAAAATAACAGAAGGGGCTGAGAGTCCTTTCAGTCTTCACTTTAACAACAATCATTTCCGCTTGAGAACCTGTTAGGAGTAACACGGATTTCCTAGCCTTACCCTCCACGCTTTTCCGCGAATCTCATAGGAACTCCTCTTTCTGTTATATACTAGGTCAGTGCTCATGTGTTGCTATGAAAAATAATTTGTTAACGAAATATAAAGATTAAGCAATAACGAAAATTTTGCTACAAGATCAAACATCTATTTCTTTCAATTACAAAAGCACAAAAGTTAACCAAAGAATAGCAAGCCTGTAAGCTCTACTCACCTCCGGTGCCTCGCAGAGGAGGCAACCGCACCGCGGAGTGCGGGGACGGGTCCCAGATGTCGAGAAGTCCGATCCAAGAAGTCGGGCTGCTACTGGTCCTCCTCCTCCGCGTCCCCGCCTTCTCCTCCTCCGCCGCGGCGGTAACCTCGAGGAGCCCGCACGCAGCACGAGAGATCAAGGAGGCATGCGGCGGCGAGCAAGACCACGGCGGCGGCGCCCATCTCAGTTAAATCTCTTTGTCGCGGGTGGTGTGAGGAGGAAGAGGTGGTCAGGCGGAGCGAAAAAGAAGCATTGTTTGTTTTTTTGGGTCGATCTGTTTTTTCTACGGTGGCTGTTTTTATAGAGATGGGTTGGGGGTGAAGAACGTACCATCACCAACTTCAAATTAGAAGTAGTAGAGATGATATAAGATAAACATAAATGTTGCAACATCAATGCAGAAAAATAGAAACTACATCGAGTAGATTGGATGGTTTAAAAAATACAGTAATAAGCATGAGAGAAGATGAGGAACCGTATGGTAATGCTTTGGATATTTAGTACCATGAAAACTGGTGTTCAACAATGTCGTGGGCTAGCGGCCACTGTAATACGAGGTGGCTAGATCTTGCGACGGACATGATCATGCCAAGAACGAGGATAACTCAGGGTAGCAATACGATATAAAATTGTAGCAGTTTTGCCTTCAGCACATGACCACAACCGTATTCATGTCGCGAATACTCCGAATTCAAATATGTATCCAGCTTGCCTTTATCCGACTTCGAATCCAAAAAAATTATTGGTTAAGATATATGAGATAAGTAATATCGATTTATATCTAATCTGTTTCCATCCCTAACGACAACATCCACGAAGGCATTAGTCAAGTCTGTTGCTGACGGCAGATGACCAATTTAATGGCTGGGTGTATTGTCAAAGGTTAATTTAGATGTAGAAAATCTTGAAATAGTATCCTTAACTGTTCAGATTGGTTACCAACCGTAGCGAACACTTGATGCATTCATGCTGTTTTCATTCAGAGGGCCTGTTTTGTTTACCGCTATAATTTGTCATATTTTGTCACACTTCAAGTTAGACAAGTTTGACCATTAGCGACATCTGTGAAAAGATTCTTTTTATCCCACTTGAGTCTCACATGTCAATGACTCAAAAAAATATAGCAAGATTCCCTTTTGCAGGTCAAAGTATGACTTTGATTTTGATGATCTAGCCTTAGAGGAGTTTGACAAAAGGTTGTGGTAAACTTTGTCAACCTTAGCATATGAACCAAACTTTCGCAGTGATTTTTTCTTATGCAAAGAACATCAAATTGATCTTACTAATGACTTATTTTACTACCCACATTTGCTATCAAAATATATTAGAGGTGCACATCACTAAATATGTGTAACATCCCAATTTTTGCATTTGAATTGGTTTTATGTGTTTTAGCATATTTATGAATTTTAAGAATTTTTATTGCTAATTAAACCATAATATGGATTTTTCCTATGTAGAAAAGGATTTAATATGATTAATATTCAAGTGAACAATTGTAAAATTATTTATTTGGGTTCCATGTGCTCTAAAGTATTTTAGAGAATTTTATGGGATTTGTTCTTGCTTATCTGCTATTTGTTTGAATCATATTTGCATTTTCTGTATTTTCTAAAAAGAAAAAGTATTTAAAATTCAGGGAAAAACTTTTGGGTTGAAACCAGTCCAGTCCAAGTCAGCGGTGTGGCCCATCCTGGCGCTACAGCCAGCCTAACCAGCGTGCCAGCCCAGTCTGCCAGCCTATTTTCACTCATGAGGCATTGACAGGTAGGGCCCATCTGTCAGGGTTGTCGTCTTCGTGCATGACATGGACTCAGAATCCAGGCTGTATCCGCCATGGACATCACCTCCGTTTGGTGTTCCACACGGACTCTAAGGGGTATTTAAGGTGTGCATCGGGATCGCCTTGAGCCAAGCAGCCGAAGCCCTAGCCCTGGGAGCCTCAAGTCGTCGTCGTTTTGCTGAGATCTGGATTTTCGCAGGTGTGCCACTGTGGGAGAAGAAGCTTCAATTCCCCACCGTTGTGAGTCTTTGAGCCTTTGGTCTTACCGTTGGGCTCACCGCATCGCGATCTACCCCGTGCGTGCATCATCTCGTCAAGAACGATGACCTGGAGCTCACCTAAGCCGTTGTAGCGTGATTTCAAATGAGATGACCCGAAGGTCGCCAGAGCCACCGTAGCTTGCCATCAACGACCATAGGTCCCCGCGGCCCACGCGAGCTGATTTGTCGTAGATGTGGCAAGCCACATAGTGCCACGTGGTGCTGATGTTGATGCCACACAAGCCCTCAAATTTGTGTAGATTAGGTCTACCATGAGCCGTGTCTCTAACGCGAGGGGCCCATTTTTCACTCAAACGTGCTGTGAGCTAGGTCCACCAAGACTAGAGCCATGGGTGCGTGGACTCGATCTATGGATCGGGCGCCCATATGTAAGCCTATCTAATTTTTATAAAATCTAGAAAAAAAAATCAAATTTTAATTAAAAAGGGCCGAGCCTACATGTTAGTCTCTCAGGAGGTAATATTCTATTTTTTCTCTTTTTGTTGATTTATTTGTCTCATGAATCTTTTGAGAGCCTGTTATTCTTCATATGAACTCCGATTGATCCAATTCAAATTTTTGAATTTGTCTAAATTCAAGATCTACCTTTTGGTGAATTTTATTTGAATTTTGGAGTTTATCTTTTATCTATTTTGTATTTAGTTTAGTTCTCATCATTCGTTTCACTTAGACGTTCAAGTGTCGGGAGCGTACAAAGGTGAAGAGTTGACTCAAGTTCAAGATCCAGATCAAATCAAGAGTTGTTCCAAGCAAGTTGTGCTTTGATTATGTTAAACCCTGTTTTACAAATTATTATTTTTAATATATTGCATTATATTTCAAATTATACTGTCTTCAAATAATTTGGGAATTAGTTATTCTACCCATTTGAATTATACCTACCTTGTTATTTACTATGCCATATTTATTTGTCACCTTAGGATGGATAATTAATAGTTGGTTGCTAATATATACCAATGTAGGTTGGTTAGAACATGCTTAATATGCGTAGCCATGCCATGAATAACTAATATCTTTTAAAAGTGCAAATCCAAATTTGACTAGTGATATATGGAACATGTTTATGAAAGGGTGTGTCATGTGTTATCACATAATGATATTGAGTTATTGATGGCATGTGTTGCATGATAATCAACTGGGATTGTAAATGTTTTAGATTGAGACATATGGTAGGAGGTTGTATGCCAGGGTGGGTCTATGTGACATTTGGGTTGGAAATTATGTGGGAATCATTTGATATTTGGATACTATGAAAGCTTGGAAATATTGCCTCAGTCAATTAAGGACTTAGGACAGATCTAGCTCAGTAAGTTATTGAGTCTAACATATTATATTTCAGGAGGATAACCAAGATATGTGCGCGGTTGGGGAAGGTGTGTGTTGCAGTGGCTCCACATCTTGAACATTCATTGTTTCTAGTCCAATGATGAGTCCCTCTTATTCTTTTGCTCTATGTGAGAGAGATAGTGAGACTAGGCTTATTGGGAGTATCTATATTTAGGTAGAGTTTTCGAAAGGTTTTGTTATGATCTTGTTAGTCGAACATCAATGGGTACGTGTTTTGGCCGAGATTATAAGATCGGTCATATCTTGTGGGTAAAGTGTATAACCTCTAGAGTGTCAACCTATTCGAATAGTTGTGTCCCTGGTTATGGACAATAATAAGAAATTTCGATCAAGGGACATATTTAATAAAATAAAACTTGGTAAGTGATGAGGGCATCATTCATTTGGATATGCTCATACAACATGGTCTAGTGACAAGAGCTCGTGCATGTAAATTAAATCATGAGGTGAGCTCGTTTATCGCTGTTCATAATAATGATATTGAGGATGGGATGCTACTAAGTATTTGTGAACATGGGAGAAGCATTACTAGGACAACCACAAGCACTCAGTTTGTTGGCACAATACAGATTGATGCCAAGTCGAACCGGCCACCTCTACTCCATGTTGGCGCACTTTTCGAAGGGTGCCATCACCTCCATGCAACCACATCCCTAGATGGGCTCCACCTTGCCACGCCAAATCAAGCCAGACTTCAGGTCATCCACAATTCGGGCTATGTGTTTAGTTTGAAGTCAGAAAACAGATCCCTAGATGGGCTCCACCCTTGCCACGCCAAATCAAGTCAGACTTCAGGTCATCCACAATTCGGGCTATGTGTTCAGTTTGAAGTCAGAAAACAACACTGCATTAAAACGAGCATATCTCCCTCATACGGTGTCCAATGGAGTTCTTGTGCTCGTTAGAAAGATAACGACGAGATCTTTCCAATGGATCTGGTCCCAGCCCCAGATTCATTGTAGAACAGCTGGAATCATCGAAATAATGTGTTGTATTACTGTTTTAGGCTGTTTCGAGCTTTGTAAGCGTGTGGGGGCCCAAGCCCAGGTTGTGTGCGCCCCCTGGCCGCACAAATCCTAGGTCGACCCCCTCACGTCCTTCCCTCTCATATACTCAGTAGCCGTCGCTTTAAACACTTGGGTTTTGCTTAGATTACGACTAGACTATGTCAGTTTTTCACCGTACATCGGTTTGTGGAACCCCAACTTGTGTGCTTAATATAATTCACAATTTCAGATTACATCTTCTACATTCTTGCTTGTGTTCTCGATTTGCATGCAGGGATTAGCTTTCTTGGCGAGATTAACTGTGTTTGTGCGTGGTTGATAACCAACGGAGCTGTGGTGTAGCGATTGCAGGGTTCGAATCAGTTCTGATTGGAAGCCGGATCATCAATGTTGAGTTCTCCATCAATCGATTTACAACTACCTGTCGGAAGATCGGGACACCGTTTTCATCAAGTGGTACCAGAGTAACGTTTGCCTGATAGGTAATCCTTGTATCCCCACTTTTGTTTTGCCATCGTCCTAGAGTCCAAAAGAATTACCCCACAAAAAGTTCCTCATCGTTTCCGCTGTCCTACAACCCCATGTGCCTTTGAAATTTTCATTTTCAGTTTCGCTTTGTTGAGTTCGTGTCCATCATCATCGTCTTGTTGCTGGTTTGAAGTCGTGGTCCTAGTCTCTAGTTGTCATCTTCCATTGCCCTAGTTCTTGTTTGCACCGTGAGTCATCCCACCATCGCCAACCCCCAAAACCAAACTGAGTCCTACCCGGTTTGCCCCTACCGCCGCCTTGTATTATATATCCCACTCCGTAAGCCCTACATAGGTCGCGAGCTGCGATCCCATTACTGGCTCAGCCCTAATCGAAAGGAAGAAGTAAAGTTCCAGGCAATTCTAGATTGTGCAGTGTTCAGTAAAACGGGCATAACTTTTGCATACGAACTCCGATTAGAGCATATTTTTTTTGTTTTGAAGAGGATGATGAGGCGCATGTAAAAGAAACACAAGTCTTTTGACTTTTTCAATTTTTGACCCTGAAAATCGGCCTCTAAGACCAAGTTATGGGCCCTGAAAGATTGCTGTGCTATTTTTTCCATTCTTTCGGTTATCTGTTTAATGTGAGATTTTTGTTTTTCCTTTGAGTAAAAAGAAAGGAAATAAAAAAAGGCAAGTGCAAAAAAAAAGAGCCACACTGAAAATTAAAAAAAATTAGAGAGAAGAAAAGAATCAAAAAGAGGGAAAAAGAAGAAGATAATCAGAATTGCTTGAATCCTTCGAGTCCTTTGTACTTTGATATATCCCTTGCTTGGTTGAACTATTTCTAAAAACATGATTAGGCCAGCAACTGTGACAAGTGCATTAGACATTTATTCAGCTTGCTAATTTGATTTCGATATTGCTTATTCCTTGCTACCTAACATTGCCTTCCGAGCTCCACATACTTCTTATCAGTTCAGGTTCTCCTTTGCAATTGTCTCACTCACGCTCCAGTCACTGATTATACCAACCGTTGCTTTGGTAAGAACATTTGTAAGAGCATGGTAAGACGCTTGAGAGTGAGTGATTCTACCTTCCACCACCTAGTTAGTTGATAGGGATAATACTCTTGTGTTGTCTTTTATCTTCTACTAACAATGATAGATTCGCAAGCTGAAGCTGTGGATGGAGAGGAGTGTATTCCGAGAAACGAGTTTAACAACACGCTAAATGGCATCAATGCAAACATCACAAAGATCAGTCAAGACAATGAGCATAGATTGGAGAGAATAGAGCGAAGAATTGCCAATCTTCTTACAAGGATGGAGAACTTTGAGAGACAACCGTCTCTCAATGGGGCTCAAAGAGTGGAGGAGCATGAAGAATCTGTCGTGGGAGATGATGTGGATGGAGAAGACCGCGACGCCTTCGCTGCTCGCACTGCTGCACAAGATGTATGACAACAACGATGCCTAAATCATAACCGTCATAGTATGGGAGGTAATAATTTTAATCAGCGCAATGGTCGTAGATATGATGATCCTTTTTCTAAAGTTAAATTTACCATACCATCATTTTCTGATGCATATGATGCTGAAGTTTATTTAGATTGGGAAATGACTGTTGAACAAAAATTTAACTCTCATTTATTTCCTGAAGTACATAGAGTCAAACAAGCTACTAGCGAGTTCAAAGATTTCAATACCATTTGGTGGAATGAAGTAGTAATTTCTGGCTTACAACCTGATACATGGGATAGATTAAAGCATGCTATGCATAGTAGATTTATTCCTCTTTATATAAGTGATCTACGTAAGAAATTGCAACACTTGAATCAAGGTAATAGATCTGTAGAGGAGTACTATTAAGAGCTACAAATAAGCATGTTGCGTTGTGAGGTATTTGAGGATGAAGAAGATAAGATGGCTCATTTTTACGGGGATTTACGACGTGAATTTCAGGACATAATTGATTACAAAGATTATAATGATATCAATAGATTGTTCCAGCTTGCTATGTGTTGACGTCAGAAACTTGAAGTAGGGTTTCTGACAACATCACACCAGACGGACACCTGGTTCAGAGCATGCCAGTCGATTTGACCTGTAATCGACAAGGTAAAAATATGAAATTCACTCAAAGCCGATCGTGAAGATCAATCGGCTTAGATTCAATCAGCTCAAAACCGATTAAGTCAAGGAAAAAGGGTAAGTCTAACTAGACGATTAAGGCTAATCAGAGGATAAAGGTAGATTGATTCTGAAGAAAGCGATGCGCAACAAAATCAGAATAAATCGAACCTGGGGTGTAATTTGAAGAAGATCAACGGTCGGCGATGCACAACTTTATTGATCAAGATTGAATTACAAAGACTAAATTAGAAGAACTACTCCTAGTCGACAGGAAAAAGTAATGTAAATTGGTGTGTCTGATTGTGATTGATCTTTTTTGCAGCTCGCCCTTGTCCTCCTTTTATATTCGTCGACTGATCGTGTCCTATTACAACACGTTACAAAACCTAATCCGTATCGGCCTCAATTCGGATAGTTTTCCCTTAAAGATCTTTACCGTTACCAAATATCTTCAAATCTTTCCAAATCGTCCGCTGGTTACTGCATGTTGACTTTCTTTGCCGATTTTGACCATACCTGCCAAATTTTGGTGCAAACACATGTCCCCCATTTTTGAGAGATGACTTGTTATCTTTCAAAAATTGCAACTATCGGTTTTTCTCCATCGGCTAACTGCTAATCTTCGTACAGTAACTGCTGCTTTAATTGCGCCGTAATTTTCTGACATGCGTGTAGTGCATTTTAACTGCTCGTGTCTTTTGAGATCCATTTCCCACCGCTTCAAATTTTCACCGTGCTATAAAATGCGGCCCCCACACGGTCATTCTTCACGCGATCGAGCTTTCGAACCATCTGCAATCAGCTTAAGCTCTTCGTTTGACGAACCTTCAAAACAATCTCTTAGCTCAATCACCTTTCTAGATCGGCTTCAATGGACTCGAGTCAGGTACTCATTCCGATCCCATATAGCAATGATCAATACTTTTTGGGTCCCTTAGGAAATCTAGATGTCAATACTGTCACAAATCAAGAAATTCCTCGTCTTCCTTTCTCGGCTTCTGGTCGTAATATAGAAGGTTGGAATAAAAGTTTTAGAGCTTGGCCGACAGCTCTCAAGGAGTGGAGGAATTGATTTATTAGAATGGCAGCCCAAAAGAGGTGTGAATGGGAAAAGATGGGTATAGCCGAATGCATCCCCCTTTCCTTAGCCGATCCAGAAGCCAATGAGCCCCTAGTGGCCACGACTTGTTATTTTTGGTCAGATTGCTTCAATGCCTTTTTGTTTCGTACTGGTCCCATCGGCCCAACTCTTTTGGACGTAGCCCAACTGTGTTGCCTTAGGCCAGATAGTGAACAAGTGTCGGCTTTTAGTGGCAAGCCCAGACATAAGCTTATCAAATCGAGGGGTGAAGGATGGGCCAAATACATCAGTAATAATAATAAGGTGCATGGACCAGTGTCGGATGAAGAACATGTTGCTTTCCTTAACCTTTGGCTGGATCGATTCCTATTTTATGGGGCATCCCTCAGGCCGACTCAAGTCAATCAAGTTATAGCAAAACAACTTATTGAAGGTCGTCGGCTAGCATTAGGAAAAACCTTTCTGGGTGCTGTGTATCAGATGTTGTACGTAATAAGGAGTCGGCTTTTTACTGGTTTTGAACATTTTACTGTTGGCAATGTGGGAGGTCCGATGTGGTTCGTGCAGATCTAGTTATATTACCTATTCAGCCGCCCTTTCAACCTAAATTTAGTTGACGGGACTCCTTTCCCAAGAGATGATACTCCAGAAGGCGCACCTTTCCAATTCAGGGAATACCGATCTTTTGGTGAAAGATTTATGATGTGCTCCAGTAATGAGACAAAGATCACACCTATCGGCTGTAGAAATTTTTTATCATTCTTCCTGTAATTAGACACTGAAGACTTCAAGCAACATGATTTCTATAGTTACACTGCCACAACTGATTTTCCTTGGCCCTCTTTCTTGCATTTAGAAGCCGACAGCTCTTTGATGCCTAACGAGACCCTTGACTTTACAAACTTTTCGTTTCTCCATGCGTTTTTCATGCCGGCCTTCACACCAGGAATCGAACATTCCAACCATCGTACGAATTTTACCATCCTTCAGTCTATGCAAGACAACTTGGTTTTGGTCAAGTGATTCCAAGCTTACCACTCCTTGATCGGCTACAACTCAGGGCTAGAGTCCGTAATGCTACTGCAGCCAAGCTGCTTTTAGAAATAGCCGACGAGCTCCAACTTCGTAGCTTTCCTCATTTCTTGTTGAATGCCCATCGGGCAGGTGGTTTCACCTCATGGTGGTCGGCTATTGCGGATTCATTGTATATTGAAAAAAACTCCGTCAATCATAATCAAGGACTTCTTTCCAGACCTACCAGAGCAGACATTAGTGTCTAACAGCGATTCTAGCAATGAAGCTAGTTCATCGGGTTACACTAACACAAGCTTAGAAAAAATAACGAGCGAGGTATCGGCCTTTGATCAACTTCACCTTATTCGTCTTTTATTTTTCCTTAAGACATTTTACTGACCGACATTTGTTTGCTTAATAGGTCAAGGCTGCTGGCAAGAAACCCATTGTTGGCCAATCGGGTAGTGGCCAACAAGATAAAAGGCCACACCAATCGACTGGCCTTACTGGGTACACCTCGGGTACCTTGGGTATCCAAAGTCCGTCACTATCGGACATGAGAAAAAACAACCGAGTAAGTATAACATGATCGACTGTCATCTCTTTTTATCCTTTCTGCAACTAACTCTTAACCGATCACAATTTCAGAAAAGAAGAAAACTAAGTACAAAGAGGCTTCGGCAAAAAGGGGATTAAAGCCCCAGGAGCAGAGTGGCGAGAGTTCGCCACACGCGTCAGCTACTGCAGAGGTAAGCAGTGTACTTTTGATCAACAACTTATGTCTTCAAGATGTTGGCTTATCCTTTGCCTTTTTCCTTAGCCGACGCCATCTGTGCAGGTCGCGGCAATCTTAGCCGACCTCCCCGCTGCTTCTCTAGGAGTTCTTTCTCCGTCTCTGCCGATGCCACCAGTCACGACGGCTGAAGCACTTCCAGAGTCCTCCGACCCAACCAACTTGTTGGGATTCTCATTAGCCGATCTGGATGATCCTGAGATCATGGCCACTGACGACTACGATGCAGAGATTAGAAAAATACTTGAAGTGTCAAAGGAAGCATCGGATGCAGTCACCTCTGCTCCAGGTATGCAAGAGCGTCTCAACAAGCTCTTCGACCTTGTAATGAAGCCGCAATCGGAGATCCTGACCAACAACCAGCCGATCCGAGATGCCATGGCAGCATTCGAAGCTGACCTGCCACTATTTTGTGCTATATCATGTTGAATGAGCATGTTAGCTTGAATTGTGCTATGGATAAGATTTCTAAAATTTCATCTCTTAAGTCTTTATCTAGCACCTATGCCTACTGTTTTAAATTCAATTTATTTGGAGATTATGGCATAGATGGCAAGTTTCTTGTTTACAGAATATACATTACTTGTGATAGACTTGCTGAATTGAAGCTTGCTATTTTGGGCAATCCTAGTTGTATGCAACAGCTTGTTTCATGTAAGGCACCTTCAAATTTTCCTGATATGTGTGATACCCATAGCTTGCTACCTCATTATTCGAATTTTAGTACATTGACATGTATTACAAATCAGCATGTCATAGTTGATGAGTGGAAGCCCAGTAAAATTATGTCACCGTTGTTGGAATTGTTTAATATTGCTTGTTTACAATCTGGTCATATGAATGAGCTATGCTTGTTACCAAAACTTGTAGTTTTGCCCATCAATGTTATTGAACAAGGCTTACAAAACATAAGTATTCTTTATCTAAGGTCAGGGATAGATATGTGCTTTACTTATATTTGCAAATTAAGTTGCAAATTGAATCTTGTTAATATTTATGTTATATGCTTCATTTATAACCACAAATTGAGTTGCAAAATTGTGAGGATAGGTGCTTTGCTTAAATCTGATTTCCTCATTTGTTGTTATGTAAATATCATTCCGCGAATCCAAAAGAACAATGAAATATGCGATATATACATACACGTTGTTCTTTTTGTCGGTTATTTCTTTTCCAGCTTGTCCAAAACCAAGTATGGTTTTCCTTCAATGAGGAGGAAGCATCGGAGAGTAGCAGCTTTCATCAAGCCATTATTTGCTGGAAAGAAGTGTTGAGCTATATGGATAATTATCAGGTGAATCCTCTAAATGTTTTTCTTATCTTTAAAATATATAAAGAGGTGGAGTTACCATTTTATTTAAATAAATGCAGGACCTATATGATAATGTTTTGTGCTAAAGACGAGCTAAAAGGTGAGCTTGAGTCGAGGACGACTCAAATTCAAGAAGGGGAGGATGATGAGGACATCACTACTATGGATACGTCCACACCTAGTTGGACCAACTCCGACACGTCATCCATTGGCCAAGAAGATAGAGCTATCAAATCCATCACGTTGTGGAATCCAATTCGGCTTCCAGATACCAGGCTAAAGTAAAATAAGCATAAATTTGGCATACGGAGTCCAATTGGAGAGTTCTTGTACTTGATTGAAATCTTACAACAAGACCTTTCAAATGGATCTGGTCCCAGCCCTAGATTCATTGTGGATCATCCGGAATCATCAAAACAATAAGCTACATTACTGTTTTGGGCTGTTTTGGGCCTTGTAAGCATGAGGGAGCCCAAGCCCAAGTTGTGTGCGACCCCTGGCTGTACACAACCCTAGGACGACCCTCTCACGTCCCTCCCTCTCATAAAATTAGTAGCCACCGCCTTAGAAACTTGGGTTTTGTTTAGTTGTAGTTTTCCTTGGTGAAACTATTTGGTATTCTCTTGTTCGGCGAGATCAACAGCAATACTGAGTGCTTGAACCCCACATCAATACTTCAATTATATTTGCAATTTTAGATTGCTTTTGCTTTGTTCTTGCTTGTTCTTCGATTGCTTGCAGGAATTGATCTTCGTGATCAGGTCAACCGGGTTTTGGCACGGTTGATAACAACTCGAAGTTTGGTTCAGTGATTGCTTGGCGTCGGCCGTAACCTGGATCGTGAGGGTCATCTCCACTAATCGATAGTTATCCATCTCACCGAAAGATCGGGCCTCCGTTAACCCTCATCAAAGACATATGGAAGAGAAAAACCGGCTCTGATACCAATTGAAGGACCGAGATGGCGAATAGAAGCAGTAAACATCGGCCCGACTTAAAAATAAAATTGATGAATCTTTTGATCATTTCATCCAAACACCGTGAAACTTTGTAGACACCTTCCTATGGATATCAGGAACCTATTCCAACCATCAATCGCAAAGATTGATGTCAATGTTATGATCTTTTTCCAATTTGAGGAAGAGTGCACAAGAAAGGGTACAAGAATAAAAACTTGGCCCTTAGCTAGCACATGGGTTCTTGATGATCAAGATGATCCAAGATGGCTTCCCACATGTTATAGTAAGCTAGAACATAAGACAAGAATGCCGAAAACCCAATCTTCCAAGAATCATCCTGTCATGAACAAAAAGCGGTTTTTGCAAGAAAGAACACAAGATTTGCCTACATGATTGGGATATGGTCTGAAGAAGACTCATACATCAATCCTTCATCCTTAGCATAAGATCCAAAAGCATTTAGAAAGAGGGGAGGCAAATCCAACTTGCATGAAAGTAAATTGCAAGAATGTAAATTGCGGAATTTAAAGGCACAATGTAAATGTGGAAAGTAAATTCAGAATTGAGAGGAATGGATTAAAATTTCATTTCTGGAAGTGAAGGACCATGTGGAGGTCCATCCATGTTTGTGATGAGTATTTGACTTTATTTGAGCAAGGTGTGCTCAAGTTTGAGTTTGATTTGGATTGATTTTCAAAATGAAGCAATTTGAGTTGTTTTCGCCAGAGTGGCGATCTGGTCGTATGGGCCGCGGTAGTGATGAGTTGCATGGTTTATTGCACATCTTTGTGGGTATTGCTATGTGAGGAGTTTCCTTGTCTTTGATGGTTGCAGGGCGACGGTGCTAGGTCATGGTGTGGCGAAGGATGACCGGGACTAGGCGAGGCGTCGGAGGTCAGACGGTTGGGAGATCGCGGAAGATGATCGGAGGCGGAGTCGGGCAAGTCAAGAAGACAAGGAAAGGAGTTGATGCTAGCTAGATGCGCGTGGATCAATGAGGGCCGTCGGATTGAGGTCTAGTTGATAGGTTAGCGGGTCTAGGTAGTATGCTTTGAAAACCGTGCAAGAAAACCCGGTATGTGTGTGGGTTTTGGGTTAGCCCTTGCATGGCTGTGTGTGTGGGTTAATCCTAGCCCTTAGATGAGTGCTCTAGGGTTGAGGACTCATCCAAGGGTGGTAGGTGGTCCAAGAGTAGTATAAATAGGGGTGGAGGGTAGCCTCCTTCCCTTGAAGGTGTTGAGGTTTTGATGCTCATTTGAGCTTTGCCCACATGAATGTGAGGCTTTGTAACCTCCCTTCCAGAAATGAAAGTTTTATTCATCCACCTCTGAATTTATTTTATGCATTTACATTATGTCTTTACTTTACGCAATTTAAATTCAGCATTTACTTTCCATAATTACATTCCCGCAATTTACTTTCAAGTAATTTGGATTTGCCTCCTCCTTCTAAATGCTGCTGTTCTTGGATGTTTTGAGTGTGTTCATATGGTTTTACATCTCTTTTGCACTCTTGGATTGAGTAGAGAACATCTTTTCTTTCAAGTTCCAACTTTGTTCTGAACTTGTTCTTCGCGCAGCAGTCAGTGTTTGATTTTTGTAAAAATATAGAAAAATCCTTTTTGAGTGATTCTTGTTGGAGGAGGTGCGGGACTCTGATATCCGCTTGCAGAAAAATTTTGGAGTTCACTTGTTGTACCTTTTGGGCGCCATGAGGTGAAAACCGAGCCCCAAACGTTCTGCTCGAAGTTCTTGACCAGACTGTGTTCTTCGATTTTTCGTGTTTTTTCTGTAAGGCTTTTTGAGGAGAGATTTGGTGGAGTTCTTCAAGACTCTGATGCTCACAGGGAGAAAAATTCTAAAAATTTTGTGAGCTACAGAAACCCACCAACCTCCTGTGCAAATTGAGGACAAGTTCTGGGAATTCTGCTTTTGCTTTTCTGAAAGTGACTTTTGTGATTTGAATTGATGTCCTTTCAAAAGCAAGAGTTTGAATTGATTCCTCTTTATCTTGGACACTAGACAACCAGGATTGTGACTCAAAAATCCCCACATATTTTATGGTACTTATCCATGCAAGCTTGGGGTACACATAGTTGTCTAGTTTTTCGGGTTTTTCACAATTCCTTTTGAGCGATCTTGTCGAGGTTTTTGTTGGAGTATTGTGGGGGAATTTTTATTTGCGACCATTCACCCCCCCCCCTTTGTTCGCCATTTCGGTCCTTCAATTGGTATCAGAGCCGGTTTTGCTCTTCCATAGATCTTGACCGGTCTCAAGAGCCATGGCGACGGACAAATATTCCACCAAGCCTCCAATCTTTAATGGAGTTGATTTTCCTTTTGGAAGTCCGGATGGAGTCATACATCACTGCCGGGGCTACGATATGGCGGAAGGTGAAACTCCGTATGAGGTTCCTGGCGATGAAAATGTCACGGCCATCAATATGGTTGGCGTTGAGGCGAATGCTAAGGCAAGGAACATTCTCATCTGAGGTCTTAGCCATGATGAGTATGATAGGATTTCTCACCTTCGCTCCGCTCACGAGATTTGGGTAACCCTCGATGCTTACCATGAGGGCTCTACTCAAATCAAGGCGTAGCGAGACAGTTCAAGCGAGTACAACAAGTTTGATCAACGCGGTTGGTGAGAGTCTCGGCGAGTGTTTTGGTCGGTTTACAAAGATTTTGGCGACCTCCGGCGGTTGGTTGCATATACCACGACTCGGACAATGCTCGGCATTTCTTGACCGCACTCGACCTTGGGTTTGGGAGATGAAGGTGACCACCATCAAGGACACCACCGACTTATCGACTCGACTCTTGGCGGGCTTTATTCCGTCTCAAGACTCATGAGATCGATGTCGTCTCTCGGAAGACGAAATCTCGATCGATGGCTTTGGTCACCGATCCCATTGGATCTTCTTCTTGATCCTTCTATTGGTTTCTCTCTTTCCGCCCTTTGCGAGCTAGCGATGACCAAGCTGGAAAAATTTCGAGAAAATGAGCTTGCTCTTCTCGCTCATAAGTTTTCTCATGCATACAAGAGGGTGAGAGAGAGGAAGAGAGGTGGCATGATCACCGCTTGAGTGTGGTGGCCCCAACCACATTCGCGAACTATCCCAAGCGGAGAAGGGCAAGAATGAGCGTTGGCGGTTCGGGCAAAACGACTACACCGACAAGAACCGCAACAAGAAGCCTCCGGTTCGTGAACCGCGCACGAGAAGAAGTACCGCAACTTCTCCAAGAACAAGAAGCTCTTCCACGCGTCCTTGCGCAGCGACATCAACCTCTCCGACACGGAGACATGGAGCGACGAGGCGAGGATGATCCGCAAGAGAAGAAAGGCGGCGACGACTTCTCGGCATGTGCTTCATGGCGACACCAGCGACATCGGCGACTCCGAGCTCTCAAATGACTCGGACGAGGTACCCTCCTATGACCAGCTCAGCGAAGCTTTACGCAAATTAGGAAAATTTCATGCTAGAGCTAGAGCTAGGTGTACGGAGCTTGAGAAGGAAGTAGGTACCTTGACTCGGGAGTTAGCTTCACTTAGATCTTCTCCTCCCGAGTCAGCGATGATTGCTCTTTGTGTGATGCTATTCTTGTGGAGTTGGAGAACCTAAGGACCATACATGATAGTGTGCTTGTTGAACTTGATGGTCTTAGGTTGAAGAATGCTAGCACTAGTTACATTGATGCTATTCTGTTGAGGCTAGTTTTCTTCATGCTCACTCCACTCCATCATGCTCTAATTGCCCTAAATTGCTTGCGAAATTGATGCCATGGCGAACACCTTAGGAAGCTTTCGCTAGAAACAATGAACTTGAATCACATGCTTCTAAGGACCCGGTCGGCTCATGTGAGGGTGTAAGCAATTAAAACTTGACAATGAAACCACAGAATGTCAAGTGTGCTAAACTTGCTAAGGACTTACTAGATAAGTCACAAAAATATTGCTTGCGATGTCTTGAGATTGTGGGGACTTGGATAAAATCCATGTCGAGCTTAGGAAGAAATTAGAAGACCAAGCCCATAGAATTAGAGATGCTCCTTGCGTTTCTTGTAAGGCCCTCAAGATTGAGGCGGCCGTCTTTGAGGAGAAAAATGCACGTCTTTGAGAGAGCTCATCTTTCGGTTCTTCTTCCTCTCCTTCCCCTGTTCTTCTTGTGCTTCTTTCTTCCGAGATTGCGGTATCTTATGAGCACTCTCGAGAAGTTTGTTGGAGGCAAGAAGAAGCTCAATCTTATTCTAGACCAATCCAAGATTAGTAGATTCAATCAAGGTCTAGGATTTGATCCCTTGGAGCACGCTCGGCGCATCCTCCCACCATTGTGCGCGGCTCCAAGAGTGGTGAGATTGTGGTAGCTCCTGAGTGAGTACCACCGTGTTTAGGTCTCTGGGGTTGTCCATAGGACTTGACGGAAGGGTGTTACTCCTATTATACGCCTCTAGCAAGGCGAAGTACACATGCACCTTACATGAAGGATGGTCACCTAGTAGATTTACGCTTCAGCGCCAAGATCACTCGGCGTGGCGTGTTGCTGCTCTTAGGGGTATTGAGGTCATCCCGGACTTTGAGTGCTCCTAAGACACACACCGCTTCTAGACAGTTAGAGAGTCGCTTTGTTTTTGGGGGCGTCCGGGACTTGGTTTTCATGCTAGTTCTTGAGTTTTAGTCTGGAGCTGTTCAGAGTCGATCTTTCCGCCGTCCTCTTGATATTCCTCGTTTTCCCATCGAGGTAGATATCGTGGCGTGAGGTGTTCTACGGTAGGAGATCCAGCAGCCTTCTTTGGGATGGTCGGCTTTTGCACCACGGCGTGCCAACCCGCTTTGACTCCTAGATTATCTACGAGTTGCTCTGATCGTGTGAGAGTTGAGCGTCAGAGAGACACTCGAGTCGATCTTCTTCGTGGTGGTACTACGAGGTGTCGTATGGTTCAGTATTGGGTTCCTAAGTCTTCACTCTATCCCAGTACTGAGTCATCTTTCCCTCTTGTGTCAATTCCTTGTGTCATGTCTATGCGATGATGTTTTTAAGTGCCTTTTGCCTTTCTCAAGGCATGAGTCGCTTGAGGCTAGCTTGAGGATGTGATCACTGCCTAGTGGAGTGGATTTGGGTCATCTTGTGGACTTGTCCTTTCTTAGTTCGATTCTTAGTCCATGAGTTGTCCTAAGGCATCATCTTCGCCGTGCATAAGTAGTGGACCTCGTTTTTCCTCGAGGTACCCACTCACGGCAAGAGTTGCAGGTAAGTATGTTGGTCATGTTGATCTTTACTAATTTCATCTAGGATCGGTTTGTCGCTTTTCAATGTTGGCACTCGATGTGAATTCCGAGTTGGCCTTTGCGGCTTGTCTCTAAAGGATTGGATCTTCCTGCATGACCATCATGAGCATCATGATAACCTGCATGTTCTTTCAACTTTATGCGCCTTGTGTTTCGCTCCACAAGTGTTGAGCTTCATGATAATGACATTGGGGACTTCCACTTCCATGGTGAGCTATCTCATATCCTCATGTCGGTTATACTTGTGATCATCATTTCCATGACATGTTGTGATTGCTCTTGCTCCCATGTGTATTATATGTACTTTGCTAGGTCTTGTTAGTTTTATGCATCTTGTTTTGTGCCATAGCATGTTTTCCCCAACCATCTTTGTGCTTCATGTATTATATCCTAAATTCATGAGCTCTTTCCCGACATGTGATTCTCTTGTTTTATCCTGTCCATGATATTGTTCATTTGGTATGAGCATTTGTATTAACTATAGGCACGTGCTATATATCATTTACTTTATTTTGTCATGAGTAGTATCTAGGTTATATGACCCTGATTTTCTATTACATCCATGGTTAGCTTTGTTTAGACTTTGTTTGTCAGACTTTGTGCTACATGTGAGTGTCTTTCATGAGATTAGGGTCATATGATCTAGCTGCCGCTGTATGACTTATATTGTTCATGATCACCTTTTATTGTCCTTCATGCTTATATACTTCATACCTATTTTGCATGAGCTTGTGTTCTTCATTCATGGCATGTATTCATCATCATGCATAGAGTGTTGCCATAAGTAGCTTCTCATCTTTGTGTCCATGGTCACCATTTACTTTCATCTTTGTCTGTGTCCTCATGACCTTTTGTTTGGTCTTCTTTTGACGGGCCTTTTCGCGACATGTAAATATTGTTATTGAGACTATGGATAAATGGACCTTGATGTTGCTAATTGGTTTGTTTTATGCATGATCCTCTTTGGTTGTCTTCATTCATCTTGCTCATGTTATATCTAGTAGCATGTTGTTATGCTTCATTGTGGTATTTCTTCATTTACATGCTCATTGCCATGTTTAGGGTAGTATCTTGATCCATGTATTTCTAGGCTTGCACATGATCCTGCTAGCATTTTGTTCTTTGTGATGCACCTTGCTTAGCTTCTTCTTGACATAGATGGTGCTATGATGCACCTTCTTTGTTGTTTATCATGTGGATATGTTTTCACTTTGTTGTCTATGGATATATGGATCTTGATGCTATCTTTAGCAGGTTGTGATCATGATCTTACATTACCTTCGCATCATGTTCATGCTCTAGATGATCATTTGCCACACTTTTCTGTATCTTGTCCATTCGTGCCTAGGAAGGCTGGATCGCCTAACTTGATTTGAAAGCATAGATTTGTTGGATGCATGTGTGTAGGCTTTACGGTGAGAGACCATCATCCTAGGAATATCTCTAAGTCTTCTTCCTCTGCTTTTTGGATCCACTTCAGGTCATTTGCCACTACTTGCACTACACTGCAGTAGGTAAGTACCTCTAATAATGTTGATGATAGTGATGGGTCTCTTAGGAGGTTGTGGTTCTTTCGTAGGTAGAGCTTGTGTCCTGTTTGTCTAGAGTCTTTTGGTTGGACTTCTAGCATAGTTAGGTTGCTTCTTACCTTGAGCCATCTTGCTCCTTAGAGACTATGTGGTTTTAGATCTTATCTCTTCTCCTCTAGCTTTCTACCTATCTCTTGTGTGGTGAGAGTTTTAGAGTGTGCCTCAAGGGAGTAGAGTGTGTTGAGGATTTGAGCTTGGGTTTATGAGCTCATATGGCATTTCGTGAGGGGAGCTGGTTTGTATATTATGTATTATATGTTTTCTTCCACTTTTCTTTTCTTTGTGTTTCTTACGGGTGACTTTGGGCTTGTTTTCTTGAGTTGAGTTCACTCACTTAGACTTGGCATGCCTTGCATTG
Source organism: Otatea glauca (assembly GCA_036346275.1). NCBI lineage: Eukaryota > Viridiplantae > Streptophyta > Magnoliopsida > Poales > Poaceae > Otatea > Otatea glauca. The sequence goes on along the minus strand of CM070727.1, from coordinate 35,439,317 downwards.
ACCTCTTATCTTGTGCTTTAGGTTGCTATCATGCGTGATTAGTTGTTCTCTCTTCTCTCTAGGTTGAGTTCCCTCACAGTCTTATAAGTCTAGCGGTATTGGGCCTCCTGGTAGGCAGAGTGCATGTGCACTCCTTAGTTGGGATCTAGAGTCGACTTCCCTATGTCGATCCTTTGGGAAGATAAGAGCGAGTCGAGCCATAGTGAGTCTCTTCTATCTTTTCTATGCTCTATAGCCATCCAGTTTTGCGTTTCTCGACTTCTTCTCCTCATTCTGTTTTTTGGTTATTATTGAGTTCATTGGGTTTTCTTTATGCCTAATCTTGATAATAACTCAACTTTAACCAGATTTGAGCTTAAAATTGATTCATTTGTTGAGGGAGTTTGGGAATCTGTTCATGCATTGCATTTAGACTGCATTTTCATTTTATGAGCTTTGTCTATTATGCAATTGATTTCTTCTTCATGCTATACACCATGCTACATCATTTGAAGAAAATCACTAGCTTAGGTATGTCCAAGTTCATTTAATTTGCTAAGCTTAAAAATGAAATAAGTCTTAAATGAAAAACTTGATGAAACTTGTTGCTTTTACTTGCTAGGTTTCTTCTCTAGAGGTTTGTGCCATAATTTGAGAAATTTAGGAGTTCTCTAGAGTCCCTATAGCAACTTGGGTGAAACTAGTTTGATCCATGCTAGAGTCCTTCAATTGCTCATGAATCATTGTGAAAAAAAAAATGAAAATTAAACAAAATTGACTCTTCTTTTGCACATATGACTCAACACCTTGCATTCACAAGACCGCTTCCCATTGCACTTGGGATGAACTTGGAATACATCGTGTTTGACCTAGACCATCCTCTTAAGAGTTCATCTTGAGATGGTTGCATACGGCTTGAGTCAATTGGTTGTCAAAAGAAAATGCAAATAAATTAAAAACAAAGACATATGTGGGTAAAGAATGCAAATAATGTCAAACATTTGCACCCCGCTATGTCTTGTATGATGATAAATCAAAATTTGCATTAAGTGATAAATGAGCCCGAAGGACCTTGTATGCTCTTCTAGATTCCCCAACGTGTTGAGTAGGTTGAACTCTAGGTTTTCCTTTTGATCCTTAGAGTGGCTATTCTTCTATTTTTGAAACTAAAGCTAAGTGTTGCACTTGTCAAATCTTGCTAAAATGAAATATTCAAAACTAAGCTCGTATTTGCACTTGGACATGTCTTAGTTTAGTCATCTTCGAAATTGACAAGCTTGGTGTAATATCCTTCCATTTTGATCAATTGGATAATCCTCAAAGCTTTTTCGATTGCATTTCATGCATACATAAAAAATTGATGCCTATATTGCCAAAGGGGAGATAACGTAGAAAAGGCATCACTAAAAGATAAAAATGTGAATGCTTATTTGGTTATTATGATCTTTGTAAAACTATGCTACTACTTACATTTGGATCATAATCTCATAATCACATTTGACATGTTTAGTTGGATTTTAGAGTTTTGTTAAAAACTTGCTCTTTCTTAAATTTAACTCTAAAATCTGAATTCCTCTTCGTCAACTTGGTCATGGTTCTAATTTCTATCTTTGGACCAAGTTTGACTTTGCAACTAAAATTGCTTTCTTCTTCATTTTCTTCAAACTCAAATTTATGCCTTTTGTATGGTTTGTCAATATACTCATCAAGGGGAGATTGAAGGACCATGTGGAGGTCCATCCATGTTTGTGATGAGTATTTGACTTTATTTGAGCAAGGTGTGCTCAAGTTTGAGTTTGATTTGGATTGATTTTCAAAATGAAGCAATTTGAGTTGTTTCGCCAGAGTGGCGACTGGTCGTATGGGCGCGGTAGTGATGAGTTGCATGGTTTATTGCACATCTTTGTGGGCATTGCTATGTGAGGAGTTTCCTTGTCTTTGATGGTTGCGAGGCGACGGTGCTAGGTCATGGTGAGGCGAAGGATGGCCGGGACTAGGCGAGGCGTCGGAGGTCCAGACGGTTGGGAGATCGCGGAAGATGATCGGAGGCGGAGTCCGGGCAAGTCAAGAAGACAAGGAAAGGAGTTGATGCTAGCTAGATGCGCGTGGATCAATGAGGGCCGTCGGATTGAGGTCTAGTTGATAGGTTAGCGGGTCTAGGTAGTATGCTTTGAAAACCGTGCAAGAAAACCCGGTATGTGTGTGGGTTTTGGGTTAGCCCTTGCATGGCTGTGTGTGTGGGTTAATCCTAGCCCTTAGATGAGTGCTCTAGGGTTGAGGACTCATCCAAGGGTGGTAGGTGGCCCAAGAGTAGTATAAATAGGGGTGGAGGGTAGCCTCCTTCCCTTGAAGGTGTTGAGGTTTTGATGCTCATTTGAGCTTTGCCCACATGAATGTGAGGCTTTGTAACCTCCCTTCCAGAAATGAAAGTTTTATTCATCCACCTCTGAATTTATTTTATGCATTTACATTATGTCTTTACTTTACATAATTTAAATTCAGCATTTACTTTCCATAATTACATTCCATAATTTACTTTCAAGTAATTTGGATTTGCCTCCTCCTTCTAAATGCTGCTGTTCTTGGATGTTTTGAGTGTGTTCATATGGTTTTACATCTCTTTTGCACTCTTGGATTGAGTAGAGAACATCTTTTCTTTCAAGTTCCAACTTTGTTCTGAACTTGTTCTTCGCGCAGCAGTCAGTGTTTGATTTTTGTAAAAATATAGAAAAATTATTTTTGAGTGATTCTTGTTGGAGGAGGTGCGGGACTCTGATATCCGCTTGCAGAAAAATTTTGGAGTTCACTTGTTGTACCTTTTGGGCGCCATGAGGTGAAAACCGAGCCCCAAACGTTCTGCTCGAAGTTCTTGACCAGACTGTGTTCTTCGATTTTTCGTGTTTTTTCTGTAAGGCTTTTTGAGGAGAGATTTGGTGGAGTTCTTCAAAACTCTGATGCTCACAGGGAGAAAAATTCTAAAAATTTTGTGAGCTACAGAAACCCACCAACCTCCTGTGCAAATTGAGGACAAGTTCTGGGAATTCTGCTTTTGCTTTTCTGAAAGTGACTTTTGTGATTTGAATTGATGTCCTTTCAAAAGCAAGAGTTTGAATTGATTCCTCTTTATCTTGGACACTAGACAACCAGGATTGTGACTCAAAAATCCCCACATATTTTATGGTACTTATCCATGCAAGCTTGGGGTATACATAGTTGTCTAGTTTTTCGGGTTTTTCACAATTCCTTTTGAGCGATCTTGTCGAGGTTTTTGTTGGAGTATTGTGGGGGAATTTTTATTTGCGACCATTCACCCCCCCTCTGTTCGCCATTTCGGTCCTTCAGGAAGGGAGGTTTACAAAGCCACACCAACAAAGTGGGCAAAGCTCAAAGGAGCACAAGGCCTCAAAAACCTTCAAGAGAAGGAGGGCTAACCCTACCCCTCTATTTATACTACTCTTGAGTCATCCTCCACCCTTGGATGAGTTCCTTTTACTCTAAGGAACACCATGAAGGGCTAGGATTGAATCACTCACTCATACATGGGCTAACCCGAAACCCAACAATATAACGGGTCTTGCACACTTCTCAAAGCAAACTAACTAGACCCACTACTCTATCACCTAGACCGCGATCCAACGGCTGTCCTTGATCCGAGCAGCTCCTAGCTAGCATCTCATTTGTTTCTTGTCTTCTAAGATCGTAGTGACTCCATCTCTGATCATCTTCCGGCGATCCCCGACCGTCTGGACCTCTGGCGCACCTCGCCTAGTCCCGGTCATCCCTCACCTCACCATGACCTAGCACCATCGTTCTGCAACCATCAAAAACAAGGAAAACCCATAACATTGCAATGTCCAACAAAGATATGCAATAATAATCCAAAATCGCATTCTAATATTCAATTTTGCTAAAAGGTCGTCAATACCGCCCCTGGGGCCGGTAGTATCGCTCGACCGTCACTACCGCTCTAGCATGGCCGGTAGTGTTGCTCGCCTGAATATCAAGCGAATACCCTCTCTGGAATATAACTACCGCTCCCCAGAGCCGGTACTGCCGCTCGGCCGGCAGTAATGCTCCTACTCGGCCGGTAGTGCCGCTCAAGGCCTGACAGCACTCAAATTGCTTCATTTTGAAAATCCAATTAAAATCAAACTCAAACTCAAGCACCTCATGCTTATACACAGTCAATAACTCATCACCAACAAGGTTAGACCTCCACTTGGTTTTTCAGCTTCTCTTAGATCTTGTTCCTCCCGAGAGTCTGCTGATTGTACTCTTTGCGATGCTTTGCTTGTAGAGCTTGAGAACCTAAGGACTATGCATGATAGTGTGGTTTCTAAGCTTGAGAATCTTAGGTCAAAGAATGCTAGCACTAGTTCTATTCATACAATTCTTGTAGATGCTAGTTTTCTTCATGCTCACACTAGCGCATCGTGTGAAAATTGCCCTAAATTGCTTGCTGAAATTGATGCCATGAGCAGTCACCTTAGGAAGCTATCTACTAGAAATAATGAACTTGAATTGCATGCTTCTAAGGACTCAGTTAGCTCATGTGAGTGTTGTAGGCAACTAAAACATGACAATGAATCCTTAAATGTCAAGTGTGCTAAACTCGCTAAGGACATACTAGTTAAGTCACAAGAAAGTTGCTTCCGATGTACTGAAATTGAGGGGGACTAGGATAAAATCCAAGTTGAGCTTAGGAAGAAGCTTGAGGCCCAGACAGGGTTCACAAAACCGAATTTCGAAATTCGCTTCAAAATTCACGGTACGAAAACCGCAAAAACCGCTCGAGAAATCGCTCGAAAACCATAAAAAACCGAAGGGTTAAGAAATCAATTTTTTTTGAAAAATTCCAAAAAAAATAGAAAAACCGCTGCCAATTGAATGTTCATCGCAAAATGGTTTTTGTGAGCAGTTTTGACGAAAACCGCAGTTTTTCACGAAAAACTGAGTACATAATTTTTTTCAAAATTTTTAATTTTTTTTAAAGACCGGTTTACCGAACGGTTTTTGATTTCGAACCGCAGCGGTATGCACGAAAATCACGGTTTTCGTCGGTTTTGTGAACCTTGGGCCCAGACCCTTAGTATTAGAAATGCCCCTTGCATTTCTTGTGAGGTCCTCAAGGTTGAGGCAACCGTGCTGAGGGAGAAAAATGCATTTGATGGTATTTCTTCCTTATCTGTTTCTTGTTCATCTTCTTCCCCCTGTTCTTCATGTGCCTATCTTCCAGGAGTGTGAGTACCTCATGAGCACACTTAAGAAGTTTGTACGAGGCAAGAAAAAGCTCAATCTCATCCTAGACCAGTCTATGATTAGTCGATTCAATCAAGGTCTAAGATTTGACTACTTGGAGCACACTAGAGCTCATCCTCCTACTATTGTGCATGGCTCCATGAGTGGAGAGATTGTGGTTCCTCCCAGGGTGAGCACCACTGTGTTTAGATCTACTAGGGTTGTCCATGGGATCTCTGACAAGAAGGTTGCTCCTCCTGTTGCTTCTGCCTCTACCAAGGCGAAGTATACATGTACATTCTATCAAAAGGATGGTCACTTGGTAGATTTCTGCTTCACGCGTGCCAAGATCACGAGGCGCGAGCGTGTTTGTGCCCTTAGGGGTATTCAGGGTCATCCCCAGACTCTAAGTGCTCCTAAGACACACACTGCTTCTAGATAGGATAGAGTGTCGCCTGTTTTTGGGTAGCATTCATGACTTGGATTTCATGCTGTTCATTCGAGTTTCATCCTAGATCTGCTCTTGGTCAGTCTCTATGCCATCCTTTTTGATATTCCTCGTGCTTTTCCTCGAGGTAGATATCAGCGACGTGAGGTGTTTCCTGGTAGGAGATTTGAGCAGCCTCACTAGAATGGTCCGACCTATACACGACGGTGGGCCAACCCAGCTCCAGCTCACAGATCTTCTGCTAGGGTTGCTTCTGGTCTTGTGAAAGTAGAGCGTCAGAGAGACTTTAGAGTCCAGTCTTTTGTTCTTGTGGCTGGTACTTTAAGGCATCTTGTTATTTAGTATTGGGTGCCTAGATCTGCTCTTGTTTGTCCCAGTACTAAGTCACCTCTCTCTCTTTTTCGTTGACACAGGTCTGTAGGATGGGGAAGAGAGAGGTTTGGATTGTTGACTCCGGTTGTTCTCATCATATAACTAGAGACTCTAGATGGTTCTCTTCCTTAGTCCGAGCTCCCGGTGATGAGTTGAGCACTTTTGTGGACACTTCATTAGGTAGAGTCATTGCAAAAGTTACCGTCTGCATTAATGACAATTTCATTCTTATGGACGTTGCCTTAGTGAGTAAGATGTAATACAATTTGCTTTCTGCCTTTGTTGCCTCTTTTGAGCCGAAGGATGTTTCTCCATTATCCGATGAGTCTTGGATTAATGTTATGCATGAGGAACTTGAGAATTTCGAGAGGAACAAGGTATGGCAGCTCGTCGAGCTTCTATCTAGTCATAATGTCATTGGGACCAAGTGGGTGATCAAGAACAAGTAGAGTGAGGATAGGGTTGTCATTAGGAACTATGCTAGGTTAGTTGCACAGGGCTTTTCTCAGGTTGAGGGTCTTGACTTTGAGGAGATATTTGCCCCTGTAGCTAGACTACAGGCTATTAGGATCCTGCTTGCATTTTTGGCAACCAAGTGTTGGAGATATACCCTAGAGGCAATCACAAAGACGATTATATTTCCTTATGTTTGTGATTAATTATTTTGTTCCTTGAATATTTTCATTATTATTTATCAGCAAGTATGTGACTTGTTTGTGAAACTCTATACATATGACTTTGTGATGATTATTCTAAAGTGATCCCTAGTCGATAAACATATGAGGACACCTATGAATAGACTTGCATATGTATTGGTTGATGACCATGTTTCACAGGTCATAGATATAGAGATATCAAACCAATAATATGGACACATGTTAGAGAACATGGAGTTGGATCGACCCACCTTGAGACACTGCGAGAACGTTGTAATCTTCTTGTCATCAGTTGGTCTCATATACAATGTGTATGCTATATCTTTAGACTTGAGGTTGACGCATGTACCGAGATGTGTAATGACTTACTTAGGGGTTGCCAAACACTACTCCGTAACTGGGTAGTTATAAAGGTGGCTTTCGGGTTTGTCATGAAGCATGTTGCGAAGTATGGTCGATCAAGATAGGATTTGCCCCTCCATTCAACAGGAGAGATATCTCTAGGCCTCTCGAGTGGTCAAATTCTGGAAGTGAATGACCATGCTACTTATGGTTAAAGAGTTAACCGTAGTTGGGGATTATGAGTCACGTGATCGAGAAAGAGTGGTCGAGCTAACTAAACAAGGATGGCATGTACTCGCCTTGAGTTTGACCGATATCATGAGGCAAAGGGAAATGCATATATCTAAGCATTGTTTAGGTTCGTCCAATGTGATCTTTACATATACTCAGGAGTCGGCACGTCATACTAGGGACCGCTACCAATTAATGGTTGAGTAAGAGTACTTGGGCCATATCTAGGTATACATGAACCTATAGGGTTGCACGCTTGAAGGGTTGTGACTTAATTCGGATGGTGATTCGGATTATGATGGGTTTTAAGTTCCTAATGGGCCTCTAATGTAGAGCCCATTATGGGGCATCTATTTAAAGGGAGGGGGTGCTGGCTTTAGGGTTAAGAGAGACAATAGGAAATCAGACTTCTTGAAACCCTAGCTACCACCCCTCCTCTGCCCAGAACCGCATAGCCAGCACTAGCACTCCGGTGCGTGATGTTCCTGCCCTGTACGTATGGATACCTTAGAGACGTTGTTGCCAAGCTTCAACGCTAGGATGATCCGCAACCTGTGAAAGTCGCAAGGAGCTGTTGGAGGAGGCGTGAGGCTTGTATGACTACATCTGCACCACCGCGCTACATCGACTCTACTTCCGCTACGGGTCTGTGCATCTTGTGGTAATTCTGTGATCTATAACTTACAGTGGTTCTTTGGTTACGCGGTGGAAATTTTTTGATTTTACACAAGAGTAGCCTACTTGTTCCCCCAATACCAAGGGCTTCAAGCTTTATCAAATGGATGTCAAGAGTGCATTCCTCAATGGGTATATTGAGGAAGATGTGTATGTTAGGCAGTCTCTAGGATTCGAGAACCCCAAGTAACCAAACCATGTCTTCAGGCTTTCCAAAGCTTTATACGGACTTAAGCAGGTCCCTAGAGCTTGGTATGAGAGGCTTAAGTCCTATCTTCTTAGTCGTAGTTTTAAGATGGGTATAGTAGATAAGACTCTGTTCATCAGACATCAGGATTCTCATTTTCTCTTTGTCCAGATTTATGTAGATGATATTATCTTTAGTGGCTCTTCGCACTCTCTTGTGTCTCAATTTTTAGAAGTGATGAGAATAGAGTTCGAGATGAGCATGATAGGTGAGTTGAGCTGCTTCCTTGGCTTTCAAATCAATTAGACTCGGGATGGCACCTTCTTGCATCAAGGCAAGTACACTCGAGACCTCCTGAGATGCTTCGACATGTCTGACGGGAAGCCAGTGATGACTCCTATGGCCACCACTGCTATCCTCGAGCCTGATGAGGATGGTGAGCTAGTTGATCAGAAGGAGTTTCAGAGCATAATCGACTCTCTCTTTTATCTCACTGCTTCGAGGCTGGACATACATTTTGCTGTATGTCTGTGTACTCCATTTCAGGCTTCTCCTCGCGCCTCTCATCGCCAAGCGGTGAAGCACATCTTCACGTACATTCGAGATACCATTGATTATGGTATTTGGTACTCTTCCTCTTCTTGTATATCCCTTAGAGCTTTTTCGATGCAGACTTTGCTGGCTGTAGGATAGATAGGAAGAGCACTTCTGGCACTTGCCAATTCATTGGCACTTCTCTTGTTTCTTGGTCATCTAGGAAGCAGGTCGGAGTTGCACAGTCCAACACTGAGGCCGAGTACGTTGTTGCAGCTAGTTGCTGTAGTTAGGTGCTTTGGATGAGGCCGACCTTGCGGGACTTTGGGTTAGACATAGATAGTGTTCCACTTTTCTGTGATAACACTTCTGCTATTTGCATTGCTTAATACCCAGTGCAGCACTCTAGGACCAAGCACATAGACATTAGACATCACTTCCTTAGAGACATTGTGGAGAAGGGTGATATAGTGCTTGCTGATATCTTTACCAAGCCATTGAATAGCTCTAGGTTTGTATCCTTGAGAGGAGAGCTTGGAGTTGTCTGCCCTTACAACATCTTTTGAGGGGGAGCTGGTTTGCATACTATGTATTATATATGTTTTCTTCTAGCATTTCCTTTCTTTTTCATCTTCTGGGTTTTATTGGGTTTATTTTTATAGTTCTGAGTTTACTTCACTTAGACTTCTGGCATGCTTTGTTAGTGCTATGCCCATGAGGCAATCATTTAGATGATTGTAACATGACTATGTTTATTAATAATAATATGATTATTGGTCCAATGAATGTATATCATTGTATTGATCAACAAGTATGTGACTCGCTTATGAAGCTTTTTATTTATTGATATAATTCGATAAATATCTCTGATCGGATATCGTCGTATAGGACAACGATGAATAGATCAGCACATGTAGTGATCGATGATCATGCTTCATAGATCATGGGATATAGAGATATCATCTATACATTGTGGACGCATGTTGAAGAATATGGGTTAGATAGACCCGCAATTGGACACTGCGAGAATGTTTCATTCTTATGTGTCATCAGTGTATCTCATACCTAGTAGATGTATGATCCTTAGACCTGAGATTGTCATATTCCCTACATGTGTAATAGTTTTCCTTGGGGCTATCAAACACTACTTCCTAACCGGATAGTTATAAAGGTAGCTTTCATGTTTATTATGAAGCGTGCGAGAGGAAGTGGCGATCAAGATGGAATTTGCCACTCCAATGAAACGGAGATATATGACAAGGCCACTCTTGTGATATGATTAAGGAAGTGCATGGCCATGCCGTGATTGAAGAGTCAATCACAACTTATTAATATATCACGGATACGAGAGATGGATTGAATCATCAAAGGATGACATACTTCTGCCTTGAGTTCAATCTTCATATACTTGGCAAAGGGATTATTACATGAGTACTTTTGATAGGTTACATCGATTTGATCATAGTATGTTTGGGAGTTGGCATACTTTGCAAGGAGCCGCTACCAACTATTGGATTGAAAAGGAGTTTTGAATCCATGTCCAAGCGTACGTGAACCTGCAGGTCACACACTTAATGGGCTGGGACGCATTAATTTGGATTGGATTCATAATTAATGGACATCGTGGGTTTAGCACGCTGATGGGCCTTGGTTTAGGGTTTCATCTCGTGGCTATATAAGGAGGGGAGGAGGGTGGGCGCAGGGTGTGCTTTCCCACGGTTTAGAAGTGATTCACTCGAAACCCTAGCCTCCTCTTCTCGTTGCCCCTGCCGAGCGACCAGGTGCTTGCACACGCGCGCGGCGTTCCATCCACGGGCGTGTGGACTCTGCGCGTAGCGCTGCTGCGGCATGGCGTGGGAGGATGATCCACGCGGCGGCGGGCGATCCGCTCCATCGGCGCCTTGCGATGCGGCGAGGGCGATCCACTACATCGGCGAAGGATTCCGCAACTGCGCGTCTAGTGGTAATCTTATCTGTGATCCCCTTCTTGTGAGTAGCTTTCTGGTTACGCGGTAGATTTTTTTGTGCTAGTGTAGCATATCGCGTTCCTCTTCACTTCCATGCTTCCAGTTACTCGATCGGCTTAAACCAAGGGAGCAAATTCGTAATGCAGTAGTGGTAGATATTGTATTACACATAGCTGCCCCTTGGACCTCGCCAGGGGCGCTGCCCCTCGGACCCCGGAGTCGTAGTGTTGCTTTTGTTTAACTCGTTTTTGCAGGGAATTATATGAAATAGTATGGCCTATCACTACCTTGAAAAAGGCCATCAGTGGCGGTTCATAACTGCCATCAGTGACGGTTTTTGAACCGTCACAGATTTAGTGCCACTGATAATCGAGGATTATCAGTGGCGGTTCTAGAACCGCCACAGATAACACTATTTGTGGCGGTTTTTGGATAGAACAGTCACTGATATTCGGGTATTAGTGGCGGTTCGAGCCAAAAACCACTACTAATAATACAATTATCAGTGGCGGTTGTTGGATAGAACCGCCGCGATACTCAAATATCGATGAGCGGTTCTAGACCAAAACCGCCATCGATAATCGACTATTAGTGGCGGTTTTTGGCTAGAATCGCCGCGATACAACTATCGATGGCGGTTGTATATAAAACCGTCAGCGATAGACATAATATCGATGGCGGTTTTTGATAAAACAAATCACAGATATTACTTGATGGCGGTTTTGGACTAAAACCGCCGCCGATAATCCCCACACGAAAATAAAAAGCGGCATTTTTGGCTAGCCTCGAGCGGCGCTAGCCATGCCTCTTCATTATGTACACAGAGCGAAGAATACATTGAATTATTGAAATTTGAGTATACATATTAGTACCTATTCTTTGTTATAGACTAACCAATTTAATCCGAAATAACATGTATTGCTAATTCTTGATACAAACCATCCGAGGAAAGAAAGAAGGAAAAAGAGAGTGCTTACCTCTAGTTTGCATAGTGCAAAGCTCATAAATGATATGGATAACACAGAGCGGTGAAGTTTGCGGGAAGAGACACAAATTTCTAGAAATACAAAAATGAAGCATCTAGGAGATAGTACATGGTAGCGATTAAAGTGGTGAAGAATCCAATATATGCACGAAGAAAGACAGAGGCATGAGATAAATCGAAAATTCCATACCTCAGTAGCAGACAAGGTTCTTTTTTGAGAGTTCCTTCTGAGACCACTTTGGTGACATGGTTTGCCATTGTTTCATACATCATAAACTGAATTGATGGTTTACATACATAACAATTTACAGTTCAACCTATGGAACTACATATATAGCCATTAAATTTTGGTTACGATGTTACGAAAAATAGACAACCAAGCATGATTCTTGTCACAACAAGTCCTTTTGAGAATCCTCCTATGCACCTTAAGCTTGCAATTCTTGCACACAAATTTCATGTAGCAGTGAGGACCTATGCACATGCGTATATGGATTGCCATGTCAAAGATATTGTATTTAAGTAAGTGAACCGATCTAGTCCTCTTTTTGTTTATTAAAAACAGACCTATAAAAACACATAATATTTGGTTGTAGCCCTTGATTTGTAATATAAGTATGGCTTATTTGCACATAATATCATGAACATGATATACATAAACCAACTAACAATTATAAATCTACACTCATGTATAAGATTGAGTTGTCTTATTTGCCTCCAAAAACAATTTTACATATGTAACCAAACGCAGTTTTGGAACCACAATACAAACATAGCAAACTTTGAAATGTGAGGATTGCGAACATCCTAGAAGATCAAAGCATCCAAGTAGCTTACTAAAAATATGAAATAAGAGATGTTCATCTTATATGCACAACATACCCACACACTAACCTATGCCCTACATGGTATGCCCATACCTATGGTTGTTATATAATTAAGAAGATAACCTATAAGAAGATGCATTTTGATTACTTGTACCATGCTATTCCATTAGCTCCTTGATTGTGATCTTGGAAATGTAGAAATTTTCTCTACTCTACAAAGCAAATATATAATATAGAACTAAAGAGAATGGCAAATACAACTCCATATTCGATTTATTTGGACGGAGAAACAACAAAGCTCTACCTTAGCAGTCAACCGGGCATAAAAGCTGCGGCGTTTATATGCAATAGGAAAAGAAGTAACAAACTGAGTAGCTATTGCATTAAACACAAACAAAACATTAGTCTTGACAATAGAATAATCAAACTAATCATTCCTTTCTCTATAACCCTCCCAAATAACGACATCGAAGATATCTTCATCATTTGACCAACATTGAAGATGTTACCAAACAAATCAGATCCATCATTTGACCAACATACTCATGTATTATCAAGGAACTAGAAAAATATTGAAGGATAACTGTACTGTTCGAGGTGGTAACTTGCTAGAATAACATGAATTTAGCTTTGTATACTTCAAGTGAGCTATGTACGAGAAAATTGCCGGGCAAAGTGTCAACCATCGTGAGAAGAACAGATTAGTTTGGGCAGCATTTGTTCAATAAAAGCATGCAAAATGAAGTAATATAAAGAATATTGAAGAAATGAGTATGTCACACCTTGTATAAGTTATTGGCGGTAGCAAACCAGAATATGCACATCGGATCGTTTCATTTCGGTCAAGGCAAAGCGTAATAGCAAACCAGAAACATATAATATTGTAAGACAAGACAAACAAAAACACCTATAATATTGTAAGACAAGACAAACAAAAACACCATTTTACCTTCTTTGTATACATGTTCATGGTGGCGCTTGCTGATAGTAGTTCCCCTCTAATTGACCGCTATTTCAGTATTTTGGTGAGATCATTCGCAATTCTAACGAGAAAATAATATATTGAAATAGTATGGCTATATATCTATATAATAGATATACAAGGTGGTTAGTCCATAACCAGCAAAAGGTTCATATAGCTCACGTATATAAATGTTCCTATCTGATTACAGGGAAGTCTAATATCAGGATGTGATGATAACACGATGCTCAAACAGTCATATATAAGACAATATACAAAATATCTATGAAGAGTACTTGCATCCAAAAGGCTTGCACAACCACCGACAAAATAAGTGACATTGGCAAAAGAAGGGTTCCCATTTGAAAGGAACAAAGAGTTATTTACACTTTGTAATGAAAGCAGAATTGAAGTAAAAAGCCTAAACTAGTGGAGGTAAACTAGAAGCCTACGGGTCTTGGAGGTTGAAGACATGTGATTTGGGACAATAGTATGGATGACTGGATCGTTGTTGTCTTCGTCATAAAACTCGCCATTTTGTTGATTATTTCCTTCATGATGAAGTAGGCGAGCCGCCTGAATGCCTTGGATTTGGAAGAAGCGAGTCCTACCGTAGACAACTTGAGGTATTTGTAAGTATAAAAAACAAAATTAGAGAGAATATAGAAATTGAGTGGTGTGAATCAATGTGTCATGTCGGCATGGTGACCTCTCGTCATTCTCTTTTATTGTGCATGATAAGATTTGGCGCATGTCTTGGCACGAAGTACCCACATAAATTTGTTCCTTTAATTTGCTTGTGACCTTTGTAAAAATCGAATGAACTAAGATGTCGTCGAAGGAGCTATTTACTATGAAATATGATATAAGAGTATTCCCTTCGTATGCGTCTGGAAACCGACGGATTGTAAGGGATTTGTGGTATGGGCGTATCTCGAGCTCTTCGACAATATCTTTTGAGCGCCTCATTCACTAAATGTGTCATCTCTTCAAAGTCTTTTTAGGTTTATCTAGTGGATCCATGATCGACATCTTGCTCTTTTCGGATGAATTATTACGAGAATCAATGGAAGCTACATACACATGCATGATGCGAGTCATTAGTCCTTACATCAGAGTAAATAACGAAATAAACGAGTAATTTAACTAGCTAGTAAGCAACTTACTTAAAATTGTATGGCAAAAGTATAAACTCCTTGTCTTGTAGTTTAATCAAAATTTTATATACGTACTCCTCGACCAAGGTTCCAAATTTCGGCGAAATTCGGCGAAATTTCGCCGAGATTTCGGATTTCGGACCACCCCGAATTCTCAAGTACCGGCCGGGAAAAAAAATTTAAAAAAATTTGAAATTGCTACAGTAAATCCGAGATTTCGGTTTTTCCCGGCGAAATTTCGCCAAATTTGGCCGAAATTTCGTGTTTTTTGGCCGGTTTTGAAAGTTTTAGGGCCGGATTTGACCGGATTTGGTCCGATAACCCTTAGGAAAGTCATCTCCTATGAAAATTTGTTGAAAAACCTAATTTTTTAAATATTTTAAAATTTTGGTAGAAACACTGTCCGATTTTTATAAAATTGTAAAAGCTTTATAATTATCTGAAAATTTTATAGTACCATCCCTAGTGGTTTAGGATCATACATAAAAAATTTCAAAATAATTTAACTTCATTTGTTATCTTTAAAAAATCAAAAACATAATGAACATAATTGGGACAGTTATATTGTCAGAATTTTATAAATTTTCTTGAGTGTGATTATAATCTAATTTTTTTTTGAGAGATTAATAATTGACTCAGTACTATTGTATAAATTTTTCAAAAAATTTAAACTTTTTTTGTTTGGTCAATCAAATCTATGAAAGCATTGAACTTCGTTTGTTATATTATATTTCAAAAATAAAAAAGAAAAGAACATAAATAGTACTGTGCCTTGTAAGAATTTTATAAATTCACTGGAGTGTGATCATGAATCACAATTTTTATGGGATATTAATAACTTCCTTATCACCATTCTGTAAAATGTTCAAAAAAAATTATGGTTTACATAATTTTTAATTTTGTTTAAGTTTGCCGGTAAGCCTTTTAAAAGGGTAGTAGTGCTGTTCGAATTTTTAAAAATTAATACAGTTTTATCATTATCTGAAAATTTTATGATAGCATTATAGATACATAATAACCATGCAAAAAAACTTTCAATAGTTTCTAACTTCATTTGTACCATTTTCCATTCGGATCAAACTTGTTGATCGGTATTCTGTCTGGACAGCGCCACTCTCCGAATTTTTTAAAATTCACCACATGTGATAATCAGCTGAAATTTTTATGAGAATATTATTTATGGATCATAAACATGCAAAAAAAATTTCAACAGTTTATAACTTGATTTGTACCATTTTTCATTCCGATCAAACTTGTCGGTCAGTGTTTTATCAGGACAGTACCACTCTCCGAATTTTTAAAAATTCCTCAGATGTGATAATCAGCTGAAATTTTTGTGAGAACATCAGCATTATGTCAGGAACCTTCAAAAAAAAAATTCAAAATTTTTTGATAACGTTTAGACCACTTTTCATCCAGTGCAAAAAACCCGAAATCTCGCCCAATCTCGGCGAGATCTCGCCCAATCTCGCCGAAATTCGGTATTTCCCGGTAGAAAAAAAACCGGATTCAAATTTTGAATTTGAATTTCCGGACGAGATTTGTCCGAAATTACCGAATTTCGCCGAAATTTCGTTTTCCGGGCATGAACGGTATTTTATCCGAAACCGAAATCCAAAACCCTGTCCTCGACCTCCTTTGGTACTCTTTTGATTTCATGTTGGCAAACCGTTCCCGGGTCGAGGAATCCCACTGGCCCCTTGGTTCTTCGTACTTCAATCATCTCGTATCTATATAACGAATTAGTTAGACATGAAATTTATCGGTATTACGTGAATGTAGGCCAAGATTAATATATTAGACACTTAAAGTGACCAGCATCTCAAAAAAGATATGTCGAGGGCGTCGTGATAGAACAAGTTGTGCAAGTTATCGAATTCTATTAAGAAGTAGCCATGGCCCTCATGGTGAAAATGTTCCTCACGGAAAATTGCAGTGATCATCTTTGGGAGTACGTCTTGGTTGGATCGATCTAAGTACCATGCATGTAATCGTTGCATCATGGGTGTTAGACTTTTTAACTTCGGAGCGGTGACCAAGGGCTTCCCTACCTCAATTTCAATCTTTGTTGATCATCTTGGTCATCAGACTTCGCCTTGCCCTTACTTTTTGTCGCACGACATCATACTCGATCTGGCCTCGCCTTTGATCCGGCCGTCTGACTTGTCTAATGTGCCAATTTTGGGATCGGAGGTTGTAGGTTTGTCATTTGAAGTACCGGTGTTATAGGTTTACGCTTTGGAGTACTAACGGTGGCCATCTTGATGGGGTCCTCAATGCATTTCTTTTCTACCTCATTTTGCTTCTTCCCGTTTCACTCTCGGTCTTTGGTGATGGATGCGAGGATTGTCTTGTAGGAG
Source organism: Otatea glauca (assembly GCA_036346275.1). NCBI lineage: Eukaryota > Viridiplantae > Streptophyta > Magnoliopsida > Poales > Poaceae > Otatea > Otatea glauca. The sequence continues at coordinate 35,422,398 of CM070727.1, read as the reverse complement.
AGGATGGCCTTGCATGGTCCAAGGCGATGTCACGCTTGCGCCATTGGATGAATGAGTGGGCGGCACTTCCTAGAGTAGTTATCTCATCATTGGTGGGTTTTCGATCCGATCTCGAAAAGCTGTGCAAATACCGTGTCCACTTGGACCTTTGCATAACTGGCGCTATCGGGGTATTGTGCGGGACACCCCTTCTTGCGCGGATAGACTACCTGTAGCGGCTGTACAAATATGTTCATCACGGCACGTTGGTGACGAGGTGTGGGGTCACGTATGTCGTCCACGGGATAATGGTTGTTGTCCGCTACGCCAATGGCGTGGACGCGCAAGCGCTGCGACGACTGTAGGATGGAGAAAGCGTTGTGGTCTGCGGTCGACTCAAGGCTTGTTGTACTTGTCGTTCAACTTGTTCTTCAATGGTGCCTTGTATTTCTCGCAGAACCCTTTCCTTCATCATTTCCATTTCCTTCTCGGCCCGCTCATCTTTAGCTCTCTTGAGACTCCTATAAGAGTCTCGTGCTCGAGAATCCACTCCTCCATGGAACCTTGACCCCGGCGCCTCGTGTCAGGCCGTGGTGCTCTTTGTTTCCTAGGGCATTGCTAGCTCGTCTTTCTCCTGTCTGGGTGAAAAGATCCTTGGGTGGGTGGGCGTGAAACTCGTGAACTCATTGCGTCATTGCTTCGTCTTCTTTGCTCTTGAATGATAAACCCCGATGAACAACATATACGCCTCGCTAGCACGTAGTGCTTCACTCGATCCGTAGTCCGATCAAGGGACTTGTGCGACCAATTGGACCGCTTCTAATTCTTGCCTCTCCCATTGAGCAATTTTACCGCGTACCCACTCGTGCCAAGTGCGTGGGGTGAGTATTCCTTCTTGCGATGCTAATGTGGTCCTCACTGGACTTCCTTCTTGCTTCGATTGCTTCATCACCACAAACTCATCCCAATATGGCTCCAATCTTGGGTACTCTCCGATGGTGACCGGTTTTGCTTCACATAATTTGTGTTCACCTCGCCTTGAAGTTTCTCCACGCGCATCCATGGTCATCAATGCGTCGCGACGCACAAGATCTTGGCTCCTTGGGAATTCGAAGGTTTCTTTGAGCTCATCACAGATCCTCTTTGGTGGCTCGGGGCACTTTATGCCAATCCGAATAGGTGATTGGCACTTTATCCCTACGATGTACCCGCATGTTGACTGTATTTTTCTTTGATTTTCTCGGTGCAACAGGCCCCGATATCTAAGACCTACGAGATGGTGTAGGCCTTGAGCTTCTTAGTTTCCCTCGTCCTCGGCGTCTTGCAACAGGAGCATCATCTGCAACAGCGGTGGAGGCCTCGGCACATTCGGTGGTTGGGTGGAGGGTAAGGTACACTGCTCGGGCTCTCCTCCACTATAGGCTCGGTTTGGGCTCCATTAGAACTCTGATTCAACCCGAAACATAATTTTAAATCAATTATTACAGAATCATCTCATGGAATTTCAAAATGCAGATGTCTTGTCTGTGTGTCATATTGTGTGTTGCTAAGATGAAAATGATTTTGCAAGAGCAAGATACTTAATTAGCTCGAGAACAAAACTAATTAAGCAAGCATTAACTCTTGAACTAGTTACGATTGGTTGTAAATTTTGTGGACCCAATATGTAGCTATGGTGCATACGGTGAGCACTAAAATGCTACACACATACACCTTGCAACGCCCATGGTTTGCATTAATGAAACTCAATCTAAATAAAACATGTAGGACAAGTGGAAGATGAAAACATGTAGGGCAAGTGGATGACTACTGAGAACAAAGCATGCAGATGCAACAAGTGGAAGATGATCCGTAGCATTCTTAGCTAGTTCTAAAATATGGTAGAAGCGAAGAAAGAAGTGAGTTAAGTCTAATAAGTATAAATGAGCTTCAAGATTTTGGTGTGACGGGTTAGGCTTCAAGATTTTTCAAGTTGAGCGGGCTCAGATTGTCTAGATCAATATTCTAAGAAAATTAGGCAAGTTAATTAATTCTTGTTCCTGTTGCTTGCTTAAAGAAACAATTGGCTCATATTGCTTGCTTAAAGAAACAATTAGGCGGTAACCATATATATATATATAAACTTGTCTCTTTAGGATCCCATGGTCTTAATCATGACACAGAAAAGTGTTTGCAATAGACAATAACTCCTAAAATGATGTTTTGTGCTATGGGTGTATTCATCTTGTGCTAAAGCGCTCAAAAATAATTCCATGCCCGCACTATTTTGTTCCGACCGTCGAGAAAAGGTGGCTTTTGCTTGTTTGACATGTTTATTCCTAATTAGTTGATGACTAAGTGTTCCGATTGCACAATGACACATGATAGTGTCTGATGGAAGTGTTTTGGGCGTGAGCAACGCAAGAAAGCGGCGATCACGTGTCTTGATCAAGAGATGCATGTAGCGAGAATCATCAAAATGCACGGCAACCATGCATGCTAATCACAAGAACATGACGAGTAGACCTGATGAAAATGTGGCACTGGGGCGGTGTCGGCGAGTCGGCGTCGTTAGGGGCGGCATCGGGCGTCGAGTCGAAGCGGCGTCGGCGCGAAGCGAGAGGGCGGCGGCCGTGGCGGCGTCGGTGGGTCGGCGTCGTTAGGGACGGTGTCGGGCGTCCGGTCGGGACGGCGTCTGGCGCGCGCGGGGCGGCGCGGGACGGTGTCGAGCCCGGAAGCTCAAGGGTTTTAGGGTAGAGAGAAGAAGGCGGGAGTTTTAAGGGTAAATGGTACAAGCGGTGGATCTATTATTTATAGATGGAGTATTATCGATGGCGGTTCTTAGAAAGAACGCCATCGATCTTTGATATCTGTGGCGGTTCGTATACGAACCGCCAGCGATAAATGTATTATCTGTGGCGGTTCTTAAAAGAACCGCCGCGTCTTTATTATCGTGGCGGTTCTTAAAAGAACCGCCATCTTTATATATCGTGGCGGTTCGTATACGAACCGCCAGCGATAATGTATTATCGTGGCGGTTACGTATACGAACCGCCACAGATAATGTTATCGATGGCGGTAGAACCGCCAGCGATGTGCCTCTATACCTTGAAATTTGTTTACGAATCTTATCTGACTATTGTCGAATAGCGTGGCGAGTTCGAAGACCTAGTTTTGGTCTTTGCGCAATTGCGCGTTTTACGATTTTGTGTATTACTTGTAAAGCAAATACATAAGCGATTCTGAGAAAGAATCCGGACTCCTTTCACTGACGGACTCAACAAACTCTCCAAACTTTCAATCGGATAGAACACTATTTTGTCATCAAGCAAAACAAACAAGTACTCTTTGATTCTTGAAACAATCACCAAAACTAGCAAAGTCCAAAGCCGACTCAAAGACCAAAAAACTAGCACATAGCTAGGAAACAAAACCGAAACAGACTTTAAACTACCATGCACAAGATTATCTTCAACAGTGGTTATCATTAGGGTTGATTACATAGAGGAAGACTTGTGCGGCCTGGTCATAATTTGCCCAGGAGCTAGCTCCGCCTCTGATATTTTGCCATTACTCGTATATAGCTAATTATTTTCTTTCACAATTTGCCCTTCTTCATGATCGTCGCGATGATAGGTAGCTTCCTGAGTGGTTTCTTCCTCGAGCCTGATGTTGCCATCTACGAAAGGAGGCAACTCATCAAACTGGTTGTACTCTTCCTCATCCATGACATTCTCAACTCCGACGATCCTTCTTTTCCCTAAAGAACTACATGGCGCTTCTTATCTGCCGGGTCGATTACATAGAAGACTTGTGCTACTTGCTTCGCAAGTACGAATGGTTCATCTCTGTATCCGACATGTTCGATGTCCAAAGTAGTGAAGCCGTACTTGTCCACCTTGACACCCTTTGGGAGTTGTACCCAACGACACCGAAACATTGGGATCTTAAAAATACAGTAGTCGAGCTCCCAAATCTCTTCTATGAACCCGTAGAAGCTACTCTTCTTACTGCCTGTGTTGTCATAGGCATCTATGCGAACACCACTATTTTGGTAAGTGCTTTTGCTATCCTGAGATCTCGTGTAAAAGGTATATCCATTTATGTCGTATCCTTGCCATGTCAAGATTGTACCTGATGGCCCTTTGCCAGCCACCTCAACATGACCCTCGTTTCTTTCCAGTCATATGCTCTTTGAACCAATGATTGAACAAGCGGTTATGCTTTTTGTTACCCAAACCTCGATCGTCCACGATTTTCCTCTCGTAGCTTATCCTTGTGCATGTCCATATCGAGGACACCTCAACCGATTGTTGCAAAAGCGTGAAATGAGCTTTTGAATAATCCATGATCGTAAGAATTTGTTGATTTCCTTCCAATCGTCCCTTTCCAGCCGACCTACCCTCATGTCGGGATCTGGGCACTCCTACCGGTTCCACCCCTCCATGTAATCCATAAAACTCGATAACCTCCTCGGTTGCATAACCTTCCACAATGCAGACCCTCGTGAGATCGATTGCGTACATACTTCTTCAGATACCCATGTACCTTTGAGCGGGTACATCGATGCGAGAATACGGGGCCACATACATTTATCTCATTCACAAGGTGAACAATGAGATGAACCATTATATCGAAAAATGATGGAGGAAATACATCTCTAGTCGGCATAGTGTCTTGACCACATCATTCTGCGATTCGAGAAAGTCCGATGGGATCGATGACCTTACGTGAAATCGTGTTGAAGAAGAAACACAACCTCATGATTGCCTCTCGGACCTTTTCGGGCAAAATACCTCTAATTGCAATAGGAAGCATTTGTGTCATCATCACATGACAATCATGAGACTTCATGCGATTAACTTCAAATCTTTCATCGAGACCGGTTTCTTGATGCTTGCGAATGTTGGACGGAACTTTCACACCATGCAAGCATTTGCAAAGTTACATTCTCTCTTTCTTGAAAGAGTGTAGCAAGCTGGGGGAAGGTAAAGTCGCCCTTTCCCGGTGTCCTGAGGATGTAGCTCAGCTCTGATTTTCATATCTTCCAGGTCCCTTCGTGCCTTTAGTCCATCCTTAGTTTTGCTAGGAATGTTGAGAAAAGACCAATCAAGCTATCACATACATTTTTCTCTCGTGCATAGCGTCTATGCGATGTCGAACTTCTAAGTCCTTCCAATAGGGCAAGTTCCAAAATATCGATCTCTTCTTCCATGTGGTCTTCTCGATGCGAGACCTCGATGTATTATTACTATCTCCCTTTCCAAGTCGACATTAATATCCTTAACCATATCATATACCTCTTCCCCACGACGAGGCCTTGGGGCTATACCATCCTCTTTTGTCCGTCAATTGTTTTTCATATTGCGGTAGGGGTGATTCTGCGAAGGAACCTACGGTGATGCATGTACGGTTTTCCTCGAGTTATTGAGCCACACACTAGCGGTTTCATCCATGCACTAGGGGTATGCTTTGGCCCCTTTATAGTACGACCGGATAGGTTACCAAGGCGGAAATCATTGATGGTGCAAAACAACAATGCCCGTAGGATGAAGTACTCGCTTGTACTCATCCCATACTGCACACCTTCGTTCCACAGTATCACAAGATCTTCCACCAATGGTTGTAGGTATACATCAATATCATTGCGAGTTGTCTCGGCCCTTGGATAGCGGCGACATCATAATGTACTTTCGTTTCATACACAACCAAGGAGGAAGGTTGTAGATCTGAGAGTTCTGGGCCAAGTGCTATGAATACTACTCATGTTACCGAAAGGATTCATTCCATCCGTACTCAACCCAAACCTTACATTCCTCGGTTCATTCCGAAGTCCATCCTAAAGAGCCTATCGATGGTTCTCCTTTGGCGAATCGCGAGGTGTCTCGACTTTCCATCCTTTTACGCTCTTACGAGTGCCATCGCATCGATTGGGCATGCTTTTGTTTCAAATAAGCGCTTCAACCTAGGTATTACAGTAAATACCACACCACTTTAGCGGAGCCTTTCTTCACCACGGTGCCCTCGCTATCATGGCCTTTACGCTTGTATCGTGATGATTTGCACACGAACATACATGCATGTCGTATACTCTTTGCGATAGAGTATACAATCGTTTGGACATGCATGTATTCTTTCTACTTCAATCCCAATGGACATACAACCTTCTTAGCTAAATAAGTGGTTATCGGCAATACGTTTCCATCTGGAAGCATGTCCGCTAAGAGTTGTAATAGTCGTGAAACTTTTATCGGACCAACCATTGCTTGCCTTCAATTTTAGAAGTGAAAGCACGGTGTGCAACTTTGTGTATTCCTCCTTGCAACCCGGGAACAAAGGTGTGTCCGAGTCATCCAACAAACCCTTGAATTGATTAAACTCTCTCTGACTAGTGTAGTTCCCTTCTGCATCGCGCAACATCTGAGCAAGATTATTATCGTCATCAATGTCCAACCTATCCTCATCAGATCCATAACTGATGTCAGCTGCCATAATGCCTTCTCCATCATCCAATACGTTATCACCTTCATGTATGTTTTCCTCTTCACCGTGACTTGTCCAACGTGTATAGCTAAGTACAAAACCTCTTCGAATCAAGTGCAAGTGGATGTGCTCTTTGTCTGAAAACATTTTCTCATTCTTGCAATCAATGCATGGACAATGTATGTACTCCGTCTTCTTGTGCAACTTGTTCTCCTCGTGGCTCTTAGAAAAGCAGATACCCCATCGATGTAATCTAGTGTAGCAGTTCGCATTGTACATCCATCTCGGTCCATCTAAAATTAATTAACATATAAAAATTGATTAAAAACTAATCTAATTACTTATCATCTAAATGAGCTAGATAATAAATTCATCATCTAAAAATGATGAGCATCCACCTACCAAATTAGCAAAATTTCATGTATATTAATATCCAATAATCTTAATTAAATAAATTTAATATATGTCGCACTAATGGAACCAAATTAATAGTAATTAAAAACTAATCTGAATACTTTTCTGTAAAGAAGCTAGATAATAAATTCATCATCTAAAAATGATGAGCACCCACCTACCAAATTAACTAAAATTTCATTTATATTAATACCCAATAATCTTAATTAAATAAATTTATTATATGCAAGATGTATATGTCCAGTACACTAATGGAACTAAATTAATAGTAATTAAAAACTAATCTAATTACTTATCATCTAAAAGAGCTAGATAATAAATTCATATATATGCAAGATGTATATGTCAGTACACTAATAGAACCCAATTAATAGTAATTAAAAACCAATCTAATTACTTATCATCTAAAGGAGCTAGATAATAAATTCATCATGTATCAAATTAACTTAAAATGCAATTAATATTAAATATATGCTTAATCATAATTCATCATCTATAAAAGGAACACAACATCATCTAATGAACCTAGCTAGAAATAAATTCATCAACTACAAAATGGTAGCTAAATAAAAATAAACAAAATCTAAACTTTTCATCTCATCTACATATAAATCCTAATTAAACTTGGTTTAAAAATTAAATTGCAACAAGATTAACACAAATCAAGAGAGGAGAAAAATAACTCACCAAGGAACAACTAGAGGAAGTACAAGCACAAGAATTGGAAAAGCGAAATCTGAAATTTAGAAGTTTTGGTTTGCTCTCGGAAGAAGAAGACCGATCTTGCTCGACCACCTATTTATAGGCAATATTATTAGTGGCGGTTTTAACTAGAACCGCCATCGTGCTTATCATCTGTGACGGTTCTATCCTCGAACGCCGCGATAATGAATTATCGATGGCGGTTTGAGGATATAACCGCCACGGATAATCAATAGAATCGATGGCGGTTGGAGGATAGCACCGCCACTAATAACCTAGTTATCGGTGGCGATTCTAGCCTCCAACCGCCCGCGATAATGTATTTATTATCGATGGCGGTTCTATCCTTGAACCGCCCGCGATAATAATTATCGATGGCGGTTCTAGGATAGAACCGCCACTGATATTTTTCCCGCCATTTTTGAAATAGAACCGCCACTGATAATTATCTTTGTGGCGGTTCGAAAAAAACCGCCACAAATAGACCGTCACCTATTGCAGGTTTTGGCGTAGTGATGTGTATGTGATGCATGTAATTTCCACATGGCCTGCATGCCATGTCAAGCCATAAAGCTATTTAAATTGTATAACGACCTGCGTGTCGACTTGTGATGCTTCAAACCCTCATGTAAAATTCATTATCAAAAGTTGTAAGGTGTTGCATCCATAATGATAAAGACGATGGTATCAAGCAAGGTGGCTAGGTGAACAAATCAAGCAAGGTGGCAAGGTGAACAAACAAGCATGATGATGGAGATCTTAATGCTAAGGGCCATGCTATTTCACAGCTTATTTTGATTTTTTGTGGATGTGTGTTTAATCCTTGCTATTTTCTTTATGCTCATTGCATGTGATGCATGTTCTTAGTAGATTTTGTTCATCCCTATAGTTAAAATTTTAAATCAAAATGTCCATCCAATTGTTGCACCTATCAAGAATTTAGATCGTTATTGATATGACTGCCAAAATAGTATATCAATGGCTATCTTAATAGATGATAGGGATGTGTTGGACACATCACGCATAACAATGGTAGATTTAATCAAGCTATCAAAACGGTTTTGGGCTTGAGGACATAAGTGGTTGGGATTTGATTTGATAATGAAGGAACCTATACAAGACAATTGGTGTCTAGGAAAACACACATGAGGCAGGTTTCTTAATTGGCACCCGAATACGGGAAGTGCTCCCTCCCTCATGTGAGCCCTAGGGCGAGTTGACTGGCCATGAGTCAAGTTGTGGAGGCATTCATTACTTGTTTTCATACTCAACAAACAAGAGTTACATAAGATGTAATTAGCAAAGGTGTTGCTCACCTATGTCATTAAATTTCTAGCATGATGCCAAAGCTCACTAGTGTTTGATGAATATGGATCTTGAATACTCACTATGTGTCTATAAAGGGACATAAAATAGGAGTGTCTTTTATTAAAATGTTTAATAAAATTTTTACATAAACATAGTGCTTAGAATCTTTGCATGTTTTTGTTGTAGTTCAATGGCACCTTCTCCTACTCCTGCTACACCTGGTTTTGCTTTGAGATCAGTTTTGGAAAGGGAAAAACTTAATGGAACTAATTTTGTTGATTGGTATCGCAACTTGAGAATTGTTCTCAAGCATGAAAAGAAGGACTACGTTCTAGAGAATCCAATTCCTGATGAACCAGCCGAAAATGCTCCTTGCAATTTGAAGGTTGAATATGAAAAGCATGTTAATGCTTACAGAGAGGTCATTGTCTCATGCTAGTCACCATGGACTCGAGCTCCAAAAGCAATATGAGGACCGGGATGCTTACAATATGATTGTGGGTTTGAAGGGCATGTTTGGGAATCAAGCAAGAGCTGAGAGGTATGGTATCTCAAAGCTTTTATTTGCTTGTAAGGTGGTGAAAGCAATCCGGTCGACCCTCATGTGATCAAGATGATTGGTTACATTGGGAGATTGGAAAAACTTGAGTTTCCCTTAGCCTCGGTTTGGCCACGAAGTTATTCTCCGTCTCTACCTCAGAGCTTTGAGCCATTCATTATGAATTTTCATATGAATAGCATGGAGAAGAGCCTAACCAGAGCTACATGGGATGCTCAAGGCTGCCGAGAAAGCATTAAGAAAAACCCAATCATGTGATGATGGTTGAAAACAAGCGCATTCAAAAGAGGAAGGCTAAGGGTGGGGGCGGGAAAGAGCAAGGGCAAGGGCAAGGCTTAAGATGAGATCGCAAGCCTCAAAAATAAGCAGAAGCTTAAAGTTGGCCCTCAACACGATACCCAATGCTTCTATTGCAAGAAATCGGGACATTGGAAGCGGGCTGCGAAAAGTACCTAGCGGATAAGAAGAATGGAAATGTGGTTTCCACTTGGTATTAATGTTATAGAAATTAATCTTGCTACTTCTTCACTCAGCTCATGGGTATATGATACCGGTTCGGTTGCTCACATTTGCAATTCGATCAGGGTGATAAAGTAGAGACTTGGCACAAGGAGAAGTGGATCTTCGCGTGGGAATAAAGCAAGAGTTCTTTGGTCTTGCCGTTGGCACATACCCATTGCATTTGCCTTCAGGATTAGTTTTATAACTCAATAATTGTTATTTTGTTCCATCTTTGAGTAGAAACATTATTTCATCTTCTTGTTTGGAACATGAAGGTTATGATTTCATAATAAACAACTTTGTTTGTTCAATATTTTTGAATGATATGTATTATGGTCGTTGCCCCATGGTGGATGGGTTGTACGTCCTTGAACTCGAAGAGAAACTTGTCTATAACATTAATGTAAAAAGGCATCGGCCTAATGATTTGAACCCTACCTTTTTATGGCATTGTCGCTTAGGTCATATAAATGAGAAGCGCATGAAGAAGCTCCATGGTGATGGACTTCTAACCTCATTTGATTTTGAATCATTTGAAACATGTGAATCTTGTTTACTTGGCAAGATGACAAAATCCCCTTTCACAGGTTTTAGTGAGAGAACGAGTGAGTTATTGGCCCTAGTACATACAGATGTATGTGGACCAATGAGCTCATTGCTAGGGGTGGGTTTGATGCTTTGTAACTTTTACAGATGACTTTAGTAGATATGGATATATCTATTTAATGAGGCATAAATCTGAAACTTTTGAAAGGTTCAAAGAGTTTCAAAATGAAGTACAGAATCAACTTGGCAAATCAATAAAACACTTACGATCAGATCTTGGTGGCGAATACTTGAGCCAAGAGTTTGGTGATCATCTAAAGCAATGTGGAATCGTTCCGCAACTTACTCCGCCAGGAACGCCTCAATGGAATGGCGTGTCCGAACATGTAGTGATCGATGATCATGCTTCATAGATCATGGGATATAGAGATATCATCTGTACATTGTGGACGCATGTTGAAGAACATGGGTTAGATAGACCCGCAATTAGACACTGCGAGAATGTTTCATTCTTATGTGTCATCAGTGTATCTCATACCTAGTAGATGTATGATCCTTAGACCTGAGATTGTCATATTCCCTACATGTGTAATAGTTTTCCTTGGGGCTATCAAACACTACTTCCTAACCGGATAGTTATAAAGGTAGCTTTCATGTTTACTATGAAGCGTGCGAGAGGAAGTGAAGCGATCAAGATGGAATTTACCACTCCAATGAAGCGGAGATATATGACAAGGCCACTCTTGTGATATGATTAAGGAAGTGCATGGCCATGCCGTGATTGAGAGTCAATCACAACTTATTAATATATCACGGATACGAGAGATGGATTGAATCATCAAAGGATGACATACTTCTGCCTTGAGTTCAATCTTCATATACTTGGCAAAGGATTATTACATGAGTACTTTTGATAGGTTACATCGATTTGATCATAGTATGTTTGGGAGTTAGCATACTTTGCAAGGAGCCGCTACCAACTATTGGATTGAAAAGGAGTTTTGAATCCATGTCCAAGCGCACGTGAACTGCGAGGTCACACACTTAATGGTGGGACGCATTAATTTGGATTGGATCCATAATTAATGGACATCGTGGGTTTAGCACGCTGATGGGCCTTGGTTTAGGGTTTCATCTCGTGGCTATATAAGGAGGGGTGGAGGGTGGGCGCAGGGTGTGCTTTCCCATGGTTTAGAAGTGATTCACTCGAAACCCTAGCCTCCTCTTCTCGTTGCCCCTGCCGAGCGACCAGGTGCTTGCACACCGACGCACGACGTTCCTTCCCTGGACGTGTGGACTACTGCGGTGACGCTGCTGCTACTGTGGCGTGGGAGGACGATCCACGGTGAGGCGAGGACGATCCGCTCCATCGATGCATCGACTACGGCGAGGACGATCCACTACATTGACGCGCGAAGGATTCCGCAACTGCGCGTCTAGTGGTAATCTTATCTGTGATCCCCTTCTTGCGAGTAGCTTTCTGGTTACGCGGTAGATTTTTTTTGTGCTAGTGTAGCATATCGCGTTCCTCTTCATGCTTTGCATGGACCTCTCATCCTATGCTATAGGTTGCTATCATGCACAATTAGCTGTTCTCTCTTCTCTTTTGGTTGAGTTCCCTTACAGTCTTATAAGTCTAGTAGGTGTTGGGCCCCCTGGGTAGACAAGGTCTGTGTGCACTTCCTAGCTTGGGATCTAGAGTCAGCTTCCCTATGTCAATCATTGGGAAGATGAGAGCGAGTCTGAGCCATAGTGTTCTATACTATCTTTTCTATGCTCTATAGCTACTTGGTTTGTAGTTTCTCAACTTCTTCTCATCATTCTGTGTTTCTATTTTCGATTGAGTTCATTTGGACCTTCCTTGATCTTAATTCTGCTAATAACTCAACTTGAACCAGATTTGTGCTTAAAATTAATTCACTTGTTGAGGGGCAGTTTGAGAATCTTCTTCATGCAGTGCATATAGACTTTAATTTCTGTTTTTATGAGCTTTGTCTATTATGCAAATGAGTTACTATTCATGCTATGCACCCTGCTACTTTTATGAAAAAAAATGCTAGCGTAGATTTGTCCAAGGTCTTTTTGTTTTATCTTACTAAGCTTGTTAAAAATTGAAAATTAATGATTTAAATGAAAACTTGATGAAACATAGTGCTTTTACTTGCTATGTTTCCTCTCTAGGTGCATATGCCATTATTTGTGAAATTTGGATTTGTACTAGAGTCCCTATAGCAAATTGGGTGAAGCTAGGTTGATCTGTACTAGAGTCCTTCAAATGCTCATAAATCTACGTGCTAAAATGAAAACAAAAAAATTACTCTTTTTGTGCAAATTGATCTCAATACTTTAGATTCACAAGACTGCCTCCTATTGCACTTGGGATGAACTTGGAATGTATCGTGTATGATCAAGATCATCCTCTTAAGAGTTCTTCTTGACATGGTCGACTATGGCTTGAGTCAATTACACTTGAAAAATACAAATAAAAAACATAAGTGGGTAAAGAATGCAAATAATGCTAAACATTTGCACCCCACTATGTCATTTGAAGTTTTAAAGCAAAAATTTGCATTAAAGATTATTGAGCTCGAAGGACCTTGTATGCGCATCTAGCTTTCCTAAAGTGTTGAGTAGGTTCAACTCTAGGTTTTCCATTCGATCCATTGTATGGCTTTGCCTCTAATTTGGAAACTATGATAAGTGTTGCACTTGTTAAATCATTCAAAAAAGACATAGTTCTATTGTGCTTGCTACCAAAATTGACATTTGCACTTCGACATGTCTTAGTTTAGCATAATCTAAACTTGAGTAGCTTGGTGTTATATACTTTGTATATGTGGTCATTTGGATAATTCTCAAAGCTCTTTTAGGATGCATTTCATTCATGCATATTTGACAATGGGTAGAAAATGGTGAAAATGCTTGTTGATGTCTGTATTGCCAAAAGGGGGAGAAAACGTGGAAAAGGCATCATCTATAGGTAAAAATGTGAATGTAACTTGGTTCTTGTGATCTTGGTGAAATCGTACTAATCCTTAATAATCATAAGCATATTAGAACTTTTGTGAGTTTTTATTGGATTTTTACAGCCTTTGTGGAAAACATGTTCTTTCTTTGGTTTTGCTCTAAAATCTTTCTTGCCAACTTGGTCATGATCTCATTCTCTCTTTCTTTGGACCAAGTTTGGCTTTGCATTCAAATTGCTTCTTCTTCTTCTTCTTCTTCTTCTTCTTCTTCTCTTTCAAACTCAAATTTTATGCCTTTCGGGTGTTTGTCAATATACTCATCAAGGAGGCCATTGAAAGACAATGTAGAGGTCTATTCTTGATGGTGATGAGTTATTGACATTATTTAAGCATGAGGTGCTTAGGTTTGAGTTTGATTTGAATTCTATTTTGAGATTTAAAGCAAATTGAGCACTGTACAGAATTTGCCGTGCTACCACCCCTAAAGGGCGGTAGCATCGATCACAGGGCTGGTGTGATTTTTCCAGAAAGCGTTTTTTATTTCTTGTTGGGCAGTGCTACCAACCGCATGGGGCGGTAGCACCGGCCTTTATGAGCGAGAATGATTTTAATTTATGATTTTGGGAGTATAAATTCATATCTTTTTGGACATTGCTATGTGATGGGTTTTTTTCTTATATTTGATGGTCGCAGGAAGACAGTGCTAGGTCATGGTGAGGCGAAGGATGATCGGGACTAGGCGAGTTGTGCCGGAGGTCCAGAGATCGAGGATCACCGGAAGATGATCAGAGATGGAGTCATTGCGAACTTAGAAGATGAGGAATAGATGAGATGCTAGCTTGGAGCTACTCGGATCAAGGAGGGCCGTTGGATAGTGGTCGAGAGGATAGAGTAGCGGGCCAAGTTAGTGTGCTTTGAAAAGCGTGCAAAACCCGTTATGGTTGTTGGGTTTCGGGTTAGCCCATGTATGGCTGTGTGAGTGAGTAAATCCTAACCCTTGATAGTGTTCATTAGGGTATAAGGAACTCATCCAAGGGTGGAGAATGACTCAAGTGTAGTACAAATAGAGGGGTAAGGGTAGCTCTCCCCTCTTGAAAGTTTTTAGGTTCTTGTGCTCCTTTGAGCTTTGCCCATTTTGTTGTGTGGCTTTGTAAACCTTCCTTCCTGAAATGAAAGTTTAACTTCCTAAGTTTGAATTTATTTTACGCATTTACATTATGCCTTAAATTCAGCATTTCAATTCTGCACTTACTTTCTTGCAATTTACTTTCTACATATTTGGATTTGCCTCCCCTCCTTGTACTTGCTTGTGCTTCTTATGCTGAAGATGTATGATTGATGGATGAATCTTTTTCAGATCATATCCCAATCATCTAGGCAAATCTTTTGTGGTTCCTTGCAAGAAACCGATCTTTTGCTCTTAAGAGGATCATTCTTGGATTATCAGGTTTTTGTTTTTCTTAACTCGTGTTCTTGCTTGCTTTGATGTGTGGGAGGCTATCCAAGATTATCTTGATCATCAAAACCTCACGAGCAAGTCCAAGATCAAGTTTTTGGGTTTTTGCACTTACTTGGTGCATTCTTTCTTCGATTCAAAAAAGGTCGGAACTTTAACGTCAATCTCTTGGATTGAAGGATGGAATAGGTTCCTGACCTCCATACGAAGGTGCATACCAAGTTTCATGAGTTTTGGACCAGCCGATCAAAAGTTGCATCATTTTTGTTTTTGAGTTCGTGTTGATTTTTCTACTATTCTTGAGACCCGGTGCTACCGGCCCCTGCTCGGTGCTTACAGCCCTAGCAGTGGTAGCACCGGCCAAGACAGCCTAAGTTGCTCGTTTTGATTGCTTCGTTTGAGGACTTGGTTGGATCATTTTTAGTGGGGAATATTTCTAATTTGGGATCATTCACCCCCCTCTGATCACCATCTTGGTCCTTCACAATGGTATGATTTGCAACTGATTAGCAGGTTGGTGCACCTAACGAGCATGAAATTGACATTGCTCATGGGTTTTTACAAGTTGCATAGCATCTTGTAAAGCGATAGGCCAATAGAAACCTTGTCGGAATGCTTTCCCGACCAATGTTCTATATGAAGCATGTGCTTTGCATAAGCCCCATGTACTTGTTGAAGAAATGTTTTCCCTTGTTCTTGGGATATGCATCGCATTGAACACCATGTGTTCCCTTTCTGTATAGAGTATTGTCGAGCAGTTTGTATATTCGTGCATTTCTAATTAACTTGTCTTTTCGTGAACATCCTCGGGCAGTGTCCCATGTTTTAGATAGGCTTTAAATGGTTTAGATCAATCTGTATCCTGCTCAAGGGTTCTGACCTCTGTATTGGTCAGTAACTTTTTCATAGAGATTTCCATAGAAGATTTAGATAGATATTCAAGAAAAACACATGTTGGCAAGGTTCCAAAATTTGTTTTCAGGTCACATCTCGGGGTGGCCAAAATACGAAATTTCGGCGAGATTTTAGAGTTTTGGACAAAATTCGGCCAAAATTCAAAAACCAAATTTGAAATCCATAATTTTGGAGGAGCATTAAACCAAAATTTCGATGAAATTTACCGAAATTTCAGTGATTTTCATCCCATGTGAAATGGTCTCCCGAGTTTAGAAAAAATTGAGAAAAAATCATGCAAGCAACTCCACAAGGGGAATGGCGGGAGGAGGTCAGAACAGGCAGGATCATCGGTGAGGGAAGAGGCAATGCCAGCGAGTCGTGGTGGTGCCTTATCGGGGCTCTTCCTGATAGGGAAGACGGACGGGACACCAAGAACTGCGTAAGCCGAACCCGTGACCCCATAAGCACCCACGGTGGTGTACCCGAACCTGTAGCCTCGTAAGCACCGACGGTGGCATACTCGAACTGCGGTAACAGGTTGGCATTGGCCACGAATACGCACCACCTCGACAATTCCAGAGTGAGCCCCAGCGTCACCCTCCCAGCTGCGTCAGGGTCAGCCACGACCACCTGCTCCCTGGCGTGTAGCTTGACCATTCCACTGCCGAAGAAGGTGGACACCAAGAACCACGGAGGTGGAGAGGAGGAGATTACCAGGAAGGGGAGTCGGTGGCTGCGGTGGAGCGCGGTGTAAGGATCTGAATATGCAAATTCGGACCCTCTGTGTATTTTGCACTAGTTCAGGATCACGCTAGTACACACAGACTCAACATAAATGAATATCACATTCATACTCAGTGATAACATAATAAAGACTTCTTTACTATTAAATATAACTGTTTAACGACCTTATGGTCAACCTTACATTAGTACGCCTCGCGGGACTAAGACTGAAAAGTAAATAAATAGCACTGGAAATAAACATAAGCGTAGAAAATCCTTCAATCTACCACAGGCAACTGACAAGGTTCGCACCCTAGTTATTCGCCGCCTCCTGATACGCGTCCTCAAAAGCAGGAGTTGCTTCTTCTCCAACTGACATAAAGCACTCAACAACTCGTGCACAAAATGCAAGTCAAATATACTATATGCATGGCTAATTACAAAGGATAAGCTAACATGGTTAATTTGCATAGACAACATTTGTAAAGGAATAGCATAAATAGATTGAAAAACTGTAAAACAAATACTAACAATAATACATTTCTCAATTGTTTTCCAGTAACCAAATCATAACCTTATTCCACATTTCAACATCCATACCCACATTTGCTTTTAATAAAATCTAACCCTTGACCGTAATCACCGAGTAATGCTCATTTCCACGAGCACAGTTATTCGAATAGGTTTTACACTTTGCAGAGGTTATACACTTTACCTACAAGATACAACCATACATGACAAGGCGAGTGATTATAACAAAGCCTTTCCAATGACTATCTAAACCCAGTACTATCCACTAAGGTTTCAACACTAGTGGGACTGGTTACCACATCCAGAGCTCCCCTCTTGCGCCATGTGAGCACACACGTGTGAGGACTGTTTACCACTACCCGGGCCTCACACTACCACAAATAGTACAAAAGTTTAGACTCAGCAAATTAATCAGCTAGGTCTGTCCCATAACAGACATGCGGTTGTATGAATGACTCGGTTCAAATTCTTGCAAGGTTAAGTCCTTAACTGATGAAGGCAAGACTAACCAAAAATCATCATAACCATGAACCAACAATTATCATAAAAAGCAATGCGACCGCCCAATTGCCACATTGGCCATCCACAAATAAATGCCACTTCCCTCAGTCTAAATCATTTTACCACCCCGATTGATTTACCATGCACCACGTGCCATCAACAACAACATTGTGTGACAACACCCGACACACAAGTTGATAAATATATTCCATAGTCATTAAGCAAGATTAATCATTTTCTCATAAAATGATGACTCGTTGCACGGTTAAGCATACTACTTGCATTCTAACTACCCACATTGGCAATTATAGCTACCAACTAATATGAAACAATTCTAGGGTGACAAATAAAATACGACCTACAATATGGCAAGGTGGATGTAATTTAAAGTGGACAATAACTACCCCCAACAAATTTGAAACAACGATAGTTGAATTAACATGCAATACTTTGAAACAATATAATATTTAAAGCATAGGTTCAACATGATCAAAGCACCACTTGCCTTCAAATAGCTCCAACTCCTACTCTAGACCTTGCTTGGGTGCTGGCTCCTCAACCACAAACTCACCGGGTAACACGACATCTACGCGTAACGAAAGAGAAAGCAATAAATACCAAAAATAGAGAGCAAGATTAATACAAAAAATTAAATAAAATTCATCATTAAATAGAGCTTGATTTTAGAAACTGGAATCACCTCAATTGGACCTCGGATGCAAAAGATATAGCTATTCAAAATTTGAAATAAAAGATAAATCAGAAAATTAGAAAAACCGAATTATTTTTATACTGAGAAATAGCATTTATGATGTCATGCTGATGTCAACGTTGAATATAATTTTTGGTTAATTATTTTTCAACGAGAAAGCCGAATTATGACATCACGCTGACGTTAGTGGACACGTGGTGCAATCTGGTGGCGACACGCGTCACTAGCGCCTGGACTCGGTCCACGGTTTGGTCTCGGTCCACCGTGGACCGGTGACACTGTGCCCGTGCGCCTGCTGACGCAAGTCATGGTGTCAGCAGCGGCACGCGACCGAAACACAACGCGACACGCGGCGCTACGCTACTGGCGGAAGGCTCGGCGTAATCCTGCCCGTCCAAGTCAAATCGAACGGCCGAGATCAGCTCACACCACGCATCTCTGATCTACTACATAGGCGACATGCGGCACGATCTCGATCGTATAGATCAGATCGGACGACAGCGAAGGCAAAAGAACTAAAGCGACAGGATGACGCGGCTAGCTCGGTGGAAAGCACGTGGCACGATCCGGGATGCACGCTGCGGAAATGACGGCTAGGACACGGCGACATGAGACAAGGCGACGACGGCTACGCTGCACAATGGTGGGTGGATGATGCATATCCAACGGCGACGAAGCGACGACGGGAAGGCGTCTACGCGGTTACCCAAGTGCACGACACGTGGAAGAAATCTGATAGTGCTCACCAGATCCGACGGCTGACGAAGCTTGCAACGGCGGTGATGGTGCGGCGATGCTGGTTCACCGGAGATGGAGACGACGACACGGCCAACGACGTTTGAGGGCGACTACGGTGACGTTACTTGGCGCGTTCGAAGCGTTCCGACACGGCGAACTCGCGGGCACTAACGGCGACGGCGGAACGAAGAAAAAACCAAAGCGGAGCGAAGAAACACCTTCGGTGAGCTCATACGGTGACTAGGGCTTTCCTTGGCATGCGCAACTGGACCAGAAGATGCGGTACGGGGTGAAGAAAACAAGGGTGGCGGCGCCGCTATAAATAGCGGCCTCGACTTCCTCGAATATCGTGCGAAATGAGGTTCTCTCGGACACGGTGGCGGAATTCGGCAAGGATATAGAAGGATGATGTGGCGGCATCACAGGCGTCCACGCGGCAGCGATCGATGGCTCAAGGCATGCGGGCAACGCGGAGGAATCACGGCCGTTGGATCACGATCCAACAGTTGTCAATCTTAGGGTTAGGGTTTCGCGGCGAGCTGCGTGGACGATTTGGGCCAGACCGATGGGTTACTAATTGGGTTTCAATGATGGCCCATATGTCGGTGTGAAAACTAGTGGGTCGGTTGAACTACATGTACCTATCGATCGAACTGGCCGCGCGTAGAATGTGCTATTCTACACGCACGTATAGAATAGGATATCTAATACATATATATAATACATATATCTCATACATACGTTTACAGTTTATAATTTCCATCTCCTACCAAAATAATTTTTTTACTCAAGTTAATTTCTTAAAAAAAATTCTCAAGTTAATTTTTTTCTCAAGTTAATACATACATCTCATTAATTACAATACATACATCTCATTAATTATAATAAATACATATAATTAATTATAATACGTACATGACAACCTCATCATAACTCCACTTGCTTATTCTTTTGTATAAAAATTAGCTCTTCACAATGATCGACACGTGTGTATCTAGCTTCCTCAGGTTGTTCTTTATGGACCGTGATGCCATTACTGATAGGAGGCAACTAGCCAAACTGATTGTATTCTTCCGCATCTACCACATTCTTAACTCCAACAATCCTCTTTTTTCCCTAAAGAACCACGTGGCGCTTTTTGTTAGACAGGTCAGTTACATAGAAGACTTGAACAACTTGGTTAGCGAGAACAAATGGTTCGTCTTGGTATCTTATACGTTCGAGGTCCACAGTAGTGACACTGTACTTGTCAACCTTCACGTGCTGCAAGTGAACCCAACGGCACCAAAATAAGGGGATCTTGAATAGTATATAGTCGAGCTCCTAAATTTCCTCAATGAACCCAAAGTACGAGCTCCTCATCGATCCAGTGGTATCTAGCACATCTATGCAAATACCGCTGTTTTGGTTTGTGCTCTTCATGTCCTGATCTCTCCTGTAAAATGTGTACCCATTTAAGTCATATCCTTTCCATGTTACAACCGTAAATGCTGGCCCTTTTACAAACCATGTCAGTGTATCACCTGACGAGCTTCCAGTGATGGGTTGTTGCTCCTTCAACTATTTGTTGAACTGAAGGTTATGCTGTCTGATGATTCAGTACTCTTGCCACAACGAATTCTCTTGATGTAGCCAATTCTTGTGCTCATCGATATAAGGGACCACAACAGCCATGTGTTGCAAAACTATGAAATGGGCTTTAGCACACGCAATCGGATCAGGCGTGATTGCTTTCCTTCTGATGGTCCCGATGCCCTGGAGCATCCCCTAATGGCAGGATCAAGGCATACCTATCGGCTCGACCAGAGCCTTGTAATCCACGCAAAATTTGATGACCTCTTCGGTTGCATAACCTCCGACAATGCTACCCTCCGGTCGAGATCGATTCTGCACGTAAGACTCGAGAATTCCCATGTACCTCTCGAACGGGTACATGCTATGTAGGAACATGGGCCCGCACATCTTTATCTCCCTCACAAGGTGAACAATGAGATGGACTATGATATCGAAAAACGACAGAGGGAAATGCATCTCAAGATTACACAGAGTCATTACCACCTCGGCCTGCAGAGCATCTAGTCCTTCGGGATTGATGTCCTTCTGAGAAATTATGTTAAAGAAATAACACAACCTTGTAATTGTCTCCCGGACCTTGCTCGGTAAGATACTTCTAATTGACACAGGGAGCATCTGTATCATAAGTACATGGCAATCATGAGACTTTATGCTAGTTAAATTCAAATCTAGCATCGAAACATGTCTCTTCATGTTGGAGGAGTAACCAGACGGAACTTTCACACCATGCAAGCATTGGAACAGTTCAGTTTTCTCGGCCTTGGAAAGAGTGTAACAAGAAGGTTCGCAGTACGTTCGGCCTTTATCAGTCTCTTTCAGTGCTAACTCAGGTTTGATACCCATATTGACCAAGTCAAGCCATACATTGATACCATCCTTTGTTTTGCCCTTAATATTCAATAAGAGACCAATCAAGCTATCACAGATATTCTTCTCTATGTGTATCACGTCGATGCAGTGCCGAACTTCTAGGTTCTCCCAATAAGGTCTTCCACATGCTCGTCTCACAGGTCCTCGATTTACGTCCCTTTCCAAGTGCAACATCCAAGTTCTTAACCATATCATGAATGTCTGTCCCGCTTAAAGGCTTTGAAGCTAAACCATCTTCGGTCATTCCATCGAATTGTTTCTTCATCCTGTGATATGGGTGATTCCTCTGAAGGAACCTATGGTGACGTATGTACATGGTTTTGCACAAGTGATTCAGCCACATACTCTCGAAATCATCCAAGCAGTGAGTATAGGCTTTGGCTCTTTTTGTACTGTACCCCGACAGGTTAGCAAGGACAAGATAATCATTTATGGTGCAGAACAATAGGCAGTGCAAAGTGAAGAACTCTCATTTCTAAGCATCCCATACTTGTACCCCAGGAGCCCACAGTGATTTCAGATCTTCCACCAATGGTGTTAGGTACACATCAATATCGTTCACAGGTTGCTTCGGGCCTTGGATGAGTATAGACAGAAAAATGTACTTCCGCTTCATAGACAACCAAGGAGGAAGGTTGTAGATACAGAGATTCACATGCCAAGTGGTATGACGGCTGCTCATGTTACCGAAGGGATTCATTCCGTTCGTACTCAATCCGAACCTTACATTCCTCAGATCCACTACGAATTCTTGAAACCTCCTATCAATATTTCTCCACTGGGTGGAATCAACAAGGTGCCTTATCATTCCATCGTTCTTACGCTCATCGGAGTGCCACCGAAGTAGTTTTACCACTTTTGGGTTCACAAACAAACGCTTCAAACGGGGAATTATAGTTAGATACCATGTCATCTTAGCAGGAGGTCCTTTCTTCACCTCGATGCCCTTGTCATCATCTGATCTATCTTTACGCTTGTACCGAGATGCGTTGCACACCGGACATACATGCAAGTTTGCATACTCTTTACGGTAGAAAATACAGTCATTCGGACATGCATGTATTCTTTCTACTTCCATTCCCAAGGTACAAAAAACCATCTTGGCTTTGTAGGTGGTTGTCGACAACTCGTTTCCCTCTGGAAGCATGTCCGCTAACAGATCTAACAGCGTCGTGAAACTCTTGTCGGACCAACCGTTGCTTGCCTTTAATTTCAGCAGTTCCAGCACAGATGACAACCTTGTGTATTGGACTTGCATCCCGGGAACAAAGGTTTCTCCTAGTCATCCATCAAGCCTTGGAATTTTACATACTCCCGCTCATCACGGTTCCCTTCTGCATCCCGCAGTATCTGATCCAAATTGTCATCGTGAAACCTATCCTACCATGAAATTGGTTAATGAAGGTCTACCCAAAATTGCATTATAATCAGATTCAAAATCAACAATTTCGAAAGATATTAATTATGTTTCTCCGAAAGTGATAAGTAGCACAATCTGCCCCATCGAAGTTGCCGATGGACTAGGTACAATCCCCAAGAATGGGTTTGTCACAGGTCGGATCTTAGAACATGGGATTTGCATCTCATCTAATGTATTAATAAAAAGCAAATCCAGAAAATTTCCTCCATCCACCAAAACTCTTCCTACTTTGGAACTGCTAATTTTAGGAGAAACTAATAATGGTAGCTTATGAGGGATGGATATACCTTTTGGGCAATCATTTCTGTTGAAGGTGATTGCAACGTCTGATCACTTTGGGAAATTTAGTTTTCCTAGTCGTATGTCGACATTGTTAATTTCCCTCCAAGCAGATTTAAACTTCCTTTTTGGAGTGTAGCCGATGACCCTCCGAAGACTATGTTGACATGATTATCAGCCTTCTAGTAGCCCATATCTTCCTCGCCATCTGCATCCTTAGTGTTTCGTCCTTCTAGTAGGGTTGGCATAGGCCCCTTACCATAGTAGAACTCCTCCATGTGCCTTTGGCAAGTGCAGCATTTGCGCAAATCACAAAACAGCATCCATTGCCACTCGTTATAGCGGAGCTCTTGGAGGTGGACTGGTCGTCCTACCGACCAGACCTCTTCTTCTAAGGAGTTTTTTCCCTTGGAGTTTGCAGGTCATTATGCCTGCTGTCGGGACCCGGATTTGCAAATCCGAAACCCTCTGTGTATACTGCACTAGTCCAGGATCATGCTAGTGCACACAGTGGAAACATAGATGAAATACCACTCTATACAACGAATTAACTAAGAAGAAGCAAATTATTATTAAATAAAGCAAACGACCTTATGGTCAATGTTTACACCATTATGCCTTAAGGGCTTAAGAAACAAATAACTATTGCAGCAAAAAAGATAACTTGAGCCATTCGACATGCCACAGGCAATCGTCTGGGGAACGCCTTCCTAATCCACGTAGTCTTCATAGAATTCCTCCTCATGATACTCATTATCTCCTTCAGCAACTGATCAACAAGGGCATAAAGCCGTTAGTACAAAAAGTACTCAGCAAGCCGTAGGGAATTGATGCAATATATTCATGCACGGCTTGACAAAGGATAGCCATATGGTTCATTTGTAGAAAGCAATAACTTGAATTGAAATAAAATAAATAGATTGAAAGCATATTTATGAAAAGATAAATAAATAATTGATAGATCAATGACAGACAACAAAACAACCGTGACACATCCCAACAATTCCACATTTCATGAAACACTCTATACCCTGCGTGAAATTCCCGGGCTTGTCCATGACCGCGGACTCGGCTATTCGAATAGTTTTACACTCTGCAGAGGTTGTACAACTTTACCCACAAGACATGACCGTCTCTTTGTGCAAACGTTACTAACACACTTCCTTTGGTGTGTCGCAGAGATATCATGACAAAGCCTTTACAATGCACTGTCTAAACTCGGTACTGCCCGCTAAGGTTTCGCCCCTTAGGGCCCCCTCTTGCGCCTTGCGAATCTACCCGTCCATCCCGGAACCCACACCACCAACTGGCAGTTCTCAAGGCTATACATTGCAAATTAATCAGCTAGGTCTGTCCCATACCAGACTTATGGTAGTACGGTTAGGCCCAGTTCAATGACGCACAAGATTAAGTCCTTAAGTTGTCTCAGGCAAGACATCCACATCCCAATGTGCTAGAAAGCACCCCCTTTACTGCACGATCACTTGCCTGAGGGAAAACAATTCGTTCAACCAAAACCAATGGCAAACCCCGCCATGGTACAACAAATTTTACAACAGTGGCTAACGGCCACGATTCAATATCTCATTAAGTCAAGTTTAACATTAATCACATGTGACATGAATCTCTTTGTACAACTAAGCATGTCTAAGCATAGCTACGATAACCCAAATGTTGGTATAATGATTAAGCCCAACTAGTAATGTCCCAACCTAGGTTTAGCAATGGATACATGGCATCCCAATAGTCAAGGTGGCGTAATGTCAACTAGGTACATATCTACTCCCATGAAATAAGCATTGATACACAAAATAGCATGCAATTGTATAAAACAATTTACTTTTTGCAAACATAGGATCAATATGATCAAAGATTACGACTTGCCTTGCTGATCTAGTGCTGAGTCTTGGTCTTCGAAGTCTTCGTTCGCTCCCTCAGAATTAGCGTCTACGGAAAAGAA
The DNA here is from genome assembly GCA_036346275.1 of Otatea glauca. Taxonomy (NCBI): domain Eukaryota; kingdom Viridiplantae; phylum Streptophyta; class Magnoliopsida; order Poales; family Poaceae; genus Otatea; species Otatea glauca. The sequence continues at coordinate 35,397,299 of CM070727.1, read as the reverse complement.
AGCAACGAAACCAAATAAATACAAAACAGAGACTCAAACAAACTCAAAACTAAAAATAAATAGCTCTGTAAGATAGATCTTGATTTTAGAAAAATGTAGAAACTTGAATCGCCTCAATCGGAGTTCGTATGAGCGAGAATGGGCCTCCGAAAGATTAAATTTAGAGAAAAGGCTGAAAATCAGAAAAACGGAATTTCCGGATTTATTTTTATACGGGAAAAGCGATTTATTGCACAACGCTGACGTCATCTGGAATTTGATGGACTGGGTCCACGGCTTTGTCTGGTTCACCGTGCACCAAGTGCACGGCTGACGTCGGCGCTTGCGTAAACATCGGTGGTGGCGGTGGCGACGACGACATGCCACGCAGACGCTGACGAGACAGGCCACGCGTCGCGCATCGGCGGCTGCGATTGGATCAGACGGCGGAAAATGAGGGCACGGGCAGCGGCGACGCAGCACGATCAGGGACACCCAAAGGAGATCAGACGGCGGAGCGCAGTCACTGGAGGTCGACGGCGAGGCGGGTGGCACTATTCCGCCGGAGCCTAAGGGGAAGACATGGCAAGCGGCAGAGGAGGGCCAGGTCGGGCTGAAGACAAAGCGGATCGGGAAGAGGGTCTCGCGACGCACCCGAAGAGACCGACGACAGCAGCGGAGGAGGACCGGCGGCGGAGATCCAAGCGGAAGAAAGGCTCGGGCACGGCGGTGAACTTCGGCGAGCGAGAACTCGGCGATGGCGGCGGCTCAGGCAGCGAGAGGTCGGGCAACAGAAGCAGCGCAACAAGGGGATCCTCGGGAGGGGTGCGGCGACGGGTTAAATATCCTAGGGAGGCGTGCGAAGCGCGGAAACCGAGAAAGACGGCGAGCGGCGGTGGGACTCTGAGACGGTTAGGGTTAGGTTTCCAGCGGTGGGCGCGGGCGACGTGTCGCAATCCAAACCGCACACGGGGCGCAGATCCGACGGCTCACACGGAATGGCTACGCGGCCTCGCGAGGTGCGCTGGATCGAGATCGGACGGCGGGCACGCTAGGGTTCGCGGGCGTGGGCTGGAGCTGGGCCGGGACGGAGCGGGCCGGAGATGGGCCGCGTGGGGAAAAACGGCCCGAGGGCTTTTAGAAAAACAAAAACCTTTTCCAATTAAGAAAAATTCCAGGAATCCAAATAAAAGAAAATAAATTCAAATAAATAGCAAATAAATTCAGAAAAATCTCCAAAAATACAAAAAATTCCTTGGAGCATAATGAACCCAACTAAAACTAAAAATCTTTAGTTTGATGAATAGTTTAGTCAATGTAAATCCTTTCATTAATAGAAAATTCAAATTAAGCTGGGATTAATTCAAGAAAAATACAAATGGTTTATTTTTGAATTCAAACATTCCAAAACTCAAATTTTAGGATGTTACACCTGCGACCTCTCTTTGAAAGGTTTTCTTATTCTTTTTCTTATTCATACCCTTATGGTCCTTAGGCTTGAAGGTCTTTTTGAATTTCTTATCCTCAGATTTCTCCAGACCTGGTTATGGCGGTGTTTGGCCTTTGTCGACCATACGATTCGATTCAACGACCTCGTGTGCATCCAAGTACTAGTCTGCCATATCGAAGTTTTGATATGGTCAATGGTCGATGAATGTTGAGATCCTCTATGAAGCGTTTGTAACGTACATACTGTTTAAACGCACGAATAACAGAGTCGTTAGATATGTTAGGAATGGTATTACAGACCTCTACAAACCTCTTAATAAACTAATGCAAAATTTTCGCCAGTTGTCTAACAAAGACGATGCAGATCGTCCTCTTTCCCTAGCTTGGCATAACAACTCTTGAAGTTGTTTAAGATAGCATGGCATAAATTTTTTTCAACTAAAAATAGATCCCTTGGGTTGATTAAACAGCCAAGTTCTTGCGTGTCCCTTAAGAATAATAGGAAGATAGTTTACCATTACCTTATCATCGCCACTAGCAGCTTGGACAGCGGCAATATATATCTGTAGAAATTCTAATGGATTCTGGGTTCCATTGAACTATCCAGATGACCTGGTTTGAATTTCTCAAACCAAGTGGCATCTCTAAGCCCTGAGGAAAAAGCTTTATATCTTGTGTAAAGTCTCAAGCGTGTTCGCACATTAGAAACCTATTCCATATATTCAGGAGAATGAAGTCGTCGCTGACCACGGTTAGTGTTTTCACCTAGGGTAAGTCTGTCGAAGACACTTCTCCGTTGTGGTTCATTTCTCTATTGGTGATTGGTGCCTTGTCGATGCTGACCAGATGACAAGTGCTCCACACGGGAACTTGTTTGAAACCTTGTGGAGAGGGATATGTTCTATACTTCTGTAGCAGCTTTTTACAGATCAACGATTAAGGATCTAATGATCGTTAAATTATGCTTATTGTTCCCTTCCATAGGTTGATTTAGAATCACACTGGTTAATATGTGGATTTTATCTATAGGGGTTTCCTAATGTGTGTCAGTGACATCACATACGGTTCAAATATAGAACCATACGAGATAACTTTAGTATACGTACTTCTCCCCCATCCCTTTATCCTTCGCAGACGTCTTCCCCGCACTTGGCGACCAGATCCACCAGTGCCATGGCGTCGCTGGTGGCGTCTGCAACGGCCACGGAGGTGACGCACCTCACGCAGCGTGACGTTGCGGAGATCAACGAGCAGCTCATGGGGCCTCTCAGCTTCAGCATCGACCAGCTCATGGTTAGTGCCAGTAAACCACCCGTCCGACCCCTCTCCTTTCAGTTGATATTTATTGGCCCTACGGTTGTGGGGGGTTCTAGCACTGAGTGCTGACTGCTTGATTGGGGTGTGTGCGCGTGAGCTCAGGAGCTCACCAGGTTGAGCGTCACCGTCGCCATTGAGAAGGTAAAAGCATCGGACTTTGTGTGCCGCTTTTGAACTGTATTGGTAACGATTGTTTTTTACTATGTTTCAGCATATTTGCTAATTTGGCAGCTTTTTCAAATAGTCGTGTTATTTCTGATGATGTTGATCATGAACTAGACAAGTTGTTCCGCTGAAATTATGATTCAGTAGCCTTGGCAATTGCATTACTGGGTTATCAAGTTTAGTAGTTAATAAAAAGTAGTTATATATACATTCTCTTTAGATGTCAAGGATTCACAAAGAAGTTAATTTAGTGAGTATCGAGGACCTTGAGCTATCATGAAACTTGTTGGCATACTTGGCATGCTATTTAGCATGTTAGTTGTCTGTATAAATTTTCCAGCCCAAGACCATGTAGGCTGGATTGTAGCAGCAGCTTGCTGTTGTTGAATCGATTTGAGAGGAGGTTGCTACTAAGAAATGATGGGCATTATATTATGGTAGTGACATAATAGTTGTGTACTACCACTAAATAGCTGAGAAAAATGGGAAACCGTCGAACCTATCAGACCATACAAACTAGTATCTATGTTTTATATAAGCTGACATTTATGTGCTTGCACATGTTTGCCTTTTCGGTTTCCTTCTTACAACAAATCTTGGTTAGCGACACTTGCTGGTTTGTGAAATTTTTCATGATCATCACAGGTTTACAAGTTGAGTGCACATACGAGGCCTTGTTACTCAGGTAAACTATGGTGCCTTTCCCCATTTTCTTTGCGTGTGCCATATGGTACCTATTTTTCCAATATTATTTGAATCATCTTTGTGCTCTAGCTTGAACCACTAGCAATCCAGTTCATGCCTGTTGAAGGCCTACCTCAGGACTTATCAGGAGAGTTCGACATCATTGTTGATGCCATGTTTGGTTTCTCATTTCATGGTATGTGGTTTTATAACGTATTGACCTTTCATGCCAGTCTAATCTGTGATCACTGATTTTAATATACAGCTTGTGCTAGAGATTTTTATCATTTACCTGCTACTTTTGTTTTCGTTACATGTGAATATTCTATGACAAATTTGTAAAGTAGGTCTACAAGTACTTGATTATCTCTATTGCTTATGTTCTGAAACATGGATGTTAGATCCCCACAGGAAGAAAATTGATGCATACGAAAATCACTTCAGGAGAAAATTTTTGAGCAAAATTAAACATTACTGTTTATGTTTAGTTCAAGGATTTCAGTTCATGTGTTAAAAAATTGAAGGAAGTCTGTCACTTTCTTTATTGTGATTAGAGTTGTTGGAGTCACCCAAATCGGGACCAAAACACGCGAGATAAAGCTGTAGAGCAAACCTCTGATTGTCGCTACTGTATACTGAATACTGCAAGCTGAAAACAACGCTTCTGCGAAGCAACGTTTAAACCAATGTTCAGAACTTCAAATACGGCAACAGATCAAACATGCAGTAGAGAATACTTTGCGACGTGAAAACTGCACGTCTTTTCAGTTTTGTATTCACTATTTGTACCCAGCTTTACAGTGTTTGATTCTTCATCAACCTACACAAAACCGGAATCAACACAGACTCAACTGCTACTTTACCGATTCAGATACTACTACTTTGTCCGACAACACAAAGCTTAACCAACTCATCCGAGTACTAACCTGACTTCTAAAACAGAATTCAAAACTTACTCTGAAAAAACAGAACGTTACAAGATTAACTAACAAAACTTCCCCCTAATCTTGTACTTCTAACTTAATGTCAAAAATGCCGAGTTTCTGACGTAATTCTGCAAACTTAACTCTTCCAAGAGCTTTAGTTAGCAGGTCCGCAATCTGATCTTGAGTACTAATGTACTCAACTTCAACCTCTCCATTTTCAACACAATCACGGATGTAGTGATACCGGGTATCAATATGTTTGCTACGTTCATGATGAACTGGATTTCGGCTCAACGAAATAGCAGACTTGTTATCCACTTTGAGTATCACCTTTTCAACCGGCTGTTCCATCAAACTAGCTATCAATCTTCCAAGCCATACACCCTGACTCGCTCCGGTTGATACTGCAATATATTCTGCTTCACAAGATGATAATGCTACAACTTTTTTTTTTGTGATGTCCAACTAATGACGTTTCCACCAAAGAAAAACACAATGCCGAAGTACTTTTACGGTCATCAATATCACCGGCGAAATCGCTGTCAGTGTAGCCAACCAAACCACCATTGCTAGCAACCGTCTTGGTATATAAGCATCCGAAGTTTATTGTCCCCTTTATATACCTCAAGATTTGTTTCACTGCAGCCATATGCAAAGTTGTAGGCTTTTCCATGAATCGACTAATGATTCCAACCGAATAAGCAATATCCGGTCTGGTATGCACCAAATACCGAAGACTTCCAACGATGCTTCGATATAATGTTGAGTCGACTGGAGGGTCATCACTCTCCTTGCTTAGCTTGATCCTTGCTTCCATAGGAGTGAATGTAGAATTACAATCCTTCATACCACACTTTTCAAGTATTTTTCTAACGTATGAAGATTGACTCAATGAAATACCTTTTGTGCTTTGCTTTACTTCAATGCCAAGATATTAGGATAGCAATCCCAAATCGCTCATCTTGAATATCTTCCTCATTTGATCTTTAAACACAGCGGTCTCCGAAATACTCGGCCCTGTTATGATTAAATCATCTACATAAACACCTACAAGTAGATGTTTACCTTCTTTATTTCTTTTGTAGACTGCATGCTCCAATGGACATCTCTCAAATCCAAGAGTCCTCAAGGTGCTGTCCAATTTAGAATTCCATGCGTGTGGTGCTTGTTTAAGCCCATAAAGTGCTTTCTTGAGCTTGAGAACCTTGTTTTCCTTTCCTTTTACTTCAAATCCGAGTGGCTGCGATACATAGACGTCTTCAGAAATTTCTCCATTTCGAAATGCGGATTTCACATCCATGTGATGCACTTCCCATGATTCTTGAGCCGCCAATGCAATCAATAACCGTATTGTCTCAATTCTAGCCACCGGTGCAAACACCTCGTCAAAATCTATTCCTTGCTTTTGAACATAGCCTTTAGCAACCAATCGTGCCTTATGCTTCACAATATTCCCTTTTGGATCCTTCTTAACTTTGAAAATCCACTTTAGGCCTATAGGTTTTAGTCCGGTCGGCAGTTCAACTAAAACCCATGTTTCATTTTCTTGAATAGAATTGATCTACGCTTGCATTGCTTCCTTCCAACATTTGTGTGCAGCAGCCTCCTCAAAACTCGTTGGCTCTTCTGAACTCAACTGGCATAAGAACAAATCATCTGCTAGTTCTATCGGTTCGGTAGTGTCATATATTTCTTGCAGTGATTGTGTCTTCTTGGGTAGATTTGAGGAGTACGTAGATGAAGTTTCTGTTGCAGCTTCTGGACTTGTTTCCAGTGGAGTCGGTCCTTGTGCTGGCACACGAATTGGGCTTGTAGTGACCGAATCTGAAAAACCATTATTCTGTTCGGCAACTGCATGCTCTGTATTGCCAATACTTACTGTTTTGCTATACGATCCTGTATTTCCAGTATTGCCGACGCTGCCCATGCTGCCAGATTCCAGTTCTGCATTTATGTCGTTCCCTTCTGAACCTTCATTACCAGCCACGTCAAGATCAGTAGGGTAATGCCAAGTAAACACTTCTTTACTTACCTCTCCCTTTTCTTCCCATTGCCACTGCTTGTCTTCCTCAAAGACAACATCCCTTGTGACATGTATCTTCTCTGTTTTAGGATTGAATACTCGGTAGGTTTTTGAACCTTCAGCGTAGCCAAACAGGACCATGGGTATGCTTCTGTCATCCAGCTTTTTTATTCCAGGTTTTACCACTTTCACATGTGACAGACATCCGAACGTTCTCAGATGATGAACTCTCGGTTTTCGACCGTGCCATGCCTCATATGGAGTAATTCCATCTAAACTCCGAGTTGGCGCTCTGTTTAATATATACACAGCCGTTCTCACTGCTTCTCCCCAATATTTTCCGGGCACTGATTTGCTCTTCATCATGCTACGTGCCATTTCAACCACCGTTTGGTTTCGTCGCTCAACAACTCCGTTTTGCTGTGGAGAATAAGGAGCCGTTGTGTATCGCTTGATTCCAGCACTTTCACAAAATGTGCCAAATTCAATTGAGAGGAATTCTCCTCCCCTGTCAGTGCGGAATGCTTTTATTTTTAGATTCTTCTCATTTTCCACTATAGCCTTGAACTTCTTAAAGCACACAAATGCTTCATCTTTGCTTTTAAGAAAATCTACCCACATGTACCTGCTATAGTCATCAACAAACAAGATAAAATATCGATTACTGCGGTGTGCTGGGAGTAATCTTGCCGCAAAGATCAGAATGCACCAATTGCAAGTTATTCTCGGCTCTGTACTCGGGAGTGGAAGGAAATGGCTTCCTGTGTTGCTTCCCAAGTAAACATCCTTGGCAGAATTGCTCGACATGCTCTATCACCGGCATGCCTTCTACCATGTTCTTCATACCGAGGTTTCTTAGCGCTCGGAAATTCAAGTGCCCGTATCTGTTATGCCAGAGCCAAGCCGAGTCATTAGATATTGAGAATAAGCAGATTGGTTCGGTTACCTTCAAGTCTGTTGTATACATCCTATTTTGCGTTCTATTCACCCGAACCAACAGGCTTCCTTCTTGGTCATAGACTTGCATGGCTCCATCTTCAATAATTATTTTATTGCCTTTCTCATCTAGCTGACCGACACTGATTATGGTGCACTTGAGTTTCGGTATGTAATACACATCTGTCAACATCTTGTGTTCTTGATTTTGGCAGTTCAAAAGTATAGAACTGATCCCACAGATGTTCACCATTGAGCCATCTCCAAATCTGACAGTTCCTCTAATTGATTCATCCAACTCGGCAAATAGTTGCTTTGTTCCGACCATGTGATTACTTGCTCCGGTATCGAAATACCACTTGCCTTCTGTTTTTCCTGACTCATCACCGATATCAGAACACTTTTTCCTCACTTAGCATTACAAGTCGTTCTTCATTCTCGTCTTTGCCATCTCGTGTGAAACAATTCACATCAATCTGGACGGTATGACCTTCATCCTGGACGGCTTGGTGATCCTTCCCAAGTATTCGTAACTACTTTATGCTGGACAACATCGCTCCCCTTCTGGATGGTTTGAGCTACAGAACATACCTTGGCAAGCAGTAACCCAGGTTCATGATCTGCCTTCTTTTGAACATAATGAGCTTGTTCCCTCCTCGGTTTTCGGCATTCGCTCCGGAAGTGGCCCATCATGTCGCAATTAAAGCACTTTATTTTTGATTTATCGAACTTTCTGAATTTCCTTTCTTCTCCTTCTTCACTTTGCTGTCTTTCATGTTCATGGCCTCGACCACGTCCATGGCCGCTTCCTCGGCCACGCCAATTTGACGTCCTTCCACAGGAGTTAGAAGGTTCACCTTGTTTCTTTTCCTTTGCATTTAAACTCTCCCATTGCGAGCGAGTAAGCATAAGTTGCTCACCATCCTTTTCACCATGTCCACGGCGTCTTCCTTTCGAGGTTTCTTCAAATGCTCTTAATCGCCCAATCGCTTCTTGTACGGACATACTCTCTACATCACCAAATTGTTCGATCGTGCTGACAAGTTGCATAAACCGATCGGGCACCGAACTAAAGAATTTTTTTTTCTTTAATATTTATTTTTATTCTTTTTTTCAAAACTATGCGTCCGAATTAGAATTTTGCAAAACTACACGCCCGTCGCCCGTGTATGGGGCGATCGCCCCATACACGGGCGATATGTGCCTCGCCCAACGGTCCATTGGCTGGTTCTACTTGGTATTTGGCGGTGGTGGGCCCCTATCGCCCTGCATGGCGATCGCCCCATCTGAGGCGATAGGCTCCTATTTGAGGCGCGCCTCCATTCACTGAGCGAGAGCGAGCGGAAGAGCGAGGCGGAGAAAGAAGGAAAGAAGAGAAGAAAGGAAGAAAGACAGAGAGAAGAGAAAAAAGGGAAAGAAAAAAGGTAAATTTCTGATTTTTTTTATAGTTATCTGTAAGAATTTTTTTAGAGATAATTGTAGGAATTGTTTTATAGGTTGCGTAATTAAAGTATCATTTAATATTTAGGACTTTGTTGTAGTATTTAGAAATTTTAGGATTGCGTAGTGTTTAGAAATTTTAGAATTGTATAGCTCTCGTGAAATTTAATGTAGATTACTTAATGTAGTATCTAGTATTTAGAAACTTAATGTAGTATTTGGTATATGCAAATTTAATGTAGTATTTTGTATGTAGAAATTTAGTTCAGTAGAAACTATAGGCAATATTTACAAATTTAATTTATTAGGGTTGTGTATTACTAATTTTATTACGTAAATAATGTATTAGGCAATGTAAATAATTTTGTAGTACGATCAATGTACGTTTTGTAGATTGTATTTTAGAGTAATATTTTTCCGTCGGACGTTATAAAGATGTCGGAGAAATTGTATTTCCAAATATTTTATGGAGATGGGGAGATAGCACAGGGGGCGGATGGGGTGGATCTATCATCATTTTCAAGAGTCGTACGGGGCATATGTAGACCGAGCGATAGGACATCTGAGGGTTTGTTGGAGTGGATGTCTCGGATGTTGGTTTGGATGCCCAGGCTGTTCGTTCTTGGTGAGAGCAGAGTGAGCCGAGCGCAAGACCGTTTTACGGAGAGTTGATTCCTATTAACTCGGCGTCAACATGGAGGAGTTATATTGGTTTTGCCGTAGGCGGGGTTGGCGCTCATGTTGTTGGTCTGATGCTACCCGGTAGCTCCATCGGTGTTGCAAGTTCGTGATGTCGGGGTGGACATTACGGGGGAGGGGACGTCAAATGTAGAAGGATGCGAAGAGCAAGGCGGCGAGGAGCCCGGAGACGAGGAGCACGAGACTGGTGGTGGCAAAGGGACCGGGGGGGCAGAGGAGACAGCGGTGGAGGCGCGAGGGGTAGCCGACGAGGGGGAGGAGGTGGAGGACATTGTTGACCTGATGGAAGAGGAGGACCGTGCGGATGAGGAAGTCCCTGATGGTGAGCACTCCGACGAGGAGGACAACGCCCCTGAGGTGCCTATCCCTAGTGCGTGGACCAATTACAATTTCGAAGACCTAACAATGAATGAAGGGAACATTGATGCATGGGAGTATCGTGAGAACGAGGTGACGGAGGGGGCCATATATAAAGACAAGGAGGCTGTGATGGATGCGGTGAAGTACTGGGCAATGTCTCTCCGGCGGCAATTCAGGGTTGTGAAGTCCAGCAAGAAGGACTACGACGTGAAGTGCGTAGTTGATTCGTGCCCATGGCGGGTGCATGCATACCAGGGGAAGTGGAAGGACTACTGGAAATGCTCCATAGTGATTGAGCATAAGCTGCGGTGGAAGAAGCGGGCAGGACACCGCAATCTATCGTCCACTTGGGTGGCAAATGTGTTTTATGGTCAGATCGTGGACAATCCCCATCTGCAGCCTCGATCTATTATCACAGCCGTGGAGGAGAGGTTTCAGTACAAGATTAACTACGCAAAGGCTTGGAGAGCAAAAAGGACAGCTCTGGAAATACGGTTCGGGACGTACGAGGCTTCGTACGAGAATATTCCCCACTTGCTCAGGGCAATCGCACATAGGAACCCCGGTACATCCATCGACCTTGCGGAGTTTCTTGCGGGTGGTGTGTGCACCGGTAAGTGGGTATTGCAGCGTGCATTCTTCGCCACAGGCGCATGCATAAATGCGTTAAAAGATTGTCGCCGGTCCTTTGCATGGACGACATGTTCCTCACGGGGAAGTACAAGGGCCAGATTCTAACTGCGATCGCGGTGGATGCCAACAACCAGGTTCTACCGGTTGCGTTGGCATTCGTGGAGGGGGAAAACACGGAGAGTTGGTGCGGTTCCTTGAAAGAGTGAAGTTAGCGATTGTTCTCGACGGGTTCGATGTTTGTGTCATCCATGACCGACATGCGAGGGCTGTTAAGGGCGATCGTGGATATGCAACAAGGGTCCACCGTCGTGGGAGCAGCAAAGTGGCCAGACCTGAGGAGCAGGTGGTGCATGAGGCACATGGGTGCCAATTTTTCTGTCGATTCGGGAACAAGGAGCTTATGAACATGTTCAAGCGCTGTGCAAAGCAGAACCAACGGAGAAAGTTCGACGCGCTTTGGAAGGCGTTGGACGAACTAACGAAGAAGCAATCAATGGATCCCAGAGGTACCGCTAGTTCATCAAGGAACCCGATGGTGTACCATGGCGAGGAGAGGACCCCACGACTTTGTGTGCGGCTGAAGCAGACCCCCAAACCTCCGGCGTAGGCCGGGTACCAGCATAAAGAGTTTCACCGATTGGATACGACATGAGCCTTTGGAGAAATGGTCCTTTTTGCATGACGAGGGCGGCTCGCGTTATGGGATCATGACAACGAACTGGCGGAGATTTACAATGGGTAATGAAAGGCACGGATGCCTTCCATCGGTGGGTATAGTTGAGGGTGTCTTATTAGGGACACAGAGATATTTCATTGAGCGATACAAGACCTCCACGGCATGTATGTCGGACAATCGATCGTCGTACTCAAGCTTGTGTCTACCTATATGTCCAAGAAAACAAGAAAGGCGAGACACATCGGGTTACAGGAGAGTGGCGTGGAACGGAGATACCACGTGCCATTGTGGTGACCGAGGTCGCAGGGTGCCCACCAGAGAGGACTTCCCATCCATGCATACTCCGAGCGGTGAGTGCGAGTGCTCTCGCGAACGACGCCGCTGACTTGCCTTGCGTGCGCACGCCATTGTCGCAGCCGCCGAGGCGCATCAATCCGTCGTCCGTTCGCCTCTCCGCACTACTACAAGCGAGCGTTCTCAACACGTGGCATCACGAGGTGTACGGTACCGAGTGGATGGATCGTTCACAACAGCCCCCTCGGACCATCGATGGGTACCAGACATCCGAATGTTGAAGCTGAAGGTCGGGCGTCGAAGGACAAGGCGCATTCGGAACGATATGGACGAGTCCGAGGCGCGTCACAACCGCGGATAATGTAATTTTCCATGTTGTTCCCATCTTGTATTTTTCAATGGACCGGTAAGTTGTGATGTAAGTTGTAATGATCGATGTAATTTTCAATGTACTAGTAAGTTATTTTTCGCATCATGTAATTCTCCGATGTACCAGTTAGTAGCTACGAGGATAATGTAATTCTCGACGTTGTGTGCCTCGTCGAACATGTCCTTGTCTTTCGTATGTTTGTAATATGAGATTTTTTTTGGCTCTCTGCACTTCGGTTGTATTGTTTGATGAGTATGGTACAATTCATTATTTCGCATTTCATTTTGTGTGCACATGTAATTACTGACAAATTTGTTGTATTTGCTTTGTAATGAGCCACGATGGCGCAACCTTGCCCTCGAGCCGGACGTGACCGTCGATGCGACCCACCGGTCTAGGTACTCCGCAGAGGAGAACCGAGAGCTAGGGACACTCCGACCTCGGGTGCTCAACGAGCTGCTTCGCATCGACCCACGCTGGGTTCCACGGTAAGCTGCCAACGCTTGCACTCTTTTACGTACATGTACTTACCTGTGAATGCAATTCTAACGACGCAATGCACTACATGCAGGTTGCGAGCGGCTGGCTTACTTCCTCTTTGTAGGATGGTGGAGGAGGTGACTGCCCCGTTAGCGGGCAAGGAGGTCCCGCGGTTCGGGTACGACCGGTCCCTGCTGGCCGCACTCGTGGACCGGTGGAGATCGGAGACGCACACGTTCCACCTTCCGTGCGGAGAGATGGCTCCGACGCCGCGGGACGATCGCACCTCTTAGGCCTCCATGCGGGTCCGCAGTCGTGCCGCACGACGCCCTGCAATCACGTGGCACGCCGAGTTGTCCGTGACGTTTCGCATGGTGCGGCGGCACCCCGAAGCCCCACCGGCCCCTCGGGAGGTGGCGCCACGACCGACGAAGGCGTGGCTGCTTCAGTTCACGGTGAGTACCTCTTTCTTTGAGGATTAAAAGAGAAGCGCTAAGTTGCTGATAATGTTTGTTGTGAACGCTGCAGGCTCAACTTCTCCACCCGCACGCGGAGGAGGTGTTAGTGTTATGCCCTTGAGGCAATCATTTAGATGATTGTAACATGACTATGTTTATGAATAATAATATGATTATTGGTCCAATGAATGTATATCATTGTATTGATCAACAAGTATGTGACTTGCTTATGAAGCTCTTTACTTAATGATGTAATTCGATAAATATCTCTGATCGGATATCATCGTATAGGACAACGATGAATAGATCAGCACATGTAGTGATCGATGATCATGCTTCATAGATCATGGGATATGGAGTATCATCTATACATTGTGGACGCATGTTGAAGAACATGGGTTAGATAGACCCGCAATGGGACACTGCGAGAATGTTTCATTCTTATGTGTCATCAGTGTATCTCATACCTAGTAGATGTATGATCCTTAGACTGAGATTGTCATATTCCCTACATGTGTAATAGTTTTCCTTGGGGCTATCAAACACTACTTCCTAACCGGATAGTTATAAAGGTAGCTTTCATGTTTACTATGAAACGTGCGAGAGGGAAGTGAGCGATCAAGATGGAATTTGCCACTCCAATGAAACGGAGATATATGACAAGGCCACTCGTGTGATATGATTAAGGAAGTGCATGGCCATGCCGTGATTGAGGAGTCAATCACAACTTATTAATATATCACGGATACGAGAGATGGATTGAATCATCAAAGGATGACATGCTTCTCGCCTTGAGATCAATCTTCATATACTTGGCAAAGGGATTATTACATGAGTACTTTTGATAGGTTCTGTCCGATTTGATCATAGTATGTTTGGGAGTTGGCATACTTTGCAAGAAGTCACTACCAACTATTGGATTGAAAAGGAGTTTTCCGAATCCACGTCCAAACGTACGTGAACCTGCAGGGTCACACACTTAATGGGCTGGGACGCATTAATTTGGATTGGATCCGTAATTAATGAACCTCGTGGGCTTAGCACGCTGATGGGCCCTAGTTTAGGGTTTCATCTCGTGGCTATATAAGGAGGGGAGGAGGGAGGGCACAGGGTGTGCTTTCCACGGTTTAGGAGTGATTCACTCAAAACCCTAGCCTACTCCTCTCGCTGTCCCTGCCGAGCGACCAGGTGCTTGCACACCGACGCACGGCGTTCCATCTCTGGACATGTGGACTACTGCGGTGCGCTGCTGTGACTGCGGCGTGGGAGGACGATCCACGGCAAGGCGAGGACGATCCACTACATCGACGCAACGACTGCGGCGAGGACGATCCACTACATCGACGCGCGAAGGATTCTGCAACTGCGCGTCTAGTGGTTATCTTATCTATGATCCCCTTCTTGCGAGTAGCTTTCTGGTTACGCGGTAGATTTTTTTTGTGCTAGCGTAGCATACCGCGTTTCTCTTCAGGAGGCGGACGTGGCCCGCCACTTGGAGGCATACCTCTTGTTGTTGTTCGGTTGGGTGATGTTCCCGTCCTCCCACGGGAACACGGTGGACCGTCACCTGATCGAGTACGCTCAGCACATCGCCGACACCTCGTTGGATGAGGTAACACACTCAGTTCAAATCTCGTCTCAGCGGAGCACGTCTAACTCCACCCTTGTAAACAGATGATGCAGTGGTCGTGGGCCTCAGCTGTGCTAGCGGCGACGCATCGAGGTGCAGGCGACGCCGTCTCTCGGTCGAGCACGACGCGACGATGTCGGTTTGCGCCCTACTCCTCCGCCAGGTCCCGAGCGCTTCTCCATCGGCAGGCCTGTTGTTGACACGACACCGTACCCCGAGGGCCTTCACGGAGACGACCCGGTGGACTGGCCCAACATGGGCTACTACTGGGTCCGACGACAGGTATGCTCCCTCGTATCTTTTTCCCCACTAACGCACTTGAATAAGCTTCGCCATTTCTTATTTCCTCGCAGCGGAGGTACGCGCACCGACAGGTGAGGAGGTCCTACCGAGTTCGCTCGAGTTCGACCGCCTCCACGCGGGGCGTGCGGTGGACTCCTTACACCGCGACGACGCCCACGCCGAGCACTGACGGGTCTCCGTGCTTTGCACGCGAGATGAGGCCTTCTGGCTCACCCGTAAGGTTCTCGTCTTTGACCTGTGTGTCGAGGAGTACTCCCCGCACCGAGTGCTGCGGCAGTTCGGCCTGTTCCAGTCCTTTCCCTTGCCGCCTCGTCACGTTGTCGCACGTGGCGCTCACAGGTACTTGCCCTGATCCTACTACTCCGCATCTTTGCGAAATTAATGTGGTGTGTACTTACTGTTTTTGCATTGCAGGATGACCCGGATGGGTGCTGCAGTGGGCACTCAGTTCGCGCACCGTATGCAGCCATGGGCCGTGCAGTGGGACGCCGCACTCGACGAGAGGGTCACCGAGACCCGGCCGTACGACCATGACATGTACGATCAGTACATGGAGTGGTTCGCCCCGCGCACTCGCCTCAGGGTGGGGTACACACCAGACCGTGACGTCAGGCGGCAGCATCGATGGCGGACACGCATTCTTCACAGATGTCCCAGAGGGACAACGCCTCGGTAAGTGTCGCAACCGAAGCTACATGGGCACGTCTTTTTCATGTAAATTACGTAATAACAATCTGACGTTACATGCAGACTCAGCTCATGGGGGAGATTGAGGTGGAGGCTGTGTCCATGTTGACGCGCCTACGGGGGGCATACAGGTGACCACCGCCGAGTCCGAGACAGCTTGGGCTCGGGTCCTCGATAGGATGAGGCGGTTGGCTCACTTGGCCACCTGCCGGGGGCGCGGAGACGTCGGCGGACGCAGCACACCACGTCCCTGCGCCCCAGCACCTCGCCCTACCCCGTCGGTGCCTCATCACGCTCCCACTCACCGCGGTGGGGGCGGTGGGCTGAGGAGGCTCCTCCGCGTCTCACCCTACCCGCCGGTTCCTCGCACGCTCCCACGCAGCAGCAGAAGTGGGGACAGTGGTCGCGGAGGCTCCTCGCCGCCTCGCGCCCAAAGAGACCTCGGGTGGTTTCGACGACCCGTGGGACGACGAGTTCGACCTGGAGGAGTACCTTTCGACCGACTACCTCGACCCCTCTCAGCTCTCAGGAGCGTCGCCACAGGGCACGCCCTCGTCGCCGCCACACTACTCTACGCCTGCGCCGCAGGGCCGGCCTAGGAGGGACGTCCGTCTGCCATCGCCACTCACCTACCCCATGGGCCAGATCAGGAAGCGTGGCCGTGATTGACTTGTTGTACGGATGTATTTTTGTAATGGCTTTACGTTCAGCAGCATATTGTACAACTCTCCGAGTTAGTAACATGACAGCCTTATCACTTTAAATTGTTCAAATTCATGTATGCATTGCTTGCCTATGCCACACGACGTGACAACACACTAACGTCTCGGTGCACCTATCGCCTCTAGTAGGGGCGATCGCCCTAATATGGGGCGATCGCCCTAATATGAGGCGATCACTCCATACCCGGGCGATATCTGGCCTTTATAACATTCGTTCTCACAAGCGGTCTCGCAAAGAATACAGGAAGAAAGAATAGAGGGGTGAGGAAAAAAATTCAGGATCAATCGAAAATGCCGAGGCGTGCAAGTGCAAAGGGAAAGGGGAAGGCAAAGGAAGAAGCAAGTGCATGCCCGCGCAATTTAGCGTACCAAGATCTCTTCCTACCTCGTGGAGCTGTAGCACCCATGTGTATGTGCGGAGATCTTTGCAGGCTTGTCCGCTCTTGGGAAATTTCAACTTGGAAGAGGAGGTATTGAAGTGCCGAACTACGCCTTCGATCCACCGGAGAAGAGCCTCAAGGATCGCCGCATGGTAACAATCGTACGGGTTACATAATATTTGTGAATGAAACTTTGCTAATTTACGTTTCATGCAGTCACCTCCGCCACTGTGTGAATTTGATCAGTGGTTTGATACGGAGATCAACCCCGAGGACCAACGGCTTCTTGACCAAGCCAACCGGCAGACGAGTTCACGCGGCTTCAAGAACAACGCGATGTCGCACGCGAGGAGGCATGTAGGAAGGAAGCGGAGGAGAAGGAGGCCGAGAGAGAGAGGAAACGAGAGAGGGCGCGGCGTGCCAGAGAAGCTCCGCCAGAGGCATGGGCGAATGGGAAGTGGCCTCGAAGCACTCGATGAGACGCCCGTGTTAACTTTGGTTTTCTTTGTTCGTGGTACTCCTTTCAGTTTTAAGTCGTAATAAAGAGTGCGGCCTAACCTTAAAGTGTATGCCACTGTCCGAAGGGCTCGTCTATGTCCTACTGCTCCAGTTGTCCCAAATGATGTTATTTTTGTCCATCAAGATAGGTTATAGCATTTTAAGTTCATCATATTTGATTTCATCGAGTTTGACCTCGTTTATAAAGATACGGCCATTTTGATGTTTTACCGATTGCATGTTCGGACAACAATAAAATAGTGCAGCCTAAAGTGACATCTAAATATTTTTACATAATTATAACCTATGCAAGCCCAAGAATGCAACAAAACTGGTTCTGTCAAATTTTGAGGTCCTTCAGACATTATTCTAACTGCTTGAACAATGAATGTTATAAAGGGTTTAAACTAGCCATCTTTGATTCAAAATGCAATCATATTTATATATTTTTGCAAAAATGAAGTGCATAAGGTTGTAGTAACTTATTCTATTTATTTCATGATTTATGGATCAACACACATTATAATTCCTTCACAATCCATAGTTAGAGCCTAGCATTCGAACTCAAATAAAAATATTTTTCTGCAAACAACATATGGATTTTTATTTTGATCTAATTCTCATTCCAAAATTTTAATTTAGAAATAAGTTTCATTTAATTTGGACACTCCTAGCAAAAGTTATGAGGTTCATATTAAAAGGCATATAGTAATTACAAAAATACTTAAAAACTCAAACCCGGCCGCCTCCTGCGATCGGGGGCCCACCCCAACGGCGGCCGACGGGAACAAACGGCGCAGGGCATATCGCCCGTGTATGGGGCGATCGCCCCATACACGGGCGACGGGGGGGCATTTTCGTAATTTTTTTTTTCGGATGCATAGTTTTGAAAAAAAGAATAAAAAAAATATTAAAAAAAAATTCCCGAACTAAACAATTTTTCAACAACGGTGACTTCACTCAACCCTATACCAAGCGATCGTATCTCACCAACCAGTGCGGTCAACTTCTGAGAGAATTCCACAATGCTCTCCCCGTCGCCCATGATCAAACGATCAAATTGGCGCTTCAATGTTTGAACTCTTGCTTTTCTGACACGATCTTCTCCGATGCGCATATCCCGGATTGCTCCCCATGCCTCCTTTGCCATTTCCTTGCCGGCAATAGCCATCATGACATGGTCCGGAATAGCTTGGGAGATACCGGCTAGGGCGCCCTGATCTTTGTATTCTTCGACCAATGCATCGCCTTCTACCGCTCCCCATACACCGAGCGATCGAAGAATAATCTTCATCTTTACAGCCCAAAGGCCATAATTGGTGTCATCAAGCATCGGGTATTGTATCGGAATTCCTCTCGCTACCGCTTTTATCCCGGATGTGGATGGATGGGTAATTGCTGCTGCCGGTGGTGCGTTTCTGGTCATTGTCGCGCGTGAAGGTGGCTCTCATACCACTTGTTGGAGTCACCCAAATCGGGACCAAAACACGTGAGACAAAGCTGCAGAGCAAACCTCTGATTGTCGCTACTGTATACTGAACACTGCGAGCTGAAAACAACGCTTCTGCGAAGCAACGTTTGAGCCAATGTTCAGAACTTCAAATACGGCAACAGATCAAACATGCAGTAGAGAATACTTTGCGACGTGAAAACTGCACGTCTTTTCAGTTTTGTATTCACTATTTATACCCAGCTTTACAGTGTTTGATTCTTCATCAACCTACACAAAACCGGAATCAACACAGACTCAACTGCTACTTTACCGATTCAGATACTACTACTTTGTCCGACAACACAAAGCTTAACCAACTCATCCGAGTACTAACCTGACTTCTAAAACAGAATTCAAAACTTACTCTGAAAAAACAGAACGTTACAAGATTAACTAACAAGAGTTGCTTCCTAGAATCACCCCTACACAATTCACCTGTACTTTAGAAAATTATTACAGGTATATTGATTTGATACCATTAAATGAATACTTTTAAGCTTTTATGATGACTGAGCTTCCTATTGTAGGCCCAGATTTTACTGAAGGTCAGAACCCTTATGAGTCATTTGGTTAGTTCTTTTCTTTCACTAATTCCTTTGACACCTGTGAAAACTCTATATCAATTTCATGTGTAGTTAGTGGTGAAAATTGATCGCACACAGACTAATTACTAGTCATACCAAATTTGTATCCATATTTTTGGGAACTGGGATGAACTCAGAACAAATCCATAATAGATGATTTGGTTAGTGTATTTGGTAGGTTGTGTGAGTTACTGTTGTAATGAGTATTAAGGATGGTATGTGTGCAACTGTGCATCCATGTTTTGTTGTCTTGTGTAATTTTTATCTTTTGCTAATGGGGACAAGATGATGTTTTGGATACACGGGCTGTAAAAATCTGTGTGAATACTGATTGATGTGTTTCATCTTTCAAATAAATTTGGTTATTTAGTCTTTATTGCTGCCTAACTAAAACTTATGTTTTGCACTGTTGAGCACATTTTCAGTATGATTAGGTTAGTATTTGGTCTAAATTAAATATCTCATCCAAACGGAAAAATCTATTATTCAATTTGCCATGACCTGGATGGCCAAATTTTGGCTAATCTGCATATTTACCATGAAATTTGCCATAACTTGGATGCTCCAATTTTGGCTAAGTCTCCAAATTTACCATGACTTGGAATATTGGGATATCCAAATCATGGCAAATTTGGAAATATGGAAATTTGGAAACCCAAGTGATGGAAAATTTAGGCATCCAAGTCATGGCAAATTTGAAAATCTGGAGGATGTACCATATGTTTTGTAGTATTGAACCAGTGTGATCACAGAAAGTTCTTGGCAAGAATCGTCTGTGATAATTGTATATCACAGTCAGTTTTATAATAGAACCGTCTATGATATGTATTTCACAGATGGTTCAGAAACCGTCTGTGATGTACAATGATTATCACTGACATATGGTTACAGATGGTTCGGAAAGTCGTCTATGATGACGGTTCCGAACCGTCTGTGATGTCCTTTTCTGTAGTAGTGTACTACGCTGATTCTTGATGTTTGTTCTTACTTTGTTCATTTCTCTTATGACTTCTTTTGCATTTTATGGTCTAATTTTCCATCTGTTAGTATTAGTGTAATTGGTGGTTGAAGTCGCTGATATCATTCTTGTCTATATCTCAGTTCAAGAAGAAATTCAGGGCAGTCTGAAGAAGGCTGTTTTCAACATTTGGTATCAGAGCCGTAGGCGATCGGTGCTGACATCGCGATGTCCAGGCGAGGTTCCTCGCAGTCTTCACCACCATTGAGGTGCCACGGAGGAGCCGATGGCAATGGCAGCGGCGACCACAACATTGTGGTCCAACGGGTGGTGAGGGAAGCCGGGGATAGCATTGTCTATCCCATACTGTCGCGAACGAACTATAGCGACTGGGCTCTCCTGATGACGGTAAATCTTCAGGCGCAAGGCTTATGAGAGGCTATCGAACCTGGAGATGCCGCGTACCGCGACGACCGGATGGCCTTGGCTGCAATTCTTTGCACCATCCCGTAAGAGATGTTGGCAACCTTGGCGGTGGGAAGCCATCAAGACGATGCGGATGGGCGCAGAATGCGTCCGTGAAGCAAATGAGCAGAGATTGCATACGGAGTTTGAATCAATCAAGTTCAAGGAAGGGGAATCCATTGACGATTTCTCGATGAGGATTACGGATCTCGCCAACAATCTTCGTGTTCTTGGCGACATGCTAGAGGAAGAGCAAGTTGTAAAGAAGTATCTTCGTGTTGTACCAGCAAAGTTTACTCAAGCGGTGATTTCTATTGAGATGCTACTCGGTACGAAGAGCATGTCAATTGAGGAACTAACTAGGCATTTGAGATCTGTTGAGGAGCGATATGGACTTGGTGATGCAGCAAGCGCTAGCTCTGGAAGCCGACTTCTTCTCACGGAAGAGGAGTGGCTTTCGCGTGCAGAAAAGGAGTTTGGTGCAGCTTCTTCTGGTGGCGAGAGGAGTAATATAAGCGATAATAGATGTCGCGCCTGCAAGCAATACAGCCGTGGGCGTGGAGATCACGGCCACAACGTAAAGAGGGAAGCCGGACCATCAAACAGAAGATTTGACAAATAAAAAATTAAGTGCTTCAATTACGACACGTACGGCCACTTCACGAAAGAATGTCGCAAGCCGCGGCGGAAGCGCCGGCAAGAGCTGCAAGAGGCGGCCCTACTTCTGGCCGTGACACAGCTGCACGGGATGCAGCAGGATTGGTCGCAGCTGGCCGTGACGTTGCAAGTTGTGACGCAGCGAAACGAGTTGCAACAAGGTAGACCGCAGCAAGAAGAAAAACAGCAAACAGAGATGAAGCTGGACGGGTTGCAACAGAGCAAGTCGCAGCTAGATGGGTTGCAGCAGAGCAAGTCGCAGCATCTGCAGCACCCTGTGACGCAAAGAAAAATACTGCAGCATACGGCTGCACAGCAAGCTGCTCTCTTGAATGAAGAAAAGGTAAATTCCACAAAAAGCAGAAGATGGTATTTGGTACCTCGACTCCGGCGCGAGCAACCACATGACAGGTTGCCGAGAAGTTTTCACATATCTTGATGAAACCGTGAAAGGAACTGTTAAGTTTGGAGATGGCTCACTTATTGAGATTTGCGGCAAAGGTGCTGTACTATTGCAGTGCAAAAATAAAGAGCATAGAGCACTCTCGGAAGTCTATTTCATACCACGTCTTCAAAGTAGCATAATCAGCCTTGGTCAACTAGAAGAAGGAGGCTGCAAGATTGTTATTGAAGATGGGGCTTTGTCCATATTTGATCGTGATAGAACTTTGCTTGCATATGTGCAGGGATCAAACAACAGATTGTACTTCCTGAAGATAATCTCGCGACTCCTATTTGTTTGCATGCAAAAGCAAATGACAGTGCATGGCTATGGCATGAGCGGTATGGCCATTTGAATTTCCGAGCTCTTTGCAATCTTGGCCTCAAGAAGATGGTGGATGGTATTCCTCTCATTGAGCACGTTGAGCAGTTTTGCGAAGGATGTGCGCTCAGGAAGCAACACTGAACTCCGTTTCCAAAATTGTCAATGTATCGAGCTGATTGTGGGTTGCAGTCGTACATGGCGATCTTTGTGGACCGATCTCTCCTCCAATACCGGCGGGAAACCGGTATTTTTTGCTAATCGTTGATGATTTCAGCAGGTTCGTGTTGATAGAATTGATAAAATCTAAAGATGAGGCTTTCAAATTCTTTAAGAAGATCAAGGCATTGGCGGAAAATGAGCAAAATGTTAGGCTCAAGGCTTTCAGGACAGACCGGGGAGGCGAGTTCAATTCTATTGAGTTCAAGAGCTATTGTGATGAACTCGGGATTAAGAGGTACACAACTGCGCCTTATTCTCCACAACAAAACGGTGTTGTCGAGCGACGCAATCAAACAGTTGTGGAGATGGTGCGAAATCTGCTTAAGAATAGGAGAGTGCCTTGTGAATTTTGGGGCGAAGCAGTAAAGACGGCGGTGCACATTCTTAATCGCGCACCAACTCGCAGCCTCGACGGCATAACTCCCTATGAAGCATGGTACAAGAAAAGACTCAAATTGCATTATTTTCATACGTTCGGATGTATTGCACATACGAAGAATACAAGTCCTGGAACAACCAAGCTGTCGGATAGATCAAAGCCGATTGTATTTCTTGGTTATGAAGGTACCAAAGCTTATAGGGTCTATGATCCGAAGGCGAAGAAGTTGCACATCACACGGATGTAGTGTTTGAGGAAGAGAAGCACTGGAATTGGGAGATGTTTTCTGCAGAAACTAATTCGGAAGTTTATGACACTTTCGTTGTTGAATATGTTGATGGATCCATGCAGGATTTAGCTCCGGTTGTTGACAAAGTTAATCTGCCAACAGCAGCCGAGGGAGCTCACTTGGAGACGGCAGTGCAGGCAACGTTTTCCTCAGAACGGAAGTCACCGACTACTTCTTTGCCAAGTACGCCGGCTGCTGCACCGAGTTTTGCTTCACAGAATACGGTGCGATGGGCTACACCGCCAACAGGCGAGTCGCTGGACTCCGATGGTGTACCTCTGAGATTTCGTTCCATGTCGGATATCTATAGTTCAACTCAACCGGTGAATCTTGAGGCTTCACCGTATCTGCTTGATGAAGACACAGAGTTGTGTAATCTCGGTGTTATGTTGCCTTATGGCCGCAGAAGAACCAACTAGTGTAGAACATGCACTAGATGATATGTCCTGGAGGCATGCTATGGAGACAGAGATGGAATCCATCCGTGAGAACAACACTTGAGATTTTTTGGAACTTCCTGCGCGTCACAAAGCCATTGGGCTAAAGTGGGTTTTCAAGGTTAAGAAAGCCCCGGATGGCAGCATCATTAAGCATAAAGCACGTCTTGTCGCGAAGGGCTACGCGCAGCGACAAGGGTTAGATTTTGATGAAGTATTTGCTCCAGTGGCTCGCATGGAAACCGTGCGGTTGTTGATTGCGATGGCATCGCATGGTGGCTGGGAATTACATCATATGGATGTAAAATC
Source organism: Otatea glauca (assembly GCA_036346275.1). Classification (NCBI taxonomy): domain Eukaryota; kingdom Viridiplantae; phylum Streptophyta; class Magnoliopsida; order Poales; family Poaceae; genus Otatea; species Otatea glauca. The sequence goes on along the minus strand of CM070727.1, from coordinate 35,373,635 downwards.
AGCATTTTAAAACGGAGATCTTGCTGAAGAAGTGTATGTTGAACAACCGCCGGACTTCATTGATGAAAAGTGAAGGCACATGGTGTTGAAGCTTTGCAAAGCTTTATATGGCTTATGGCAAGCGCCACGGGCTTGGAATGCAAAATTGGATGCTACTTTGATTGCACTTGGTTTTGAGTGAAGTCCTTTGGAACACACTGTGTACAAAAGGGTGAAGGACGGCTCAATTCTCCTAGTCGGAGTATATATCCATGACTTGATCGTTACAGGATCTAGCATTGATGATATTGCTGATTTCAAGTTTCAAATGGGGAAGATGTTTAGCATGAGCGATCTTGGTCTTCTTAGCTATTATCTTCGAATTGAAGTCAAGCAAACTGCCGATAATATTACCTTATGCCAAAGTAGCTATGCAAACAAGATTTTAGAGGTTTCTGGAATGTGGGGTGTAATCTGTGTTTAACACCCATGGAGAATCGCTTGAAGCTCACTAAGAAGGGAGGTGAAGCTGCGGTAGATGCCACCAAATATCGAAGTATTGTTGGAAGTCTTCGTTATTTGGTGAATACAAGGCTGTATATTGCTTATGCCGTGGGGATTGTTAGTCGATACATGGAAGCTTGTAATAGCCTCGAAATTATAAGATAAAGAAAAATAAATTGAAAAATCTTTTGTGTATTATTTTCTGAATTTCCTGAATTTATTGGATATTCTTTTGGTTTTTCCTTAATACAAGAAAGTGAATTAAAGAATATAGTAAATGGAAAAAGGTAAAAAGTAAAAATGCCAAGTCAACAGAAATTTACCAAAGTGATAACAAAAATCTGAGGGCTCTCCACAGCCTGTTTAAGTCTGTGGAAGAGCTGGATTAATTAAAATAATATTTAATCAAGTAAATCCTATAAAAAGGAAGTCGGGGTAAAATGGTAAATGAAATTGTTAAAAATCTCTGGAAGCTATCCTGACCCAAGATTTTTACCTTGCCAACATCAACGCAGTTTAAACCTCCAGTAAAAATATCAAGAATTTACTAATCAATTTTGTAATTTTAAAAATTCAAAAACTGTGAAGAAATAAATTGAAAAATAGTAATGTCAGAATTATTAAAACTTAAATATTAATAATTAAAATCTGAAATTTTTACAGAAGGTTTAGAATACCATTTAAGACCCTTATAAAAAGTTTTATAAAATCGGAACATCATTTATATCATAAATTAAATAAAAACAGATCTAACAGAACAGCAACAGCTGCATTGTCAGAATTGTTTAAAAATCTACATGCATCATAAAATAGTTAAAATTTTAAAGGAGCCTGGTAATTCCCTTACCGACCTATAGTAAAAATTTTATAAAATGCCAAGTCGGTTTGACCGTCGAAACCTCCGTTTCTATCCCGTTCTGTCCCGAGCCTTCGGCAGAACTCTTTTTCCCCTCTCGCTGACCGGTTGGCCCAACTGGTCAGCCAGCCAAACCCAGTCGACTTCGCTGCCACCTGGCCCCCGCGTGGCAGCCTCTCCCGCGTGTCTTCTTTCCCCTCACAGGCGCCGCCCAAGGGCCGTCTCTGTTTTCTCGCAGGCTCGCACCGCCTTAGAGCCCATATAAAAGGTGTCCCTCTCGTCGCAACCGACCCAGCCACCGCCCTGTGCAACCCATTCCGCCGCTGCTTTCGTTGTCTTCTCCAATTCCGACGAAAACCGAGAAAAGGGGAAATCCCAAATTCTTCCGCCACAAACCATTTTGCCCCGAACCACTTCACCCGAAGCTTCCTAGCACCTCCAGGAGTTCATCCCGAGCCTTACTTGAAGCCCTTTCTTCCCCGGCGAGCTTCCCCGCCGTGTTTTTCCTTCCGCTGTCGCTGCGCACGGTGAGAGCTCTTCTCTTTCACTCATCCTTCAAAGTGTTTGATGAAATCGATTCCTTGAGTCACGCAGATGCTCAACTGGGTGAAAATGAGGCTCGATTGGCCCTAATTTCGCGTCGCTGCCGCTCGGCCATGGCCGCCGCCGCCCTCGCACGGTGACGCGCCACTACAGAGTCCCTCAGGCCGCCGCGCCGCCACCATCGTGTGCGCACGGACACCCTGAACCTCGGGGTGGAACCCATCCCACCCCGGAGAGCCTCCTCTGCCGTCGGCGAGCTTCGCCAGTAGCCGCCGCCGCACCCCGCCTGTGGAAGCCCCCTTCCCAGCCATCTCAGACCGCCGCGCGACCGTCCATGAGTTCGCACGAGTGCGCTGATGCTCGGAGCGGAACCCATTCTGCCGCTCTGGCACCAGTTCGCCGCCGACGAGCTCGGATTGCCGCTCCCCTGCCTTGGGTCACCACCAAGCGAGCCCGAGCCGTCAGCCGCACGCGCCAAGCGCTGTGTTGCGTTGCTGATGAGCGGGCCCGGTCGGTCACCTCTTCTGCAGGATCGCATCATCGCTAAGCCGCCCGCTTTGTCATGCACCGCAGCGCAGCAGATCGCTAGCAGGCAGCACAGGTTACCACGCGCCCGCCGACGAGTTGGCCCGCTGTCGGCGGCCAGCTGCAGACGCCATCGCCAGATGGGCCCGGCCTGTCAGCGCCTCATCGCGGTTTCGCCCGAAAAGGGAAAGCGCGTTTTCACAGCGAAAGCGTATTTTCCATTTTCGGCATGTTTCTGATTTTCAGTATTTTTCAAACCTAGAGTATTCAAACTTGAATATCTTTTGAACTAACAGTCCAAATTTGATGAAATAAATTTATAAATTCATCTAAAATCATGTAGATTCAGAATATTCAAAAATATTTCATAATTTAATTTTATTTGAATTTTTAATTTAAATCAAATGAAAGGTTAGAAATATGTCATATATGAAAATTTTGCAAATGACCTCCAAATTTAGTAAAATAAATTTTGTTAGAATCCTTGTAATCTCAGGAACTAGAATATGTAAAAATACTTAGGGTTTGTTATAAGAAAAATTTTAATTGTTAAATGGGTAGTAAATAATGCAATAATGGTTCAAATGAATTAAATATTTAAATTGCAAATAAGAACAAATAATTCATGTAACCATTTCTGAATTTGTGAAGTTATTTTATTTGAATATTTCCATCTGATTTCTTTTTGGCCCTATTGAAATTTGGTATTTGTTATATGTTGCCATACGACGTGTAGAACCCGACGAATCCGGTACATTCGATTTAACAGAGTTCAAGTCGAGGATAATCAACAAGGCAAGCAATCCTCTTTGATCATATTGAACCCAATTTTATAAATGTTTTCATTGAATGTTTTACTGCATACTTTATTTTATTAAAGTCTGCTATATTTCGGGTAATGGTAGTTGTACCAGTAGACTTATGGAACTTCCTTAATAAGTAGAAAATTGTGAACCTTGAAAACCCTAGAATAGCTTAGACATTATTTAATGTCAATCTGGGTTACTCACATTAGTGATATGCTTAGCCAAAGCTTAAATGAACATAAAACTGTGACATGATTAAAGACTTTGGACATGACATTTAAAGGGGTATGACCATTTTTGTGGTTGGTATTTTGGTTGAAAAAATGAAAATAAAACTATGGTTTAGATGCAGGCAATTATTGGCAATAGCCGGGTGTGCATGTCTTTGCACGTAGTGTAGGGTGGAGATTATTGCCTGTGTCGAGTTAAGGACCGAACTATGGGTTGTTTTCAGGCCAAGAATATTCATACAACCACAAGTGTTGGTGTGGGACAACTCTAACTTATTAAGTTGTTTAAAACTAGCTTTGCACTTGGAAGGCCGGAGTAGTACGAGCTGTTTCTTAATGAATTGCTCGACGGGACGTCCACACCGAGGTGATCATGGATTAAACGTCTACCAATATAACGTGTACGCCATACCGCGGGTAGTTCCATCATTTCTATGCTCGAGTTCTTACGCCACGTATCGGGTTTATCGTCACCGTCGGTGCAAAGTTAGGATTAAATAATGTAACAGTTATAACATGACTCTCTGCGGTACACCAAAGGAAGTGTACAAATATCGATTGCTCAAAGAGTCAGTCATGTCTTGTGGGGAAAGTCAGATACCTCCGCAGAGTGTAAAACTAATCGATTAGCGCGTCATGATCATGGACACTTGGTAAAGTCATCACATAGTTAGCAGTTTTATTTATTTTCCTAAAACCTGGTTTCTACCGATGAATTCTACTGTGTCTCAGTAGAACTGGTTTTGAATATGGTTGTTATACCCAGACATTTGTGATTTATTTATGCTTACATTATATCACTTTCAGTATTAAATTGTTTCTACTTAAATTCCGTTTTGCAATCTATTATTCTGTATTTACCATTCAAACTGGCTTTATGCAAATTAACCTTAATAACCTTCCATTGGAATGACCTGCATGTATTTTAGGATTTGCATAGGTCTTGTGAGTACGTAAGTACTCAACTTGCCTATGTTGATGTTTTTAGGTGAAGAATCAGATTACCCCGACGATTCTTATGTTGATGCAGGATACAGGGAATTTAACGATGAATTTATCTAAGGATTTTTTTCCCTTCTCAGTTGCCTGTGGAACAATGGGTTAAAAGGCATACTACAAGAAGTTGTCTCCACCGCAGTTTTACTTTTGGTATTGTAAAAATAATATGTATTCTTACTTCCGCTGTGTAATAAAGTTTGTGTATGACTGTGATATCAATTTGTATTTGTGCGTACTAGCTACTGATCATGGGACTAGTACTGTATGCACATGGTATCCATTTTTGGTATTCATTATCGAAAATGGGGGCCTTACAAAGCTCCAACGACCCAACACATGGTAGCCGTAAAGTATATACTCAGGTATGTTAGTGGGACGATTGACTACGGTGGTTGTTACAAGAAGCATGACATGGTGGAGCCAAAGTTGGTTGGGTTTAGCGACAGCGACCTTGCCGGAGACGTTGATGATCGCAAGAGTACGACAGGTATGGTGTTTTTCCTTGGTGAAAACCTAATCAGTTGGACTTCACAAAAGCAAAAGAGTGTTGCTCTTTCATCGTGTGAGGCAGAGTACATTGCAGCAGCCTCCGCGACTTGTCAAGGCGTGTGGTTGAGTCATTTGATTGGAGATTTGCAAGGCCAAGAGCCTCGGAAGTTCAAGTTATTTGTGGACAACAAATCGGCAATTGCGTTGGGCAAAAATCCGGTCTATCATGATCGTAGTAAACATATTGATACTCGATATCACTTTATTCGAAAGTGTGTCGAAGATGGAGAAGTTGATTTGGAGCATGTTAGTACTGAAGAGCAGATTGCGGATATGCTAACAAAGTCTCTCAGACGGACTAGATTCATTGAGTTGAGAGAAAAGCTAGGCATCATAAACGTAGAAGAAGTGTTGGCTTGTTCTGGCTAGTTAAATTCTAATCGGGAGCACAAGATTAGGGGGTGATTTGTTGATAGTAATCTTGTGCTAGATGTTCAGAGTCTGTTCTATTGGGAGTCAGTTCGGTTCTTTGTTTTGTTTGCTCAGGATTCGGTATTGCCAGAGGCAGGCAAGAAGAGTCCTGAAGAAACAAGGTTTGTTGAGTTCGGTTAAAGTCTGGAGTCTCTGTTAGTTTCTAGTATGTTTAGAGGTGGGCGTCGGGCCGGGCTGGGCCAGCCCGGCACAGGACCATCGTACTTCAGGTCGGAACCGTGCCGGGCCGCGACGGCCCGGCTCGCCTTCGGCGAGCCCAGCCCATTTGCCCTTCGTGCCTGCTTCATGCCGTGCCGGCCCAGACCTGGCCCATTTACACTATTACGACAAGAGGAAAGGACTCGAAGACATACGGAGTTGATTGTACAAAAAATACGCCTTATGAAGACGTACTGACTTCATGTTACGTTGCATGTAGCGAAAAAAATGAAAAATGAATCTTTTGTTTGCTTATTGATGTTGGCCTAGGAATCTCACGGGGCAAATAGCAAACACCCTGAGCAAATGTTGCTCATGCAGTCGAGCATACAAGTGGGCACATGCATGCATGCTTCTTGGCTAGCATGCCACAATGCTAGAGACAATAGGTACAGGGCACTCATTTCCAACCACATGGAGGCAATAGACACAAATATTAATATTACTAGCAATGGACATAAATATGGGGAAAAAGAAATAAATTTTATTAAATCTTGAACATGTACAGAGTTACTGTCTCGTTAAAAACCTTACACCTCGGTGTGGGGTACCTCAGTAAGGAAAAGAGTACAGTAACTACGTATATATACATAGACTACCCGAGGTTGAGATTATCAAAGTCGGCTACCGCCTCCATGATCTCCAGATCCTCGGGATGATGTTGTATCCTCTCATCTGCACGCTCTCAGTCTTTGAGAGACGACCTCCTCGGCTCAAGTATCCTCCCCACCAAACTGAAAGTGGATTCCGCTGAGACAGTGGACATTGGAACCGTAAGTACGTCCCGTGCGAAATGGGATAGCACGGGGGTAAATATGTTGGTTATTCTTCCACCACAACAGCAAGCTGAGTTGATTTTCCTCGTCCATATCAAGCTCGGTCTCCACGAAAGGTGTGTCGAGGATGTGGTTGATCTTTACCTGTGGATTCCATTGCGACCTGCTCGGCGTTTCGGAAGACGAACTAGACGACTTGCCTTCCAGCTTCTTCCACATGTTTGAAGCGGTCGAATTGCCTCGTTCTTGTTGCGTTGTTGAGGTAGATCTTCGTGCTTCACTTCTGGTGCCAAAATTCTCGTAATATTTTTTGAAAACTCTGAAAAACTCATTGTAAACATGAGTATAGACCTCGGAAAAATCAAGATCGAATGCCTCACCTATTCCCTCGAAGGCACCTTGCAAGTCAGGAAATTTTCTCGCAAGTCAGGAAATTTTCTGTGAGGATCCAAAATAGTAGCAAAACAGTACAGATGTGGAATAGCTTGAAAATATTTTAAATTTTTTTGCTCCATTGGTTCTATAATGCGACATAAAATACAATTATCTCTATTTTCTTTAAAAGCATTAGCAATAAGCCAAAGCCACTAGATGACTAAACAAAAAGTTGGGTAGTATACACCGGATAATTGTTTAGTTGCATTGTAAAAAATTTCTAAAAAAATTACAAAAATGACTAGCAATTTCCCAATCCGCTTCAGAAACCTAGGGTTTACCATTATTGCAGTTGATGAAGACAGTGATAATTTGTTCGTAGCCTTTGCATTGCTCTAGCATAGTATACGTTGAGTTCCATCTAACCTTCATATCAAGATTGAATCTTCTTGGTACCTTATTGTTTGCCCTGTAGTACTCTGAGAACTGGGCAAACTTTACGGGTGAATTAGTAACAAAATCAATAGCACTGCGTATGCCCTCCAAACTAGGTTTCATTACATGCAAACCTGCCTACACAATGAGATTGATAATATGGCATATGCACCTCTGGTGGAGTACAAAACCTCCAACATAAGTCTCCAAATGTGGTGAGAGATGCTCCATAGCCGTCGTGTTAGCTGATGCATTGTCAAGAGTAATAGAAATAATTCTACTTTCTATTTTAAAATTATTAACAAGTATACGGGTAGCGATAGCATCTCCGGTGTGTGACTCTGAGATTAGCCTAAACCCTATAACCCTTTTGTTTAGTACGTACTCGTCGTCTAGGTAATGCGCAACAACACTAATATAGGCTGCTCTTTGATGAGAGGAAGTCCATATATCTGATGTTAATGCAAATGAAAAACTAAGTGTCATGAAGGTTTGTTTTAACATTTCTAGTTTATTTGTAAATATTTTATAAATATTAAGTGTAGTTGTTCTTCTACTAACATATTGGTATTGCGGGCAAAAATCACGTTGCACCATTCTCTCAAAGCTAGAGCTCTCACCCATTCTAAGCGAAAGATCCTCCGTAACTATGTAACATGCAATTTCGTCTCTAGCTACGTTAGCATTGTATACCCATGTGCTTACCGAACCGTCGGTGTTGAAATTGAGCTGTGTCTGCACGCCCTCGCTCGGCCTCCGTCTGGCCGATATCTTCCTCAAGCAATTCTCCGCATGTCTCTTCAGATGATCTGTACCACCACATGCACGTGCAGATAGGTTAGCTTGACAGTACATGCAAACAGCATACACTACCTCATGTTCGTCCACAATTTCGATGGTTTTGTTCATATGTTGCCAGTACCATGCGCGTTGACTGCCGGATATGGACGCTCGTGCTGGCTGTATCGATATGTCAGGTTGCGTGTTCGGTATAGATACCGACGCCCGTTCCGGATGCACCGAGGTAGCGGCATCCGAGCTCGGTGCATCCGGAGTGTACGAGGCATCCTCAATGCCGTACGTGCTGTCCAGATGACGATCATCCATGCCGTAGTCTCCCATGCTGTGAGAGAGTTGGCGTGGATCGATCTCATGATCCTGACGAGGGGGAATTGGAGAGCACGGGCGTGCTCTCCTGCTTTTGCTCTTGCGAAACATTTTATTTCGCGGTGAGAGAGCAAAAAAAGAAAGCAATTAGAGATAGATGTGTTGAATGAGCTGAGCAAAAATGGGCAAGAAGAGAGAGCGCGAGAGAGACGTGCAGAAAAATGAGAGCCATCCCCCTGTCTTTATGGATGTCTGTCGAAATGTCCGTTGCAAATTGAAATCAAACGCGGGCCGCATGCAAGAAAAAATGAAAGTAACTTTATTTCATTCCTCAGCATGTTGTCTTAGAGTGGAGAGATCGAGAGAGACATTAAAATCATAGTCGTTGTCTTTTCAGTTACTTTTTCTCAACACGTGCCAAACATTGCGGATAGAGTGTGAGCGTGTCCGTTCAAAATTGAAACGAGGCGCACGTGGACAAGAGTGGAATGGAATCGCTCAATCACATCGTTGTCTCTTTTCCTCACTTCTATCATTCCATGCTTGTGAGCCTGTCTTTCTTTTTCATGTAAATCACTCGAACGGTCGAAATAGCCTGAATTTTATTTTTCCTCACGCTCTCTTTCTTCTCTTTCTTTCCCCCGTATCCGCCCCTCTCTCTCTCTCTATTTTCCCCTCCTCCTCTTTCTCTCTTTCAACCGGACCGGACGCGCACGCGCTAACGCGCCACTCTTTTTTCCCGTGTCCGTGTCCCATGACACCGTCCCCTCGGGCCCCGCATGGCGTGTCCCCTCGAGTCGCCCGCCCAATCCAGCGCAAAGCGCCCCCTCGAGCCTTGCCCACGCGACCCCTCGCCCGGCTACCCTTCGGCCTTCGCCACTTGCCTGCTCCCTCTCCTCCCTCACCCTTCCCGGCACCCCTGCTAGTAGCCTCGCCTCGCGTGGCCACGCCCCCGCCTGCTCCCTCCTCCTCCCTCGCCCTTCCTGGAGCCCCTGCTGCTAGCCTCGCCTGGCGCGGTCGCGCCCCCGCCTACTCCCACCTCCTCCCTCGTCGTTCCCAGAGCCTCGTCGGCAGCCTCGCCTCCGCCTGCTCCCTCCTCCTCCCTCGCCATTCCCGGAGCCCCCGCCGCTAGCCTCGCCCCGCCCGGCCACGCCCCCGCTTGCTCCCTCCTTCCTCGCAATTCCCGGCATTCCCGCTGGCGTGGCAGGCATCGAGCGCACTGCCCGACCACGTCTTCTTCAGGCTGACCGGCCGCTGCCGCCGCTCGCGCGGGCCCTACCGCTGTCGCCGCTCCGTCGCAGAGCCCGCCGCTGGCTGCACGGGCCGGCGTGCCGTGCCCCAGTACGACCGTGCTTTTTTGGGCTATGCCGAGCTGGTCGCCACTGCGTTCGACAGCAAGCCTGCGACGCCAGGCGATCGTGCAGCCGACCCGACCCTTTTAAAACAGTAACTGTCGGGTTGTGGGTCGGGCTGGGTCAGGCGTGCCTCGGGCCGGCCCAATGTGTTAGTAGTAATCTTGTAATAGGAAAGGTTTAGTTTGGAAAGTTTGTATTAAGAAAGTTTAGGATGAGGAGTCCAACTAGGACAAGGAAGTAGAATCCTATTTCGGTTCTTAGGGCTGTAGTTTTGGGTATAAATATAGGGGTATGCCTGAGTTTTGTAATTGAACAGAGCGAGAAGTAATAAAGAGAAAATTGTCTCAAGAGTTTTTTAGCGTTCTGTTCCGACAATTGGTATCAGAGCTTAAAGGTTTTGGATCAACCCGCTGCCTTCGGGAGGAGGAGACTCCCGGAGGCGGCACCCAAGGAAGCACGCTAAATCAGGCGGGGCGCGGCAGCACGACCGTGCGTCGTGCACGGGGTGTTCCAGTGGTCAAAGGCGCGCGTACGGCGTCGGGCCGAGCGCGAGGACCATACTCGGCACGAAGCCTTCGGCGGCTGTTCTGCACATGCAACCGGCACGACAGCCGGTAGGAGCGCGATCATGGTGGCGCGGCGGGCGCGGACTGCCGGCGTGCAATCCCACGGACGGCTGCCGGTGCTTGCGGAAAGCGGACGAAGCCGCCGAAGACACCGGACGAGTTTCGAGTACAGGGTCTGCAGGTGGCCAACCGCGAGGCGGCACCCGAAGAAGCAGGCTATTTCGCGACACAGTGTTGAGACAAGATCAGGTGGCACAGAAGGCGCATGTGTGTTTGGCGGCGTGACACGCAAAAGCAGAGGAGCTTCGTATGGCGTAGGAGTCCGAGACGGCGTGGCGAGCAAAAGTTCTCCCAGGCAGAGGAAAGCATGCTACGTGAGGCAGTAGTAGAACTCTCTAGCGCCAACTATGCATGCATGTGAGTGTGAAGATGTGACGTGTGTACAGCAAGGAAGAAATTCCAAGCGACACGGCAATATAGCACGCAACAGAGGAAAAGGTTGGATCGAGGAGAAGGCGGCGTACAAGAAATTTATCGATAAAGGGTAGACATCTGTTGATCATCGGCACCGAGATGTTTTACAGCTCGACGAGTCTACAACAAGAAGCCAAGCTCTAGAAAGCTAAGCCAGCAAATCATCGTGAGGGTGATATAAGAAGTAAAGCAAAGGCTCTCGAAAATAACAACAGTTCAACGCTCAGCGTATTTTGTTTCGCATCGTGTCTTTTCCGCAGTTTCACAGCAAAGGCGTCAGGAAGGCGCAGAGGCACCAGGTCGGTGCAACACAGGCCGTCAGGAAGGCGCAGAGGCACCAGGTGGGTGCAGTATAGGCGTCAGGAAGGCGCAGAGGCACCAGGTGGGTGCAAAACAGGCGTCAGAAAGGCGCAAAGGTGGGTACAAGTGTATGCGACTCGGGAGAGCACGACGTTGTTTCATGTACGCAGGCGAGACAAACGGAACGAGCTGAACAAGTTCTTGAAGATGAGTGAGAAGATCGGCGTGATCAAAGATATTACAAGATTAGGGGGGAAAATGTTAGTACTAATCTTGTAATTGGAAAGGTTTAGTTTGGAAAGTTTGTATTAAGAAAGTTTAGGATGAGGAGTCCAACTAGGACAAGGAAGTAGAATCCTATTTCGGTTCTTAGGGCTGTAGTTTTGGGTATAAATATAGGGGTATGCCTGAGTTTTGTAATTGAACAGAGCGAGAAGTAATAAAGAGAAAATTGTCTCAAGAGTTTTTTAGCGTTCTGTTCTAACACAATGCCCACCTCTAAGTATGTTGTCGGACAAAGCATAGGTGTTTTGTCTCGGCTGGACTTTGGTGTTTGAGTTAGGGTCCAAGTTAGTTTGCAATCCAGATTGGCAGTTGTAACTGAGTTCTGTTTATGTTTTCGTAATCTTTGACTATATTAGCAATAGAAGAGAAAACCAGAAAAGCTGCGGAAGGTTTTGGCAGCACCAAAAGACTCTGAACTTAATTGCTGTCTCTGTTCTCTGTTGTTGCGTAGCCGTTTCCTTGTCTTGCAGAGAATAGCGCCTGAAGCATTGCAAGGGAACTAGTCTGCTTTGCAGAGAGAAGATCCTGAAGACAATACAGTGCAAGGTAGCAGTTCGCCCTCTCCTGTGCTGTATTCCGGCAACGCAGTACTGCAGCTCGTCAACAAGGAAGTTTATTCAGGCTTCTTCAGAGAAGAAATTCAGAGCAGTCTGAAGAAGGCTGTTTTCAACAGGAATCTCATGCATACAGAAGAAAGATGGACTTTGACGAGTTCTATGCCTGATGCGGCACAAATTAGAGAACCCTAATTTGTATGTGAGCTCGGTATGATCTTTCATGGTATGAATGCTGAACAACTGCTTCCCTCCTTGGTTCACGTGAAGCAACCCTAGCTTCTAATGCCTTCAACCACACACGCCAATATCACCAAGAGCAATAGCACACTCGCCCATGCATACCACAACACAAAAACAGAACTAGTAGGATCAATTAACCCGGCAAACACGAACTAGCACAGCAGCTAGAACCTGCACACCAAACAATTCCCTCGATCGAGAACTCACAAAATCGTAACACGCGATACGGGCGCAGAGATGGCGATTTTCTGGAGTTTATTGACTCAAAAACCCAAAAACTGATCACCTCCTTATATGGCCGTCACCCACGCACACCACTTCCAACTGAAGAGGACGACTGAAACTCACGTACCGTAAGTCCCAAATACACAAGTTTACAATTCCCTAATTAAACCAGTCCGGTTTTTATACGGAACTTGGTTTTGTTGAGAACTCCCTAAAACATGTTTGAAAACCACGTGGCCTATGAAGGCCCACGATGGTCTCTTAACCGAAACCTTAGGCGACTACTGTATAAGAAGGAGGAGGTCCCCCTATTGTATAGGGAATCACAAAAGCAATAAAGAATTCTGTCGCTGTTCCTCCCAGAACCCATGTCTCTCTTTCTCTCTCTGTTTTCTACTTCAGATCTGTTCGGGAACTCCGGACTATTCGATAGCGAGGTTCCTTAACACGTTATCAGCATGAAGTTCTACCGGCGAACGGATTGAAAAGGTGAGAAAAGAAATCGTGTAGCGTCCAAATGGAAGAGATATGCATTGTTGATAGTGACACAACAAATACCATCTTAAGAGAGTCAAAATACTTCCAGTCTATCACGAAGAACGCTGGAAAGATTACTACGCAGGAAGCGATTCATATGTAATAGGCTCAGGAAGAGCCACTATTATATTGTCTATGGGAAAACTTTGGTAATTGAAGAAGCTCTTTTGTACCCAGAATCAACGCGCACTCTCTTAAGTTTCAAAGATATCCGTGCCAATGGTTTTCACATAGAAACCAATGAAGAAAATGGCAAAGAATACTTGTGCATTGTGAAGCACGCGGTATGTGAAAAAATGGTATTACAAAAATGTCCCTCATAAGAATCTGGGTTGTACTACACGAATATTCATGCACCCGAAGTGTATACTTCCTTGAAGACTGTCTTTAGAAGCTCTGAGTTATTTTCTTTATGGCATTGTAGATTAGGTCATCCTGGTCTTAGAATGATGAGGAATATAGTGAACAACTTACAAGGTCATGGCATTAATGTTAAAAATTTTCCGAATCATGAAGATTTCGTGTGCCCTACATGTGCCACCGGGAAATTAATAACTAGACCCTCTGTCATGAAAGTGCAAAGTGAAATCCTTGTATTCCTGGAACACATCCAGGGGGATATTTGTGACCCAATTCAGCCCTTGTCAAGGCCATTTCGGTACTTTATGGTGCTCATCGATGCTTCCTCGAAATGGTCGCATGTATGCTTATTGTCAACAAGAAACAATGCTTTTGCAAAGCTGATCTCGCAGATCATAAGAATTAAGAATGTTTTCCCTGATCATCGCGTGAAGTCCATCAGAATGGACAATACTGGAGAATTTACTTCAAAGGCATTTGATGATTATTGCACTGCAACAGGGATAGCAGTTGAGCACTCTGTACCACATGTACATACGCAGAATTGACTAGCTGAAGCACTAATAAAGAGGATTAAATTCATTGCCAAACCACTTTTGCAGAGTTGTAACTTGCCCAACACTTGTTGGGGACACGCAGTCCTGCACGCAGCAGCTCTCATCAATTTCAGACCTTCGACCTACAACATCCATTCTTCTATGCAACTGGTGCACGGGGTCATCCTGAAAATCTCATATCTAAGAAAATTTGGTTGTATGGTATATGTTCCTATACCACCCCCACAGCGGACTGTAATGGGCCCTCTCCGCAAGTCTGGGATATACGTTGGTTATGAGAGTGCATCCATAATCAAGTATTTGGAACCCATGACTGGAGACTTGCATACAGCCCGATTCGCTGATTGCATTTTTGACAAGGATCGTTTCCCGTCATTAGGGAGAGGAAATTAACCTTTGGATGAAAAATGCCGGGAAATCATATGGCATTCCACTGGGATCCCCGCGGATGACCCCCGCACTAATGAAGCAAATCAAGAAGTCCAGAAGATAATTGATTTGCAGAATTTAGCAAATGAACTGACGGATCATTTTTGTGATCTGAAGGGCGTGGTTAAGTCGCATGTACCTGCAAGAAATTCACCAGAGAGGGTGGAAAAACCAAAGAAAGCAGAAGGTATCCCTCATCCTGTTCAGAGGCCTCAAAGAAAAAACAGGAAATCTGGCTCCTCAAACCCAACGTACCCGGAGACATCCGAGAAAATCAAGCGAGAGGACTTACCACAACCAATCACAAAAATACCCCAAGGAAAGAAGGGGAGCCAGTTGAGACTTGGCACTGGAAAGAAGCCGACGAAAAAAGCAATTCCAGACTTGAATCTTCCACTGCAGGAAGCCACCAGAAATAATGTGTGCGCACACATGGGCGATGAAAAGCTAAAGGAACTTGCCCCTGCGATAGAAAATGGCAGTGAAGAGCAAGTAGAAGTGCATGAAGCACCCTATGATGAGATGGCTATAAACTTTGTAATAACAGGAGAATCCCTGAATAGAGCAACAGCCAATGTCGATGCACAATTTGCAAAGAAGATTGCCTCGATCATTGATCATGATCCCGAGTCTGCATCTCTCGCAGAGTGCAAGAAAAGGCTAGATTGGGAAGAATGGAAGAAGACAATCACTGCAGAGTTAGTCTCTCTGAACAATAGAGAGGTGTTTGGGCCCGTATGCCGCACACCTCCCCATATAAACCCTGTAGGTCACAAATGGGTCTTTGTTCGGAAGAGGAATGAAAATAACGAAGTTGTAAGGTACAAAGCAAGCTTGTAGCTCAAGGTTTCACTCAACGTCCTGGGGTTGATTATGAAGAAACCTATTCTCCGATCATGGGAGGAATTACCTTTAGATATTTGATCTCAATGGCAGTCAACTTGAAGTTGAAAATGAAGCTAATGGATGTTGTCACAACATATTTGTATGGGAACTTGGATACAGAGATATACATGAAAGTGCCGAAAGGTATTCCTATCACGAACCAAGACAGAGCAAATAGAAACCTGTATAGCATGAAATTGGACAAATCACTGTATGGGCTAAAACAGTCAAGAAGAATGTGGTACAATCGCTTGAGCGACTTTTTCTGCAAGAAAGGCTACATGAACAACAAAGATTGTCCATGCGTATTTATACAGCGATCCCCGAATGGATTATGTATAATCTCCGTCTATGTAGATGACTTGAACATCATTGGGACAGATGAAGAGATTGAAGAAGCATGCTCATACTTGAAGTCTGAGTTTGAAATGAAGGATTTGGGTAAAACCAAGTTCTGTTTAGGCTTGCAGCTTGAGCATGTCCAAGGAGGAATCTTGGTACACCAATCATCCTACATGCAGAAAGTGTTGGAAAGATTTGGCTTTGGAAAGGCATATCCTGCAAAGACTCCAATGGACGGAAGGTCGCTCCAAGCAGACCTAGACCCATACAGACCTAGAGAAGAGGGGGAGGAAGTCCTGGGAGCAGAATTCCCATATCTGAGTGCAGTTGGAGCGCTCATGTACCTAGCAAATAGCACCAGGTCGGACATTGTGTTCGCTGTGAATTTGCTAGCCCGGTACAGCGCAGAACCCACCAAAAGGCATTGGAAAGGGATCAAGGACATCTTCCGTTACCTCCAAGGAAGCAAAGATCAGGGTTTGTTCTTTAAAAGAAATAATGAACTGAATTTGGTTGGCTACGCCGATACTGGGTACTTATCAGACCCGCTTACTAGCAAGTCCCAAACTGGGTATGTTTTCCTATGTGGAGGAACAACAGTTTCCTGGAAGTCGTCTAAGCAGACTCTTGTCTCGACGTCGAAAAACCACTCGGAAATCATTGCTTTATATGAAGCCTCTCGTGAATGTGCATGGCTCCGAAGAATGGTTCACCACATCCAGAAGTCATGTGGTTTGAACATTGAGCAAACTCCCACGATCATCTATGAAGATAATGCAGCTTGTATTGCTCAAGCACAGATGGGTTATGTGAAGAGCAATCTCACGAAGCATATCAACCCCAAGTTCTTCTATGCTCACGAATTGCATAAGATGAATGAGATCAAGATATTGCATACTAATTCATGTGAAAATCTTGCAGATTTGTTCACTAAATCACTCTCAGCATCTACCTTTGAAAAGTGTGTAAAAGGGATTGGGATGATGAGACTTAGAGAAGTGCAGATTTCAAGAGGACATATTTCACATACTCCCACATAAATCTTGAACATGAGGTTTAAGTACCCAACATGAATCTCGAAGATTAGCAATTGAAGTTTGGGTAAATTGTACTCTTTTTCCTTAGCAAGTTTTTCATGAAGTTTTCTTGCATAAGGTTTTAATGAGGCAATTCTTGCAACACAGTAAGCGTATGCTATGTACTCTTTCTCCAAGTATTTTCCCACTGGGTTTTTCTGAAGTTTTAATGAGGCATACGCATCTCGCGGCAAAGGGTCCAAGGGGGACTGTTGGGAAACCACGTGGCCTATGAAGGCCCACGATGGTCCCTTAGCCGAAACCCTAGGCGACTACTATATAAGGAGGAGAGGGGTCCCCCCATTGTACAGGGAATCACAAAAGCAATAAAGAATTATGTCGCTGTTCCTCTCAGAACTCGTGTCTCTCTTTCTCTCTCTGTCCTCCACTTCAGATCTGTTCGAGAACCTCGGACTAATCGATAGCGAGGTTCCTTAACAAAACAAACTCTTAAAACTAACTCACACTTGAATGCATTTATAATATCAAGTGTACGTGTACGTGGACTCTAACTAACAAGATAGAACCAAACTATCCAGAAATAAAGGAAGATACGGTTCTGATAGAGGTATGGAAACCATAATATCTCCAACTCGAATTTGAGACAGTTGTTTTTGTTGAGAAACCCTAAAAGCCCATTGAAGGCCCATGTGGTCCCTTATGCCGAAACCCTAGAGAGCGCTATAAAAGGAGGAGGGGGGTCTCCCCCTATGTACTAGAAATCATTAGCAATAAAGAATTCGTCGTCGCTCTCCTCATATACCTGTGTCTCTCTCTTTCTGTTCTCCAATTTCAGATCTGTTCGGGAACCCCGGACTATTCGATAGCGAGGTTCCTCAACACGTTATCAGCACGAATTGCTCTACGGAGATCAGATTGAAAAGGTGAGAAAAGGTGGGATTAGCGCTTGAATCTAATCGCTCGCTTTCTATGCATGCATCTATCCTACGTGGCACGGTTACACGAAGAACGCCAAGCGCCTCGCACGGGCCACGCGACATGAATTCACCGCTCATCACGAAAAAAAGGAAAAGAAATCGACGTCGCCGGTCCCGCCGCCGAAGCGCCGCATGAAGCGCCGCCGCCGGCCTCGAACCAGCCGCCGCTACGCCGCCGCGGCAACAACCGCGCCGCCATCGTGGGCCTCGGTCCTTCGTCCTCCGCGCGCCGCCGACTCAAGCGCCGTGCCCAAAGCGTTCGCGCCGCCGCCGCCAAGCGCCGCCCGAGCCGCCGCTCCGCACCGCCGCTCTCGCCACTTCGAAGCCGCGTCGCGACGCCGCGCGCTGCCGCCCGGCCGCTCGCCCGCACGGCGCGCGAAGCCGCTGCCGACGTCGGCGACCACACCGCCGCGCTGCCGCGCGCGGCCGGCGCTCGACGCGACGCCGACGCCATGGCCCGTGGCGCGGCAACCACCGACGCTGATGCGCACGGCGCCAAACTCGGCCGCCTCGGTTCGTGAGCCGGAGCTGCCGCCCGGCGCGTGCGCATGAAGCCGCCGCCTCCGCGTCGCTCGGCCCGCAAGCACCGTCGCCGACACTCGAAGACGATGCCACTCGGCTTTGCCTCGGCCCTCGGCTCCGCCGACTCGAAGTCCGCCGACGCCGCCTCTTGCTCGGCAACCGCCTGCTCGCAAGCAATGCCGGTGCCTCGCCCTCGCTCCGCCGGCTCGAAGTCCGGCCGACGCCGCCCTTTGCTCGGCAACCGCTTCGACCATACGCCGCCGCCGCGGCCCTCGGCTCCACGGCTCGAAGTCCACCGATGCCGCCTTGCTCGGAAACAACCGCCCGCCGGCGACATGCGCCTCGCTGCCCGCCTGATCGCGCCTCACGCCGCTCGCCTCGCGCTGAGCCGCGCCTGACGCCGCGCCGCTTCGTCGCGCCTCGCGCGCGCCGCCGGGCGTCTTCCCTGCCACGCTCATGGAAGTAGGCAGGACCACCAAGAAGAGCCGCCGCTTTGGTCGCGGCCAAGAAGAGCCGCCTCGGCTCCGCAAGCGCCCGCCGAGCGAGAGGCACGGCTCGGCGGCGCAAGCAAAGAAGAAGCACCGGCGGCTAGGGCTTGGGAACCCTAGCCACGGTTCTTTATGGGTCAGCAGAGCGGCCGTGGTCAAAAGGCCGGTTCGGCCAGAAAACAAAGAAAAGAGAAAAAGAAAAGGAAAAGAAAAAGAAAAAAGAAAAGAAAAAAAAATGCAGAGAAAAATTGCAGAAAATTTTGAAAATTGCCGAGAAAATCAAGAAGATTTTTTTGGCCTGCTTTTTAATTTTTCTTGCTTTATTTCTCTGTTTTATGAATTTTCTTGATGAATTTTGAATCCTTTGCTTTATTTTATATAATGCAATGCATATGAATTTATTTTTCTGCACTTTATGCTTTTGCAACCATTTTCTATCAGATTACACGCAGTAATCTAAACCAGAATTTTGAAATCATGAATAGTGAATCGTGAGTTTGAAGGATCGCCTTGCAGTCGTCGTAACTACCTCACTTGAGGCATCGGACGTGAAGATAGTTCTTGGGGCAAGAAGCTCTCCGTCGCGATTGGACTAGGGTCCTCGAGGACGCAAAACCTACCATCAAGGTAACAATCATGTCTTGCATCGCCGCTTAAATGCATGAATCGCATTTTCTTTTAGATTATGGTTGTTAGCATTTTCTTTGAATAATGAATTGAAAGCTCTAGAAAAGCATACTTCTTTCATGAATAAATACGCAATTTATTCTTTATTCCAAAGATTCTTCAAACTTGCAAGCAATTTTTTGAATTATTTCGCCTCTGTTTTATTGGAATTATAGTAGCATAACAAATACCATCTTAAGAGAGTCTAAATACTTTCATCGATCACGAAGAACGCTGGAAAGATTACTACGATCGCAGAAGCGACTCATATGTAATCGGCTCAGAAGAGCCACTATTATATTGCCTATGGGTACAACTTTGGTAATTGAAGAAGCCCTTTGTACCTCGAATCAACTCGCACTCTCTTAAGCTTTAAAGACATCCGCGCCAATGGTTTTCACGTAGAAACCAATGAAGAAAATGGCAAAGAATATTTGTGCATTGTGAAGCACGCAGTATGTGGAAAATGGTATTAGAAAAATGTCCTCATATGAATCTGGGTTGTACTACACTAACATGCATGCACCAAGTGTATACTTCCTTGAAGACTGCTTTTAGAAGCTCTGGATTATTTTCTTTATGGCATGGTAGATTAGGTCATCCTGGTCTTAGAATGATGAGAAATATAGTGAACAACTCACAAGGTCATGGTATTAATGTTAAACATTTCCGAATCATGAAGATTTTGTGTGCCTGCATGTGCCACCGGAAATTAATAACTAGACCTCTGCTATGAAAGTGCAAAGTGAAATCCTGCATTCTCGAACGCATCCAGGGGATATTTGCGGTCCGATTCAGCCCCGCCGGGCCGTTTCGATACTTTATGGTGCTCATCGATGCTTCCTCGAAATGGTCGCATGTATGCTTGTTATCAACAAGAAACCATGCTTTTGCAAAGTCGATCTCGCAGATCATAAGAATTAAGAATGCTTTCCCGATCATCGCGTGAAGTCCATCGAATGGACAATGCCGAGAATTTACTTCAAAGGCATTTGATGATTATTGCACAAGAAGGGATAGCAGCTTGAGCACTCCGCATCGCACGTCCATACGCAGAATGGACTAGCGTAGCACTAATAAAGAGGATTAAGTTCATTGCCGCACCGCTTTTGCAGAGTTGTAACTTGCCCAACACTTGTTGGGGACACGCAGCCCCGCACGCAGCAGAAGACTTATCAATTTCGCACCATCGCCTACAACACCCATTCTCCTATGCAGCTTGTGCACGGGATCATCCCGAAGATCTCCCATCTTAGAAAATTTGGGTGTATGGTATATGTACCTATACCACCCCCTCAGCGGACTGAAATGGGCCCTCTCCGCAAGTCTGGGATATACGCTGGTTATGGGAGTGCATCCATAATCGTATTTGGAACCCATGATCGAGACTTGCATACTGACCCGATTCACGATTGCATCTTTGACGAGGATCGCTTCCGTCATTAGGGAGGAAATCAACCTTTGATGAAAAATGCCGGAAATCATATGGCATTCCATCGATCCCCGCACATGACCCGCACTAATGAAGCAAATCAAGAAGTCCGAAGATAATCGATTTGCGAATTTAGCAAATGAACCGCTGATCATTTTGTGATCTCAAGGGCGTGGTTAAGTCGCATGTACCGTAAAGAAATGCACCGAGAGGGTGGAAATACCAAAGAAAATAGAAGGTATCCTCAACCTGCTCAGAGGCCTCAAAGAAAAAGAGCAGCAATCTGCTCCTCAAACCCAAAGTACCCGAGACGTCTGAGAAAATCGGCAGAGGACTTACCACAACCAATCACGAAAATGCCCCAATGAAAGAAGGGGAGCAGCTTGAGACTGCACCGAAAGAAGCCAATGGAAAAGGCAATTCCTGCATTTGAATCTTCCACCGCAGAAGCCGCGAAATAATGTGTGCGCACACATAGGCGATGAAAGCTAAAGGAACTTGCTCTCGCGATAGGGAATAGCAATGAAGAGCAAGTAGAAGTGCATGAAGCACCCCATGAAGAAATGTCCATAAACTTTGTAATAACAGAGAATCCTGAATAGAGCAACGACCAACGTTGATGCATACTTGCAAAGAAGATTGCCTCGATCATTGATCATGATCCCGAGCCCGCATCTCTCGCAGAGTGCAAGAAAAGGCTAGATTGGGAAGAATGAAAAAGGCAATCACGCAGAGTTAGTCTCTCCGAACAAGAGAGAGGTGTTTGCTCAGATGCCGCACACCTCCCCATATAAACCCCGTAGGTCACAAATGGGTCTTTGTTCGAAGAGAAATGAAAACAACGGTTGTAAGGTACAAAGCAAGGCTTGTAGCTCAAGGTTTCACTCAACGCCCCGGAGTTGATTATGAAGAAACCTATTCTCCGGTCATGGGAGGAATTACCTTTAGATATTTGATCTCAATGGCGCCAACTTGAAGTTGAGAATGAAGCTCGATGGATGTTGTCACAAGATACCAGATGGAAACTTGGATTCGAGATATACATGAAAGTACCTAAGGAATTCCTATCCCGAACCAAGATGGAGCAAATAGAAACACAGACAAGGTGAAATAGGAGAAATCACTGTATGGGTCAAGCGATCAGAAAAATGTGGTACAATCGCTGAGTGATTTTCTCTGCAAGAAAGGCTACACAAACAATGAGATTGTCCATGTGTGTTTATACAATGATCCCCGAATGGATTCTCAGATAATCTCCGCCTATGTAGATGACTTGAACATCATTGGGACGGATGAAGAAATTGAAGAGGCATGCTCATACTTGAAGTCTGAGTTTGAAATGAAAGATTTGGGTAAAACCAAGTTTTGTTTAGGCTTGCAGCTTGAACATGTCCAAGGAGGAATCTTGGTACATCAATCAACCTACACGTAGAAGGTGTTGGAACGATTTAGCTTTGAAAAATCATATCCTCGCAAAGACTCCAATGGCTCAAGGTCACTCCAAGCAGACCTAGACCCATACAGACCTAGAGAAGAGGGGGAGGAAGTCCTGGGAGCAGAATTCCCATATTTGAGTGCAGTTGGAGCGCTCATGTACCTTGCGAATAGCACTAGACCGGACATTGCGTTCCGCTGTGAATTTGCTAGCACTGCATGCTGCGTAACCCACCAAAAGGCATTGGAAAGGGATCAAGGACATCTTCCGCTACCTCCAAGGAAGCAAAGACCTCGGTCTGTTCTTTAGAAGAAATAATGAATTGAATTTGGTTGGCTATGCCGATGCTGGGTATTTATCGACCAGATCTTGGCAAGTCCCAAACCGCTATGTTTTCCTATGTGGAGGAACAGCAATTTCTTGGAAGTCGTCTAAGCGGCACTCTTGTCTCGACGCCGACAAACCACTCGGAAATCATCGCTTTGTATGAAGCATCTCGTGAATGTGCATGGCTCGTAAGAATGGTTCACCACATCCGTAAGTCATGTGGTTTGAACATTGAGCAAACTCACACGATAATTTATGAAGATATTGCAGCTTGTATTGCCCAAGCACAAATGGGTTATGTGAAGAGCAATCTCACGAAGCATATCAACCCCAAGTTCTTCTATGCTCATGAATTGCATAAGATGAACGAGATCAAGATATTGCATACTAAGTCATGTGAAAATCTTGCGATTTGTTCACTAAATCACTCCCAAAGATCTACCTTTGAAAGGTGCGTGAAAGGAATTGGGATGATGAGACTTAGAGAAGTGCAGATTTCAGGGGGAGATATTTCACATACTCCCACATGAATCTCGAGCATGAATTATGAATACCCAACATGAATCTCGAAGATTAGCATTTGAAGTTGGGAGAATTGTACTCTTTTTCCTTAGCAAGTTTTTCATGAAGTTTTCTTGCATAAGGTTTTAACGAGGCAATTCGTGCAACATAGTAAGCGTATGCTATGTACTCTTTCTCCAAGTATTTTTCCCACTGGGTTTTTCTGGAGTTTTAACGAGGCATATGCATCTCGCGGCAAAGGGCCCAAGGGGGAGTGTTGAGAAACCCTAAAAGCCCATTGAAGGCCCATGTGGTCCCTTATGCCGAAACCCTAGAGAGCGCTATAAAAGGAGGAGGGGGGTCTCCCCCTATGTACTAGAAATCATTAGCAATAAAGAATTCGTCGTCGCTCTCCTCATATACCTGTGTCTCTCTCTTTCTGTTCTCCAATTTCAGATCTGTTCGGGAACCCCGGACTATTCGATAGCGAGGTTCCTCAACAGTTTTCTTGAGCCCAAGCCTGCATGCACGAGCAGCACGTCCCCCTTTTTCTCTTGCTGCGTACTCTCCTTCCTTCTTTTGTGAAGCCAAAACAATTGATTTGTTTGCTTTCCATGCAGACTGAGCAGCCTGATTTCCATGCATGCAGGCATCCATGGACCCTCTCCTCCTTTGGAACAGGCCCCCTCTTCCTATTCTTTCTAATACTTGTGTGCGCACATGCATATCATGCATGGTTTGCACTTGGGCGGCAGGAATGCCCAAGGTTTTCTCCATCCGTCCACAGCTGGCCTCCCTCACCTTCCTCTCGACTGCGTCGCTCTTCTTCTCTTGGGTTAAAATAGCAGCAATTGATTACTTGACTTCAGTTTGTGATTTGGAAACACAAACTAAAGTTGTAGAGCTAGGTGGCGCCGCATCAACAACGATCAGCCCTTACCGGCTTGAGACTCTAGCACTACTACAAAAGAGGTTATATTAGACACGTTTTTGAATAAAACCGTATGTGATGTGCCAAAAACCGTCTGTGATGAGGGGGAGAACATCTCAAACAGTTTTTGGCTAAAACCATCTGTGATGAATGGCACATCACAGACGATTTTGCCCAAAAACCGTCTATGATGAATGAGAGAATATCACATACGATTTTTGGCTAAAATCGTCTGTGATGAGGGGGCACATCACAGACAGTTTTACCCAAAAACCGTCTGTGATGACCATTTCTAAGTAAGTAAGAACAAAGAGCCTCGATCTCTTCTGTATTTTTAGGGTTTTTCGAGCTATTTTTGAGGTGGCTGCGATTGAGAGGCGATATAGTGGAAAGAGACCCTACATTTGGAGGTGTAATTGTAGATCCTTGTGCTCTAGTCATCTAAGTTTAGTAATTGGTTCAAATTTGCATTGTATTTAAGATCTAGCTTGGTAAAGAGGGACATGAAGCTGGTTTCTAGATCTAGCTAGCTTGCTTGGTGTAGATCCATTTATTCTCTGTGATGTAAAGTAGTAACTGGTTCATATTTGCATTTTATTTAAGATCTAGCTTGGTAAAGAGGGAAATGAAGTTGGTTAATTTCTAGATCTAGCTTGGTGTAGATCCATTTATTCTCTGTAATGTAAAGTAGTAATTGGTTCTAGTTGTATTACACTCAACATGTAGATAGTTACTCAAAGGTAGGTGACCTAGGCTAATAATGGGTTGTAATAGCATTATATTTAAGGTATACACATCTGGCTTGGTAAAGAGGCCATTGAAGATGGTTTTGATATAGGTTGGTGTAGATCCATTTGTTCTTTTGATCTAAAGTAGTAATTGGTTCTAATTGCATTATACTCAAGATGTAGCTAGCTATGTAAAGAGGGAATTGAAGATGCTGAGTTTAAATGTAGCTTACATATGTTTATATATCCATTCGTTCTTTTTGATGTTAGAAGCTATATAAGTTAATCGGCAAGTTTAAATGTAGCTTATATGTAGCATCTGTGTGCATGTGCACTCCTAGTGTACTTAATTCATTATTTAACACCTATAGTTATATATGTAGCATAGATGGACCGAGGATGGATGTACGTTGAGAACCGTGCGAGCGTCGAGTACATTAATGGCGTCTCCGCTTTTAGAAGAGCTGCAAAGGAAGATATGTTGAACAACGGGGTGGAATTTATGCCTTGTCCATGCATTGACTGCGAGAATCTAAGAATGTTTCGAAACCCAGCGCAGATTGAAGCACACTTGATTCTACAGGGTTTCAAAAGGGGGTATACATGTTGGACCAGTCACAGTGAAGAGCAGATTATGCAAGGAGCAAGTAGAACTAACATCGTCGACGAAGTTAACGATACTCTGGATGATATCAACTGTGCTTCAAACGAGAATAGGTTTCAGGATGACAATCTAGATCAGATGCAATGGGAAGCAGAAGGGAACCGTGATAAGCGGGAGTATGTAAAATTCCGGGGCTTGATGGACGACTCGGAGAAACCTTTGTTCATAGGCTGCAAGTCCAAATACACAAGGTTGTCATCTGTGCTGGAATTGTTGAAATTAAAGGTAAGTAACGGTTGGTCTAATAAGAGTTTCACGATGTTGTTAGGTCTATTAGCGGACATGCTTCCGGAGGGAAACGAGTTACTGACAACCACCTACAAAGCCAAGAAGGTTCTTTGTCCCTTGGGAATGGAAGTAGAAAAAATACATGCTTGTCCAAATGACTGTATCCTCTACCGCAAAGAGTACGCAAACTTGCATGTATATCCGGTGTGCAACGCATCCCGGTACAAGTGTAAAGATAGATCAGATGACGACGACGAGGGCATCGAGGTGAAGAAAGGACCGCCTGCTAAGGTGGCGTGGAATCTGCATGTAATTCCCCATTTGAAGCACTTATTTGCGAACCCAAGGGAAGCAAAACCGCTTCGGTGGCACTCGGATAAGCGTAAGAACGACGGAATGCTAAGGCACCCTATTGATTCCACCCAGTAGAGAAACATCGATAGGAGATTTCAGGAATTCACTGCGGATCCGAGGCATATAAGGTTCGGATTGAGTACAGACGAAATGAATCCTTTTGGTAACATGAGCAGCCATTATAGCACTTGGCCTGTGAATCTCTATATCTACAACTTTCCTCCTTAGTTGTCTATGAAGTGAAAGTATATTTTACTGTCTATACTTATCCAGGGCCCGAAGCAACCTGGGAACGATATTGATGTGTACCTAGCACCATTGGTGGAAGATCTAAAAACGTTATGGGCTACTGGGGTATAGGTATGGGATGCTCACAAACGAGAGTACTTCACTTTGCACTGCCTGTTGTTCTGCAACATAAATAATTATCTTGCCCTTGCTAACCTGTCAGACTAGAGTACAAAAGGAGCCAAAGCCTGTACTCACTGCTTGGATGACACTGAGAGTGTGTGGCTGAATCACTCGCGCAAAATCGTGTACATGTGTCACCGTAGGTTCCTCCGGAGGAATCACCCATACCGCAAGATGAAGAAACACTTCAACGGAACGAATGAAGACACTTTAGCTCCAAAGCTTTTGAGCAGGATAGATGTTCATGATATCGTTAAGAACTTGGCTATTACGCTTGGAAAGGGACGTAAATCGAGGACCCGCGAGAAGAGCATGTGGTAGAAGAGATCAATATTTTGGGACCTACCTTATTGGAAGCACCTAGAAGTTCGGCCCTACCTCGACATCATGCATGTAGAGAAGAATGTCTGTGATAGCTTCATTGGTCTCTTACTAAACATTAAGGGAAAAACAAAGGACGATATCAATGCACGGCTTGACTTAGTCCGTATGGGTATCAGACCCGAGTTAGCGTCGAAAGAGACCGATAAAGACCGAACGTACTGCGAACCTGCTTGTTACACTCTGTCCAAGGCCGAGAGAACTGAACTGTGCCAGTGCTTGCATTGTATGAAAATTCCGTCCGGTTACACCTACAACATGAAGAGACTTGTTTCAATGCAAGATTTGAGTTTAACTGGCATGAAGTCTCATGATTGCCATGTGCTTATGACATAGATGCTCCCTGTGGCAATTAGAAGTATTTTACCGAGCAAGGTCCGGGAAACAATCACAAGGTTGTGTTATTTTTTTAACACAATTGCTCAGAAGGTCATCGATCCCGAAGGACTAGTTGCTCTGCAGGCCGAGGTGGTAATGACTCTATGTAATCTTGAGATGTATTTCCTCCGTCGTTTTTTGATATCATGGTCCATCTCATTGTTCATATTGTGAGGGAGATAAAGATGTGCTGGCTCGTTCTCCTATATAGCATGTACCCGTTCGAGAGGTACATGGGAATTCTTAAGTCCTACGTACGGAATCGATCTCTATCGGAGGGTTGCATTGTTGAAGGTTATTCAACCGAAGAGGTCGTCGAATTCTGCGTGGATTACATGGCTCAGGTCGAACCGATAGGTGTGCCTCAATCCCGCCATGAGGGAAGGCTCCAGGGCATCGGGACCATTGAAAAGAAAGCAATCACTCCTGATCCGGTTGCGTGCGCTAAAGCCCATTTCACAGTTTTGCAACACATGGCTGTTGTCGCCTCGTATATCAACGAGCACAAGAACTGGCTACGGCAAGAGAATCCGTTACGACAGGAGTACTGGATCATCAGACAGCATAACCTTCGGTTCAACAGATTGTTGAAGGAGCGACAACCCATCACTCGAAGCTCGTTAGGTGATACGCTGACATGGTTGGCAAAAGGGCCAGCATTTACTATTGTAACATTGAAAGGATACGACTTAAATGGGTACACATTTTACATGAGAGATCAAGACATGAAGAGCACAAACCAGAACAGCGGTGTTCACGTAGATGCACTGGATACCGCTGGGTCAACGAGGAGCTCGTACTATGGGTTCATTGAGAAAATTTGGGAGCTCGACTACATATTTTTCAAGATCCCCTTATTTCGGTGCCATTGGGTTAACCTGCAACACGTGAAAGTTGGCAAGTACGGTGTCACTACTGTGGACCTCGAACGTGTCAAACCAAGACGAACCATTTGTTCTTGCTAACCAAGTTGTTCAAGTCTTCTATGTAACCGACCCGTCCAACAAGAAGCACCATGTGGTTCTTCAAAGAAAGAGGAGGATTGTCGGAGTTGAGAATGTGGTAGATGAGGAAGAATACAATCAGTTTGATGAGTTGCCTCCTATCGGTACTGGCGTCATGGTTCAGGAAGATCAACCTGAGGAAGCTAGCTACACCCGTATCAATCATCATGAAGGGCTAATTTTTATACAGAAGAATAAGCAAGTGGAGTTATGATGAGATCATCATGTTTATTTCAAGTGTACATATATGTGTTACAATTAATGAGATGTATGCACCATTTAGAATTAATGAGATGTATGTGTTACAATTAATTATAATTAATGAGATGTATTGATTATATTTAATTATTAACTTGAGGAAAAATTAACTTGGGTTAAAAAATATTTGTATTATATGTTCATATTATAAACTACTTAAAAATTGGCTTGAAAATTTTACTTCAAAGAAAAGGCTTGAAAAAACTACGTGAAAGAAAAGGCTTAAAAAAACAACTTTACAATAAACTTAAGTTGGATAACAAAATTAACTTGGGTTACAATTAATTATAATTAATGATATGTATTTGTTATATTTTATTTTTAATTTCAAAAAATCTTAAGTTGGTAACATGGCAAAGATAAAAAGAAAAATTACACATCACAGACGATTTTCATTTTGAACCGTCTGTGATGAGCAGAATCACAAACGATTCAAAATTAAAACCGTCTATGATCCACTGCCCTGCCGCACCTCTTTGCCTTGCCGCACCAAGCCCCTGCCGCACCCTAGCCCTTGGCCTTGCCACGCCCTAGCCCTCATCACAGACGGTGGAATATTACAATCGTCTGTGTTAAAACAAGATTTTCTTTCCCTGGAATTCGAACCCATGACCCTACGCATGCAGGCAAAGCCTCTTGCCAACAGAGCTAAGTAGTGCTTGTTGAACTATATACCTAATTACTATATGAGATGACTTGTATCACAGACGGTTCAATCTTTGAACCATCTGGGATATGTCCCCTTATCCCCAACCCACTGCCCTCACACACTTGCGCTTGCCATTCGCTAAGTTCCTCACCCCTCACGCCCTCGCTGTCACAACCGCGCCCTCACGGCCTAACCTTAGCCATCGCCGTCACCCTCGCCCTGACACTCTCAAGCCCTCGTCCTCCCCCGCACGACAAGGTGGTTGTGGCCGGGCTCGGTGGTCTCGACACCCAGGAGTCGCAGGCCATCGTCGACCTCCACAACGACAACCTCGCCATGCTCCTTCGCAGCAATCCCTGCTCTTCGAGGTAACCCATGATTATGCCCTCTCTCATATGTATCCCTGAGACATAAGTTCATCCTTTTCTCTCTCTCTGTCTCCTCTCCAATTGATGTTAACAACCAAACCAATCGATGGAGCTTGTTATCCTCGCACTGCATATTTCTGGAGTACCACAAATAATGATAAACTTCTCGCACAGTGGATAACTTACAAAGAAAATAGGTATATTTGTCAGTTTTGCAAATCTTAACAAGGCAGAGGTGCATTCCTTGACCTATGGTCCATAAAAAAATAAGGTAGATATTTTCAACAAGTGAATATATGAATATGTACATTTTTCAGTAGCACAACATAATCTAGGTCACAGTGTCAGAACTTCTATTAAATCATATTATTCAATTTTTAGCTCACAAAATTAAAATGTTACTAGATCCAACACTATGATTATGAAAACTAGTCAAATTCTCCTTCGAGATCCAATATTGAGATATGTATTCATGAAGTTACTTTTAGTTTAATTAGACATTTGGAGAGTCAACAAAATGTCAAAATAACAAAAACAAAAAAATTACACATTATAAATGACATCCAACATCGACCTATTATTTATATGATTTAGTAAGACATGACATGGCAGGCAAGCCTCAATCTAATCTGTAAACTATTAGTTGAACCAACAGAAGCACCTGCATTGTATTCCCAGCAAATCCAGAAAATGCTCTTAGGTAAACTGTCTGAATTGAATCAACAATAAGAGCCCTTGGAGATAATGGCTGGATTTTGTCCAAGATATCTTATGTCGATAATTTGTCAGTTATAATCTGGCTATGAAGAATTCTTATAAGATATAAATGCTTTGATTCGGTTAGCTTATAAAAAGAATCTATGATCACAAATATGAAATATCTTATGTCTAACTTGTAACGTCGCTTCTATGATGCTTTTCATCAGAGTTAGCTTTCCATCATCTATCAAAGCTATCCTAGTAAGTGGCTGCTAATACCTTGGAATACTTATGATGGTTGTAGTGTTTGTGTATGCTATCCATCGATCCCATACTTCTTTCATGTCTAAATATCTTCCACTTTGCGCTAGCATTGATTTACCATTCTTTTCTAGTACTGTCCTGAATATAACCCTGATGAGCATGGTTGTTGCAATATTTATATTCTTGTATTTGTACTGGAAAGTTTGAAAAAAAACATCCTGAACAAGATCTTCTTGTTAGTGTAATCAGACTCATCAACTAACTAAAGTATTTGATTACACTGAATTTTCACTCAATTTCACTGAATGGCATTGCTAACAAAATTTAATGATGTCTTAGATTTTTATGTTTATATTTTTGTGTATTTTGGAGTTACTTCACTCCTATTGTACAAATTTGGAGTTAATTCATATTATTTTCAAAGGCCATTCTCTATCTTCAATCGAGCCCTATTTCTTAGAGCAATATAAAACTTATAACTAAAATAACATGAATTGTTTTGTGTATTGTCACTTGTAAGCACTTCTCTTAACCTTGTATGTACAAAATAACTCTTAACTTATATTCTCTTAAATTTGCTTCTCTTAACTTATCTTCTCTTAAATTTGCTTCTCTTAACTTACCTTCTCTTAAATTTGCTTCTCTTAACTTACCTTCTCTTAATGACAAGATGGCGTCCCCTCATTCCTCGTCGCCGAATGGATTTGATGAGGCGCCCAACGTAGGAAATCAGAGGCACGGTCCAAGAGGGCTTAGTAAAAGGCCTCAGAGCCAATACACCATCACGGTGGTCGATCCGTGCGATGGGGCCCCTTCCGCGCCTCCAAAGGCTACGGCAGCTTTCCATACCATGTGTGAGATCGTTGAGTGTGAAAGGGTCCCCATCACCTATCCATCATGGAAGACGCTGATAGATGAAGAGCGCAATAATCTGGTGACAAAAATATTCGCCTCATTCAAGCTTCCCACAAGACGCCATGCCTGCACTGTGACGGTACGCATTGCTAGGGGCGGGAAAGGCGTGGAAGAACA
The DNA here is from genome assembly GCA_036346275.1 of Otatea glauca. Lineage (NCBI taxonomy): Eukaryota > Viridiplantae > Streptophyta > Magnoliopsida > Poales > Poaceae > Otatea > Otatea glauca. The sequence goes on along the minus strand of CM070727.1, from coordinate 35,342,475 downwards.
TCAACAGCGTCCTCATCATTAATTACGTGAATAAGGAAATGATTCCGTTCCAGATGTACGGGTTCATCATTGAAGACGTGTGGGGACAATTTGTTGAATTGAAGACAATGGAAGAGTTTGTGCGTCAAAGTGCGGCGCACAAGACCGTCTAGTCAAAAAACACCCACCCACACAGACTCAGCTCAACTGGACAAGCGAGGGCGACGAGGCAGCCTAGAAGGAGCTCGCGCCATTGTTTGCCTCGATCGTGGACCCGCGCGTCCAAAGCTGGGTAAGAACGAAGTCATGTCCCACGTCTTCGGGCGGCGTGTCCTTTGCCAACCCCGCTGATGAGGAAGTGTCCTAACGCCTAATATCGTTGAACACAGAATCTTCTTAGGGCTCTTTCACTTCGGATAGAGAGGAAGATATACTCTCCACGGCCTTGGAAAACAAGGAGCACCCGGGTCACACCGGAGGTCTGTCTAGGTGTTTTCATTCCCTAGAAAATGGGATTCCCACACGACTCCGACACGTACCGGAGAAGGAAGAGAAGCAAAGCCGAGCGCGAGGAATGGCTATTAGCCCTGATTGAGGAAAGAGTTGAGAAAAGGCTCAGAGCGCAGTTCAATAGTTAGGTACGAAGCTTTGAGGAAAGGATGGCTGCGGAGAGGCAGGCATAGAACGTGCAAGCCCAAGTAGCACAGGCGTAGTTCAGCCCAACCAACCGTTAGAGCAGCTGCGCATCCGCCCTTGAGACAGATGTGGACGAAGCGAGATTTCCTCCCAACGAAATCGGGGTAATTTACATGTCTGCAATGCTCCTTACATAGACCTGTTTGACGTGTTAGCTAATTAATTGTATACCCTTACGTAGGTGGCCACGCCATGCAATCTCCAAGTGAGGCAAGCCAATGGATCTGTTCCCCTTCAGGCTACTTGGGGGCGCACGTATCCATTTAGTGCAGGGGTGTTAGTGCACAGTCATATTTTAGATCCGAGCTACGCGAAGGTCCAAGTCGACGGCGTACATGAAATTTGCAAGGCCTTCACGCTAGAGATGCTCCCAAATGACGAGATCGTCATACTAGGGGATGCCATCGGCACGTTCCTCCAGTGGCCCAAGAAGGATATCTCCTTCGATGCCTGCGTAGAAGCACCGAAGCTACAAGCCATACCAGAGCCACGTGTTGCGTCAGAGTTACCAGCATTACCGGAGCCATGTGCTGCACTGAAGGAGCCTGCCAAATCAGCTACCGTGTACCGTCAGGCATAGGCCAAAGCTGCAATTCGGGCTAAGTTGTCTCCCATGAAGACGTCATTTGTTAGATGGCGAGGCGGCAACAAGGGCAAATTGAAAGGGATGACCACATCAGCCCATGACTTTTCGTTTGCCCCGTTGGTACAGTAATTCGAGCTGGGACAGCCGTTTGTACCGAAAGAACGCCAGGAGACGCTCACATTAGCCTGCGTTAGATTGCAAGATTGGTGCATTATCGGGACCCGAATCTGCAAATCCGGACCCTCTGTGTATTCTGTGCTAGTCCAGGATCACGCTAGCACACACAATCTTACAGGGTTGCACATCACAGACATTCACAGCGATATAAGAATAAATAGTGCAAACATTTATATAAACTGAGTTGTACGACCTTATGGTCTCCTTGCATAAAATCAGCCTCGCAGGGCTTACATTATTCAGAGTAAAAGAAATAGCAGCGGAATAAAATAAATGTTGTGGAAGCCTTCATCTTGCCACAGGCAACCGACTGGGCTTGCCCCCTAATTGCCTGGATCCTCAATGTACTCCTCCTCCCACGCTGGTGTCGACTCCTCCACTGATGTTGGGGTTGATAAGCAAGGAGGGGTGAGTACACAAGGCACTCAACAAGTAATGCACAGAATGCAGCGCTATTACTATATGCAAAGCTTATTCCAAAGGATTGGCTTAATTGGTTCTTTTGCATCAAACAGCATTTTTAAACCAATATCTTATTTAGATTAAAGCAGTGAAACAGTTATAAATAATACTAATTTCTTCAAATGGTTTTTCTTCGAAGATTCTCGGCACACAGCCTTAACAGTTCATTTTTAACACTGGCACACAGCCACCCTTTCCACATTTTGTTTTTGAAGATCTACCCCTTGACTGTAATCCCCGAGCAATGTCCTGTACCGTGGACACGGCTATTCGAATAGATTTGACACTCTGCAGAGGTTGTACACTTTACCCACAAGATACAGCCATTCACCACACAGGTGATCGTCCGTAACAAAGCCTTTCAGGAACCTCTACCTTAACCAAAGAACCTCTTCGGTATTGCCTTCACTATCACTTCCCTCACACAGAGCCGAGGTATAGGACAGGTCAATCACCGTTGGATGGGCACCAAGCCGTAGCATAGGTACGCTCCCCCGTACAGATACACCCCGGTGTACTGTCACCCTGAGGTATCAGAGGAAAGATATCAGAACCCTAATCAACTAGATCTGTCCCATATCAGACATATGGTTGTACGGATGACTCAGTTCAAAGACTTGCAAGGTGAAGTCCTTAACTTGACCAAGGCAAGACTTCCATCACTCATCAGTGGAACACAGCCCAATGTGGCACATAGACTCACAACTCTCATCAACCCATTGCCACACAGGCCCACCTGGCACACAGCCTCTTGCCACTTGGCCCAGTCTAAATCATTTCCCACCCAGTTGATTATTGTGCAACACATGCCAGCAACAACTCAACATCGGTACAGAACCACACAGGTCTCTGTACCTCAATCTCATCAGGAGGCATCATCACACCACTTTCAAAATAAATTCAATATTTCATTAGTCAATATTGTAGTATTTCCCGAAAGATCATTCATGATTCGTTGCAAGGCTAAGCATCTATTCACGGTCTAGCCTCCCGTGTTGGCATCATATTATTATCCAACAAATACAATAAATCCTAGGGTGACAAAGATTTCAGGGCATACAGATAATAATTTCATGGTGACAATAACAATATGGGTTGATTAGCTACATTACCCAATTTAATTTAAATTCACTTTAAATAAATTAGCATGCATAATTTCAAAGCATAAATTACATTTTAAAATCTGGGATCAAAATGATCAAAGCATCACTTGCCTTCAAAGAGTTGCTGGTCATGTTCCGAAGCTTGGTCTTGAGCGACGAACTCTTCCTCGAAACCTTCCGGCAAATTTGCGTGTGCGTGTACAAACAATATATGCAATAAATAACTAATACAGTAGACAAAATACCACAAAAATTCAAATAAAATTCATCATTAAAGAGATCACAATTTTATGGATTTTCAGAAATTTGAATCACCCAAATCCGAGTTAAAATGCAAAAGTTATAGCCGTTTGAAGTTTGAATAAAATCTGAAAATACAGAAATTAGAAAATCCGGTTTTTTCGAATTATTTTTATACTGAAAAATCGCATTAATGACGTCAGCATCGCATCATGATGATGTCAGCATAGAAAAAAATTTTGGCCGAAATATTTTTCTGGAGAAATGACATCAGCATGACGTCATCTGACACGTGGCATGCTCAGGGGCTGCCACGTCACCTCGGTCTATGGACCTAGTCCACGGCTCGGGTCGATCCACCGTGGACTCGGTCCACAGAACAGTGCGCCTGGCCCCTACCAGATGACGTCAGCACTGACGTCGCTGCTGACATCAGCCGATTGCCTCGAGATTCGAGCGTGGACACGTGCCATCATCGCAGCGGTCCTTAACCAACGGTCGGATCCCTTCCACGCGGTGCAATCATGGTCGTCAAAAAATCAACGGCCAGATCTCACGTGCTGCGCCGAAATCTGCGTGACACGCGTCGGCCATCGAACGGCCGACGGATCAAAGCGCTGCACGCGGCGCTCGTCGACGCCTCGACTCCGCACTTACGCGCCACGCGATCCGACGGTGCACCCGAATCCAACGGTCCAATCCCGCGCACGTCTGGCGACGCCTCGGCTCTGCAGCGACACGCGGCGCAATCGCTACGGTCCACAGAAATCGACGGCCGAGACTCGGTCACGCTTCGGTCAAAGGGGACACGCGGCCGCACGCGATTTGACAAAGGCGCGGCGCAATCACCGCCACTTGTTCAAAAATGAACGGCGCAGATCCACCCGACTCAGTCCAAGCCCACTGGCACCACACAGATCTAATCCGACGGTCCCCGATACCCGAGCGGTTTACTGTGTAAACTAGTGACGTGGCGCAATCTCACTCATCCATCAACAAAACAACGGCCAGGATCTACCCTAGTTAAATCTATATAGATGCATCCGAGCCGCACATCTATAGATCTAACGGTACAGATTAAAACCAAGGAAAGAACTGAGATGGCTACGCGGCCTCACCTGAACGGTCAGATGAAGATCGGACGGCGGATGAAGCTCGCGAAGGTCGGCGACAACGTAGCGGATAGAAGTGGCCGGAGCTGAGGAAGACGACGCGGTCGACGGAGCTCCGGTGGTTCTCCGACGTGAAGAAGTGGTCCACTCGATGCGGCTTGCTTCGGTGAACTCGGGACGGGGTCGGAGCACGGCGGAGCGGCTCGGACGACGACGAGAGGAAGCAAAAACAACGGCGGCGAGAGAAAGCAACTACGGCGAGCAACAGCGGGCGCTAGAGGGGGTCTCGGCGTGCGTGCAAGGAGTCAAAAGACGCGGCGTTGAGTCCTCTGCAGAACGCGCTCACCAACGCGGCTTAAAGGTCCTCGACGTGCGCGAAATTGCCGGCGGTAATCACGGCCATAAAAGCCTGTTAGTGTCATGCCCTTGAGGCAATCATTTAGATGATTGTAACATGACTATGTTTATGAATAATAATATGATTATTGGTCCAATGAATGTATATCATTGTATTGATCAACAAGTATGTGACTTGCTTATGAAGCTCTTTACTTAATGATGTAATTCAATAAATATCTCTGATCGGATATCATCGTGATAGGACAACGATGAATAGATCAAGACATGTAGTGATCGATGATCATGCTTCATAGATCATGGGATATGGAGATATCATCTATACATTGTGGACGCATGTTGAAGAACATGGGTTAGATAGACCCGCAATGGGACACTGCGAGAATGTTTCATTCTTATGTGTCATCAGTGTATCTCATACCTAGTAGATGTATGATCCTTAGACCTGAGATTGTCATATTCCCTACATGTGTAATAGTTTTCCTTGGGGCTATCAAACACTACTTCCTAACCGGATAGTTATAAAGGTAGCTTTCATGTTTACTATGAAACGTGCAGAGGGAAGTGAGCAGTCAAGATGGAATTTGCCACTCCAATGAAACGGAGATATATGACAAGGCCACTCGTGTGATATGATTAAGGAAGTGCATGGCCATGCCGTGATTGAGGAGTCAATCACAACTTATTAATATATCACGGATACGAGAGATGGATTGAATCATCAATGAGATCGTGTGATGAATTGGTGACGGCAGCCATCGATGAGATCGATCGGTTTACGGTTTGAGGAAAGTGCAAACCGACTCAATCTTGATTTGGGTGAGTCCGTTCATGGTACGACGTTACCCTTACCGGTCGGGTTACCGCCATCAGGGTTTCTGAAACGTATCCATATGGGACCAAGCCCATCAGATTGAGTTGGATTGGGTCAATCTGGTTGATCCATGGTAAGCGCAAACAGATTCAATATTGATTTAGGTGAGTCCGTTCATGGTACGACGTTACCCTTACCGGTCGGGTTACCGCCATCAGGGTTTCTGAAACGTATCCATATGGGACCAAGCCAATCATGTTAGATCAGATTGGGTCAATCTGGTTGATCCGTGGAAATTTTGAGGGTGTTTTCCAATGTCAGAAGACATGTCTCTAAAAAAATTTCCAAGGGCGCTGCCCCTCGGACCCCGGAGTCATAGGGTTGCTTTTGTTTAACTCGTTTTTGTAGGGAATTATGTGAAATGGTATGGCCTATGTGTATGTGATGCATGTAATTTCCACATGGCCTGCGTGTCGTGTCAAGCCATAAGGCTATTTAAATTGTATAACGACCTGCGTGTCGACTTGTGATGCTTCAAACCCTCATGTAAAATTCATTATCAAAAGTTGTAAGGAGTTGCATCCATAATGATGAAGACGATGGTATCAAGCAAGATGGCTAGGTGAACAAATCAAGCAAGGTGGCTAGGTGAACAAACAAGCATGATGATGGAGATCTTAATGCTAAGGGCCATGCTATTTCACACTTATTTTGATTTTCTTGTGGATGTGTGTTTAATCCTTGCTATTTTCTCTATGCTCATTGCATGTGATGCCATGTTCATAGTAATCTTTGTTCATCCCTATAGTTAAAAATTTTAAATCAAATTGTCCATCTAATTGTTGCACCTATCAAGAATTTAGATCGTTATTGATATGATCGCCAAAGTAGTATATCAATGGCTATCTCAATAGATGATAGGGATGTGTTGGACACATCACGCATAACAATGGTAGATTTAATCAAGCTATCAAAATGGTTTTGGGCTTGAGGACATAAGTGGTTGGGATTTGATTTCAGTAATGAAGGAACCTATACAAGACAAGTGGTGTCTAGGAAAACACACATGAGGCAGGTTTCTTAATTGGTACCCGAATACGGAAGTGCTCCTCCTCATGTGAGCCCTTGGGGCAGGTTGACTGCCATGAGTCAAGTTGATGGAGGCATTCATTACTTGTTTTCATACTCAACAAACAAGAGTTACATATGATGTAATTAGCAAAGGTGTTACTTACCTATGTCATTAAATTTCTAGCAGCGATGCCAAAGCTCACTAGTGTTTGATGAATATGGATCTTGAATACTCACTATGTGTCTATAAAAGGGACATAAAATAGAAGTGTCTTTAATTAAAAAGTTTAATAAAAGTTTTACATAAACATAGTGCTTAGAATCTTTTCATGTTTTTGTTGTAGTTCAATGGCACCTTCTCCTACTCTGCTACACTGGTTTTGCTTTGAGATCGGTTTTGGAAAGGGAAAACTGAATGGAACTAATTTTGTTGATTGGTATCACAACCCGAGAATTGTTCTCAAACATGAAAAGAAGGACTATGTTCTAGAGAATCCAATTCTGATGAACAGTACCAAAATGTCGCCGCAATTTGAAGGTTGAATATGAAAAGCATGTTAATGCTTCAGAGGTCACTGTCTCATGCTAGTCACCATGGACTCGAGCTCCAAAAGTAATATGAGGACCGGATGCTTACAATATGATTGTGGGCTTGAAGGGCATGTTTGGGAATCAAGCAAGAGCTGAGAGGTATGGTATCTCAAAGCTTTTATTTGCTTGTAAGTCTGGTCAAGGCATCCGGTCATCCTCATGTGATCAAGATGATTGGTTACATTGGGAGATTGGAAAACTTGAGTTTCCCTTAGCCTCGGTTTGGCCACGATGTTATTCTCCGGTCTACGCCTCAGAGCTTTGAGCCATTCATTATGAATTTTCATATGAATAGCATGGAGAAGAGCCTAACCGAGCTACATGGGATGCTCAAGGCTGCCGAGGAAAGCATTAAGAAAAAACCCAATCATGTGATGATGGTTCAGAAAACAACTGCTTTCAAAAAGAGGAAGGCTAAGGCTAGGAGAACGGGAAAGAGCAAGGGCAAGGGCAAGGCTCAAGATGAGATCGCAAGCCTCAATACTAAGCTTCAAAAGCTTAAAGTTAGCCCTCAACCTGATACCCAATGCTTCTATTGCAAGAAATCAGGGCATTGGAAACGGAACTGCGAAAAGTACCTGGCAGATAAGAAGAATGGAAATGTGGTTTCCACTTCAGGTATTAATGTTATAGAAATTAATCTTGCTACTTCTTCACTCAGCTCATGGGTATATGCTACCGGTTCGGTTGCTCACATTTGCAATTCGTTGCAGGGGCTGATAAAGAGTAGAGACTTGGCAAAAGGAGAAGTGGATCTTCGCGGGGAATAAAGCAAGAGTTCTTTGGTCTTGTTGTTGGCACATACCCATTGCATTTGCCTTGAGATTAGTTTTAGAACTTAATAATTATTATTTTGTTCCATCTTTGAGTAGAAACATTATTTCATCTTCTTGTTTGGAACATGAAGGTTATGATTTCGAATAAAGAACTTTGTTTGTTCGATATTTTTGAATGATATGTATTATGGTCGTTGCCCCATGGTGGATGGGTTGTACGCCTTGAACTCAAGAAAAACTGTCTATAATATTAATGTAAAAAGGCATCGGCCTAATGATTTCAACCCTACCTTTTGTGGCATTGTCGCTAGGTCATATAAATGAGAAGCGCATGAAGAAGCTCCATGGTGATGGACTTCTAACCTCATTTGATTTTGAATCATTTGAAACATGTGAATCTTGTTTACTTGGCAAGATGACAAAAGCCCTTTCACGTGTTTTAGTGAGAGAGCAAGTGAATTATTGGCCCTAGTACATACAGATGTATGTGGACCAATGAGCTCGATCGCTAGGGGTGGGTTTCAGATTTTGTAACTTTTACCGATGACTTCAGAGATATGGATATATCTATTTAATGAGGCATAAATCTGAAACTTTTGAAAGGTTCAAAGATTTTCGGAACGAAGTACAAAATCAACTTGGCAAAACAATAAAACACTTACGATCCGATCGTGGTGGCGAATACTTGAGCCAAGAGTTTGGTGATCATCTAAAGCAATGTGGAATCGTTCGCAACTTACTCCGCCAGAACGCCTCAATGGAATGGCGTGTCCGAACGACGAATCGAACTTTATTAGATATGGTTCGGTCAATGATCACCAAACAGATCCGCCATTATCCTTCGGGGTGTCGCTCTAGAGACAATTGCGTTCACTTTGAATAGGGTCCCATCAAAATCGTTGAGAAGACGCCATATGAGATATGGGTGGAAGAAGACCCATGTTGTCATTTCTCAAGATATGGGGATGTGAGACTTATGTAAAACGCTTACAATCGATAAACTCGCACCTAAATCGGAAAAATGCTTTTTGTGGGGTATCCTAAAGAAACAAAAGGATATTACTTTTACAAAAGAAACGAGAACAAAGTTTTGTTGCTCGAAATGGTGTCTTTTGGAGAAAGAGTTTCTTTCAAAAGAAATCAGTAGGAGTGATGTGTATCTTGATGAAGTTCGAGAATCACATGAATATGTTCAAGCTACCATCGAACCTTCACAAGATGTACAAAGTGTTGTACAACTTTGTGGAAGAGACTCCATTCACGTAGGTCGGGAGGCCACGCCATGTACCTATAAGATATGGGAGTGACATATTATTGTTGGACAATGATGAGCCCACGACTTATGAAGAAGCAATGATGGACCCAAACACCAAAAATGGCATGAGGCCATGAGATCCAAATTCAATCCATGCATGACAATCAAGTTTGGAACTTGGTCGACTCTCCGATGGTGTAAAACCATTGAGTGCAAATGGATTTTCAAGAAAAGATAGACGATATGGAAATGTTCAGATCTATAAGGCACGGTTGGTGGCAAAGGGTTTCAAACAAGTTCAAGGAGTTGACTATGATGAAACTTTCTCACCGTAGCCATGCTCAAGTCCGTCCGGATCATTTTAGCTATTCTTGCATATTTTGATTATGAAATATGGCAGATGGATGTCAAAACAGCATTCCTTAATGGGAATCTTTCTGAGGATGTATACGTGATACAACCTAAAGGTTTTGTTGATCCTAAATATGCTAAAAGGGTATGCAAGCTTCAAAGATCCATTTATGTGTTAAAGCAAGCATCTCGGAGTTGGAACATTCGTTTTGATGAAGTAGTCAAAGGTTTTGACTTTATCAAAAATGAAGAAGAGCCTTGTGTTTACAAGAAGGCTAGTGGGAGCGCACTTGTATTTCTAATTTTGTATGTGGATGACATATTATTGATCGGGAATGACATTCCTATGCTTGAAGATGTTAAGACTTCATTGAAAAGGAGTTTCTCAATGAAGGACTTGGGAGAAGCATGCTATATCTTGGGCATAAAAATCTATAGAGATAGATCAAAAAGGTTAATTGGATTAAGTCAGGAAACGTACATTGACAAGATATTGAAAGGTTCAATATGCATGAATCCAAGAGAGGTTTCATGCCAATGTCACATGGCATCGCCTCTGCAAGAATCGGTGTCCTTCGACATCCGATGAGCGAGACAGATGAGCAAGATTCCATATGCTTCACTATTGGGTCTATTATGTATGCCATGATCCGTACACGCCGGATGTCTCATATGCTCTAAGTGTCACGAGCGGATACCAAGCGGATCTCGTGATGGTCATTGGATAGCCGTAAAAATATCTCAAGTACTTGAGAAGAACTAAAGGTATGTTCCTTGTTTTTGGAGGTGAGGAAGATCTGGTTGCAAAGGGTTACATCGATGCAAGCTTCCAAACTGACAAAGATGATTTTCGATCGCAATCCGGGTTTGTGTTTACACTTAATGGAGGAGCGAAGTGGAAGAGTTCCAAGCAAAACACGGTGGCCGACTCTACGACAGAAGCGGAGTACATTGCGGCTTCGGAGGCCGCAAAGGAAGCTGTGTGGATTAAGAAGTTTATCACAGAGCTTGGTGTGGTCGCTAGTGCCTCTAGTCCAATGGACATCTATTGTGATAATAGTGGTGCCATTGCACAAGCAAAGAGCCTAGATCACATCGTAAGTCTAAACACATACTCCGCCGCTTTCACCTTATTCGCGAGATTGTGGATAGAGGTGACGGAGAATATGCAAAGTACATACGGAAGCCAATGTGGCCGATCCGTTGACAAAGCCAACGCCACACCTAAGCATGAGGGCACATAAAGTCTATTGGTATTAGATACTTAATTGATTGACTCAAGTGCAAGTGGGAGATTGTTAGTGTTATGCCCTTGAGGCAATCATTTAGATGATTGTAACATGACTATGTTTATGAATAATAATATGATTATTGGTCCAATGAATGTATATCATTGTATTGATCAACAAGTATGTGACTTGCTTATGAAGCTCTTTACTTAATGATGTAATTCGATAAATATCTCGATCGGATATCATCGTATAGGACAACGATGAATAGATCAAGACATGTAGTGATCGATGATCATGCTTCATAGATCATGGGATATGGAGTATCATCTATACATTGTGGACGCATGTTGAAGAACATGGGTTAGATAGACCCGCAATGGGACATCGCGAGAATGTTTCATTCTTATGTGTCATCGATGTATCTCATACCTAGTAGATGTATGATTCTTAGACCGAGATTGTCATATTCCCTACATGTGTAATAGTTTTCCTTGGGGCTATCAAACACTACTTCCTAACCGGATAGTTATAAAGGTAGCTTTCATGTTTACTATGAAACGTGCAGAGAGGAAGTGAGCAAATCAAGATGGAATTTGCCACTCCAATGAAACGGAGATATATGACAAGGCCACTCGTGTGATATGATTAAGGAAGTGCATGGCCATGCCGTGATTGAGGAGTCAATCACAACTTATTAATATATCACGGATACGAGAGATGGATTGAATCATCAAAGGATGACATGCTTTCGCCTTGAGATCAATCTTCATATACTTGGCAAAGGGATTATTACATGAGTACTTTTGATAGGTTCTGTCGATTTGATCATAGTATGTTTGGGAGTTGGCATACTTTGCAAGAAGCCACTACCAACTATTGGATTGAAAAGGAGTTTTCGAATCCACGTCCAAACGCACGTGAACTTGCGTGGTCACACACTTAATGGTGGGACGCATTAATTTGGATTGAATCCGTAATTAATGAATCTCGTGGGCTTAGCACGATGGGCCCTAGTTTAGGTTTCATCTCGTGGCTATATAAGGAGGGGAGGAGGAGGCGCAGGTGTGCTTTCCCACGGTTTAGGAGTGATTCACCGAAACCCTAGCCTACTCCTCTCGCTGCCTCGCCGAGCGACAGTGCTTGCACACCGACGCACGGTGTTCCATCTCTGGACGTGTGGACTACTGCGGTGACGCTGCTGCGACTGCGGCGTGGGAGGACGATCCACGGCAAGGCGAGGATGATCCACTACATCGACGCAACGACTGCGGCGAGGACGATCCACTACATCGACGCGCGAAGGATTCCGCAACTGCGCGTCTAGTGGTAATCTTATCTATGATCCCCTTCTTGCGAGTAGTTTTCTGGTTTCGCAGTAGATTTTTTTTGCTAGCGTAGCATACCGCGTTCCTCTTCAAAGCCCACGTCCCAACGGCGATCTCACGGGGACGAAGCGACGTGGCGAAATCCCAAGCATCCGCGCGCAACGATCTAACGGCGCACACGTTCGGGCGATGTGGCGCAACGGCAGCCGCTGGATCTCAATCGGACGGCTTGGGTGCGTGGCGGTTAGGGTTTGCGGCGAACTGGGCCGGCCCAGTACTATTCACCCGGTTTATAAAACATTTCTGATTAAAAATAAATCAAATAAATAAACAAAGCCGAAATAAATAGTAAAAATACCTGGAAAAATTCAGAAAAATTCTAGAAAATACTTTGAGACATTTGGAACTCAAATAAAATATTTGCAATAAAACTTTGCATAAAATTTTGCATGAATTTAATTGAATTCAAGAAAGGTCAGAAATGAATAAATCTAATTTTAATTCTAATAAATTATGAGAAATTCTTAAAAAATCAAAAATACTCAAAATTTAAATTAGAGAAAATTTTAGGGTGTTACATGCATGGAACAAGGTAACAAGCCGGTGACACAGCGTGCATCGAGTATCTCGGTCAACTTCAAGGAGGAGCATTTCTTACACCGGTTTTTATATGGCTATTTCGTGGTTGGCTTCAATGACCTGTTCGAACTGTACAACCTCAATGCCCTCGACGCATCACTCATGAGATGCTGGATATTGTAAGTGTCTACAATCAAAGTGTACATTCGTGTCGTACCGATAAATGTCAGATATATATGATCCTTGATTTTGTATATGTAGATACATGATCAAGGAAGCACGAGTAAGGGAACAACCGGTGGGTTTCCTCGACCCACACATGGTGTTCAAGCAAACCTTGGACAAAAATTTAGAAGTCGTCTATGAGTACGTGGAAAAAGTATTGCTCGCTCAATGGGACAAAAATTCATACCTTTACCCCACAACCTGGGGTAAGTGCTTCATCCAGTTGCTATACTTGTTGCTTTGTACTGTATAACAAATCTTGAAGTTAGGTTGAATGACCATGGCGACATGGTTGTGTAGGTTTCACTGGGTTATACTCGTAATTATACAAAGACAGAACCGGGTAATTTACCTTGATTCTAAAAAGGGCAGCACCCACGACTTGAAGCCTATCAGAGATTTACTCGACACGTCATTCGATGTCTACAAAACTCGTGGAGGTCCACACAGGAAGAACCCAGCAACGTTGAAGCATATTTATAATTTTTTGGTATCTGCTAGTACGCAATAATCCTTCACACTCCATAATAATACCTTCGAAACTAATTAGCCTATTATATTTTGGCAGGGCCACCAACAACCAAAGGGCACTAACCAATGTGGATTCTACATTTGCCACAACATGGAACTCCTCATTGGTTCAACGATGACTAATGTTATAGAGGTTTGTCAATCTTGCAACAATTGTTTGCACTTATTAATTTATATACACACAAGACTTTACTCTTCCCATCACAGGCTTGGCAATGCGCTGAATTTGTGTTAGAATAGGCTGACCTGCTAGGTATTCAAGGACAACTCTGTGCCTTCTTGATGCGTGAGGTCATTAATCCAAAAGGCGAACACCACTCAAACCTCGCCTGAAGAGTTGTGAATTTGTTAGATATCGTTTCCATTAATTTGTGAACCTTGTGCTGTGAATTTGTGATTTGTAGTTCTCAATTCAATTGGTTTTTATATATGTGAGTTGATTTCTTAAATGGATGCGCTCTACATTATATGTGCGATTAGAGTTGATTTCTAAAATCGATGTGTTGTATGTTGATATGTGATTGGAGCTCATTTTTTGAAATGTATATCATAATAATGCTGGTGATGCTCTGTATTTTGTGTTTTGTTTCAGAGGGCATGGCTAGTAATTCCCAAGGCTAGCCAATAAACTAAAATTATAAAAAATGGAAAATCAACATCACAGACGGTTCTAGTTTGGAATCGTCTGTGATGAGGGACTTCAGTACAGACTTTTTTTGATCGGATTTGGGCCAATAAGCCTTAAGAAATTACAGATGATTCACAAAACCGTCTATAATGTGTTTTGTGAACCGCCTGTGATGTGGGCATGTGCAGTAGTGTAGGAAGGTGGAACAGCTTTTCAACACTTTGAACAAGAGGGCAACTAAAGTCCTATTTGTTTTTGCTTTGGATTCTCCAAAAGCTGATTCTGGATTATGGCTTTAGAGATGCTGATTTTGGATTCTAGATTTTGGGATAGCATTTGGTGGGTAATTACTTGGAACTTTCAGTGCATTCTCATATTTGTATTCCTCATAATCCACAGAAGCACATATGAAGTGGATTGTGGATTCTAGTATATATGGGTGGGCTGGATTATGAGAATATATTCCTAGAATCGGACTGTTTGTTTTTTATTCAGCTTTTGGGGCCAGAATCCAGAATCCACAGCAAAAACAAATAGGCTCTAAGTTGTATCAGTTGAGGAGTTGGCATAGATATGTAGGATGAGAGTAATTTGATAGAACATGTGCATCCATATTGATCATTGCAATTTCAACATCATTAATTGGGATTCATGGAGAAAGAAATATTCTTTTTGGTGCTCCTATACTATAATAGTTCTCTTTGGTATAAATGTTTATACTCATGAGTTTTTTTTCAGTTGCAGAAATTTCCATTAGCGAAACAATTAGTCATTTCTAAAAAGTAACGACTTTATCCTAGATGTCTACTCTATTTTTTTCTCAAACCTATCATTATTTTTTCTTTTGTTTGGATGGCTTGTGGATGGGGTTAGTTTTCATGGTCTTAGGTATGACGCTCTTTTAATTAGTTGGTTCGCTTGATGTGTGAAAGAAAAATGCTATTTAGTGTAAGCTCTATCATGATGTTGCAATGCATGAGCATCTTACTAATATACTACTACAACTTACTTTAGACAAGCAATGTGGGGCTAATCTCATACTGCTCTACATGTGTCATATGGGCCTTCACATTTATGAGCCAGGGGGTATTATAGAAAGTTCCAAAAATATTATCTAGCCAGTCTTGAATGTGGGGGAAATATTTCTTTCACAATGGATAACCATTGCGAACTCATACTTGAACATTGCCTTCCAACCATCAACTGTTGGATCAATATGCTGACAAACTTTATTGTTTCTTGTAGTCCAGTTCTCCAACAGGTTCGAATGACGATTTCCATGCTGAACTGTAAATTGAAGGCCACCTTAATGTACTCCAGAGCTTCAAAACTTGAATACCTAACCTGCCGAGCAGGGCAGAGCAAATCCCAACAAGTCTGAGAAAATTCACAGCCAAAAAACAAATGAAAGAGAGATTCCTCCCCTCGTTGATTACACATAACACAATTATAGTCTTTCTTGGGGCACTGCTTCCTTCTCAATAAATTTTTGGTGTTAAACCTATCTTTCAATAACAACAAGAAAAAAAAATTGTGTCGAGACTGACACGAACTCCAAATCCATCTGAACATTACATGACATTGCTCTTGTCGAATTAGCACTTTGTAGGCTTTAACCGATGAATAAATCCCATTTTGCCAAATATATGTCCACACATCTTTGTCTTCAACAAGCAGGTCTTGTGAAAGTTCAAGTTGTTGGCCAAATTGTTCAAAAGCTTGCACTGACAGTGGCAAATTAAACAGGTCTTCGAGCTCAATTGTATGATACACTTGTGCCACTGTCAAATAAGTAGATTTAGCAAAAGAGAGCAGTTGAGGATTCTGCACAGGCAACAATTGATTATTCTAAATATCTTGCCAGAAGAAAGCTGATCTACCATCTCTTACGTTACAATTCACAATTCCGTTGTAGAGTGTGAGAAGTATTATAAGAGTGGTCATGAAGAAAATTGATAATTGAGTCATCACAGAGTTGACCATTGTCATTTTCCTCCATAACTCAGATAGGCTGCATAACTAGCTAGACATCTTTCACTTCTTTGTACTAGTGGGAAATAGTCCTCCACTATTGTTTTTCATGGCCTAGTGGCAAACCCAGGCAAATAAAATGGAAGAAACCAATCTGACAACCAAAAGTAGCGGCAAGCTGTTTCATTCTTTACTGACTGACATTTTTTATAGGGACCATGAAAGATTTATGAAAATTGACTTTAAGGCTAGTTGAAGCAGCATATGTATTCCGCAGAGATTTGAGGCAAAAGGTTGTTGACAACAAGCTGACTTGACAACTAGAGTATCATCAGCATATTGTATCACTGGGAAATCAGGACATGTTGAAGCACTTATAGGAAGATGAAGCAAACCATTATCCATTGCCTTGTTGAGGATGGTTTGTAGCAAGTCAGCTGCCAACACCTCTCTTACAATGAAATTGCTTACCTGGAACCCCCATTTAACGTGTCAGCTTTTTCATTTAAACTCCCAAGAACTGAAGATCTGATCCTCCCAGGAAAAAGTATGAACTAGTAGCATCCAGCATATCCTATATATTTTGTGATCACCAGTCCTAAGCAGTAAGTGATAGAAAAATCTTGTAATAGGAAAGTTTTAGTTTGGAAAGTTTGTATTAAGAAAGTTTAGAATAAGGAGTCCGATTAGGACAAGGAAGTAGAATCCTATTCCATTAAATAGGGCTGTAGTTTTAGGTATAAATATAGGGGTAGACTTGAGTCTTGTAAGAGAATAGAGCGAGAAGTAATAAAGAGAAAATTGTCCCAAAATATTTTGACGTTCTGTTCCAACAATTGGTATCAGAGCTTAAAGGTTTCGGATCAACCCGCTGCCTCCGGGAGGAGGAGACTCCCGAGGGCGACACCCGAGGAAGCAGGCTATCGTCGCTAAGCGATGTAGACATCGAGGGTGGTGCGAGAAGTGGCACGACAGCGTACTAGCCGGCGGTGGTTGGCGGCGTCGTTCGGGCTGACACATGCGGAAGGAGACGGCGTTACATGCTGAAGCTCCCAAGGCAGCGCGCGTACAAGGGCGAGCGTGATTGCGAGGTAGCGTTCAGGGCCTTCTCGGCAGTGTGTATCGGGAAGGTTGACGTCGCCAAGGGGTGCGGCAAGGAAGTTCCATGCGGCATCAGGAGAAAAAAAAGTAGCAAAGGGGATCACGTGCGGCTACAGTTCAAAGAAAGGAGACGTGCTTGGCGTACTGTTGATATCAAAAACTTAATTTAGGGTTTCTGGCAGCAGCACATCAGACGAACAGCGGGTTCAGAGCGTGCCAGTCGATTTGACCTGTAACCGACAAGGTAAAAAATATAAAATTCACACAAAGCCGATTGTGACGATCAATCGGCTTAGATTCAATCAGCTTGAAGCCGATCAATATCAAGGTAACAGGATAAGTCTAACTAGCCGATTAAGGCTAATCAGAGGATAAAGGCAGATCGATTCTGAAGAAGGCGATGCGCAACAAAATCAGAACAAATCGAACCTGGGGTGTAATTGACGAAGATCAACAATCGGCGATGCGCAACTTTATTGATCAAGATCGATTACAAAGGCTAAATTACAGAAACTACTCCTAGTCGACAGGAAAAGTAGAAAAAGTAAAGACTGGTTGACTGTATTGTGTTGATGATTATTTCTTTGCAGTTCGCTTTGGTCCTTCTTTTAGACCCTCGGCCGATCGTGTCCTGTTACAACACGCTTCAAGTCCGTTTCGTATCGGCCTTACCTCGGGCGGTTGTTTTAAAATCTTGCTGTTACCAAAATATCTCCAAACCTTTCCATCCTGTCCGTTAATTCCGTATTTTTGACTTTATTGCTGATTTTGACCAAGTTTGCCAAATTTTGGTGCAAACATATGCCCCCCATTTTTGAGAAATGACTTGTCATTTGTCAAAAATTTCACTTATCGGCTTTTATAATCGCTAACCATTGAACTTCCTCAATAAGCGATACTTTAATCACGCCATAATTCTCGACACGCCGGTAGTGCGCTTTAATCGCCGCGCTTTTGAGATTCACTTCCGCCTTCAAATTTTCAGTGCTATAAAATGCAGCCCCCACCTTGGTCATTCTTCACGCGCACAAGCTCTCGAATCACCTGCAATCGGTTTAAGCTTTCCGTTTGAAGTACTCCCGAAGCAAACCTTTAGCTCATCCAGCTTCCTTCATCGGCTACAATGGACCTTAGCCAGGTACTTATTCCGATTCCGCACAGCAATGACCAATATTTTCTGGGTCCTTTGGGAAATCTGGAGGCAGCTATAGTTATTGACCAAGAGGTGACCCGCCTTCCTTTGTCGGCTAGAGGATATAATATCGAGGGTTGGAGTAAAAGTTTTAGGGCTTGGCCGACCGCACTCAAAGGGTGGAAAAATTGGTATAATCGTGTAGCAGCCCAAAAAAGAGAGTCTTGGGAGAGGATGGGCATAGCAGAGTGCATTCCTCTAAGTTTAGCCGACCCAAAGGCCAATGAGCCCTTAGTGGCCACGGCTTGTTATTTCTGGTCGGATACTTTTAATGCTTTCATGTTCCGCACTGGTATGGTTGGTCCAACCCTGCTAAACGTTGCTCAACTCTGCTGCTTGAGACCAGACGGAGAACAGGTGTCAGCTTTTAGTGCTAAACCCAAACATAAGTTTATCCGATCAAAAGACGAAGGTTGGTCTAAGTATATTGCAAATAATAATAAAGTGAATGGATTAGTATCGGACGAAGAGCATGTCGCTTTCCTCAACCTTTGGCTGGACCGATTCTTATTCTGTGGTGCTTCATTAGGGTCAACCCAAGTATACGGATAATCATTTGAAGGACTAGTAGAAGGTCGCCGACTAGCACTTGGAAAAACGTTTAGGAGCAAGGTATCGATGATGTATATCATTAGGAGTCATTCAGATACAAGTTTTGCCGACTTCACTGTGGGTAATGTGGGTGGGCCTCTGTGGTTTATCCAGGTCTGGCTGTATTGCTTTTTTAGCCGACCATTTGATTTGGAACCTACTGAAGACACAACTTTCCCAAGAGAAGACAATGTTGAAAATGTTGTTCCGCAATACCAAGCAAGCCGATCTTTTGGCGAACGGTTTATCATGTGTTCAGGAAATGAAACAAAAATCACAGCAGCCGATTCAAGAAAGTATATGTTCTTTTTCCTTAATCTGAGCGACACGGATTTGAGGCAGAGAGATTTCTTCAGTTATAGCAGTGTGGCCGATTTTCCGTGGCCTTCATTTCTTCAACTCGAAGCTGACAGTTCTGCAATGCCTCCGGAGATCTTGCTTTGTACAGAATTTTCATTTCTCCCTGCGTCCTTCATGCTGGACTTCATACAAGGAGTCGGACTTTCCAGCCGTCATATGAGTTTTATCACCCATCGGTTTATGCAAGACAACTCGGTTTTGGCCAAATAATTCCAAGCTTCCCACTCCTTGATCGGCTTGAGCCAAGAGCCAGAGTCCGTAGTGCTACATCTGCCGAAATCGTCCTTGAAGTGGCCGATGACTTACAAATCCAATCCTTACCACACTTCTTCTTGAATACCAGACGGGCCGGAGGTTACACACAGTGGTGGTCAGTTATTGCAGATGCTTTATATCGGTCAAAATCTCCATCTAACATTATTACTGAGTTCTTTCCAAATCTCCCGGAGCCGACGCTAGTATCAAATGCTGACTCTAGCAGCGATACTTCATCGTCAGGATATACTAATACGAATGTAGTTGTTTCTAGCGAGGTATCGGCTTTAGAGTCTAAACTTTTTCCTTTCATTACTTCTGAATCGTTTGTGATTTGTTTTGCATCTGACTCAATTTTTACCTGTTGTAGAAGTCAACTGCTCCGGCTCCATCGGGTGATAAGCAACCCAAAAAACAATCGCAGGCGGCTGCCGTTACTGGTTATGCATCGGGATCTTTGGGCATACAGAGCCCATCTTGTCGGACTTGGAAAAACAAAAACAACCTAGTAAGTTTTATTGTCGGCTTCCTTTATAAAAGCTGTTTTTGGCTAACGGATCGCTTATTCGACAATCTTCAGAGAAGAAGCGAAAATACACTAAGGCTGCTGCAAAAAAGGTTCTCAAGCCTCTCGAGCAGAGTGGTGAAAGCTCTCCGACAGCATCGGCTACGGGAGAGGTAGGTCACAATACTTTGTATAGTAACTTACGTATTTTAATGCACTGGCTCACCCTTTGTCTTAATTTCCTTTAGCCAACGCAATCTGCCCAAGTCGCAAAGATCTTAGCCGATCTTCCAAACATATCCACCACGCCAATCCCCACACCGCTGCCAACTTCAACAACTCCAACCACCAACCTGCCAGAACCATCAGATCCGACTGACCTGCTGGGATTTTCCCTGGCCGATCTTGACAATCCAGAGATCATGGCTACCGATGACTACGATGCAGAGATCAGAAGAATCCTTGAAGTGTCAAAAGTGGCATCGGCTGCTGTTACATCTGCTCCGGGCATGAAGGAGCGTCTTGACAAGCTCTTTGATCTAGTCATGCGTCCCCAATCGGAGATCTTATCCAACAATCAACCGATCAGAGATGCCATGGCCGCCGCCGGCCGACCTTCCTCCGAAGCCATGCAAGCCTTGCTCAACATATGCCATCCGGATGACAAGAAGTCTGCGAGAGGCGCCCAAGACCGATTCGACGCCGTGAAGCCTGTGAAGCCGGTGTAAAGCTCTTAGATGAATTGTTGTCGACGCCAAGGCAAAAAGCGTAAATTTGATGCCGCGACTTCGGTGAAGTCGACCAAGGAATCTCTCTCCAAGCTTGAAAAAACAAAGAAATTCCTTCTGGAAGAATTAGCCAAAACTGAGAAACAAATCGGAGAAAACCAACAAGTTCTGGGACCATCGTGATCGGAATTGAAAGAACGAAGCTCAGATTGCGCGCGGTATCGATAATGTAACACAAACAATCGGCCAAAGTGAAGCAGTGTTCGGAATGCTAAAGACGCATTTAACGCCTCTTGGATGAAATTCAAGAGATCATTGCCAAGGCGGCGGGTGCTCGCATCGGCTCTGGGCGCGACTCTTCTTGGATCGGGCATCCAATATTGAATCAGAAACTGATGGTTGTTTTGAAAACATGAGTCTTGAATGTTTGTAACTTTAACTTGTTTATGTTTATAATCGGCTGTTTAACCGATTTATATTCTACTATACTTCCTGAGTTTGCAATCTTTTCAGCCGATTAACAGCATCGTGTTAATCTTGGCTCTGAACAAGATTTTAGTCCGCTAGGCTCCGATCCAAACGCTAGGATAGTATTTCTTTAGATATTTCCCATTAATTGCTTTAGGCAAGACATACCCTTCTAGTGTTTCCAGTAAGTACGAGTTTCCACCGACTAGCTGATTAATTTTGTATGGCCCTTCCCACGTAGGTGACCATTTTCCAAATCGGTTACCCTTAGAACCAACAGGCAATATCGTTTTCCATACTAAATCGGCTTGATCAAAAGGTTTAGGCATGACCCTTTTATTGTATGCCCTTGCAACTCTGATCTTATTCTTCTTAAGCCGATCAAGCGTAGACAAACGTAACTCCGCTAACTCATCCAAGTTGTCGACCATTAAGTCATTGTAATCTTGAGCCGACAAACCATTCTGTCTGGCTATTCGTATCGACTCAATGTTGATTTCTACAGGTAAAATAGCTTCTTGTTCATACACCAATTGGTAAGGTGAAAGTTTTGTCGCTCCGTGATAAGATAGCCGATAGGCCCAAAGTGACTCCGATAGAGTCGAATGCCAATTCCTTGGCTTCTCATCAATTTTTCTTTTGATCAACTTGATTAGTGTTTTATTAGATGACTCGGCCTGTCCATTAGCCTGAGCTTAATATGGCGAAGAGTTTAACAATTTGATCCCTAGACTTGTGGCGTAACCTTGAAACTCGTTAGACATGAATACCGTACCTTGGTCGGTCGTGATTGTTTGTGGTATTCCAAACCGATGGACGATATGTTCATTCACAAAACTAATCGCCTCAACACTAGTCACCTTCTTAAGTGGTATAGCCTCAACCCACTTTGAAAAGTAATCGGTTGCGGCCAAAATAAATTTGTGGCCTTTACTCGAAGCAAGAAATATTTGGCCGATTATATCTATTCCCCAACTCCTAAACGGCCAAGGTTTAATAATTGGATGTAAAGCCGATGTCTTTGGTGCTAGTTGTATGCGCTGCCAAACTTTTGACATGTTTGACATCCTTTATAGTACTTGAAACAATCCTCTAGCATCGTCGGCCAAAAATAACCTGTTCGTCTGAGCATCCATTTCATTTTATGTGCCGATTGATGAGAACCACAAATCCCCTCGTGTACTTCACCCATTGCCACCCGCGCTTCTTCAGTTTCAAGACATCTCAACAACAAACCTTCCATAGTCCGATAATATAGTATATCGTCCAAAACAACGTATTTCAACGCCGGTTGTCGTATCTTTCGTTCCGTCGGCTTGGATGGATCGACTAGATAATCTTTTATTTGTGTTCTCCAATCAGCAATATCTGCGCAAGACATGATCGCCTTTGTTCACGATTCGGTCTCGACTTTGGTCAAAATCCTTATATCCTGATGCTTGCTGAGCTAAAACATTAGCTTTATCGTTCAATTCACGAGAAATATGACCGATAGAAAATGACGTAAAAGAGCTGATAATCTCTAAACATTGTTCTAAATATCTCAGTAGTACTTCATCCCGACATTGGTATTCTCCCTTTATTTGCTGTACTACCAACAGTGAATCACCATATGCCTCAACAGCTCTTACTCCAATATTTTCTAACAACAGTAAGCCTTTGAGTAACACTTCGTACTCGGCCTGGTTGTTGGAGCATCGGCTATTTAGCCGAAATGCGAATTCAAAGTTATGCCCCTTGGGTGAAGTGAGTACAATACCGATACCATCACCTTCCCCGCATACTGATCCGTCAAAGAATAGTTGCCATGGTGCTACCAAGACTAAGTTTGCCGCTGTGTCATGTCCTGTTATAAAATCAGCTAGGACTTGTCCTTTGACTGCTTTGGTCGATTCATATGATAAGTCGAACTCGACCAAGGCGTAAGCCCATTTGCCAAGTCGACCTCGCAGAATTGGAGCTGACAATATATATTTTATAACATCGGTTTTACAGATGACCTTACAAGCCGATGCTAGTATGTAGTGCCTTAGCTTTGTGCACGAGAAGTACAGGGATAAACATAGTTTTTCGATAAAAGGGTACCGATCAAGGCCCAAAGAACCGTCGGCTTAAATAAAAGATAACCCTCTCTTTACCATGCACCTCTTGTGCCAAAACAGCTCCAATAGTATCTTCTTCGGCCGAGAAATATAATCTGAAAGGAACCCCTTTTTGAGGTGCAGCCAAAACTAGAGAGTTGGACAAATACCTTTTGACTTCGTTGAAAGCTTTCTGCTGATCGGCTCCCCATATAAATTCTTCATTGTCCTTCAACTTCAGCAATGGAGTAAAAGCACGAATTCTACCAGAGAGGTTCGAGATGAACCGACGGAGATAGTTAATTTTGCCGATCAACTTTTGTAATTCGTTTTTGCATGTCGGTGGTTCAGTATTGGCTATGGCCTTGACCCTCGTTTGGCTGACTTCGATTCCTCTTTCATGTACCATAAAGCCTAAAAACTGTCCAGCCGATGCGCCGAACGCACACTTGTAAGGATTCATCTTCAAACCGTGCGATCTTATGTTTTTATACATCCTCTCTAAATCGGCCAGATGTTGGAAATCGTCTGCAGATTTTACCACTACATCATCAATATATATTTCGACAATGTGGCCGATTAAATCGTGAAAGATCAGATTCATTGCCCGCTGATATGTTGCTCCAGCGTTTTTCAAGCCGAAAGTCATTACTGTCCACTCGAACAATCCTATTGCACCAGGACATCTGAAAGCTGTCTTTGGTATATCGGCTTCTGCCATGAGTATCTGGTTATACCCGGCATTACCATCTAGAAAACTTATGATCTTGTTCCCTGATGCAGCATCGATAAGCATATCGGCTATTGGCATCGGGTATTCATCTTTGGCGTCGCCTTGCTTAAATCTCTCAAGTCGACGATACCAAGCTTTCCATTCTTCTTCATGACTGGAACGATGTTGGAAACCCACTCCGCATATCGGCAGGGCCTAATATATTTTGCTTCCAACAACCGTTCTATTTCTTCTTTTATGACTTGGTACAAGGCTGGATTAAAACGCTTGGGATACTGTTTAAACGGTCGATAGCCCGATTTTATAGGTAGCCGATGTTCCACCAGTTGACGGCTTAATCCGGGCATCTCATGATACTCCCAAGCGAAACAATCCTTATAATCTCTAAGGATTTTTATCAGTTTTTCTTTGCACTTTACATCTAAATTTGCACTAACAAAAGTTGGTCTTTTCCTATCACCGCTACCTATATCGACTTCTTCAAGCAAATCGGTGGATGTGAAACCTTGACCTAACTTTTCAATTTCTTCAAAGTCTTCTATGGCCTCGTAGTTATCCGTTGTTTGCCGATAGCTTTGCATTTTATCCTGCAGCGCCTTCAATGTTTTTCTTGTCCCCATCGGCGTAATACTTCATTTGCCCGATCAAAAGTGCCCGGCTTGACACTGATCGGCATGAGACCTGACTTGCTCGCACAAATGAAATCGCAGTCATCCAGCGCCTTGCCCGATTGCAGCCAGCTTCTTCGTGTTGCCAATTCGCATCGGAGCTAGCCATGGCAATGTGAGCCGATGTATCGGCTGTAACGACCTCAACTTCTTCTCCGCTCCATTGAACAAGCGCTTGATGCATGGTCGATGGGATCTGCAGCTTGCATGAATCCAATCCCGCCAAGCGGCTGCTCGTAGTTTCCTTTGGCATCAATTACAAAGAACGGCGCCGGCAAGGTCTTGTGCCGACAATACCTCGATGACCATGACACCTTTGCTTCAGAGGGTCACCGTGAAGTCATTCAGAACCATGTTAGTTTTGATTAAGTCTTCTTCAGACTTACCCAGTTTTTTGCATGTCGTGTATGGCATCAGATTCACCGTGGCGCCCCCATCTACTAGCATCCTTGATATCGGCTTGCCATTTATATACCCTTTCAGATACAATGGTTTCAGATGCCGATGATCATCTTTGGGTTTCTCAAAGATGGCGTTTTGCACGCCGGAGCACAACTGAGCAACTGCCTCTTTGGCCGATTCAGTTCTGACTTTGAACTCAGCCGGCAATGTGAACACCATGTTAATATCCATTGGAGGCGTGTCATCCCGAATCATGGGAGAATCCAAGTCATCAGCCGATTCGAAATCTTCTTCGACTTGTTCTTTTCTTCTCCACTCTTTTTTGACGCATTTGACTAGACGAAGTTCGTTAAAAACTTCGTCTCTCTCTCTCTCAGCGTCGGCCTCACGAATCTCTTGCGTCCTTAGCCTCTGAAGCCGTCGTCGTTGTGATCGGCTCAGGCGGATGGACACCACCGGGTTTGGGTTCCACCGCCCGTGATTTGACCAGCCAAATCTTCTTGATTAGAACGGGCTTGTGCGCCTTGACCTGGGCTCGGTTCTTGATTCGGTTTAGATATTCTCTCGTGGACCGCCTTACGTGACTTCGCCGCTTCTCGATCGCCCAAATAGCCTATCTCTGGCCGATTGCCTTGGCCAATCGTCTTGGGGATAATGTTCCATCGGGCAGGTGTATGGTGATGGTAACGCTACCCTTTTTTCCCAGCAAAACTGCCAAAAGGGACACCTTCTATGTGCCCTCTCCACATTCCCAGTATGGTACAAATTATCCGACCGGAGGGTATTACACCGTGGTCGTCTATTCATCCTTTCGTATTTCTCCATTAATTGTGAGAACGTTGGACCTGATCTTTTCGCTGGCTGCCTTGATGGAGATTTCCCTGCTTTGTACCATTTACCCACCTGGGGATTCCCCTTGGGTTTAATGGTTCTTGAATTTTTTCCTTCTCGATCGGCTTCTATTTGTAAGGAACTGATGGTAATCTTCAGTGTTTGACCGCCGTTCGAGCTTTATTGTATGTCGACTTGTCGACCCTTTTTCTGCTCGTCTTGCATCGGCTCTTTTCCTTTAGCCGAACACTGTACCATGTTGATGGGAAATGGATCAACATCAACTTGCATGGTCGGCTCATCGGCAAACTTCAACCGACCATCTTCAATAGCATATTGAATCTGTTGACGAAAGATATTGCAGTCATTAGTGTTATGCGAATAAGAATGATGCCACTTGCAATACTGTGTTTTTGATCTCATCGGCGACGGTATCACATGTCCCTCCGCAATCGATTATCTTTTCTTGCGTATAAATCAAAATACGATCGCACTTGGAAACATCAAAAGAGTACTTAACTTCCGACTTATTCCTAGTCGGCTTGAGCCAGGAACAAACTAAGGATTTCTTGGATCCTTTTACCCATTCGGCTATATTTATTTCTGCTTCCTCGTCTTCCGACGAATCACTAGGACAATATTCAACCATATTGACCTTAGCCTTGTCCTTTTCTTTGTTATTGCTGTTTTTGAATCTGTCTTTGAACACCTTATTATCAGTGAATCGGCTTTCTTTAGCCGATACGCGATGCAATAAGTGGCCAAGGTCGGTGAATTCTTACCCTCCAAATTTCTCCCTAAGCGGCGGGATCAAACCTTGAAATGCTAAATCGGCAAGTTGGTTGTCAGGCAACGTAACGCTAAAACACCGATTCCTAATTTCTCTGAACCTCTTGATATAATCCGTTACCGATTCCTCAAACTTTTGGCGTACGGAACTCAAATCTGAAATTCTGAGCTCCAAACTGCCTGAAAAGAAATATTCATGGAATCGGCTTTCCAAATCGTTCCATAAATGGACCGAATTCGGAGGTAAACAGGTGAACCAAGTAAATCTGCCCGGATAAAGACAACGGAATAGTCTAATTTTTAGCCCGTTTGATCGGGCCACTTCACCGCATTGCGCGATAAAGCGCCCAACATGCTCCGTGGTGGTAATAGAATCATCCCCGAGAATTTGGCAAAGTCCGGACTCAAATTATGAGGGTAAGGCATGCGATCTATGTAGTCGGGTACGGCTTTCTATAACCGATAACCTTCCCTTTTGGTTGTATGCGAATTGGTCCTCAAGACGGCAGAGATCCGATCGCCCGATTAGCGTTATCGGCCGCTGGCATAGCAGCCCTTGATAATGTCGGTCATAATCGGCGTCCTGCCCCCCGAGTGCAAGCTCGGGTTGCCAATTATGCTGTGCCGTCGGCACACGACCATACTGATCGCGTCGATTATGCCTGGTTTGAGCTTCCGGCACTGGGGCAAATGGTTCAGAGTATGTTACTACCCTATGTGGACCTGGGTTCCTTAGCAGGGTAGGCTCTTGTGGGAATCTCTCGGAGCCAATCGGCTGTGAAACCGATTGGGGAAAGGCGTAGAACGGAGCCGACGGCGGCAAATTGATTGATGCATCCATCTTAGCGGCATCGGTATAGGCGTGGTAATGGTTCACCCCATTTAACCGAGGGTCCCTAGGTAGTATAACCGTGGGTTGTGTGGGCATCATGGTGGGGGGTGAGGTTACAGCCGATGGTTTAGGATCGGCCATTGTGCTTTGCGTATTTTGTGATATTGAAAAAACATGATAATTTGGCAGAGCTTGCAGTGGGTCGAGCAGGCTTCCTGATGAGGCTAATTCCTGGGCTATAGATTTGACACTATTTGCTATTATCGGCTTGAGTGTTGTAACAAGAGCCGATGATTGGTTTATTAAGGCGTGGTGCACAGACTGATTAATCATAGCCGATAATTCGGCTTGAGCAGGCAGATATCGGCTTACTTGTTCTGTTACACCCGCATTACCCAGGGCGTTGACCGTCGGCAGGGCGGATTTTTGAGTGACGCCACGTCTCGTTTTCTGATAGCAACTTAGCATCATCTCTTCTAGCGCAGCCTTCCGAGCTTCAATCTCTTGGCGTTGCTCCGCAGATAAATCGTCCATTGTTGGGACGATTATAGCTTCTGAGTTGAGATCTGATGGCGGAATCGACTTCCCGATGAAGACATTGCGGGTCCCACCGGCGCGCAAGAGTGTGTTGGCGTCAAAAATTTGATGTAGGGTTTCACAAAGAAGACACCGCATTTAACACCGGTTCAGAGCGTGCTACCGATTTGACTCAGAATCGACAAGGTAAAAATATAAAATTCACACAAAGCCGATCGTGACGATCAATCGGCTTAGATCCAATCAGCTTGAAGCCGATCAAGATCAAGGTAACAGGATAAGTCTAACTAGCCGATTAAGGCTAATCAGAGGATAAAGGCAGATTGATTCTGAAGAAGGCGATGCACAACAAAATCAGAACAAATCGAACCTGGGGTGTAATTGACGAAGATCAACAATCGGCGATGCGCAACTTTATTGATCAAGATCGATTACAAAGGCTAAATTACAGAAACTACTCCTAGTCGACAGGAAAAGTAGAAAAAGTAAAGACTGGTTGACTGTATTGTGTTGATGATTATTTCTTTGCAGTTCGCTTTGGTCCTTCTTTTATACCCTCGGCCGATCGTGTCCTGTTACAACACGCTTCAAGTCCGTTTCGTATCGGCCTTACCTCGGACGGTTGTTTTAAAATCTTGCAATTATCAAAATATCTCCAAACCTTTCCATCCTGTCCGTTAATTCCGTATTTTTGACTTTATTGCCGATTTTGACCAAGTTTGCCAAATTTTGGTGCAAACACGTACGTAGATGTGCTCGGCATAGCGTAGTTCATAGTCATCCACCAGAGTTAAGTCCGTCGAAGATGAGTATGAGATATTAAGGGGTTGTGTCCTCCATCGGAGATGTATTCTCCATCCTGTGTTGAGTAAAAGTTGGGCAAATCGTAGTTGAGACCGATTGCCTCAATGAGTTAGAGTTGCGTTATAAGATTAAGGGGGTGATTGATAGAAATAATCTTGTAATAGGAAAGTTTATTTTGGAAAGTTTGTATTAAGAAAGTTTAGGATAAGGAGTCCGATTAGGATAAGGAAGTAGAATCCTATTCTGTTAAATAGAGCTGTAGTTTTGAGTATAAATATAGGGGTAGACTTGAGTCTTGTAAGAGAACAGAGCGAGAAGTAATAAAGAAAAAATTATCTTAAAATATTTTGGCGTTATGTTCAAACAGTAAGCACAGCTTCAAATTTACCGCTAGCACCGCAAAAAAAACAGACCACTTCACCTAAGATGCTACTGACAGTCATTTGAATCATATATAGCCACTGATCATGCTATATTCCTTTAACCAAAATTTCAGTCATGGCCTAGATTTTCCCAGATCTAACAAACTAGCTCCAACTAAAAATGGACATGTCTACAGCCGGCTGATGCCACTGCCGGCGACGGAGACAGAAATGAATGGCAACGGTTTTGCTTGAAGTCGCAGATATGTTGGTTCAGTTGGAGTGGAATAATTCTGCCATATTGCCATCTGATGTTGATACCATTTATTTCCTGCTCTGTACTGATCCCCATGCGCACCATGCAGCATGTTCCATTCGACGCCTAATGGGTTGATATAGTACATGCCAGGCCTGTCGATCCATCTTTCAGCGCATATCTAACATTGCAAAGTAGTTTCACATGTCCATCGACAAAAAATGAACATGATTTTGCGTTCAAAAAAAGAAAAAGAAAAACTGAACATAATGTGATAGTGTGTGTGTTTAGAGCTTTAGACCAGGGAAGAAAATTTTCGTCCTGTTACTGTTTTTCTCGGAGGGTGCCGAGAAATTTTGTAATTATCAGGCCCAAAATTTTCACTTGAATTCGAATTTTAATTTTTAAATGTAAGACTAGAAGTATCTACAACCAGTTACATACGGGCGCGCAGTTCGGCAGTCACCCTGGCGGTAAGATCACTTGATCTCGATCTTCAAAATTTGATCGCATGGCGACGAGGCAGGTAAGAATTAAACGCAATTGTTCGCCGCTAAACCGTCGAGATATGATGGACTACACCGTTAGTGACCCATGTGCATTATATTCTCAGGAAAAACATGCGCGAAAGCTAAGCAAGTGGCCTCGCTATCAATCTAGGTAGAGGTAGGACACTATTTGAACTATAGGGTGTAAACCTACTGTAGCCAGACGAAACATGCAGCTTGAAAGCTACCACGGTGCTAAACTAATGGTCGTTTGGTTGGCTGAATGAGATATGACCATGTAGCCTTTGGTTGGGTAGATATAGGATGAGCTAGTTTTTTGTTTGGTTAGATGAATGAGACTGGATAGGATGGGGGCAATTTTTAGTTTGGTTGGATGGATGAGTATGAATGGACTAGCTGTGATCAAGGTTTCAAGGTTTTGAATATGACCGAGTACACTTCTTCATGCAATAAATTAGATGAGCCCATCCGGTCTTTTTTTGGATGACTCTATCCAGTACACTGGGGGAATATTCCTAAAACTAGATGAATATATCACATCCATCCACTCATCCAAACAATTGGATAACTCTAAATATATGGATAACCATATCCCATACAGCCTCATTTAGACAATCAAACGCCACCCAAGCTTTTCTTCCTGGAATCGTGTTGAACTAGGCTTTACTCTAACAATGCTGCTTCAAGACGTGGAAAGTTTGTATGCATCGAGGTATACTAGATACGATCCGGCACCACGCCGCGCGATGGGATTTTACATTTTTTTTTGCAAAAGCGCATGGTCTAGGGCTGGGCGCAAGAATTTTTTTCTGCTTTACAAATTCCTCATGATTTTTTATACTTAGGGCCTGTTTGTTTTAGCTTTTGATTCTGGATTCTGGTCCCAAAAGTAGAATCAGAAACAAACAGCCTGATTCTAGAATCCGATTCTCACAATCCACCCCACCCATATACACTAGAATCCACAATCCACTTCATATGTGCTTTTGGATTCTAGCTTTTGGAGAATCAGCTTCTCAAAAACCACAATCCAGAATCAGCTTTTAGAGAATCCAAAGCTGAAACAAACAGGCCTTTAAAAGAAAAGTTTTGTATTGATCAAAACAAGGTATCTCAAATTTAAATTTCAAAATTAAATAAAAATAAAATATGGAGAAAATATAATTAAATCCTAAATAAACCTCGGATCATCTTCAAAAAGTTACAAGGAAATTTGAAATCATTTGTTGCCTCTAGAAAACAAAAAATAGTGAAATTTAAATGCATTAATAACACGATCGGAATTTTTAAAAATATCACAAGTTTGATCATGATTTTAATTTTTTATGGTAGCTTAGGAATGCTCTTAGGACCCTTTTGAAAAGTTTAAAAAAACTTCAACATGATTTAGTAGCTCAATTAAATCAGTGAATTTGTTTTAAATGAATTAGTAGCATTGTCAGAATTTCTAAAAATTGCACAAGTCTGATCATGATCTGGAATTTTTATGGTACCTTAGTCATCTCTTAGGACCATTCTGAAATTTTTTGAAAAATCAAATTCAATTGATGCCACTAGAAAACCAAAAAATAGTGAAATCTAAATGCATTAGTAGCATTGCCACAATTGTTAAAAATCATGAAAGTTTGATCTTGATCTGAAATTTTTATTTTAGCTTAGGAATGATCTCAAGACCCATATAAAAAAGTTTCAAAAATTTCCAACATTATTATTAGTTCAATTAAATAAGTGAAGTTGCTTTAAATACATTAATAGCATTGTTAGAATTTTAAGTATTAGGTGCTTGAGTTTGATTTTGATTTGAATTGGATTTATAAAATGAAGCAATTTGAGTTGTGTCTATCGAGCGGCTCTACGGCCTCGAGTAACGCCCTGCCGACTTGAGGTCGAATGACTTGAGTAGATTGGTAGTTGCTAAGTATCGAGTTGGACATAAGGTCGATAGACTTGGTATCGAGTTTGACATGTGGTCGATCACTCGATGCGGTGGATACGATGGTGGAGTTACTACTCGAGCAAGAATCCTACTCGATGGTGACAACTCGATGAAGTCGATACAGTGGTCGGTAGTGCCGACATGTTGAGTAATGCAATTGGATGTTGATTGCATTTCTTTGTTGAATATTGCTATGTGATGGGTTTTTCTTTTTTTTATGGTTGCAGGATGACGGTGCTAGGTCATGGTGACGCGAAGGATGACCAGGACTAGGCGAGGTGCACTGGAGGTCCAGACGGTCTAATATCGCCGGAAGATGATCAGAGTCAGAGTTGCTGCGAACCTAGAAGACAAGGAATGGTTGAGATGCTAGCTAGGGGTTACTCATATCAAGGAGGGTCGTTGGAGCGCAATCCAGGTGATAGAGTAGCTGGTTAGTTAGTATGCTTCGAAAAGCATGCAAAAACCCGGTATGTTAGAGGGTTTCGGGTTAGCCTACGTATGAGTGAGGGAGTCATTATTAGACCTTGATGGTGGTCCTTAGGGTAGAAGGAACTCATCCAAGGGTGGAGGGTGACTCAAAAGTAGTATAAATAGAGGGGGAGAGGTAGTGATGCGCACTAGGGTTGTCCTGACCTTCTGATGAGAACGATACAATGAACCACAAGATCAGCGACCAAACAATCGCAACGTCACCACACGAGGCGAACAACCGAATCAAAGACCCGATCGATCCTTGAACCTGCTGCAACCAAGAACATGCAAGAACAAGGTGATAGCAATTTCAGTCCAATAATCTCAATGAAAAACAAGGTGAGGTTCTGTTTCTCAACTCGGGTGGTCTAGTCGACACACGCAAGATTGAGGAGGGACGCACATGGGGTCTACCAAAACACAACAAAACCTAAAAACTGAAGAACAGGGGTGAGAACCCAATATAAAAGGGTACCCACACAAGGGGGGCACCCAAGAGGGGGGCGGCAGCCAGGAAAGGGGCGCCGGCCAAAGGAGGGGTGGAACCCTAAAAGTACATGGGCCTTGGGCCCAAAAGAAAGGTGGCGCAGCACTTGGAATTTCTGTCCTGTGAGATTGTTCTATGATTTCCCTTCGTTCCAGGAGGAATTTGGCCTCGGGATTAGATCCATTGGAAAGGTTATATCGATACCTTTCAAATGAGTTGTTGAACGTCGAAAACGGAGTTCGGATGTTGTCGTGGCGTCCGTTTGAAGTACTGCTGTGGATGGCCTAACCGGACTCGACGACTAATTGGGGTTTATCTTGGGCCTTCCTTGGCGCGTTGGCTGTTCTCGATGGATGTTCTTAGCGTGCTGGTCGAGCAAAGGTGGATGGAAAGGACTTGCTTCCGGATTAAGCCCTCCAGACGTCGTAGACGAAGTAGCGGCCGAAACAGAGACGGTCGAGGACGAAGTAGCGGTCGTAAAAGAAGAAGGGGCAGCGGTTGTATCCTTGGTTGGGATGTCCTCATCATCCTCCCCTTCTTGAATTGGAGTCGTCCTCGACTCCATCTCATTATCCTTCAAAGTATTAGTAACAACAGAAGACAAAGCAACAGAGAATGGCAATGGTTGTATACTATCCATGTTATCTTGTGAGAGAACTTTTGCAGTCAACAATACTTTACCCTTCAACTTAAGATCAGGTTTTTGAGCAACTGGTGTAGTTGAATGGGTTGATTTACTAGCTACACTTTTAATTCCAGTCTCTTCTTTTTCACTTTGAGCTCTTTTAACATCAATGTTTCTTAGTTCTGTAGGGCTCATGGGTTTCAAAATAATTTTCTTTCCCTTATACAAGAAAGTATACTCGTTGGTCCTAACATGATGTATAGCATCCATATCATAGAACCACAGTCTACCCAATAAAAGAGAGCAAGCATCCATGGGTACAACATTGCAAACAACATTATCATGATAAGAACCAATCGAGATAGGTACTTGAATGGTTTTTGTTACCTGAACCTTACCAGTGGAATTGAGCCATTCAATTTCATACTGTTGAGAAAGTGGATTTGTGGTCAAGCCAAGCTTCTCGACCATGTCTACAGTAGCAAGATTGTTGCAGCTACCTCCATCAACAACGACATGCACAGCGCGCTCATTCACCACACACCTTGTCTGAAAGATAGTATGGCGTTGCTTTTGTTCATCGCGTGTAGGCTGTGCGCTAAGTACACGTGCGACAACAAGAGCCGGATATTTCTCGGATGCTGCAGAAGTGATAATCTCTTCTGCTGGCTCTGCAGTGTTAGTGGCAACAAGAGCATATTCAATTTCATCAATGTCACTATCACTAGTGTACTCACCATTTTCTCTGATTATTAGAGCACGTTGATTAGGGCAGTCTCGCATCACGCGCCCCATTCCTTTGCATCGAAAGCATTGTGTTTTCCGCATTCGACCGGTGGAGGCAACTGAGGAAGCACTCTTGGCGGGTGCTTGAAGTGTGACTGACTTGTTTGCCTCCGGAATGCGTGATGACATCGAAGTAGTTGGAACAGCGGGTGTAGGTACAAGTCCAGGTGTGGAAGATGATGCCTTGGTATGGATCTGGACCGACTTGGATGTGGAAGAGCCTCCAATATTACCTCGTGTTGTCGGTCGTCGACCCTGCACTTCCCTTTCTGCTTTCAAAGCAAGATGGTACAAACGGGTGATAGAATTGTATTCTTTATAGTCAAGTATATCCTGTATCTCTCGATTAAGCCCACCCAAGAACCTATCCATTTTTGCATCTTCACTCTCTTCTAACCCACAGCACAACATGCCAATTTGCAATTCCTGATAATATTCCTCAACCGTTTTATCACCTTGATTAAAGCGCTGCATTTTATTCAATAAATCACGAGCATACTATGTAGGAACAAATCTAGCCCTCATGACACGCTTCAACCCATCCCAAGTTGTAGGTACATCACGGTTGGCTCTACAAAGTTCTTTCCACCAAATAGATGCAAAACTAGTAAATTCACTAGTGGCAGCATGAATCCTTCTACGCTCAGAGAAGTCATAGCAAGAAAATTTTTGATCTACCGTCAACTCCCAATCTAGATAAACATCAGGATTATAAGTACCATCAAAAGGAAGCATAGTAAATTTCATTTTTGCCATAGAGTCATCACGTTCTTCCCTTTGATCATGTTGATTTCTAGCTATACCTTGCCTGTTATTGCGGAGTCGACGATGAGGTCGGTCGTTGTTCACATTTACCCTGTAGTCGTCCTCGGTATTGGCGGCGTAGTTGTTCTCCTCTTGATCCACCCCGTTTAAAGTAACAGGGGCAACCGGTGGAGTGCCGCGTTGGCCCAAAGCATGACCAGCGGCACCATTGTTGGGGGCAGCACCTTGAAGAAGTTGTGCTAGCTGTGCTTGAAGCTCAGTGAGGGGTGCCAATTGCGCCTGAATCGCATCAAGAGTGTCACGAGTTCGCATCTCATGCTGATTGTGCATCCTCTCGAAATGAGTGACCCAACGCCGTTCTTTTGGCATGAGGCGGTCCTCATGTTCACTTCCACTGCCGACGTTACTCCCACGATTGCTTGGACTACCTGCCATGGTTAGGAGCAACAAAACGGAGAACTCACAAGAGGATTAGTTCCTATGGACTACTAATATAAGGGCCGTGGATGATCTCACGCACTCAAGCTAACACAAAGTTCTTACCGTTCTTACCCTACTGACTTGTCAAGGTCTGATCGGATAATGACGGTAACCTGCACTCAGAGGTGACAAAGCGATTGCAAGGTACTTTTCCTGTGGTTAATAGTAAGTAGAGTTTGGACAGGTATTATTTGTAGCAAAGGAAAAACTAGAACCACACTAGTCAAAACAAGTTGAAAGAATGTTCAACGGCGGTACATGCTGGTCCTAGGCTAGACCGTGCTAGAGACGCGAGCCTAGACACTAAAGAAGTCACAGAACACCAACCAGGACGCTCTCAATGCACAAGCAATAGCTAGGGCTCCTTTCGTCCCTCTCCTTTTTTTTGAATTTTTTTTTCCAATTTTTTTTTGGGGAGCCCTAGACTGGAAAGCAGCAAGGCTCAGAAAGGGGGTGGGGCTGCGAGGTAGCGATGTACACAAATCCAGGACACAGGAGCAAAAATTTCTAGGCAAAACAGGAAAGGTTAAATTTTGCCGAACTTCTGGGGGCGTTTTGAGGCCCTAAACGATGTTTTTTGGGGTCGAACAAATTTTTCACAGCCTCGGAAACCCAATTTTTGGATGCAACTTTTCGTTCCGGTCGTTTTGAGTACTCCAACAGCCCAATCGGAGGTCGTATGCAAAAGTTATGGCAGTTTCCGTGCAGGGTGTCCGGAGGGGTTCCGAATTCACTTCAAAAGGAAAGCTTGATTCAAAACCAGAGAGGCTGCGGTTTTTTTTTCTTTGTTTTTTTTATGGAAGGAAAGGCTTACACGGTTTGATGTGGATATGGCAATGACCACTGGATGCGCGCTATATTTGGAGGGAAACAGCAGATACGTTTGGCTATATATGGAAAACTTCGGTGAGTTTTGGTGGAACACGGATTGGAAGGAAGGAACCGAGTTGGTTGGGGAAAGCGTGGGCTGCTCGGTTTTGATCTTGCGTGATGGAGTTTGGGGCGTTTTGGTGGAAGGCTCTCGGTTTTGCGGAAGGAAGATGGTAGCACAAATAGCCGCACGAACAACACGACACTGTGACAAAAACGTGAATAGAACTCGAAACTCTAAAGATCAAACACTAAGACCAGCAACGATACACTGATGCAACACAAATTCAACAAGAAATAAACTAGGTAGTAATAGTAAAGGCTAAAAGGGGGCTCGGATTAGATCGAAAACACGACGAACATATATATATTTTTTGGGCTGTTTTTTTGGACTCTAGGACGAACAAGATGAACCAAATAAGGATAAGGGTGTTCTCACTAGGCAACCGTCGCTCTGATACCACCCGATGCGCACCAGGGTTGTCCTGACATTCTGATGAGAACGATACAATGAACCACAAGATCAACGACCAAACAATCACAACGTCACCACACGAGGCGAACAACCGAATCAAAGACCCGATCGATCCTTGAACCTGCTGCAACCAAGAACATGCAAGAACAAGGTGATAGCAATTTCAGTCCAATAATCTCAATGAAAAACAAGGTGAGGTTCTGTTTCTCAACTCGGGTGGTCTAGTCGACACACGCAAGATTGAGGAGGCACGCACACGGGGTCTACCAAAACACAACAAAACCTAAAATCTGAAGAACAGGGGTGAGAACCCAATATAAAGGGGTACCCACACAAGGGGGCGCCCAAGAGGGGTGCGGTAGCCAGGAAAGGGGCGCCGGCCAAAGGAGGGGTGGAACCCTAAAAGTACATGGGCTTTGGGCCCAAAAGAAAGGTGGCGCAGCACCTGGAATTTCTGTCCCGTGAGATTATTCTGTGATTTCTCTTCGTTCCAGGAGGAATTTGGCCTCGGGATTAGATCCATTGGAAAGGTTATATCGATACCTTTCAAACGAGTTGTCGAACTTCGAAAACGGAGTTCGGATGTGGCCGTGGCGTCCGTTTGAAGTACTGCTGCTCCTGGATGGCCGAACCGGACTTGGCGACGAATTGGGCTTTATCTTGGGCCTTCCTTGGCGCGTGGGCTGTCCTCGGTGGATGTTCTTAGCGTGCTGGTCGAGCAAAGGTGGATGGAAAGGACTTACTTCCGGATTAAGCCCTCCAGACGTCGTAGACGAAGTAGCGGCCGAAACAGCGACGGTCGAGGATGAAGTAGCGGTCATAGAAGAAGAAGGGGCAGCGGTTGTATCCTTGGTTGGGAAGTCCTCATCAGGTAGCCTTCCTCCTCTTGAAGGTTTAAGAGATTTTGGCTTCTTTGAGCTTTTTGCTCACTTTGTTATGTGGCTGTGTAAACCTCCCTTCCAGAAATAAAAGCTTATTTTATCCATCTCTGAATTTATTTTACGTATTTACATTACGCTTTAAATTCAGTCTTTAAATTCCGCAATTTCCATTCTTGCATATTTTGATTTGCCTCCCCTTCTTCTAAATACTTGTGGATCTTGTGCTGAGGATGTATGATTGATGAATGAGTCTTCTTCAAACTATATCCCAATCATTTAGGCAAATCTTGTGTTCTTTCTTGTAAAAAATCGATCTTGTATGCTTAAGTGAATCATTCTTCTAGATCATGTTTGAGGGGTTTTGGACTTATGTTCTTAATTGCTGTGGCGTGTGGGAGGTTATCCAAAATCATCTTGATCATTAAAACCCCACGAGCAAGTCCAAGATTAAGTTCTCAAGTTTTGCTCAAACTTGGTGTGTTCTTCCTTCAAAGTGAAAAAGGTCGAAACTTTGACGTCAATTCTTGCGATTGAAGGATGGAACAAGTTCCTGACATCTTTAGGATTACATTTACCAAGTTTCATGAGTTTTTGTCCAGCCAATCAAAAGATTCCTCAAATTAGCTTTTGAGTTTGAGCTGTTCTTGGCTCTTTTCTTCCTGTTGTTCTTGAACCTAGCCATACCACCCTTCGTGCGGTTATACCGGATTCCGGTGCTACCGAATTCAACCCGGTCATACCGAACTTGTGGGAAAACTTCCTCCAATTCATTTGCTTCTTTGATTGAATTGATTGTAGGCTTTGTTGGATCATTTTGAGTGAAATTTTTTTATTTGAGATCATTCACCCCCCTCTGATCACCATTGTGGTCCTTCAGATTCATCTGGAAAACCAAAAACCATGAATTTTAAATGCATTAGTAGCATTGTTAGAATTTGTAAAAATATCGCACAAGTTTGATCATGATTTGAAACTTTTATGGTAGCTTAGTAATGCTATAAATAACATTATCAAAAAGTTTAAAAAATTTCCAACATGATTTAATAGCTCAATTAAATCAATGAATTTGTTTTAAATGCAATAGTAGCACTATCAGATTTTTAAAATTTTCAAAAGTTTGATATGGATCTAAAATATTTATGGTAGCTTAGAAATACTCTCAGGACCCTTATGAAAAAGTTTTAAAAAAATTCAACATGATTTAGTAGCTTAATTAAGTCAAATTTAAATGCATTAGAAGCATTGTCAGAATTTTAAAAAATCGCACAAGTTTTATCATGATTTGAAAATTTTGTTGTATCTTACGAATGCTCTCAGAGCCATTCTCGAAATGTTAAAAAAAATTCCAACATGATTTATTAGCTCAATTAAATCAGTGAATTTTCTTTAAATGCACTACTAGCACTGTCAGAATTTTAAAATCTCGCACAAGTCAGATCATGATCTGAAAATTTTATGATAACTTAGACATGCTCTCGGAACCCTTCTGAAAAAGTTTCAAAAATTTTCAAAAGGATTTCGTAGCTTAATTAAATGCTAGAAAAAAAATTAGATAAAATAAGTAGCTTAATTAAATGCTGCAAAAAAAAACAGACAAAAAACGCTTATACGGGGATCGAATCAACCTTGGACCTCACGCACGTGACACAGGGACCAGGGTTAACAAAACCAATTTGAAATTGCCGAAATTAAGCAGATAAAACCGCTCAAAACCGCCCAAAACCGTCAAAAATCGAAGGGTTAGTAAATCAATTTTTTCTGAAAAATTCCAAAAAAATTAGAAAAACTGCGGTTTTTCGCGAAAAACCGCTCGGTTTTTGCGAAAAACCGCTCGGTTTTTGCGAAAAACCGCTCGGTTTTTGCGAAAAACCGCTCGGTTTTTTTTGAAAAACCGCTGCCAACCGGATGTTCGTCACAAAACGGTTTTTGTGAGCGGTTTTTGACGAAAACCGCGGTTTTTGACGAAAAACCGAGCGCATAAATTTTTTCAAAATTTTTAAATTTTTTAAATTTTTTTTTGAATGGATCGGTTTACCGAACGGTTTTCGATTTTGAACCTCAGCGGTACGCTCGAAAACCGCGGTTTTCGAGCGATTTTTGTCGGTTTTGTGAACCCTGACAGGGACTATACCATCTTAGAAACGCATTGGTTGTGCCATGTGATGTGTAGAAAATATATGAGTCTGCCATCCGGCATAGAAGGCACCGGCGCGTGCGGAATCCTATGGAATGTAATATAGGGACTACTAGAGATCTATACGCGGCGTGTTACGCCGCGGGCGCCGCTCTCCACACGAGAAAATCGAGAATTTTGTTTTTTCCGAAAAAAGAGCTTAAACGTAACAGTAAAAAAAATGAGAAAAAATGTATGTTTTTTTCGGGGAAAAGGATCCCAATGTTTTTTTCCCCGAAAATGGACCTAAATGTAATTTTGATTTTATGGAAAAAGACCCGAGCGTAAGCCTTAAAACGCATAAAGGACCTAAACGTAATATATATTCTTTTTGGGAAAAAGGACCTAATCGTAATTGTTTTTCCCGAAAAAGGATCCGAACGTAATTTTTTTTCTGAAAAAGGTCCTAAGTGTAAATATTTTTCGGCTCGGCTCGCGGCTCGAGCCGCCACGTGGGGGTGCTCCCCATCCAGAAAGTCTTCAGACTTTAGTAGAAAGGATTATATGGTAACTCAAGAGCAGCGGCAGAGCTTGGGCCCAAAATCAGGGTGATCAACACTATAGGAAATGTGAATTAGGCAATCCAGACGTGGCCATTTTCAAGCCTAATCATTAAAAGGAAAATTTTGTTCTTACCACTTTTAATATGCTGCATCTTTATTCTGCCACTGAAAAAAGTTTCTTGTTATACACCCGGAAACAGGTTTTACAGTGGCAGAACCAAGATAGAACACATTAACAGTGGAAAAAAAATCAAAATTTCCAATCATTAAAATAATTTTTTGATGTAATTGCACAATTGTTATGGGGCCAGGTCCATGTCGGCCCCAATGAAACTCTGCCCCTGCTCAAGTTAAAATACTTTTTTAATTGTTACCTTGAAAAGGAGTAACCCATTTTGGTACTCCTCTGTTTCTTTTCATATATAATACATCTAATTTTCTTCATCTTATTGAATTATATAAGTCAGGCATGTTGTTGCCCTCGTTCATCACTCCTTTTTTCCCTACATTCAGCCTTTATTTGTTTGGTCTTTTCTGGAGTTTAAAAGATAAAAAGTCAAAACTTAAACAATAAGTGGCTTTTTAACTGAGTTTACTAAAGTTAAGGTAAAATTACTCACATCTACCACATATAAAAGCGAACAGGTTTAACCTGTCTAGGGGCTTGTTTGTGTTTTGCTTTTGATTCCGGATTCTGGCTCTAAAAGCAAAATAAAAAACAAATGGCCCGATTATAGAATTCGATTCTCACAATCCAACCCATCCATATACACTAAAATTCACAATCTACTTCATATGTGCTTTTGGATTCTAGATTTTGGAGAATCAGCTTCTCTACAACCCTAATCCAGAATCAGCTTTTAGAGAATCCAAAGCTAAAATAAATAGGCCCTAAGCCAAATGGCTGATTTTACACTATTAGCCTGAAGGACTAAACCTAAACAGACAGGGCTTAATTTACCAATAACACTCCAGAAAATATCCCTACTTTCAAAGTAATTTTATAACCTTCTTAATGCATGTGCTCACTCAAAGTAGCACTTTACATGATAATGAACAGTAGAGTTAACATGTGCATAGTGACAATGAACAGGGGAGTTAACACGTGTATATGACATGTGTATAGTCCATCCCGGCAGATTACTGTACCATATTTGAGCTTGCAGGGTACACTGAAAGAGACTCTCGGTGCCTGCCAACAAACATAGTTTGCCTTGTGGTTTTAATGTCAATTTTATCCCATTGAGATGTAAATGAGTATATCGGGGGTGTAATGCAATTAGATTAGCTGATCGTGCGCGGTCTAAATAAGAAAAAATTTGCTGGAACGTGGAAGATTCCCATCTTCAAAAAGGGCGTAAACAATTGAAAACCGAACATTAGCTGAAAATCCCCACAGGTATTCATTCAGTTGCCAAGCCATGCGATGGGTGCGGAAGAGCAACCAGTTGAGCGAATCGGAAGATGAAGGGAAGTAATATGAAAGAGATGCCACGAAAATAAATGAACCTATAAAATTTAATCGAATTAAGCGCCTCAAAAGCAGATACACACAGAACAGAAGCTCAGCCCTCGCTCTCGGGAGCGTTGCCTAATCGCGACAAATACACTGCTGTACGTGTACGGTTATTACCCACCAGTTCTCCCAAAAATAAATAAATGAAAAAACAAATACGCACCATGCATTGCATCAATGAAAACCAGTAGGTGTCATTTTGTTTGCTTTTTTAAAGGCTAGAGACTGTACTGCTACTCCCTCCTTTTCATAACGCAAGGCACATAGTAGTTCTTATTTCTCACGTATAAGATATGCACGTGAATTTAACAATTATCCTCTCATTTCTCCTTATTTATCTTGTCCCTCCCCCTCCCTCCCTCCCTCTCTAGCATTTATGGGTAAATATTGACATTAACTAATCTCTCTTAGAGCCTATACAACAGTAGAGCGACAACTGTTATTTGTATACTTTTGTGTATCATCTAGAGACAAAACTAAAGATAGCAACACTCTCTCTCCTCCCTGTTAGCAAAAATACTATCTGACAAATCTTATAGACAGCTGACATCACACTAGTATATATATGCCCTTAAACCTATAAGCTTCCATGTGTACATGGCCAATTAATCAAATCCACCTATATATTTGGGATAATTCATACTATACCCCTCTAAAGTTTGGCACTTCACATGTCATTTAGACAACGAGTAGTATTTTCTGAAGTACCAACGAGTGGAGTGATATAGTATGAATTATCCCATATATATATTTTGTTGCATTTGCACCTAATTCTCAGCACACATGCAGGGAGCTATATCCATGTGAACCACCATCTTTTGAAAACATAAAACCTTTTTTTAGTATGAGCACCAAATCAACTCAAAAAACTCCCAAAAATTGAAGGTGGCTCTTATTTTATTAAACATCCATTTAAAATTTCAAGTTCAAAATTAATTTGTTGTTGGGAGAAACGGAGTAAATAAATCCCTGACATTTAAAGTAAAAAGAAAATGGAAAGGGCAAAAATAGTATTAACTGTGAATTTTTCTTTTTTAGTCATTCTACCTCGATTTGAGTTTAAACTTGCAATTTTATAGGATGATGTAGTAGTACTCTATAGACTATACCTGCACACTTTTTTTGGTTTTTTTTTATATGATGATTTAGTGCTTAAACTAAGATGTATTTTACATTTTGAAAGACATGACGCATGATTTGCACTAGATGGCCCACACGTGCAGCTATTCCTTATATATATACACTGTCACCAATTCAAACCATCTTTTAATCTGCCACCAAGATGTCCTCACAAAGTCTGCAATACTGGCTGCTGATCTTCATGCATTTCTTGCTGTCATCCAAGACTGCCATGGCTGGAAAGGTCTCGGCAATCATCGTGTTTGGGGACTCGACGGTCGATGCCGGTAACAACAATTACATTCCGACAATCGCCAAGGGCAACTTCCCGCCGTACGGGCGCGACTTCTACGGCGGCGTCGCCACCGGCCGCTTCTCCAACGGCCGCGTAGTCACTGACTTCCTCTCGGAGGCTTTCGGGTTGGCGTCGTCGGTGCCGGCATACCTTGACACCAGCTATACGATAGACCAGCTCGCCACTGGTGTGAGCTTCGCTTCCGGAGGCACCGGGCTGGATGATCTAACTGCAAAAGTCGC
Source organism: Otatea glauca (assembly GCA_036346275.1). NCBI lineage: Eukaryota > Viridiplantae > Streptophyta > Magnoliopsida > Poales > Poaceae > Otatea > Otatea glauca. The sequence goes on along the minus strand of CM070727.1, from coordinate 35,298,783 downwards.
AGTAAGTCACTCTGAATCTTTACTGAATCAGTGAAGCTGACTTGAATTTGTTTGGCAAGATCGTACCACTGAAAATGACGCCACATTTCGAAGGCCTATACTAAAACTGAAATTATGCTCTAACAAAAGGTGACTACAGAAACACATAAAACATTGCAAGTTTAATATTATAATTTTACTGAAATTATGTTTCAATGTTTTGTTCAATTTATTGGAATTGTCGTCTCACAGAATTTGTCCCTTGAGAATATTAAGATCGTAGTTATTGTGCTTTTTACGATCTCTACCCATGATATTAATGATGTGAAAGATGTTGAGGAGTCGTCTTGGGTTCCTAGGTGTTACGAACCTGATAAGTATTTGATAGTCGGGAGAGTTAGAAATAGAGTTTTGACTAGAAATAGCATAGAGTTTGGAATAGGACTGCAAGAAATCGGATCGATTTGAGAAGAACAGAAGTAGATGGGGAGCAAGACTTTTTAGAAAAGAAGAAGGCGAATGCCAATTTCTATTCGGTTCTCCCATTTGGTACAAAGCAAGACATATATACAGCCTTCAATCACACAAACTCTGGCCCACATGCTAGCCACATAGCCAAGATTACAATTGAAAGACTCTTCTTCTTCTCCTAACACATGATCCATTAGGGTACTATCAATGCTCCTATATTAGCAGTTTCTTCAAATATATTATGTAGAGTTAATGTTTATATGAAGAGAATATTAAAGAAGAGAGATAGAAACTATTTATTGCATGAGAAACAGTTTGAGCACTCAAACCAAAGAAAACAAAAATATGCACATCGAAGAGGAGATTTGGATCCAACTTCATTATAGGTCTTACATGATATTTATTTGATGTTCTCTATTTATTTATGCTTTGATATAAAAAGTTGGAGAGGTAGTATCTAGTATTATTATTAATGATATAGATGTTTTTAGGGCATGTACAATAAGATCACGTCAACTAGCTCTTAATCTATACACATCAGCTTTGGTCTATGTAGAGGAGTGAGAAAAAAGTAAAGAGAAGAGAGCTGGCTATTTTATGTACAAGAGAGAAAATATAGTTATTGCACAACATCTAAAGACAACCTTTAGAGACAATTATTATACAAACTGGCTTTTAGCTTACTATTAGCTAGTAGTTGGCTTTGCTATTATACTTGCTCTTAGAAATAATTATTGAATATTAAGAGTGTCCTTAGACACTGCTATCCTATGTACTACCTGACACTGGTTCCCTTCCCGATGCTAGTGAGAGAGCCCGGTGCGGCTCCCGTTATTGCTTGGAAAAAATGGACCTTACGAAGTTTTTTTATTCATTTGTAAATGGGCAAACCTAGTGACTTTTAATACGTAAACTGGCCCACCCAAACAGTTTTTGTGGCGCAGTGAGTAATATTTGGGGGCCATCTTTTACATAATTTTTATTTTAAAGAATACAATTTTTTATTCAAATTGTAAAAATATACGTCGATCTCAAAAATTACAAAAATATACTTTTGTCGTCCATGGGGCGATCGCCCCATACACGGGCGATCGGTGCGGCTTTCAATGCACGATATTTTCTCTGTCTACGGTCAATTCCTAAAAAAATCATAACTTTTTCATATGATGTCGGATGGAGATGAACTTTATATGAAAATTGTAGCGCTCGACGGGATCTACAACTTTTGTATACAAATGTTTTTCATTGGAATCCATTTAGATAGCCAAAAACAGGATAGAAGTGTCAGATCTAAAAACAGATCTGTTTTTAGATCTTAACATTCTATCCCATTTTTGACTATCTAAATGGATTCAAATTGAGAAAGTTTGTATACAAAAGTTGTAGATCCCGTCGAGAGCTATAATTTTCATATAAAGTTTATCTCCATCGGACATCATATGAAAAAGTTATGATTTTCTTTAGAAACTGACCGCAGATAGAGGAAATATCACGTGTTCAGAGTAGCACCGATCGCCTGTATATGGGGCGATCGCCCCATATACGGGTGACAAAAATATGTTTTTGTAATTTTTTGAGATGGACATATATTTTTGCAATTTCAATAAAAAATTATATTATTTAAAATAAAAATTCATCTTTTACATAGGTTTGATGCTCGAAACTGGGCTTTCAAGCATATATGCCCTCAAAGAAGACAACAGAGTCATGGTTCCAAATCTTGTTTTCAGTTGAAATCTTTGAGGTGGTTAGAATCCGAAATTTCACCGAGATATCAAATTTTCCGATAAAATCCGGATGAAATACAAAAAAAATAATTCAAATCCGGTTTTTTTGCATCGAAGATTCTGAGATTTTGCCCGGAATTGCCGAAATCTCGACGAGATTTGCCGAGATTTCAGTGAAACTGAACCGAGCGAAAAATGGTTTAAACGACCGCAAAATATTTTTAAATTTTTTGTGGAGGATTCTAACATTCAAAGAAAGTTCAGAGAGTGCTAGTGTCTTGATAGAACGCTGACCAGCAAATTTGAACCGAATGAAAAATGAAACAAACCATGTTAGAAAATTTTTATTTTTTTGAATGTTTATGATGTATCACTAATGTTCCCATAAAGTTTTTAGATGATGATCAAGCTTCAGGAATGTTTAAAAATTCGGACAGTGCTTTTATCCTGATAAAAGCCTTATCGGCAAACTTCAACCAAATGAAAAATGATTCAAAACACGTTAGAAAATTTTGAATTTTTTTTGGATGGTCCTGATGTATCATAAATATTTCTATAAAATTTCAGATGGTGATGAAGCTTAAAGCATTTTCAAAAAATTTGACTGTTCTACGTTCTGCTAAAAGCCTAATGATCAATGCATAGATTTGCTTGAACAACCAAAAAATGGTTATAATTTTTGAAACTTTTAGGTAAGGGTTCTAAGGAAATTCTTAAGCTCTCATAAAAAATTTGGATCATTATCACACAACAGTAAATTTATAAAATTCTCATAATGGTACTATACCATTTGTGTTACTTGTGTTTTTGATTTTTAAAGATCATAAATGAAGTTCAATTCATCCATAGATTTGATTGAGCTAACAAATAAAGTTTAAATTTTTTTAAAATTTTATATAAAGGGTTATTAGGAAATTTTTAAGATTACCTAAAAATTTTGGATCATGAAAACACTCGAATAAATTTATACAATTCTGACAAGGTTACTGCCTAAGTTTTGTTCATTCTGTTTTTGATTTTCTAAAGATAACAAATTAAGTTCAATTATTTTGAAAAAATTTCAGTATGATCCTAAACTTATAAATATAGTTCCATAAATTTTTTAGAGCATGATCAAGTTTGTAAAAATTTATAAAAATCTGAAAACGTTTCTGCTAAAATTCTATATCATCTCAAAAATTCAGTTTTCAACAAATTTTCATAAAAGATGACTTTCTTAAGGCTAATTGGGCCGAATCCAGTAAAAAAAAAGTCAAATTCTCGTAAATTACCCAAGATTTGGCAAAATCTCTCCGAGATTTTTTTGAGATATTGTAGCAATTAGTTTTTTTTTCAAATTTCTTTTATCCGATCAGGATTTTGCATCCCTTCCCCCGCCGGAATCCAAGATCTTCCGAAATCTCACCGGTTGTTGGAACCTCGTTGATAGAGTATATTAGTGTAAAAGAGATAAAATAGTATTAAATCAACATACACGCAGTATATTCCAGAACAAAAGCCAAAAGCCAATATGCTTCATAAAATCAAACGTGGGAGCAGTTTGTAACCTTGACTTGAAAAGCATAGGTTATCTAGCTCCTTAAGATCTTCCATTAGATTTTCGTTGTCATGTTTCTCGAAAATATCTTTTTAATCGCTATGGCAGCCAATAAATCAATTTCCTTTCCTCTGTCATACGTTTACAGTACTATACTGTGCTACAATTCCTTTCTTTGAAGCGGATAGCCCTACGTTTCATTATTGAGAGGAGTACTAAACAGTATGCTACATTTTTGCTTTTTCCAGAGGGCATAACTAGTATTGCCTGAGACTAGCCAATAAATAGAAAAAGGATTTATTGTGGGAATACTTATCACATACTGTTTTTAATTAAAAACCGTCTGTGATATAATGATGTAACAGACGGTTTCAAACTAAAACCGTCTGTGATATCATAACACCACAGACGGTACCAGTTAAAAATCGTCTGTGATGTTAGTATATCATAGACGGTCCTAGTTAAAAACCGTCTGTGATATCGTAACATCACAAACGGTACCAGTTGAAAACCGTCTATGATGTTATGATATCATAGACGATTTCAAACTAAAACCGTTTGTGATATCTTCTATCATAGACGGTTTAGCCGTAACATCATTGACACATGGTTATAGACAGTTTGAAAAACCCGTCTATGATAACGGTTCCGAATCGTCTGTGATGACCTTTTCTGTAGTAGTGATGCTTGGTTTTACTCTTTATGTAGACTACTAAGTAATTACAGACAAGATTTGTCATGTCCACTTCAAAAAATCAATCTGTTTTAGAAAGGCAAAGTATGATATTTTGGCAGAAAGCCAACACAAAGGGAAGTAATGACTATTTAAACAATAACTTTTTTTGTTTGAGAACTGAACTGGTACGTGCTGGAAAAGAAATTTTTCACAGGTTAATTACAAATTAGAATGAGAAATGATAAAAATATTCCGACTTTATCATCTATTGTTTCTCCTTACAGCGGTCAAGTTTGAACTTGAGATTTTAAAGTTTAGTGATGTAATTTCGTTTTCCAAACCAACATGGTTTTTTGCATGTTTTTAGCAAATAAGTGGCTTATACTGGATATTTCCCCTTGGTCTAATAACTATCGTAGTAATTGATCCATTAGCATTTTGCTAAATATGTTTACTTAAATAATAGGGAACGATAATATATACCATATATATTGATTAAAAGTTACTTGTGTGATCACCTTAATTAATTACTTCAATGTATACATGCGAGTAACTTTTCCACTTTAACCCTATCTTATTGAATTGCAGTCAGTGATTCCCTTGAGTCAGCAGCTAGAGTATTTCAAGGAGTACAAGGACAGGGTGAAGCTCGCCAAGGGCGAGGCTGTGGCCGACGAGATCATCGCCGAGGCGCTCTACATCTTCAGCATCGGCACCAACGATTTCATCGTGAACTACTTCGTCCTGCCTCTCCGGCGCGCCGAGTACACTACCGCAGAGTACGTCACCTACCTCGTCGGCCTCGCCGAGGATGCTGTCCGCGACGCCTACGAGCTCGGCGCGCGCAAGATCGAGTTCACCGGCCTCGCGCCGTTCGGGTGCGTGCCGAGCGAGAGGACGCTGAACCACGACGCGCCCGGCGAGTGCAACGAGGAGCACAACCAGGCGGCCCTGAGGTTCAATGCCGAGCTGCAGGAGGCCATCAGCAAGCTCAACGGCGAGCTTGCCGGTGCGCATGTGGTGTACGCGGAGACGTACAGCGTGGTGTCCGCCATTGTTGCCAACCCGTCGGATTACGGTTAGCGATCGATCTTGAAGTGTTTTTTGTCTTAGAAAATCACTTGCTTACTACCATGAGCCCATGATATCATGTTATATAGACCAGTGGGGTTGTCAATGGCTAACCGTATCACGTACGATTAGTAACAAAGAAAAAAAGGTGCTCGTAGGATAAGTTAATCGAGTATACATAGTGTTAAAGCCAATTTTCTTACTCTACTTTCTTTTTTATGATGATCAGGTTTCGAGAATATAGCGCAAGGTTGCTGTGGCACCGGACTTATTGAGACATCAGTCCTTTGCGGCCTGGACGAACCATTGACATGTCAAGATGCTGATAAGTATGTGTTCTTCGATTCAGTCCATCCTTCGGAGAGGACATACAAGATTGTAGCCAACGAAATTTTGAATACTGCGTTACAAGTATTCATATGACATTTTTGTACTGAGGTTTATATATAGATGGCTTTATCATTTAACATATATTAAATATATATGCAAGTTAACTAGATCTTTAGTGTCTTTTTCACATCAAAAGTTGGTGAGCGCCTTCACTCAGCAAATTAAGGGCTAGGTTGCCCTAGCTCTGGCTCCGGGGCTTCTCAGAAGAAGTTGGAGCAGCCAAACATGACAAGCTCTCCAAGGAATCTTGGAGCGGGATATAGGAGAAGCCGAAGCTTTGTTTTCTACTACGACATGCAGCTAACCCTCAGCCAACGAATTTGTTTTTAAATAATCCAAAAACAAATTACAGAAATAATATGCCAATTTTTTTTGCAGAGATGGACCTTTGTCACCATTTTAAATGGTGATATGCTGATGTGGCCGCCACGTAGGCTCTTTACCACCATTTGAACTGACGACAGACACTCTATCGCCGTTCGAACTAGCGATAAGTTTTGACTGGCGATAGATACTCTGTCGTTGTTTGAACTGGTGACAGAGCTGTTCATTTTTTGAAGCAAAGACCTTTTTTGTTGCTTTATGGTGGAATTCATTGTAAGCATATATAATAAAGTGGGACATTTATTGTTTGGACAAAGTGGAGTAAATAGGAAAATCCCCCATTACATAGACATAGAAAACAACAAAAGAGATATGGCACATACAGTTTGGTTCGTTGTCAGTGTTAGACTTGCTACTTGTACGGTACAAATGGCGACACGGGCAAATCATGAATGAAAACTACAGTTGAGATACATATGCGCCTTTTTGAATTGGAAAGAAGTCATGCTTGCTGTCGTAGATGCTATATGGAAGGATCTATCGGTGTCTTCCCCTTTGATTTCGTGAGGCTTAGGGCATTGGCTTTCTTCCAATTACTCCCACAGACATACCCTCAACAATCTTCAAGGGTGATATTAGGCTCCTCTTGGAAGTGAGCCATGTCAGCTTTCTCCTTCATCTTCTTTTGATATGTGCTAGGAGATCATCACGGGCCTTCTAGAAGTGCGCTTCGTTTATGGTGGCATGGCGGGTGCTTTGCTTTGTCTTCCGCGTCTGAGGCAAAGGTTTACAACAGATGTATCGCTCGAGCACAACTAGTTAGTGCAGCCACATTTTGCGCTCAACGAAGGCCATATCATACTTGTCTGGCCCATCGATCCATTGGAAGAAGTGGTAGTTGTGCTCTTCCCGAGATTATGCGTGGATGAAGTTAGAGGTACGGGTAATGCAACATGCATTGCGGAATGTACATGCGTGTCATTAACTCACATCGAGCTCCTTGCACATGTAGTAAGCCCGGCTGGCAGTGTCTTGATGTCTGCACTATATGATCTACGCCGGAGTACCGTAGTCGCAGCTAGGCTAGAGAAACTCTGGGGGCACAGGTGCATCCTTGCAGTAAACATTTGGGTAGGTTTCCGCCTTCTCGGTTTTCCACTTCCGCTTCTTAAGAATCACTGCGTAGTCCGACATCGTCAACCCCAGTGGTGTAGGGGAGTGTTGGGTGTGGCGGTGGCACGGATGGATTGTTGGCTATGGAGGTTGGCCTGATGAAGAAGTGTTGATTGTGGTCGTATACTGCCGCCGTTTTTACAGGAAATTTTTTGTTACTGGTTCGTCGTAAATATTATGTGTGTGTGTATGTGGGGGGGGGGGGTTATCTGCGATAGTGTGTTGTCAATTCGGTCTGACAAAGCTGGTCGCTGTGTGTTGTCAAGTTGGTTTGATGCTGGTGGTGACAGTCTATTCGGTTTGACAAAGTAGGTGCTAGTGTGTTATCAACTCGGGCTAATAAAGCAACGCGCGGTGTGTTATCAAATCTGTGTCACAAAGTAGATAACACTGCATTATCAAATCAGATTGATAAAGCAGTGGACAGTGTGGTCAATTTGCTCTGATAAAGCATGTGCAACTTTGCCGTCACTTTGGCCTAATAAAGCAAGTAGCAGTGTGTTGCTAGTTCGAACTGATAAAGCCGGTGGCAATGTATTGGTAGTGGTACGGTTTGTAGTAGTTATTAGTAAGAAATTTCTAACAGGATGTAATGGAACGATAAACGATGAAGAAATATTTAGAACACAGGGCATGTAAACAAAGTTGTCCACATAAGAATACAGTGATGAATGGAGCAAAAAAACACTAGCCACGATTTCTCCGCAGTGCAGCACCTCGTGTGGTCCCAGGCTTGACCCGACGCTGTAGAAGTCCAGATGGATACATCAATTGGTCGGGTGGAACTCATCAAGTGCTCCTAGCTGGACGAATTGGTGCCGATGGAGTAACAATGGTAGGGTCGACTGACTAGCTCGGCCTTGGTTCATCGAAGAGCTGCGAGGAACAAAGCACTACACCTATGGACTACTACAAGGGGGTCAATGATCCAATCATTGATGATGGCATCATCATAAACCTCAGTGTCTCCCGTGTCCGTTGTGCAATACATCGTCATTATGGTGTACATCATGGGCTATAGAAGAAATACATGACAATATTCAAGTGACTTAACGAATTCTAGGAGAGAATGCTATGTATGAAATAGTACCGCAAAATATACCTAGAAACATGTGGGTGTAGAGTGTGAGACACTGCCAACTGGAGCCCCTGGGCACTTCTAGAGGAGGAGGGGTGTGCGCATACGATGTCCTAGCTATGTTATGATGGCCATTTCGACCACGTATCGACAAGGAATATACTGGAGCGTGAGCACATCGTCCTTCCTAGGCGTCTTGCACGATGTAAGCTAGACTATGTGCCTAGTCTTGTCCCACAAACTATACAACACCACTCTGAGTTGATCCATAGTAACCTCCAATGTGTCCTCGAGGCTGACTTGAGACGTAAGGTAGATAGCCTCCTCATAGGCCTCCCTGGCAATGTCGTTCTGCGTGCAAATTAAAATATGTTCTAATGAAAGCAATCGTAAACATTGTACGAATTGTAAATTGTAGGACATTTTGACTGTTTTACTCACTGGACAATGAAAAGCGGAGTCTGTTGGGTAGGGTACTTGTCACCCATCGTAGCAACGTGCCTTGGAGGGTCATCCATGACACGTATGACTCGAGCGGGTGCTCGTGTGCTGTACTAGTCGATGTACTGATGGTACGTCCCATGGTCGTACGGTGCAACATCGTCATGGACATCCTCCAATGCATGTGACCACTGTTGAGCATGAGTCTGCATGCGTTGTGCCCAACCTCCATGTCCCGTGACACCCTTCCGTGTGTGCTTACAAAAAAGATTGATATATAGACCTTAGTTCAGGAATAGAACGTCTGCTGGATTGGAACATCAAGTAGAGGACAACTCACCCGTGGATGTGCAGTGTGACAACATCACTGGTGGGGACCGGGAAGAGCTGTTGGAGTCCAAATTGACACATGACTCGGTGAACAGCATACGTCTCGATGAACACATAGTACACCAAGTGGCAACAAGTGAGCGTGAAGGCTAGTCACCACACTCGGAAAATAACCTAGTTGGACCCCTTCTGCACCCATCTGCTGGACCCCTTCTGCACCCATCTTTTGAACCCCTTCTCCATAATGTTTTTAAAATGTACTCGCTCATCTATACCTGTTGAGCATTTCCTCAAATTGTTATTATGTACGACGTAATGTCATTCTATTAACCAATACATAATAACCCTAATGAATTCTAAAGTTAACTGCTCCGTTATACCTACGTATCACAAAAAACTACTCTATAGTCAACAAATATGCTAACTCTGTCTATAAATTCTATTTTCCAATTCCATACTCTCTATTATAATTTTCATAATTTGTCCTGACCTATCCGCTCCATCCTCAAACATACCTACACAACTACGTATGTACACAATATTACTAATCTACGCAACTAAATAACTACATATCTATATAACTACATACCTACACATTTAATTATGTCGGTCGCTAACCTACCATGTAGGCTCAACATAATTCAAACAATAGAAGTTCTAACCTGAATTTTTTTAGTAAATTCCTCCTCCTCTTCCCCTCAGCTTCCTCTTCCTCATCTCATCTTCTTCTTCCCCTTCCCCTTCATCCTCCTCCTCTGATCTCCTTCCCTCACCTCTTCGATCTTCTCTCCCTCTCTTCTTCTCTTTTCTTCCCTTCCTCTCTTCTCTTTTCTTCTCTTTGGCTTTTTTGGATCTGGGGCGTCTGGTCCCCACTCGGTCACACGAGGCCTTAAAGCCATCCTTTTATTGCCAATTGAAATGACGATAAAGGGGGGTGTTCCTCTGTACAGCTAACCTAGTCGACTGTGTGGACAGCCCTGTCACTGTTTGAAAAGGCTACAGAGCTTTGTCACCATTTGGAATAGCGACAGAGGCTCTGTCGCTATTTCAAACAGTCATAGACGTCCATTTCTGTCATTTTTTGGCATATTATTTCTATTATTTTTTGTATTATTTACAAAACCATGCTCGTGGAGTGCGAAAGGTGGCCAACGCCTCCGGAGCTCGGCCAATCACGAGAGTAGTGTAGCCTAACGAGGCAGGGTGGCTTTCGTGCTACCTAGGTGTGGTAGTAAGCTCCTCCCATGCTTGCCCAAGCTGCCGCGATGCTGGCCACTTTCCGCTCTCTTTGGGTACGGCCGCGCTTTCCGTGGTAGGAGGGAGGACCAAATTTGCAAATATATGCTCGTGGAGCTAGATTTGCAAAAAAAGGTATGTGGAGCTAGATACGCAATGATTTTCGAAATGTTTGACTCGCTCACTCATTGTTGCTAGCCAATGCACATGAGTACAACTGTATCTGACATCTCAAATAGAGAAGTCGGTGATGAGTGTTGTTTGCACCAGATTTTGGCAAGGCATGATGAAATTGTCAGGCTAAGGATCAGGAGGATTTTGGCCAATATCAGATATAGAAAAAAGGTTTAAGTTTGGAATATGACCGATATTTATCTAAAAATGGGAGTAGTTATTCGAGTTAAGGCCGACACGGATCATGACAATTAGCGTGTTGGAGATGGACACGGTCGATCGATAGCTATAAAAGATGGCCATGGACGAGCAAGGAAAACAACACAATCAACCCAATAAATCACATTTAATCTTTTGTTTTCTCATCGACTAGGAGTAGCTTCTATAATTTAGAATCTTTGTAATTCGATCCTGATCAATAAAGTTGCGCATCGCCGATTGTTGATCTTCATCAATTACGCCGATTTGATATGTGTAGCTGTAAGATCGAGGACGCTGACTAGAGGGGGGTGAATAGGCGGTTTCAAAATTTTCTTCTACAATTAATTAAAAACTCTCCTAAGTACCCTTATGTCAAAACCTAAATAATAAAAGATGCGAAAGCGATAAACTGGGGTTTTGATAATTAAAGCCTAAGTCAACTAGGCTCACTAAGTGCACTAGCTAATTATGTCTCTAACAATAAATTACAATCCTAAAGACAAGCAAGCAATTTAATTTTAGGAATGTAAATTGCAACAATGTAAATAAGGAATTGCAAGCATACACAAGGAGACACAATACTTTTTACTGTGGTATTCGGAGACTCACCGGTCTCCCCTATTCCACATTTGAGGTAAGCCCAAACTGCTTTGGACCGACTCCACGAATTGAGCACCTGCCTCGATTCCACTAGTGGTAGCTCTTTCCCCCTCTGGGTAGGCGAGCTCTGACCTTCACAACTTTGCCGGGCCTTCTCACAATCTCCTTGAGAGGGTCACCGTGCACGACGCCTCCACATGCCATCTAGTTGTCGGCAAACACCAAGAGTAACAAGTCAAGCCCTCTAGCTTGAGCTCCACCAAATACAACACATGTACAATGGTTACCACCGAGTGCAACACATGCACAAGGCTTCCCTCAAGTGCAACACATGCACAAGAGGCTTTCAATCCTCTCCTAATTGCAACACATGCAATTAGAGCTCACTCTTAGCTCAAAAACCAAATTGAAGAGGGCAACACATGCACAACTCAACCACAAAGAGCAATGAACCCTCCAAAACCCCAGCAACTCCCAAATGCCAGCCCCCAAAGCTTCTTATATAGCCTCCACAAGAAAAACTAGCTATTGGGTGCAAAATGCGCAAAAATGCCTAGGAAACCCGGTCATACCGCCCTAAGGCCGGTATGATCGCCCCTCAGAGGCCAACGGCTAAAAAACTAGCCGTTACTTAGAAAATCCGGTCATACCGGAGGTGGTCCGGCCATACCGGACCCCAAAAATTGCATACCCCTTCTCTGAAAAAAATGAACTGAAGTGACCGGGTCATACCGCCGCCCAGTATGACCGAAGAGGGTCAGGTCATACTGCTGGTCAGTATGACCGGAGTCACCCCGGTCATACCACTGCTACAGCTATGAAAAAAGCTCATAACCTGTGAAATAAACCGAGAACCTATGAAATCAATCCTCTAGCAATGTAAGGATCAACACATGATCCCAACACTTTGCAAAACATATTTACAAATGGCAACACATGCTCTAGGATTGAAATCATAACCTCTAGCTTATTTGTAAAACACATTTGCAAATAACAAATCAACATTTTGCAAAAACACATTTGCAGACACAAGTCATAAACTTTACTTATCCTTGTGATGATCAATACATAATCAAATCACAAGCTAAAACACTGATGCATGAGCTCTCACCTTTTGCAACACATGCAAAACTTAGCTCCATGCAAAAACCACATAAACAAAATTACATGAGCTATCTCCCTTTTGCAACACATGCAAATCCATAGCTCCATGCAAAAACCAAATTGATTAAGATTCAATAAGAAGCAAGCATGAGCTCGCTTATTTGCAATACATGCAAATACTTAGCTCATGCAAGAACCAACCAAGAGAGTGAGCTAGACTGATCCGGATTGAGTTCATCAACACATGATGAAGCTCAAGCTATAAGACTGACCCCTCTTAATAGTACGGCAAACTACACTAGCAACCCGATCTCTCATCCCAACAATAATTTTGACTTTTGATCAAAGAGGCTCATATAAGGGGATATGCACGCATATGGTTTTCAACATCATTCCAAAAAGTAACAAATGAAGCAAATGAGAAGATACTTGATTGAAATTGGTATGTATGAGTTTAAAATACCATTTTGAACCAAGATATGCCCAAGAATCCGGTCCAAGAGGTGAAACTCACAAAATGCTAGAATATGACCAATATAGGTCAATAGAAGTTTTTGGGTGAGTTTCAAAATCAAATAACTTTTGATAGGTTAGTCTTTTGAAAATCTTTTGAATACGAGAATTGTTAAGAATGACCAGTCTAGGATTTTCGTTTTGAAATTATTCTCAAAATAATTTTACAATTTATTCTATGAAAATTATAAGTTTAAACCCAAAACAAGATGCTAGTAACTAACTTTTGGGCTAAAAACTCATTTTCTTTTGAAGTTATTTTTTGTAAAGACAAAACCTTTGGAAAACACTTTAAAATCATTTGTATACATTTTGCAACTAGTTTTTCACAAGATTAGAAATAGTTACAAAATTTTTTACTTTGAGCTAAATAGCTTGTTTTTGAAAATTTATTAGCACTTATATGAATATGGGCACACATAGGGATGTGATATACATGGTTATGATTTAGCACTCCCCCTTAATGTGCCACAACCCAACTTACTCAAGATTACAATACAAATGATTAAGAAGCATGAGCAAGAACATGAACAAGTAATTTATATTGATTTTCATTATAATGCAATATAACCTACACAAGGCTATAAGCTAAAATTATCAATTTAAATATTTGTTACCGAGATGGCCTTGGCTCAAGATGTGAAGGGTTGTCCTCATGCTTGGCTCCATTTTGCAAATGATGAAGTCTTTTTCCCTTTTTGACGAAGCCAAGCGTCCAATGCCTCTCCAACTACCTAATAATCTTTTAGGCACTTGTTGGTATCCAATTTTGGTTGGGTCCAAGAATATTAGTCACGAGAGATTTAAGGACCCAAATGACCCTAACATTAACAGTATTAGGTGAACTAACATGAATAGCAAATGGTTTGCCATTGTTATTCCTCCTAAGTGAATTATTGGTATTGCATTGAGGAGGCTTAGGAGTTTTAGCAAGTTTAGCAAACCCATTTATAGTTTTACTCTTTCTAAGCACAGATAGTCATTATTATGCAAGGGCTTAGAGGATCTATCATATCTAGCAAATGTTCTGCTATTGTTGTTTCTCCTAAGAAATTTATTTGCATTGCTTTGAATGGGCTTAGGAGTTCTAACAACTTTAGCAAACACATTTCTATATTTATTTTTCCTAAGCAAATGATTATCATTATTTTGCATAGATTTAGGAGAATTGACAAACTTGTCAAACATATTACCACTTTTGTCCTTCCTAAGCAAATAATGACCATTAACAATAATAGGCTTAGAAATGTTACCTAAGGGACAATCCTTACCGAAATGTCCCTTTTCCCGGTAAGCAAAGCACTTGATGGTCTTCGAGTGTCTTCTGTTGTGCCTTGTCTTGCTATTCTCCTTCTTCTTGGAGATGTAGCCAACCCCGCTCTTGTCTTGCAAGACCCGTTGCTTGCTTAGAATGTCGTCGAGGGTGACCTTTCTTTGATAGCACTTCTTCAAGTCACTTGTCAATTGAGTGACTTGAGCCTTGAGCTCTTTATTCTCCTCTACAAGATTAGTCTCTAAACATATAGAAGAATTTGAAGCATTTTCAATAGAGCAACAAGGCATATCATTGCTAGAGGTGGACATATCATCAAATAAATTACATGTAATTCCTACGTCCACCCTAGGCTTAGTGATTTCGTTGAGAAAGAGAGATTCATGGTTTTCTTTAAGCACATTATAATCATTTTGAAGTGAGTTATGCTCAAGCTTCAAAATCTTATATTTATCTTTTTCCTTCCCAAGATAATCATTGAGCTCCTCTAACATATTCATTAACTCATCATAAGAGGGCTCATCATCCTCATCGTCACTTACCTCAATTTTAACTTTAGCCATGAAGCAATGAGTTGATGATGAAAGAATTTGATGCTCATCGTCGCTTGAGGCGGAGGTTGAGGTTTCTTCGTCACTACAGGTAGAAGTGGAGGATTCTTCTACCAGAATGCATTCAACAATGCAATCTTCATTGGTTGATGTGGATGAACCATGTATTTTTTGAATTTTGACCTACATCTCATGAGCGCTCTTGAGATTGCAAATTTTGTTGAACACATCTACGCTCACAATACTAAATAAAACATTAGTTGCTTGAGCGTCGAGATGTAGTCATTTCTCTTTTCCTTTAGTTGGACCAAATTCATTCAACCGAAGAGAAAAGCCCACATCTACGATCCACCATATTTGAGGGTCATGGATTTAAAATGAGAAATCATAAATAATTTTCATGAAGCATAATTTGATCCATCAAAAATATGTGAATCGATGTAGTGCACTAAACCACCAGTCGCCATCCTTACTCTCTAGGTGGCAAAGCCTAATAAATGAGAGACCAAGCTCTCATACCACTTGTAAGATCGAGGACACCGACTAGAGGGTGAATAGGCGGCTTTAACAATTTCTCCTACATTTAATTAAAATCTCGCCTAAGTACCCTTATATCAAAACCTAAATAATAAAAGATGCGGAAACAATAAACTACGGTTTTGACAATTAACGCCTAAGTCAACTAGGCTCACTAAGTGCACTAGCTAATTATGTCCCTAACAATAAATTACAATCCTAAAGACAAGCAAGCAATTTAATTCTAGGAATGTAAATTGCAACAATGTAAATAAGGAATTGCAAGCATACACAAGGAGACACAATACTTTTAACGTGGTGTTCGGAGACTTGCCGGTCTCCCATAATCCACGTTTGTGGCAAGCCCAAACCGTTTTCGACCAGCTCCACGAATTGAGCACCCGCCTCGATTCCACTTGTGGTCGCTCTTTCCTCTCCGGGTAGGTGAGCTCCGACCATCACAACTTTGTTGGGCCTTCTCACAATCTCATTGAGAGGGTCACCACGCACGACGTCTTCACACGCCATCTAGGGTTCGACAAAGACCAAGAGTAACAAGTCAAACCCTCTAGCTTGAGCTCCACCAAGTACAACACATTTACAATGGTGACCACCGAGTGCAACACATGCACAAGGCTTCCCTCAAGTGCAACACATGCACCAGAGGCTCTCAATCCTCTCCTAATTACAACAGATGCAATTAGAGCTCACTTTTAGCTCAAAAACCAAATTGGAGAGTGCAACACATGCACAACTCAACCACAAAGAGAAATGAACCCTCCAAAACCCCATCAACTCCCAAATGCCTGCCCCCAATGCTTCTTATATAGCCTCCACAAGAAAACTAGTGTTGGGGGGCAATGATGTGAAGTTGTGTCCCGATCTTTCGATGAGAGCGATAACTGGTGGAACGGACTTTGATGATCCAACTGCAACGTGTGATGACGATGTGCCTTAGCTATCGCTAAACCAACTCCGGAGTGTTATTGATCTTGCCGTGGGCACGATCAACCTGAACACGAGGTTCAATTCCTGCAAGCAACCGAAGAACAAGCAAGAACAATAGTAAAAGCAATATGAAATTGCAAATAAGAGTGTAAGGCAAAATCAAGGTGGGGTTCTATTGAGGATCTTGACAAGGTGGCTGTCCAGCACAACTTGAAGAAACAAAGTTTGCACATGGCTAAACTAATGAAACAAAACCCAAGTGTCTAAAGCAGCGGCTACTAAGTTTATAAGAGGGATGGATATGAGAGGGATGTCCTAGGGTTGTGTGCAGCCAAGGGAGGTGCACACAACTTGGGCTTGGGCCCCCACGCGCTTACAAGGCCCGAAACAGCCCAAAACAGTATTGTAGTGTATTGTTTTGATGATTTCGACTGATCCAAGATGAATCTAGAGCTGGGATTAGATCCATTGGAAATATCTCGTTGTAAGCTTTCAATCAAGTCCATGATTACCCAAATCGGAGTCTGTATGCAAAAGTTATTCATATTTGAAGTCGGTGCTGTCCCAGGAGGCCGAATTGGATTCCAGAATGTGATGGATTTAACCTCTGTCTCTTCTTGGCCCATGGATGACGTGTTGGAGTTGGCACAACCAAATGTGGTCATATCCGCAGTAGTGATGTCCTCATCATCCTCCCTTTCTTGAATTTGAGTCATCCTCGACTCATGCTCAGCTTTTAGCTTGTCCTCAACAAAAAATATTCTGATCTGAAAATCATCCACAAAGCTCAATATTTCTTTCCAACATATAAAGGCATGTTGAAAGCTAGCACTCTTGGATGCTTCCTCCCCTCTGTGAAGGAAAGCCATCCTAGTAGATGTAGACGAAGCAGAGGATGCCATGAAGTGTCGCCAAACTGATATAGCGTTGTTCATATCTAGGATGAGCATAGTCTCATCATTCTCCCTTTCTTGAATTGGAGTCGTCCTCGACTCCATCACATTATCCTGCAAAATGTTAGTAGCGACAAAGAGTAAAGCAACATGCATATCTTTTATGATCAAATCAATGGTTCGTGAATCACAATCACCCAAACACTCCCTCTCTTGAAAACTATCATATAGGCTATAAACGAAAGTAGGAGTACTTGATATGATTTTAAAATATCAAACTGATCACATTGTTGCATAGGAAGTAGAGGTTTCAGATCTGAACAAATGTATACTCTATGCACTTTGTATTCTCCTTTATCATTATGTTTGCCAACAAAATGAAAAATATTTCGTGATAACAATGGCAAATCAGAATGTACAAAAATCTTCTCCTTGAAACTATCCAGATCACACAGAACATCAAATTCAATATAACCTAAAGTATTTAAAGAAGACATCAATTTAAGGTCATCTTCTTCATTGGCAATGTGAATAACATGTTTGTGTTCAGCGCAAGTGTTTAGTTCAAATATAAATATTTCATGTTCATTCACTAGTTGTGGCGTGGATATAAGTGAAGCATTATCACACAACTCTTCTTTACCACCAGGAATAGCAAGCAAATCAGTAATGGGTTCCATTAATAGTTGCTCTACGATAGCATGATTCATGGACAATTTTATCTCTTCAAAATGATTTTCACTATGTATACACTCCATACCTTTACATTACCTTTTAAATCATTCTCAGTGGTTGTAGGTGCAACTTCAATTTCCAACTCTTCATATACGTATGGAGCAGCAAATATCTCCTCTTTCTCCACATTTTCTTCTTCATCTTTCTAATGATGGAGTTCACTTTTTTTGCAAAATGTTAGCTACAATAGAAAGTGCAACAATGGGCACCTCAAATGAAGTTAAAGGCTCTTTCAAAGATTCAGTAAGCATGTTTTCAGCTCTACAAGCACATTTAATCAATTATGAAAGACAACTATATGTTTCATCAACAAGAACATCTTGAATTTCATGATTAAGTCCACGTATGAACCTAAGCTCAGTAGCTTCTTCACATTCTTGTAAACCACAACACAACAAATAATTTTGCAAATCATGGAAGTATTCTATAACAATATTAAAACCTTGTTTTAAGTGTTGAAGTTTAGTAAGCAAATATTTAGCATCATATTCAAGAAGATAATCATTTCTCATAAGTCTTTTCATGGCATTCCAAGTTTTAGGTTTTTTATCATGTCTAGATATATGCTTCTACCAATATATTGCACCTGACGTTAACACTTCAACTACGGCACTAATCTTTTGGTTTTCAGATAAGTTATAGTTTGCAAATTCTTTGTCTACCGCAATCTCCCAATTAATATATGCATTAGGATGGAACTTTCCACCAAAAGGAGGCAATTCAAACTTGATTTTACCTTGTTTATCATCAGTTGATGAACCCGTGGCGATGTGTGGTGGGGCGACCGAGGCAGCGGGTCCATGCTGGGAAGCCGAGGCAACAATGGGAACCCGTTGTGCATGTAGTACACCATTGTTGTTGCTTAGGAGACGAGGCGAAGGACTAGAAGTTCTAGGGGCAACAGCTGCAAGCATATCAAGTCTAGACAAAATAGTAGCAAGGATAGTGTTAGCAACTCCCTGAGCAGTCTCGATGGACCGGAGACGGTCTTCTTGCAGCGACATTCGCTCATTAGTGAGTCGTACATTGCTCTTCGTGCGTGGAGAATGATGCAGTGAACTCTTGTCACCTGACATAGTTAGTAGCAAAAAGGGAAACACAAAGTTTTATGTAATTCCCTATCAACTACTAGGAAGTGGAGAAAAGTCGCTCAACTCTCAAGCCTTAATCAAAGCTCTTACAAGTTCTTATCATGCTGCAGGAGTTATCGGCCGTTGGCGGTGTCAAAAGTTCTCCCAAGCTTGGATAAAGCGATTGCCAAGGGACTGAACAAACGTACGAGCGTAGAATATGTGGAGCTGGGTAGGATATACTTTTTTCCTATACAATATGATAATTCTAGTTATTGTAATGATAAGTAATGACCCAAACTATAATTCACAAGTCCTAGTTGCCGATCTCAAAGATATAAGCGAATTTCAAGGCAACTCACACGCAAAGATGATGGTAGTACTTATGCAATCAAGAAATGAGCTATAAAATATAAGTGAGGCACCAAAAGCTCTATTGCACAAGTCGTAGAGAGATGCTAGCTTATTGCTTCAAGAATGTAAAAAGGGCACAAGATTGCTCAACAATTAATACAATTGCACAATCTGAAATAATGAACACAAATTAGGGTTTTGTTGAATGTAGTGCGACCGGCCACTATTTTCTTTTTCTTTTTTTTCTTCTTCTCTTTTTTTTGCCTTTTGGCTCTTTCTTTCTCTTTTCTTTCTTTGAGTGACTTTCGGCCAACATTACTATGAACAAAGTTTTGAAATCCCTAACTCGATGTCACAAGATAGTATGATATGATAATTCAAGATTATGCAATGTATCAATATGAACAGCCCTAAGCAATATCAAATAGTTAGTCTCAATTGGGATCAAAGTATTCGCAAAGGATGAATTGGTTCCCAAAGGTATGTGTACTGATATTTTTTGGGTTTTATGGATTGTGGATGCTATTGGACTCAACCAACTCAAAGGAACAAAGCTAGAACACGAATTGAAGCAAGATACCCAAATTCAATGTTTTGAGGGCAGCAGAATTGTCGCCTAGGTTAAAGCTTCAAAAATGACCGAATTTAGAAGGTTCACTACGGAAGGAATTGAAGCTTATGTCCTCAGCTTTCAAAAGAGTACAAGAACTGCAATTTGGAGCTCGGGTGTGAAAGTTATGGCTCAAAAACCGAACACCACAGAATACCCCCAATTTCAGCTTGCGAGACCGATTCCGAATCCGAATGAAATTCGGTTTGAAAGAGTCCGAATCACAAAGGACACCCAAAAACGTGTTTGTAGAGGACTCTGCAAGGATTCAGGAAAGTACAAAAACCTCTTAATCGTTGTTCGGACATGAGAATTATGATCAAAATACCGAACCGATCTGGATTGGAAGTACAACTTGCTTCAACAACTTTGATATCCAGATTAAAAAGATTTGGCTCCAGAATTAGAGTCCATGCCTAACTAGGTTATTGTAGAGATCGTTCTCAGGTTTTAGGAAAGTGCAAAAACACTAGAATCCGAGCTTGTATGCGAAAGTTATGAACAAAAAAAGTACTGAACAGATTGAAAAAAAGCTACGCGAAGGAAAAACGATCAACAACTAAAACAAGGACTCTAATGGATCAAAACCTAACAAAACTTACTAAAATACCAGAATGAATCTAAAGGATGAATTTCTGTGGAGTGATTTTCAATTTAGGACAGAAAACAAAAACTAATCTACGGTACAGAATCTCTCACCGAGCAACTTGACGCTCTGATACCACCTGATGTGAAGTTGTGTCCCGATCTTTCAATGAGAGCGATAACTATCGATTTGGTGGAACCGACTTTGACGATCCGACTACAACGTACGACGATGATGCGCCTTAGCAATCACTAAACCAACTCCAGAGTGTTATTGATCTTACCGTGGGCACGATCAACCTGAACATGAGGTTTAATTCCTGCAAGCAACCGAAGAACAAGCAAGAACAATAGTAGAAGCAATATGAAATTGCAAATAAGAATGGAAGGCAAAATCAAGGTGGGGTTCTATTGAGGATCTTGACAAGGTGACTGTCCAGCACAACTTGAAGAAATAAAGTTTGCACTTGGCTAAACTAATGAAACAAAACCCAAGTGTCTAAAGCGGCGGCTACTGAGTATATAAGAGGGATGGATATGAGAGGGATGTCCTAGGGTTGTGTGCATCCAAGGGGGGCGTACACAACTTGGGCTTGGGCCCCCACACGCTTACAAGGCCCGAAACAGCCCAAAACAGTATTGTAGTTTATTATTTTGATGATGTCGACTGATACACGATGAATCTGGATCTGGGATTAGATCCATTCGAAAGATATCGTTGTAAGCTTTCAATCAAGTCCAAGATCAGCTAAATCGGAGTTCGTATGCAAAAGTTATTCATATTTGAAGTCGGTGTTGTCCCAGGAGGCCGAATTGGATTCCAGAACGTGATGGATTTGATCTCTCTCTCTTCTTGGCCCGTGGATGACGTGTTGGAGTTGGCACAACCAAATGTGGTCATGTCCGTAGTAGTGATGTCCTCATCAGGCAAAATGGGCAAACATGCCCAGGAAACCCAGTCATACTGTTCTAGGGCCAGTATGACTGCTCCTCAGAGGCCAACGGCTAAAAAACTAGCCATTACTCAGAAAATCCGGTCACACCAGAGGTGGTCTGGTCATACTGGACCCTAAAAATTGCATACCCTTCTCTAAAAGAATGTATGAAGTGACCGGGTCAAACCGCCTGCCGGTATGACTGGAGAGGGTCATGTCATACCGCTGGCCAGTATGACTGGAGTGACCCCGGTCATACTAGTGCTACAACTACGAAAAAAGTTCATAACTTTTCACTCCGAACTCCGATTACGGTGATCTTGGACTCTATGTGAATCTTATCACGAGGGCTATAATCTTCATCTATTTTCAAGATTTAAGCAACCATAGATATTTTGAAATGTCACCAAAACAAAAACTCCAATGTAGTCACTCAAGTCTAAAATCTGATTTTCTCGAAATCCCTTACATAGAATTGATCAAGAGCATGACTACAAGCTAGCAAGAGTCAATAAGATCAAATCTTAAGTCATGTGATGATCAAATCATGATCAAAATAATTTGCAAAACACTTTTGCAAATAAACCGAGAACCTATGAAATCAATCCTCTAGCCGATGGGGTATAAGGGGATCTCCCGTCATACCCCATGCCACACACCGAGGAGGCCATGAGATGCCCTCCAACATTCACATTAGAGTATGGGACATCCCTTCAAAGGGATGGTGAGTTTTCCTCCCACACTAGTCCCCCTGTCTCTTGGGTATCTTGAGGAGTGCCTAAGGGACAGAAATGAGCTGGTGAGGTGTGTCGGATTAAGCGCCTAGGGTGGTCCCTTGCATACGCCATGTTCCGATACGCGTCACATGTTGGGAGCTCGGCCCCTAGCCCAATCATGCCTTGGGCACTCAACTCCTCGCCCGATTGTGCCACTTAGGCATGGTTCACATCGACTGCCTTAGGGCGACCATTCGGCCCGGTTTCACACCTACGTGATAAGGGTAATCGACGACCGAACTTTGCATCCCACTCCTGCCCAGATCTAGCGCTAGAGGCAAGGAGGCGTTGTCCCTCCTGCTCAGGTCTTGACGGGAGCAATGGAGCGCCTCCTCCCTGGCCTGGATCTGCATTGAGGTAAGGTAAAGCACATGGATCCGGGGTCGCTGATGGTAGGGCTCAGTCATGATGGAGGCCTCCAAGCCTATACGCCGATGCCACGCTTGGGGAATAAAGGCGGTGACCTCCTTCTCGACTAGAGCTAGGGGAGAAGGGGCGCCACCGCTACCTGGACCAGGGGGCTTCTCTGCCTCCTAGACCCAAGTGGCATCGACGCTACCAGGGTAGAGGAGCATCGTCATCACCTGGGCCGTGCGATGTCGCCATCGCTTGGACAGGGTGTAGGCATGAAGGAATGGCCATGAGCCAAGCATGTGAACCTGGTCCATCATAGACGTGTAGTTCAACTGGTCCACGAGATTTGACTGCTAGGCTTCTTTCTAAGGTAGGTATAAATTCCCCACTACCTTCAACTGATGGTGAAGGAGCATAACGATGTCGACTTCACTTGTTCAGCAGTCGCTGGTAAGGGTTCGAGCTCCCATCTTTGCTTCACGTGTGGATGTGGTGGGTGCCCTTTCGGGCGTCGTCTCTAGCGTCCAAACACGGCCGTTTATCATGCCCTACACACCATAGGCGTTCCATGGGACATTTAGGCTAGCGCCCCTAATCTTGCACTATTGGCAAGTGCCTGTGGGCATTTCACTTGTGTGGTGGGGAAACGTTGGGCGCCTCCCGCTCGTGTGTTGGCATTAACAGCTGTGGACGTCTAGTGTCTATGCCCAATTTTAGGCTTCATTCGTTTCTTTGAGCAGAACCTAACTTACTGATGTTGATAGCTTATTTTTTAAATATAGGTTCTTTTGTGCTTGCGATCGTGGGACCTTTGCATGGGACTGACATCAAGAAGAGGCCCGATTCTGTCTACATGAGTAAGCCTCAGAGATGACTCTATTACGTTGCCCTTTTCATCACATGACCCTCAATGGCCCAGTTATGCTAACAGGGGCATCCCCCTTGCTTGCAGGTGATCGCCTACAGGGCACCTTCACGAGGGGCAAAGGCAAAGTGGACGAGGGTGCTCCCGTGCGGGGGAAGGGCAAGGGCAAGGCCCTCCATGAGAATACTCCCTTGGAAGACACGGACATGATGGCCCCCTTGGATGAATCACCCCTAGAGGAGGGTGAGACATGCGAGGGTGAGGCCTTAGTGGACCCCGGCCCCCTGGAGCTCACAACGGAGGAAAAGTTCATGCTGATTTGGAAGAGGAGCAACCTTACTGCTGAGGACATGGAGTTCCCAAAGGGGAGGGAGAGCCCTTCTCCCCCGGCGGGATACATCGTGGCACTCAAGACATGGGTGGACGTCGGCTTCGGGTTCCCCACGCACCCATTCATTAAGAAGCATACCCAGGCATTCGGGGTGGAGCTGAGAGGAGCCGCCCAGACCGTCCTCGATTATTTGAATGCTCTGTCGCCCTCATCGGATTTGGAGGCTAGCAACGGATCGCCGATGGCTCTCGCAATGCTAGCACCCAAGCCCAAGTGAGACAACAGTGAGGCCACTCAAATAATCGACAACAATCCCGGTATTCCCCCAGTATGCGACCCGAAACTCGCCCAGGATCCCCGCATAATGGTTTCCAATGCCACATCAATTCAATTTGCACAAAGGGGGCAACGAGCTCAAACCCCACATCCAGACACGCAAGCGGAAGCACAACAAAACGACTAAAAAAACCAAGGCACAAAGACAAAACCCGGCAAAACAAGAGATACTACCTAGACTCAGGAAATCTACAAAATTTCGGCATGATGCCTCTAAAAGAGAGGACATCCACTCAGCAGACAGGAAAAACAAATAACAAAAAATGACAAAAAGCATGAACATATCATAACCATCATGACACAACCACAATATAACCAAAAGGAAGCAACATACTAAGCATGGGATGAGCACCATACTACAACAAGGTTCAACATTAGAAGTAGCCAAGTTTTGAAACCTAGACATGACATAGCTTAAGGATAACTATACAACAAAATGAAAGCACAACCACCAAAATAAACCAAAGTATGATATCTCCGGAGTGTCCTCGCCTCTGAACACTTCCGGCGTTTATCGTTAAACATAGCCTCTATTCGGTGCCCCGCCCGACCACCGAGAGGCAATAAGGACAGAACTCGCATCCAACTTGATCCTCATCTGAAAACCACAAAGCAGAAGCATGAGTACAGAAGGTACTCGCAAGACTTACCCGTGGTCCATATATGACCGACTTGAAGGCATATGCATTTGGATGCGACAAGGAAAAAGCTTAAGGTAACAAGTGCATAAAAGCTTAACTTTGATTCAGATTCACATGCAACTACTCAATTTACAAATTTTATAGCATTTATAAACAGCACCTATTGCTAAAGTGAGAGCTGAATTTTAAACATTTAAGAGAGCAAATAGAATCATGAACAAGAAACCACATCGAGTATACCAACTAGTTTCAATTTAAGTTATTACTACGTTGAAATGTCGGATGATACAAGCGTGCTCATATCCGAGCGCGGCAATTCGAATCGCTTATTCACCTGCAGGGATCATCAATCGCACGACATGCGCCACAAGGAACCTCATGTCAACCCTCCTCTCATCCATATCTACTCGTTGGACCATCCTCATGCGGCCCGAGCACCTAGCAACCCCTCGAGGGCCTAAGCCTCGCCTCAACCACGCCCAACCGCATGAGGGCATGACCCATCGAACAAGATGCCATGAAAGGGTGGCTTACCTTACCATTATCGGGCATGCGATCAACAAGGTGTGCTCGATCAACATGGCAAACAACGGAGCGGTCCTTAACCGACACAAAGTAGACTACAACATTTGAGTCTCCACACCCAAATGATCCAACCCTCTCGCCCGGTCTCAAGTTTACATTCCAAAACATAACCATATTCATTGCAACCCAATAGTGTGAAGTAATTAATCAAGTGAAGGAACCATCCAACACTTGGCCCATACCCGACATCTAAGCAAACTAAGCATGGACACAGATAATTACCCATATACTAGCTCCAAGGAAGATGTTCGACAATTAACAATGAGTGTATGTGCAACAATTAGGTTCTAATACCCTTCCCACATTTCAATTCCTAATGCATAACTTAACCATCCAATAAGCCAATTTATTCACTAAAATACAATTAGGAATAAGGTTGAATATGCTTAGGTGCTTGCCTTGTGCTTCATCGAATTTTCGTTACCACTTGCTCCTCAATCCCCACGGCCACGTCAATCTCCGCGGGATCGCTCTCTACACGATTATAATGAATGCAAATGAGATGCATGCTATGCACATGATGATGGAATAAAAACGAAGACTCATGATAGTTCAAAGAGAAGAAAAAAAGCAAGCATTCATCAACCACAATAAAAATACACTCCACATTTATAGACAAGCAATCCATCTAAACTGCTCTCCACCAATACCCCCAAATCCTAACCTTTTAACACATTACGAAATCTGAAAATAGCATAAACACTACCCCTTTTTGGTTTGAAATCCTAAATCTGGACTTTTCAGTTTCAGACTGAACTTCACTCTAAAAATTCAGAACTTGCATGAATTCAAAATAGTATATCTTTTTATCTATCGAACCAAATGGAGTGATTCCAGCTTCTAATTAAGAATAAGAACAATACCTACACATACCTCTACCCCTCACTGATTTCCCAAAGCATTAACTTGCCCAAAAACACACAAAAACAGTACTCTAAACATTTGCAACATTCAGGACAGAACTACATTAATTTGCTCACAACTTCCTAACCACTTAACCAAATTGAGTGATTCCAAGTTCTAATGAAACTTAAGAGACATATCTACAACTTAGTTTTGGCCGATTTCTCATTCACTGCACGAGGAACTCCCAGTTTGCCCACGAACAGGGAGCAATTTCAGTGTTCAGAAAATTCAGGGTTTCCGAACAGCATGCACCAATTTCATCACAAAAATGCTATACTTAATGGAA
Organism: Otatea glauca; assembly: GCA_036346275.1. Classification (NCBI taxonomy): domain Eukaryota; kingdom Viridiplantae; phylum Streptophyta; class Magnoliopsida; order Poales; family Poaceae; genus Otatea; species Otatea glauca. The sequence continues at coordinate 35,272,208 of CM070727.1, read as the reverse complement.
TTGAGTAAATGATAATAGTTTTACAATCTACACGAAATTTCCTACAACTTCTCAGGAAAAAATTAAATTCTAATTCGGCCTCTAACTATTTTTAACCCACAGCTCAAGTTTCAACTCCACACTTTCAGCATTTCAGAGCAGCACGCACCAAAATCAGCATAACTTTCAGTTAGATTAACGGAATCAAGTGATTCCGGTTGGAAATGAAAGATAACACTCCATTATCTACAATTACTTCTACAGGCGGCCGAGCATATGGGGCCTCTAACTAGCTCAAACATGCAGGAAACCAAGCTCTGTACCCAGCTCGAAATTCAGCAAACACACCAAACCCTAGGTCTGAACTTTTCCATCAAAATCTCCAAATCCAAAGGCTCCCAAGTTGCAAGAACACTTCCTAGACATGGGAAATACTCCAACAAGGCCAAGGAATCCTTACCTCAACACCCCATGTTGGAACCCTAGGAATGGAGGAGAGGAGAGCTTAGTGGAGAGGAGGGAGGAGCTGCTGCAGCTTGCTCTAGGTGGAGGCATGGAGGAGCTTGGGGAGAAGAGTTGCTGCTGCCCTAGCTCAAGGTGGAGGCGTGGAGGAGCTTGGGGCTGCAGCCATGGAGGAGGAGGGAAGGAGGCGCTGCTTGGGGAGTGAGTTGAAGACAGCATTCAGTTGGGAGGAGCAAACGAGTTTTGTTGGCTTGGTGAGGAAAAAAATAATGAGGTTGCTTTGGTTGGCTAAGTCCCAGAATTTCAGAATAGATTCAACCTTTGAGACACTTTTAAAATTAGTGTTTGCTTTTGGATTGGACCCAAAACTAAATCACGTGGTAGAGAAAAGTTTCTAGTTTGCAACCAACCCACATGCACATTCTAGATCCTTATAGGTTTCCAATGGTGAGGCTCTAAACTTTGATAGAAACCACATTTTTCAGGGTGAAGTTTCTAGCTCAAAATCTTTGGTTAAGCTTGGATATTGCTAAGCGGCAGCTTAGGATATGCTCGGGAGTTATTAATCGATTTCAAATGTGGCTAAAGATTGGTTAGAGTTAATTTGCTAGCCGTATGAGTCGAACTCGAATTCGGGGCCTTGACAAATCCTCCCCCCATAAAAGAATCTCGCCCCGAGATTCGAAAATGAGAGCATAGATAGATAGAACCTATATGGACAACGCAGCCACATACAATTGACATGACCTTAATTGCGAAGAGATTGGATGGTAGTACTTACATGTTTTGAAAGAATTCGGGATACTCGGCCAAACGGTCTTCCCGCTCCCATGTGGCTTCATCTTCATGTGATTGCTCCATCGAACTTTATAAAATTTTAGAGTTCTCCGATGGGTCTTATGCTCACTTCATCCAAAACTCGAATAGGATATTCTTGGTAAGATAGATCCGCGTAACTTCGAGTTCATCCACATCGAGTTGTTCAAATGGGATACGGAGGCACTTCTTCAATTGTGATATATGGAAGACATTGTGGACCATCTCTAGAGAGGGAGGAAGCTCCAATTGATATGCCACTTGACCACGTCTTGTAAGGATCCGGAAAGGTCCTATGTATCGAGGTGCCAAATTTTCCCTTAACCCCGAAACGATGGGTGCCCCGGAGGGGAGATACCTTCAGATAAACATAATCACCAACGCTGGAAAAGAGAGGTCTTCTACGACGATCAGCATAGCTCTTTTGCCGTGATTGTGCCACCCGCAGATTTTCTTGAATGATCTTCACCTTCTCTTCTGCCTTCGTGACCAATTCGGGCCCAAAGAATGGTCGTTCCCCACTTTCAGACCAGTTCAGGGGTGTCCGACAGCTAAGACCATAGAGTGCTTCAAAAGGAGACATCTTGATGCTGGATTGGTAGCTGTTGTTGTAAGCAAACTCAGCATATGGAAGACATTCATCCCATTTCTTCCCATAAGATAGAACACAAGCTCTCAACATATCCTCAAGTATCTGATTGACCCTTTCGGTTTGGCCGTCCGCTTATGGATGATATGTCGAGTGTGAAGTAGCTTAGTGCCCAATGCCTCATGCAAACTCTTCCGAATCGAGACAAACCGAGAGCCTCGATCTGAAACTATTCGCTGGCACTCCATGAAGACATACAATTCGAGATATGTACGGCCCGCGCACCTCTTGGCTTGATAAGTGGTGCGAACGGCTAGAAATGTGCAGACTTCACAACCATCGACTATAACCCATATCGAGTCGTGACCAAGAAGTCGTTGGCAGGCCGATGATGAAATCCATGCCAATGTCTTCCCACTTCCAACTTGGAATGGGCAGCGGCTGAAGAGTGCCAGCCGGCCTGAGGTGTTCGGCCTTTACCCTTTGGCAAACATCACATTCGGACACATAGCGAGCAATCTCACGCTTCATGTGAGTCCACCAAAACCGTTGCTTCAAGTCTTGATACATTTTGTTGTCGCCGGGATGGATTGTGAGCAAAGAGTTGTGGGCTTCATCGAGAATCTCTCTTCTCAATTCTTGGTCCTTAGGGACGACTAGGCGCTCGCCAAACCATAAAGTTCCACGGTCATCAAGATGAAAGCTAGTAGCTTGGCCGGCATTTAGTTTGTCGCAAATTCGGCAACGCCTTGTCCCTCTTTGGGCCTCTCTAATCTGATCCAAAGAGCGTGGAATTCAACTCTAGATTAGCCAAGAAACCTTCTTTAACCATCTCTATTTGAGCTTCGTAATCTCGCATGCAGAGTGGCACTTCGGGTTGAAGAGTAAGGCAATTGCATTGGGCCTTGCGACTCAATGCATCAGCCACCACATTGGCTTTTCCCGGGTGATAGTGCACTTCTAAATTGTAATCTTTGATTAGTTCAAGCCACCTTCTTTGCCTCATATTCAAATCACTGAGTGAAGATGTACTTGAGACTCTTGTGATCGGTATAAATGTTGCACTTGTTCCCAAGAAGATAGTGGCGCCAAATTTTTAAAGCATGGACCACCGCAGCAAGCTCTAAATCATGAGTTGGGTAGTGCTCTTCATGGCGTTTCAATTGCCGAGATGCATAGGCGACAACCCGGCTTTCTTGCATAAGCACACAGCCAAGGCCGATACCTGATGCATCGCAATAGACATCGAATGGCTTGTGAATATCGGGTTGCGTGAGGACAGGAGCGGTAGTAAGGCGTTGTTTCAAGGTCTGAAATGCTTGCTCACAGCCCACTGACCATTTGAATTCAGCACCCTTCTTCAGTAGCTCGGTCATGGGTTTGGCAATCGTTGAGAAGTCTTGAATGAATCGGCGATAATAGCCTTGCAAGCCCAAGAAAACTGCGGATCTCTCGTGATGCTTTGGGCTGCTCCCATCGGAGAACATCTTGCACTTTACTCGGTCGACAAAGAACACCTTGCTTGGAGAGGACATGTCCTAAGAATGATACCTCCTTCACCAAAACTCGCACTTCATTGAATTTGGCATAAAGGCGATGTTCCCGAAGTCTCCCGAGAATGATGTGAAGATGCTTTGCATGCTCTTCTTCATTTTTTGAGTAGATGAGGATGTCGTCAATGAAGATGACCACGAAACAGTCAAGTTCCTCCATGAAGATGGAATTCATAAGGTACGTGAAGTATGCCGGTGCATTCGTCAATCCGAACGACATGACGGTATACTCATACAAGCCATAACGAGTGGAGAATGTTGTCTTCGGGATATCTTCTGCTCGAATCTTGATCTGATGATACCCGAGCCTCAAATCAATCTTGGAGAATACCCGTGCACCAGCAAGTTGATCAAAGAGGATGTCTATCCGAGGAAGGGGTACTTGTTCTTTATGGTGATGCGCTCAAGGGACGATAATCAACACACAAACGAAGAGAACCGCCCTTCTTGGTCACGAAGAGAGCCAAGCAGCCCCAAGGTGAGGAGCTCGGCGAATGAATCCCTTGTCCATCGGGCCTTTAATTGCTTCTTCAATTCTGCCAACTCATTTGGCGGCATTCGATAGGGTTGCTTGGAAACTGGAGCAGTCCCGGGCTGAAGCTCAACAACGAACTCAATATCCCGATCGGGCGGCATCCCTGGCAATTCCGCTGGGAACACATCCGGGTATTCAGAAACCACGGGAATGGACTCTAACTCCACAATTTCAGCACCATTCAAGGAGCAAAGAGTGGCCTTGCCATCATCGAGAAGTAGAGTTAACCGGCCGCCCTTTGGTTCCTTGAGCGAGATGGAGCGATGAGAACAATTTAGAATGGCCTTCTGCCTTGTTAGCCAATTCATGCCCAAGATAACATCCATCCCATGAAGATCGAGGAGCAGCAAGTTGACAAAGAATGGAATCCCTTGGATTAGCATAGAAGCTTCTCGAACTACTTGATTAGCGACAATTTTTGAACCCGGTGCTTCAATGAGGAAAGAGGTGTTGCTGCAACTCACTCTCATTTTATGATGCATAGCAAAATCATTGCGAATAAAAGAATGTGAAGCCCCTGAGTCAAATAAAACCCTAGCAGCATGCCCATCAATGCATAACATACCCGTCAACACCTGGTCACCCTCCGGAATCTCCTCGGCGTTGGTGTAGTTGACTCGACCATGCTTCGACACCTGAGGCGCATTCCCGATGGGACGTGGAGGCGGTGCGGTAGCGCCTTGAGGCCCGGGAGCACTAGAGTTGTTGCCCGCCTTGAAAAGGGCAATCCTCGATGAAGTGTCCCGCCCACAATTGTAGCACGGGCCTGGACCTGAATTGGCCCCCACTCTCACTCCCGGCTGTGGCTGTAGGGGCTAGGGAGCAACAGTAGGAGGACGGGCCATCCCAGCCTGTAGGGAAAGTGCAGGAGCAGGTGCCCTAGGTGGAGGAAGGAGGACAGCTCGAGCACGCTGCGAACGCCACATGTCAAAATCGTGCACCCCGCTTTCGCTTCTTTTCTTCCTGATGGTTCTTCATCTTGTGCTCCACTGTGATCACCCGACTCACCAAAGCAATGAAATCGGGGAAATCGCACACGGAGAGCTTGTCTTGCATCTTAGCTGACAGCCCATTCATGAAGCGACCTTGCTTCTTTTGGTCAATGTCCACCTCTTCTGGTGCATACTGGGCCAAATAGTTGAACTCGCGAGAGTAGTCTATCACCGACTTGTTCAAGCGCTTAAGGAGAGGAACTCCGCCTCTTGATGTCCATGAGCCCTTCGGGATATGATAGGCCGGAAGGCCTCACGGAACTCCGCCCATGACACCGGTGACCGGCGGGCTGCATGACCGAAAGTTGGCCCACCAAGCACCGGTGGAACCACGAAGTTGTTGAGCGCGAAGAGTGCCTTCTCATGGTCTTCGCAAGCGAATGAGAGCAAACTTCGCTCAATAGTCCGCAACCAATCGTCGGCCTCTAGTGGCTCGCCGCGCGAGAGAAGGTAGGTGGCTGTGTATGCAAGAAATCCAAATAACCGTTGGGTCGGTCTCGCCTTCGCGACCACCTCGAGGAGCCCGGTTCGAACAAGCATCTCGTGGATTTCGTTGGTTGCCTCGCCGATTCTCGCTCGGACCTCAAGAACACATCCAAGAGGTTGGGTGGAGGAGGCGGATCACCATTGTGGGCTTGCGATCGCCCCACACCATCATCACCTCCCAGATTATCGCTGGTCCTCATCCTGTCACAACCAAGGTCAAAACGACAAGAATTCGACTCCACAAAGAAAGGATAGGTTCTTAGACTTGACTAAAAGAATTAAAATCAAAACATGATCTAAACAACAACACAATACAAAGGAACTTCTACAAAACCAACATACGAAAAGCATAGATCATGATGCAATATGACATGGCAAGGCATATGCATGCATGGTATGACATGGATCTTACATGCATGGCATGAAATGCACGATTCCAACGCTGTCGCTTCTCCCACACTCACCATTCAGCCTACACAACCCAAGCTATAGATATAGGGCGGTAATATAGCACTAATCACTACTAGGAGGTTAACTAAACCACACCCAATCACCTAAGTGGTTGTCAAGTTTAGGGTTCGTCTTTATGCACCTTGCTCGATACCGGCTTTGAGAGGAGCCGCCAGACCGTCCTCGATTATTTGAATGCTCGTCGCCTCATCGGATTTGGAGGCTAGCAACGGATCGCCGATGGCTCTCGCAATGCTAGCACCCAAGCCCAAGTGAGACAACAGTGAGGCCACTCAAATAATCGACAACAATCCCGTATTTCCAAAGATGCGACCGAAACTCGCCAGATCCCCATACTGGTTTCCAATGCCACATCAATTCAATTTGCACAAAGGGGGCAACGAACTCAAACCCCACATCCAGACACGCAAGCGGAAGCACAACAAAACGACTAAAAAAAACCAAGGCACAAAGACAAAACCCGGCAAAACAAGAGATACTACCTAGACTCAGGAAATCTACAAAATTTCGGCATGATGCCTCTAAAAGAGAGGACATCCACTCAGCAGACAGGAAAAACAAATAACAAAAAATGACAAAAAGCATGAACATATCATAACCATCATGACACAACCACAATATAACCAAAAGGAAGCAACATACTAAGCATGGGATGAGCACCATACTACAACAAGGTTCAACATTACAAGTAGCCAAGTTTTGAAACCTAGACATGACAAAGCTTAAGGATAACTATACAACAAAATGAAAGCACAACCACCAAAATAAACCAAAAGTATGATATCTCCGGGAGTGTCCTGCCCCTGAACACTTTCGGGCGTTTGCATCGTTAAACATAGCCTCTATTCGGTGCCCCGCCCGACCACCGAGAGGCAATAAGGACAGAACTCGCATCCAACTTGATCCTCATCTGAAAACCACAAAGCAGAAGCATGAGTACAGAAGGTACTCGCAAGACTTACCCGTGGTCCATATATGACCGACTTGAAGGCATATGCATTTGGATGCAGCAAGGAAAAAGCTTAAGGTAACAAGTGCATAAAAGCTTAACTTTGATTCAGATTCACATGCAACTACTCAATTTACAAATTTTATAGCATTTATAAACAGCACCTATTGCTAAAGTGAGAGCTGAATTTTAAACATTTAAGAGAGCAAATAGAATCATGAACAAGAAACCACATCGAGTATACCAACTAGTTTCAATTTAAGTTATTACTACGTTGAAATGTCGGATGATACAAGCGTGCTCATATCCGAGAGCGCGGCAATTCGAATCGCTTATTCACCCTGCAGGGGATCATCAATCGCACGACATGCGCCACAAGGAACCACATGTCAACCCTCCTCTCATCCATATCTACTCGTTGGACCATCCTCATGCGGCCCGAGCACCTAGCGACCCCCTCGAGGGGCCTAAGCCTCGCCCTCAACCATGTCCAACCGCATGAGGGAATGACCCATCGAACAGTATGCCATGAAAGGGTGGCTTACCTTACCATTATCAGGCATGCGATCAACAAGGTGTGCTCGATCAACATGGCAAACAACGGAGCGGTCCTTAACCGACACAGGCGAGACTACAACATTTGAGTCTCCACACCCAAATGATCCAACCCTCTCGCCCGGTCTCAAGTTTACATTCCAAAACATAACCATATTCATTGCAACCCAATAGTGTGAAGTAATTAATCTCAAGTGAAGGAACCATCCAACACTTGGCTCATACCCGACATCTAAGCAAACTAAGCATGGACACAGTATAATTACCCATATTCTAGCTCCAAGGAAGATGTTCGACAATTAACAATGAGTGTATGTGCAACAATTAGGTTCTAATACCCTTCCCACATTTCAATTCCTAATGCATAACTTAACCATCCAATAAGCCAATTTATTCACTAAAATACAATTAGGAATAAGGTTGAATATGCTTAGGTGCTTGCCTTGTGCTTCTGTCGAATTCGGTTACCACTTGCTCCTCAATCCCCACGGCCACGTCAATCTCCGCGGGATCGCTCTCTACACGATTATAATGAATGCAAATGAGATGCATGCTATGCACATGATGATGGAATAAAAACGAAGACTCATGATAGTTCAAAGAGAAGAAAAAAAGCAAGCATTCATCAACCACAATAAAAATACACTCCACATTTATAGACAAGCAATCCTTCTAAACTGCTCTCCACCAATACCCCCAAATCCTAACCTTTTAACACATTACTGAAATCTGAAAATAGCATAAACACTACCCCTTTTGGTTTGAAATCCTAAATCTGGACTTTTCAGTTTCAGACTGAACTTCACTCTAAAAATTCAGAACTTGCATGAATTCAAAATAGTATATCTTTTATCTATCGAACCAAATGGAGTGATTCCAGCTTCTAATTAAGAATAAGAACAATACCTACACATACCTCTACCCTCACTGATTTCCCAAAGCATTAACTTGCCCAAAAACACACAAAACAGTACTCTAAACATTTGCAACATTCAGGACAGAACTACATTAATTTGCTCACAACTTCCTAACCACTTAACCAAATTGAGTGATTCCAAGTTCTAATGAAACTTAAGAGACATATCTACAACTTAGTTTTGGCCGATTTCTCATTCACTGCACGAGGAACTCCCAGTTTGCCCACGAACAGGAGCAATTTCAGTGTTCAGAAAATTCAGGGTTTCCGAACAGCATGCACCAATTTCATCACAAAAATGCTATACTTAATGGAATTGAGTAAATGATAATAGTTTTACAATCTACACGAAATTTCCTACAACTTCTCAGGAAAAAATTAAATTCTAATTCGGCCTCTAACTATTTTTAACCCACAGCTCAAGTTTCAACTCCACACTTTCAGCATTTCAGAGCAGCACGCACCAAAATCAGCATAACTTTCAGTTAGATTAACGGAATCAAGTGATTCCGGTTGGAAATGAAAGATAACACTCCATTATCTACAATTACTTCTACAGGCGGCCGAGCATATGGGGCCTCTAACTAGCTCAAACATGCAGGAAACCGAAGCTCTGTACCCAGCTCGAAATTCAGCAAACACACCAAACCCTAGGTCTGAACTTTTCCATCAAAATCTCCAAATCCAAAGGCTCCCAAGTTGCAAGAACACTTCCTAGACATGGGAAATACTCCAACAAGGCCAAGGAATCCTTACCTCAACACCCCATGTTGGAACCTTAGGAATGGAGGAGAGGAGAGCTTAGTGGAGAGGAGGGAGGAGCTGCTGCAGCTTGCTCTAGGTGGAGGCATGGAGGAGCTTGGGGGAGAAGAGTTGCTGCTGCCCTAGCTCAAGGTGGAGGCGTGGAGGAGCTTGGGGGCTGCAGCCATGGAGGAGGAGGGAAGGAGGCGCCTGCTTGGGGAGTGAGTTGAAGACAGCATTCAGTTGGGAGGAGCAAAACGAGTTTTGTTGGCTTGGTGAGGAAAAAAAATAATGAGGTTGCTTTGGTTGGCTAAGTCCCAGAATTTCAGAATAGATTCAACCTTTGAGACACTTTTAAAATTAATGTTTGCTTTTGGATTGGACCCAAAACTAAATCATGTGGTAGAGAAAAGTTTCTAGTTTGCAACCAACCCACATGCACATTCTAGATCCTTATAGGTTTCCAATGGTGAGGCTCTAAACTTTGATAGAAACCACATTTTTCAGGGTGAAGTTTCTAGCTCAAAATCTTTGGTTAAGCTTGGATATTGCTAAGCGGCAGCTTAGGATATGCTCGGGAGTTATTAATCGATTTCAAATGTGGCTAAAGATTGGTTAGAGTTAATTTGCTAGCCGTATGAGTCGAACTCGAATTCGGGGCCTTGACAGGAGCTTTCCTACTTAAGCCCAAACTTCTTGGTTCGACTGAGGATCTTCCTTTGGCTATGTGAGATAGCCATCCCAGGGATGGTGATGGAGCCAACGCTCGCTCTCTTTGACTACTACTTCCCAGGAGGGGACCCCTGATTCCTTCTTCACCACCCTGCGGCATGAGGACGAGTTCCTCATGCAGACTACAAGGGAGCTGGCCCTTCGCCACCAAGAAGTGGTTTTACCTGAAGGTGGGGGATGACTTAAGCAACGCTGGGTCACGTCCTGCCTTGATGACGCACACATACCCTGAGATTGGGCACCTTATTGATGATGACTAGAAGCTACGCAATGCCATCCGCCTGTGGGTGTGGGCGATACCAAGGTTCTGAGGCAGATGGTGTGTGCTACGTCTGGATGGGTTGGTTTCAATCCCGGTAGGGTTATTCGGAAAAGAATCGAAACTCTCTTGGTCGCTTAAGTGTGTACGGTGCAACTAGGTGGCTCATATTTGTTTGAGTGAGGGCCTTCTCGTTAATACTCCGTACACGGCACTATTGGTGGTAGTGAGCATACACTTAAGTGGAGTATGGGTGTCACCTCTAGTCCAACGCACGAGTGAGATTTTGATTCATATTTCCGGGTGCCCACATGGCACATCATGAATTTCAATCTAAGGGTTAACCGTTCACGAGAGTAAATCGAGAAGCACTATAAAAGATTCTACAATAAAAGTCCAACAATATGAAAGATTTACATACTCAACTACTGCATAGGGGAAGGTCTAAGCCTGGTTTATTCTTATTCGGCCTAATGATACTAGTTCTTCATTCTTCATGGAGTGGCTTGATGACGTCGGGATCTCATTTTAGGGCTCCCATTCTGTCTTGAAAACATAAGACCCCTTTGGCTCCGACTCAGAGTCACTGTATACGATCTAGGAAAAGTGATGAGGTGGAGTGTCTCCAGATTCGGAAGTATGGTTAGGTGGTATTTGTGGGGGAAGATTGAATAGTGGCTGGTTTAACGCGGCTTAGGTATGTTTGGCGGTTATTAGTATGGCAAGATCTTGGCCCTAGTTCATTTATGGGTGGTTATAGGTTTAAGTACAGCCGGTGGTGATGGAGGCTGTGTCATTAATTCTGATGGAGCTAGATTTTGAGGAAGGTTAGCGATTTATAAGAATATGTAGGTGAGAAGTTCTTCAGAAAGATAGGATAAATCATTTTATGAATCTTTTTCTTTTTAACCTATGGGTTTAGGTTTCTGGGTTCATACATAAGGGCAACTTATCGTGAAACTTTAACCTAGAGGTTAAGTTTATACGTAAATTAGCCTAGACAAGTAAAAACCAACTATAAGTAGCAAAGTACAAACACTACATAAAAATGCTTCATATAACTGGGGCGGAATAATCACTACTACACGTAAGGGTTCCTTTATTAACCGAGAACCTAATACATTCTAATCTTCTTCATTTTATTGTTGGGTGATACCAATTCTTCTTGGAGTAGGATCTTCGAGCTTTATTTTGCCATGTTGGAGTTTACGCAAGGTTTGACTGATGTCGTTTCTTAAGTACGCCATCCGACGACGATTCTTCTCTTACTATAGTGCTTATCCAAGGTAGTGACTTCGTGGTTGTCTTGTGAAGTGTCACATCTATCTTCCTTGAGGTTATCGGCGTAGAGGTTGTAGTCTTTGCTGATTGGTCGAGAAGGGTAATAACGATGTACTAAAGTTGAACTATGGTCGAGGTTATTTTAAGGAAAGAGAAATTTGTTTTAGAAATCAAAACGACAATATATGTAAGAGTAAGAATCTAGGAAGGAGGAAAGGATAGCAATGATTACATTTTGCAAATATAATAATTTTTTTAAAATTAAATTTTGAATTTGCCCATCTTGATCTAACGACCATGCTATCTAGGGTTTATCCTATAGTCAGTATGGCTCTGATAACAACTGTAAAGACCCTCCTTTTTGGTACAGAATACCAAGAAGGAAGATATATGTGCATATAGTACTAGTCTCATGAATCAGTGGCTAGTACGCACATTTACAACAATTGATAAGATATCCACACTCAATATTACATATGATAATGGTAATTTATACAATAAGGTCTTACAAAGCAGAGTATATTGCAGCGAAAAGAAACAAAAGTCTTGTAGTGTGCCCATCCAACCCTCAGACAACTGACAAGGTATAATCCCTAGAAAGTCGCAACATCGAAATTCACGTATCCTGTGGCGAAGCATATATCTTCGGGGGCCTCTTCTTCAACTAAACAAACAAATAAAGCAAGGGTGAGTACTTTTGTACTCAGCAAGACTTGTGTATTGCAAAAATGCAGTAAATGCAGGTTATGTCAAAGGAGGCTTATACGGTTACTTTGCGTAAAGAGAATTTGAACTTGTAAATCAAGTAGTAATTTGCAAAAAGAATTTTGAAAAAGCAAGCTTGATAGGTATATAAAATAACAAGAATTTCATAAATATAACAACTCACAGTTCTCCATGACGTGAGCATCAAATCGCCCATTGCCAACACATGGCATAAAACCAGTCTTAGCCAACACATGACACAATAGCTGAAATCAATCCTTGCCAACACATGACATAGTATTGAATCATCTGAAGGATAAACTTTCCAACACATGTTTTCAAATCATCCATTTTTGAAAATACCAAAACATCTAACTATGTGATGACTTTACCAAGTGCCCACGACCGTGGGCGCAGCTTTTTGAAAAGATTTAGACTCTGCAGAGGTGTACAGCTTTACCCACAAGAAATAATCACCTCTTCGTGCAGCGCTATTAGCACACTTCCTTTGGCGTGCCACAGAGAGATCATAACATAACCGTTACATTACATAAACCTAACTTTGCACCAATCCGATGATATCGAACCCTTGCTATGGCAGCAGAAATACACACCCAAGGCATGACAGTCCATCCCTATTATTCACATAGTTACTTAGGAAGTCTATCCCTGCCACAACCGTTTCTCCCCACAGGAAGACGTACACTGTTGCATTGGTATGTAGAAACCCCTACAAACAAACCTACCCGGAATACCTGTGCTACTCCAGCCTTCTAATGTGCAAAGTTAAACTTAAGTAACTTAAAAGGTTAAGGCCGTCCCATACCAGCACTTGTGGTTGCACTTATTTCTTAGCTCGATAACGTCCCATAGTTCGGTCCTTAATGTGACCCTAGCTATAATCTCCCCCTACATTATGTGCAAGTCCTATGCACATCTGGCCAGTCAACGGCTCGGCTTGGCTTGCGAGGTGTGTGGCTGACAGTATGGTCCCACGGGTCAACGAGTCAGAGCAGGGGAAGGCATAGGGGTCTTCTCCAATAACGAAGGGAGGGTGATGTTAGCTAGCCGTCAGCTCTGAGAACACCGGTGGAACGTGGCGCACCCGGGGCATGATTGGAAGTGGCAGAGCCAGGCTGAGGGGAGCTACCACCAATGAGGGGCAGCAGTAAGGATGGCGGTTGGCTATAAGTGAAGAAGACGAGGTCTAGGCTTGGATGAAGAGGGAGAATAGCATCAGTGATCCTAGGGAGTTCCATTTTGCCTGTTGTTCATGGCGGGGAGCAGCTGAGGTGGGCCACCAATGTACACCGGCCGTGAAGAAGAAAGGCTTCGGGGTGGCGGTGATACGAGTGTCGGCTGCTACAATTAGGAGTGGGAGAGTTTCAAGGTGCACTAGGGAAGCTTAGCCGGCAGGAATTGGAAAATGGTTCATTGGGTCGCTTGATTGAGTTTCGGCCCAAATTCTAAAGCTTGCCAGCAATGGAGGTTTGAGTAGTAATTGGGTGTTGGCTTGAACGGAGGGAACGTTGGGTAGGGGCAGGATGGAAATGGCACCCTTGGCTGGCTTTATAGGCTCCTAAGTTCAGTGGCACAGGATTTTGAACGGGGATGAGCAATGGCGACTCGAGTTGCGACGTGTCAAGCCGGCACAAGGCATGGTCTTGGCAGTGCCCGGGGCAGGGTATGGAGTGAGATCACTGAGGCAAGGTATGGTCTAGGTAGTGCGGCGCTGAAATGTGATCGAGTTCACACGACATTGGTGAGCTCGGGTAGAGACTTGCGTTGCTATGGCAGCAATCAAGCAAGGGTGAGGTAGTGAGTTCAATTGGTTGACTAAGGAACACAAGATGCATTCGCGGTACATAGAGAGGCGGTTCTGGGGATCACGGTATGGCCAAAGTCGGTGCCTAGCAGACGTGATCCTGCCGTGACAGCGAACTGGCTGACAATTTCTTGTTGTGGCAGAAGATGGGCAAGGTGGTGCAGTGCTTTCTTGGCTAAGGAAGAGAGCAAAGTGAAGAAGGATGGGTCACTGTCTAGTGGGCCAAAGCTTGAGTGGGTCCCAGGTGTCGGTGAAAGGAGAAGTGAACTCACTGGAATTCTCTCTAGGACAGATATGGGTTCATCAATTAATTGAAGTAATATTCCTAGTAAAACATTTTCTAAATTTTTTAGACATTATTTGGATATAGTGTTTACCCAACTGTAAAAATTTCAGCTCATGACTTGACTCGTGTAATTTTTAAAAATTCTAACAATGTGACTGTTACAATTTATCACTCTGTGTTCTTGATTTTTGTGAGAATGAAAATTGAGTCTATTTTATTTCGCAATTTTTTGGATGATCGTATGGATATTTTAAGGTTGCAAGCTGGATAAAAACCAAAAGGACAGCAGCCCCGCAGGGCAAACGAACTGGCGAACTGGCCATAAAATTTTTAGAAGATAATCAACTCTAGAAATTTTTGTTAAATTCTGACAATGATCTGGTCAAGTATTTTGTTCTTCTATTTTGGATTTTTGAGACACTTCAAATGAGCTTTTCTTTTCTTCAAAATTTTTGGGTAGGTTCCCAAGATGCTTACTATGATGAAACAAAAATTTCGAATGATTATCTTATTCATATATTTTTATTTAATTCTAACATGTGTACTATTTTTAGTCATTTGTCAATATTCTTGATTTCTTTTCAGCAATAAATGTGTTCATGTTGTTTTGAAAAAAATTCAGAAGGCTCTGGAGGTGCTCTTTAGTCCAGTTGAATTTTCCCTAGATTTTATCCTTGAGATTTTGGTTCACATTTTTGAAAATAATATCAATCAATGTATATAATTTTATTAAGGTTTTTAATGTTTTCAAATGTTTCTGATATTCTTTGGGAAGGTTATGGAGTTATTTTTATATTTAAATATATTATCTCTGGATTTTTATCTTATATGATTTTGGTCTTCATTATTTGAAAAACAGGTTTTTCAATCGAGAAAATTGATTTTCTTAAAGACCAAAACCCAAGAAAAATTAAGAAAAAGGTGAAAATTCAAAACTAAATCGCATTCCAAACTCAAAATTTTATTTTATTCATTTTAAAATTTTAAAAATATATTTTACCTATTTTTGAATTTTTCAGGACGTTCGGAGCGATGACGCAATGTGCAGGCTGTGCGGTGCGTGGCGTGGATGATGCAGTGACATGGTGTGTGGGCTGAGCTTGCGTGTAGTGGCATGCAACTGTGCTAAAGCAGAAGCCACAGTGGCCACCGACAGTGGCTCCATCATGTAAAACACGATGAAGATGGGGGAGACTGTTGGTTTTCTGTTTAAGAACAGCCGTATGCAAATAACATATCAAATAAATACACACTAGTTAATATAGAAGTTTTAAGGAAATTTTCTCTCGTGTTATTTATCTTAACATTGAGACTACTCCCTCCGTCCTTGAAAGTAAGGGAGATAAGCGCTCAAATTGTGTCATCTAATATTAAGGATTGAGAGTTCTTCCCCCTTAAATTGTGTCCTCAAATTGTGCCCATGCATGCAGATGCACGCAGATACATGCGACCACACATATTCCAAAACAAAAACGCAGCAGGTTATTCCCTATAATCGTGATTAATTAATGCATGCATGTTGCCAATTAATAGAGACACGGTATTAAATAGGGGCATTAGAGTCTTTTGACAGAAACCATAATCTGTCCTAAAATTTCTTCTGTCCCTTACTTTCGAGGACGGAGGGAGTAGTATTTATAGTACGCACATAGACTTGTCTATATATGAAATAACTTAAAAAGAAAATATCTCTAATTGCCTTTACAACATGGTAACAACATAGCAAGCATACATTATTTTCCAATCTCTTCTTTCTTTCCATAACATGGCAAGGCAACAATGAAAAATCTTGATTATTTTCTAACAATCTCCCCCCTAATCTAGACTTGGTTGCACTAGATCTTTGACACCCATGTTTGATACGAGAAATTAATCGCTCCGAGATTTCTATGCAGGTGGATTAAAGTGCGGGCGTGATAGTGTACTAAAGTACACAAATAAATAAGTAAACACAAGAAAAGGTAGGGAAACATATATTTTATTAATTCTTTGTGTTAAGAAACCCTAATAGCCCATTGGAAGGCCCATGTGGTCCCTTAGCCAAAACCCTGGATGAGCGCTATAAAAGGAGCAGGGGTCCCCCCTATGTACCAGAATTCATTAGCAATAAAGAATTTCCGCTGTTGCTCTCCCTAAACACGTGCCTCTCTCTCTCTTTCTGTTCTCCAATTCAGATCTGTTCGGGAACCCCGGACTATTCGATAGCGAGGTTCCTTAACACGTTATCAGCACGAAGCTCTACGGAGATCAGAATTGAAAAGGTGAGAAGAGGTAGGATTTGGAAATTGAATCTAAACGCTTGTCGTTTTCTTCGCATGCATCTATCCTACGAATTTTGTACCGCATTCGTCACGTGGCACGAAGCTACACGGCGATCGCTCGAAAACTACTAGCACGAAGCTACAATACATTTTTTTACTGTTCATCACAGAGAAAAAAAACAACAACGATCTGGCGCTCGGCGCCGCCACCTCAGCAGCGCGCAAGACGGCCGGCCGCGCCTCGGCGTTCGGCTCGCGACCGCGCGCGCCTCGGGCCCGCCGCTCGCGGTCGGCCCGCGCCTCGGCCAGCGTCGCGGCCGCCCGACTTGGCCTCCACGCTGCCGCCGTCGGCCGGGCCGCTGCGCCGCCGACGGCGCTCGGCTCAAGCCGCCGCCGCCGATGGTATTCGGCGCGCAGCCGCCGCTCGGCCGCCGACTCCGCGCCACGCGCAAGAAGCGCGACCGACACGCCGCACGGCCGCCACCACGCACGCCGCGACGAAGATGGCGCCGGCCCGAAGCCCGCTCCGCCGTCGCGCCTCGCGCGTCGCGCCGCCGCGCCTCTGCGAACGCCCGTCGCCGCCACTGGCGCTTAAGCCCGCCGCGCGCCGAGGAAGACGGCGCGCGGCCAAGCCCGCTCGCCGTCGCGCCTCGCGACGCTCTGCCGCGCCTGCGCCTCACCGGACGCGCCCGCGCCGAGGGAGCCGGCCACCGGCCCGGGCTCGAGGTCGCCCGTCGCCTCGCACGGAAAAACCGGCGGCGACAAAGGGGAAGGGAGGCGGCGCGCAAAGGGGGAGCGCACG
This sequence comes from Otatea glauca, assembly GCA_036346275.1. Taxonomy (NCBI): domain Eukaryota; kingdom Viridiplantae; phylum Streptophyta; class Magnoliopsida; order Poales; family Poaceae; genus Otatea; species Otatea glauca. The sequence goes on along the minus strand of CM070727.1, from coordinate 35,255,013 downwards.
GGGGGAGGAAGAAGAAGTGCGCACGGGAGAAGAAAGAGGCGCGTGGGAGAAAAGAAAAAAAATGGAAGTGGCGGCGGCGGCTAGGGGAAACCCTAGCCGCCCGCGCGCGGTCTTGGGCCGAAAAGCGAAGGCCCAGTCGACCGGAAAGAAAAGGAAAAGAAGAAAAGAAAAAGAAAAAGAAAGGAAGGGAAAGAAAGAAAAAAAAAGAGAAAAATTGGAAAAAAAAAGTGCAGAAAATTTTGAAAAATTGCCAGAAAATCAAGAAGATTTATTTGGCTCTGTTTTTAATTTTTCTTGCTTTATTTCTCTGATTTATGAATTTTCTTTATGAATTTTGAATCCGTTGCTTTATTTAAGATATTGCAATGCATGGAAATTTATTCTGTGTACTTTATGCTTATTGCAACCATTTTCTATTAGATTACACGCAGTAATCTAATGTCGCAATTTTGAAATCATGAAGATGTCCGGCATCGTGAATCGTGAGTTTGAAGAACTGGCCCCGCACGGTCAGAACTATCTCACTTGGGCATCGGACGTAAAGATCGTTCTTGGGGGCATGAAGCTCCGTGCAGCAATTGGTTTAGAGTCCTCGCAGGACGCGAAACCTACCGCCGAACAGAATGATCAAGCCTTGCACTTCCTCAGGCACCACCTCTCAGCCACTCTGAAGAATGAATACATGGCTGAGGAGAGTGCATCAAGCTTTGGACTGCACTTCAGAAGCGGTTCGAGAAGCTCAAGTACACCATCCTGCCCCAAGCACAGCAAGATTGGGTACGCTTGAGATTTGCAGACTATAGAACAGTGGCCGAGTACAATTCTGACTTGCACAGAATTTGTACTAATCTCTCCCTATGTGGCAAGAAGATCACTGATGAGGAGAAGATTGAGGAAACTCTCTCTACCTTCCTATCCAGAATGCACGCAGCTATCGTCAGGACGCATACAAGGAGTATAGCGAACTGATTCATGTAATGCAAGTTGTGGAATCGCAAGACGATGTTCTATGCAAGAACTATGTCTGACAGCCACCTGGAAGGGGCACTGGCACAGAAGTCAATGCCAATAAATATAAGGTGAAAGAGCCCACTCATAGAAAGAAGGGCACACATGGTGGAAAAGTGAAGTTTTCAGGCCAAGAGGAAGTCCAAAGCCCATTAATGCATGAATCGCATTTTTTTTAGATTATAGTTGTTAGCATTTTCTTTGAATAATAAATAGTAAGCTCTAGAAGAGCATACTTCTCTCATGAATATATATGCAATTTATTCTTTATCCCAGTATTCTTTCATTTACAAGCAATATTTGAATTATAATGCCTCTGTTTGATTAGAATTATATTTCTTTTATCTAGAAATCGTGTAGCGCCCAAATGGAAGAGATATGCATTGTTGATAGTGGCACAACAAATACCATCTTAAGAGAGTCTAAGTATTTCCAGTCGATCACGAAGAACGCTGGAAAGATTACTACGATCGCAGGAAGCGACTCATATGTAATCGGCTCAGGAAGAGCCACTATTATATTGCCTATGGGTACAACTTTGGTAATTGAAGAAGCCCTTTTGTACTCGGAATCAACGTGCACTCTCTTAAGCTTTAAAGATATCCACGCCAATGGTTTTCACGTAGAAACCAATGAAGAAAATGGCAAAGAATACTTGTGCATTGTGAAGCACGCGGTATGTGGAAAAATGGTATTAGAAAAATGTCCCTCATATGAATCTGGGTTGTACTACACGAATATTCATGCACCCGAAGTGTATACTTCCTTGAAGACTGTTTTTAGAAGCTCGAGTTATTTTCTTTATGGCATGGTAGATTAGGTCATCTGGTCTTAGAATGATGAGAAATATAGTGAACAACTCACGTGGTCATGGCATAAATGTTAAAAATTTCCCGAATCATGAAGATTTTGTGTGCCTGCATGTGCCACCGGAAATTAATAACTAGACCCTCTGTCATGAAAGTGCAAAGTGAAATCCTGCATTCTCGAACGAATCCAGGGGATATTTGCGGTCGATTCAGCCCTGTCGGGCCGTTTCGATACTTTATGGTGCTCATCGATGCTTCCTCGAAATGGTCGCATGTATGCTTGTTGTCAACAAGAAACCATGCTTTTGCAAAGCGATCTCGCAGATCATAAGAATTAAGAATGCTTTCCGATCATCACGTGAAGTCCATTAGAATGGACAATGCCGAGAATTTACTTCAAAGGTATTTGATGATTATTGCACGGCAACAGGATAGCGATTGAGCACTCCGTGCACCGCACGTCCATACGCAGAATGGACTAGCGTAGCACTAATAAAGAGGATTAAGTTCATTGCCGACCGCTTTTGCAGAGTTGTAACTTGCCCAACACTTGTTGGGGACACGCGATCCCGCAGCAGCAGCTCTTATCAATTTTAGACCGTCGGCCTACAACATCCATTCTCCTATGCGGCTTGTGCACGGATCATCGAAGATCTCCCATCTTAGAAAATTTGGGTGTATGGTATATGTACCTATACCACCCCTCGTGATTGCAATGGGCCCTCTCCGCAAGTCTGGGATATCGTTGGTTATGAGAGTGCATCCATAATCGGTATTTGGAACCCATGATGGAGACTTGCATACTGACCCGATTCGATTGCATCTTTGACGAGGATCGTTTCCGTCATTAGGGAGAAAATCAACCTTTGGATGAAAAATGCCAGGAAATCATATGGCATTCCACTGGGATCCCCGCACATGACCCCCGCACTAACGAAGCAAATCAAGAAGTCCAGAAGATAATTGATTTGCAGAATTTAGCAAATGAACTGCCTGATCATTTTTGTGATCTGAAGGGCGTGGTTAAGTAGCATGTACCCGCAAGGAATGCACCAGAGAGGGTGCAAATACCAAAGAAAATAGAAGGTATCCCTCAACCTATTTAGAGGCCTCAAAGAAAAAGAGCAGGCAATCTGGCTCCTCAAACCCAAAGTACCCGGAGACGTCTGGAGAAAACTGGGCGAGAGGACTTACCACAACCAATCACGGAAATGCCCCAAGGAAAGAAGGGGAGCCAGTTGAGACTGCATTTGGAAAGAAGCCAACGGGAAAGGCAATTCCGGACTTGAATCTTCCATGAAGGAAGCCGCGGAAATAATGTGTGCGCACACATAGGCGATGAAAGCTAAAGGAACTTGCTCTGCGATAGGGAATAGCGATGAAGAGCAAGTAGAAGTGCATGAAGCACCCCATGAAGAAATGGCCATAAACTTTGTAATAACAGGAGAATCCTCGAATAGAGCAACGACCAACGTTGATGCATACTTCACAAAGAAGATTGCCTCGATCATTGATCATGATCCCGAGCTCGCATCTCTCGCAGAGTGCAAGAAAAGGCTAGATTGGGAAGAATGGAAGAAGGCGATCAACTGCAGAGTTAGTCTCTCGAACAAGAGAGAGGTGTTTGTTCAGATGCCGCACACCTCCCCATATAAGCCCCAGAGGTCACAAATGGGTCTTTGTTCGGAAGAGAAATGAAAACAACGGTTGTAAGGTACAAAGCAAGGCTTGTAGCTCAAGGTTTCACTCAACCTCCCGGAGTTGATTATGAAGAAACCTATTCTCCGGTCATGGGAGGAATTACCTTTAGATATTTGATCTCAATGGCAGTCAACTTGAAGTTGAGAATGAAGCTAATGGATGTTGTCATAGCATATTTGTATGGAAACTTGGATTGGAGATATACATGAAAGTACCGAAGGAATTCCTATCCGAACCAAGATGGAGCAAATAGAAACACATCTGATGTGAAATTGGAGAAATCTTTGTATGAAATGAAGCGATCGGGAAGAATGTGGTATAATCGCTGAGTGACTTTCTCTGCAAGAAAGGCTACACAAACAATGAAGATTGTCCATGTGTGTTTATCAATGATCCCGAATGGATTCTGTATAATCTCCGTCTATGTAGATGACTTGAACATCATTGGGACGGATGAAGAAATTGAAGAGGCATGCTCATACTTGAAGTCTGAGTTTGAAATGAAAGATTTGGGTAAAACCAAGTTTTGTTTAGGCTTGCAGCTTGAACATGTCCAAGGAGGAATCTTGGTACATCAATCAACCTACACGAAGAAAGTGTTGGAAAGGTTTGGTTTTGAAAAGGCATATCCTGCAAAGATTCCAATGGTCGGAAGGTCACTCCAAGCAGACCTAGACCCATACAGACCTAGAGAAGAGGGGGAGGAAGTCCTGGGAGTAGAATTCCCATATCTGAGTGCAGTTGGAGCGCTCATGTACCTTGCGAACAGCACCAGGCCGGACATTGCGTTCGCCGTGAATTTGTTGGCTCGGTACAGTGCAGAACCCACCAAAAGGCATTGGAAAGGGATCAAGGACATCTTCCGCTACCTCCAAGGAAGCAAAGACCTCGGTCTGTTCTTTAGAAGAAATAATGAATTGAATTTAGTTGGCTATGCCGATGCTGGGTATTTATCAGACCCGCATACTGGCAAGTCCCAAACCGGCTATGTTTTCCTATGTGGAGGAACAGCAATTTCTTGGAAGTCGTCTAAGCAGACTCTTGTCTCGACGTCGACAAACCATTCGGAAATCATCGCTTTGTATGAAGCATCTCGTGAATGTGCATGGCTCAGAAGAATGGTTCACCACATCCAGAAGTTATGTGGCTTGAACATTGAGCAAACTCCCACGATAATCTATGAAGATAATGCAGCTTGTGTTGCCCAAGCACAGATGGGTTATGTGAAGACCAATCTCACGAAGCATATCAACCCCAAGTTCTTCTATGCTCACGAATTGCATAAGATGAACGAGATCAAGATATTGCATACTAAGTCATGTGAAAATCTTGCAGATTTGTTCACTAAATCACTCCCAGCATCTACCTTTGAAAGATGCGTGAAAGGAATTGGGATGATGAGACTTAGAGAAGTGCAGATTTCAGGGGGAGATATGTCACATACTCCCACATGAATCCCGAAGATGAATTATGAATACCCAACATGAGTCTCGAAGATTAGCAATTGAAGTTGGGAGAATTGTACTCTTTTTCCTTAGCAAGTTTTTCATGAAGTTTTCTTGCATAAGGTTTTTAACGAGGCAATTCGTGCAACATAGTAAAGCGTATGCTATGTACTCTTTCTTCAAGTATTTTTCCCACTGGGTTTTTCTGGAGTTTTAATGAGGCATATGCATCTCGCGGCAAAGGGCCCAAGGGGGAGTGTTAAGAAACCCTAATAGCCCATTGGAAGGCCCATGTGGTCCCTTAGCCAAAACCCTGGATGAGCGCTATAAAAGGAGCAGAGGGGTCCCCCCCTATGTACCAGAATTCATTAGCAATAAAGAATTTCCGCTGTTGCTCTCCCTAAACACGTGCCTCTCTCTCTTTCTGTTCTCCAATTCAGATCTGTTCGGGAACCTCGGACTATTCGATAGCGAGGTTCCTTAACACTTTGGAGAACCACAAAATTACAAGTTCCCTTAAAATGATTGCACTCCATAGCCTGCTTGACATAGCAAATCTGAAATAGGCGACATGATCTCCTGGTTCATGGGGCCTCGAAAGTCTCCCAATTAATTACTCTCGCAAGATGAACTTGCAAGATACCTCCGATTAAGCTGCGTGTTGGTTGTCGTCTTCGTTCTTTGCTTCACATTCTTCATGCATGTGATGAATGATTGTGTAGATGTGGGCGTGACATGATCCATAGCTTCATCGGTCTATGGAGCCGTTGGAAGCATAGCCTTTGCACTGGCTATGCCCGCCCTCGTCGTTCAGCATCGTCAGTCACGAGCGACAGTTAGAAGTTGAGGTGGTTGTACGTAAGGCATGCATGGTTCCCGCCAAGCTAGACTAATCCAATGGCATGGCGGCAGCGTCAAGGAGGTAAATTGCTGCAAATCAAAGTAAGGTTGGTGGAGGAGAACTCCAGGGCGTCATCATAGTTTGTAGCGATGGCCGAGATGACTCTAGTGCGGTGGAGACGCACATGGGCGAACTCCAATGTCACGAGGGCAGGCCATCCTCAATTTGTTGTGACTGGTATGCAAGATCGTCGGGCAGACGCAGTGACCATCACATCGGGTTGGATAGTGATGAATGTGGTGACAACAATAGTGGCCGAGGTGGACTTGGCGAACGTACATGGAAATCATTATGTCGAGTTAGATTGACGGCGAGCTCAGCGAACATACGTGGTTGTTAGATCTTAGGGTTAAACTAATACATGAACTAGCACTACTACAGAACAGCATATCACTGTCGGTTCCAAAACGACATCATTACCAGTCATTGGTGCCGGTAGTGATTGGCCAGCAGTGATACTCAGGGATTATCACTGTCGGCTCAGGAACCGGCAGTGATAATGATTATCATTGCCGGTTCTATGTATAACCGGCAGTGATATTGTACTATCACTGCCGGGTTAAACCAAAATCCAGCAGTGATAATAATTATCACTGCCGGTTATACACAAAACCGGCAGTGATATAGGACTATCACTGCCGGGTTATACCTCAATCCGACAGTGATATATACATATCACTGCCGGTTTTCTCTGAGAACTGGTAGTGACAAGCCATGAACCAAATATTTTAATTGCATATTTTTTGTTCAATATATATATTTTTATACAATTGTTTATACAATGTCCATATATAGTATATAAAACATCTTTCAAATCATAATTCAAATATATCCATGTATATACAAAGCATCGTTAAAATCATAATTCAAATATATTAAATTAAGCATCACAATACTTTGTTTTTACAATGATTTATTTACAAATGTAGTTCGACTACATCTCATCTCATCTCATTCACTTCGATTTTGCACCGGCCACAGTAGAAGGATTTGAAGTAGGCATATCATGGGTGTAGATGGAAGGAATGAGGGCGATGAGGCTACGCATGGAACTCGCCGTTTGGATTGATGACATCGTCATGAATGAATCCGGCGAGCTGTTCTTGAATTGCTATAATTTCTGTCAGTAATAACTTATTGGTTCTCAATTTGGAGTGCTGTTATTGAAGAAAAGAGAAAGTTAATTAATGAAGATATATGTTAAATGAAAAAAGTAGGCATCAATGTGTAATTATGTACCATGGCTTCGTTATAGCCCACAGTCTCCGTGACAATTGAATGTAAATTTGTACATACATAGTATGCATACAAATTGTTTCCCGGGTCCTGCCTCATACATGGAAAGTCGGTTACTATTTCGAAATATTTCCTGTAGGGACGATGGCGAACACTTTTCTTGTAGTATCGTGCGAATGCCGTGTGAATGATTTTGAATATTAAGTAAACTTAAATGAAGTAGAATGGAATATTGCTAGAGCAATAATACAACGATCGAGTTTACCTGTTAAGCATGTCCCAAAAGTCTTGATATAGCTTAGTTGGTTTTCTCCTAGAGTCCAAGACAAAAATCCTGCTAGTATCTAACTGGATGACGAGGAGGACCCAGGGAAACCTGCACATATATGTCAACGTAGTCAATTACTCCAACATCGTATGTGTTACGCAAAAACAGTAAAATGATATTAGAAGTAGGGAAATACATACTTAAAGTTATAGGGTAAAAGTATGGAGGTTTTGTATTGCAGCTTCAAAAAAGTATTAAATAAATAGTCTTCATTGTACTGTGGATTGTCCTTCACAAGCTTCTCGTTGAGAAGCCCCGGATCTAGGAATCCTAGATTGTCATTGCCATTCCTTCTACAAATCTGTATCTCCATTCTACATACGAAAGAAGTCAGACATGCAATTAAACAGTACAAGAATGCACAATATTATATGTAGAGACTTACAAAGTCCACATTCGAAGTATATTCACGTCCAGGGCATCTTGCTGGTACAACATGTACACCTCCTCGAAATTAACCCAGAAGATGTTATCCCCATTGTGAAAATCTTGCTCCGTGTATCGGACTTCGAACAACTCCATACCTTCGTTGGATTGCTGCATGTACCATTGATGGACGCGCCGTAGTTGTGTTGTCAGGTGGTCGAAATGAGGTGGTTCAACCAGCGGTTTCCCCATAAAGAACTTCCACCTAAGACCTTGCTGCTGAGCTTCTCGTTGAGCAGGATCTGCCTGAGCATCCAACCTCAACGCATCGGCACTAGCCGCCTTCAAGTATTGCTTTCTGGATATACGCTCGTAGTCGGACATTTTGCAACGTTCAGAAGCCTGCCCCGTATTTTGCACTTTTCCCATACTCGAGAAAAACTTTTGCGCGTTCTCGTCAACTTTAGTCTTCTCAGGTGGTGGCACCTTTTTAAAGTGAGATGTTACGCTAGCGCTTACATGCTTTTTCCGTTCTTCTTCAGTCATGTCAGCTGGTAATTTCTTCTGGGATTATCCTTGCTTCACAGATGATTGAGATTTCTTCGAGGACAATGCTGACTTGCGAGATGGTGCTGGTGTTCGATTCTTCTCAGATTCTGGCGGAGGAGTCGGACTTTTTCTGGTTGGTGCCGGCGGAGGAGTTGGACTTTGTCTCTGTGGTGGCGACCAGGGCGGGAGGTCTCCGTGTGCAGAATGCGGCTGATCATCATCTTCGTTGTCCTCATCGTCCGAGCCAAACTTAATCAAGCTCTTGCGCCATGCGAGGAAGCTATGCACGTTTTCTCCTAGTATTTTGTTTCTGTCCTCGCCAGGGATCTCTACCTCCATTTTACGGTATTGGCGGACTATACTGTCCACTTCGACCCTGGCGAATCCTTGCGGTATCGGGCGATAGTGCAAAACATACGATTCCTGGCATGACCAACCCTGCCCTCAGCCACCTTGATTGTAATGCCATGTGCGGACAAATGTAGCTTGCACGGTGTCGGTTCTTTGATGTCATCCACAGGAAAATGGAGTCCGTGCTCTTCGGGAATCCCTGGACGCGCAATTGCTCTTACGAGCACCAGGACTTATGAGCTTTGGGATTTCTCCATGTGGCGGTCGTGAGCTGAGAGCTTTCTGTACTGCTTGATCCACAACCTTATCTAGTTCCGCTCTCTGTTCCTCTAACGCTCTCGCCACAGCATCTTTTATTTGACGGTCCAGTTGATCTTCTCTTAGTCTCTTTGGGCGCTTATACAACCATGCGTCTGCTGGGAAGGCTTCTTTCCACGGCACCAAACCAACTCCTCGGGTGCGACCTGGATGCTCCTTGTTACCCAGGGCTACGGTTAGCTCATCATTCTCCTTTCATGGCCTGAAAGATCCTTGGGAAGACTGCATGTGAGCATCTGTGATTCTGCGCGATACTTCTTGCTCTCTATCGCTTCTGAAGCTTAAGCTGCCATCATCGGAGATAGAAGCACCCCTCCCAAGCAACCAGTGCTTCGATCGTTCGCTCAAGACGGCCGTCGTAGGAATGGCAACCTTGCGGGTTAGTTCTTCTTCAGTACGATCCCATGCTGGTATTTTCTTCACGTACCCTCTTGTCCCTAGTGTGAGGGTGAATATTCTTATCCGCGTTTGCCTTGTTCCTTTGACTTACTATCTGCGCTTCTTCAGACCTCTTGTATGCCACAAAGTCCTCCCAGAACTCTCTTAACTTTGGGTACGTGTCAAAATTCGGCGTTTCATTCTTCTTCACATAGTTCTTATTTAGTGCCGTCTTCCAATTCTTCCACGCTGTGCACATGATGGATAGTGCACGTTTCTTTGCAACCTGCTCGGTCCCTTGGGGGAACTGGAACTCTTGTTTCAGCTTGTCCCACAACGAGGTCTTCAGGTCATTGGGAACCACCCATGGGTCACCTTGGCGCCCAATTCACGATCTGTAGCTGATGGGCACGTCATCCCTTGAAAGAACACCGCATGCTGTTCTGTACGGCCCCAACGATGACTCGGGTAGAGCAGGTTCCCCGACTGCCGAGAGTTCCACTATGTTAAAATGTCCCTTAGGCATCTTATCATGAGTCATTTGTGGCAACAATGTTTTGAGAACCACAGTACACTTAAACTTTACCTCGCATTCGTTATTGACGTCAGGTTGGTCCATGACAGGATCCTGCAAGTTCAGGTACGACGTTGGACTATGGTTCGGGGTACCCGTTCCTCCTTCGTCCATATTTGAGGGTCCAACTTCTGCCAGTACTTGTCCTTTGTCAGAGGCCATTCCTAGCAAGTTTGTCGGAAATTTCAAATTAGCAAGGTCATTTTTGAAACACACGTACAAATGAAGATTGACTTAACGAATGAACATAGATGTAAAATCATATGAGCGTACGTATTCAAATGCAAAACTAGTTCTAATTACGATCCTTTTGTAGACTATGCTAGTATATATATCCCTTCTCATTAAGGCTTAAACTTAGAGGTAGTAGCAGATCGACCTAAGTCATTTTCTCTCCTGTCTTTCTCAATTTCAATTGCACCACAAATTCTAAGAAATGAAACAAATACACGTACATATATATACTTTTTTATCTTCATACACATTCATCTTTGAAGGACACATACACGTACATCTTTAAAGAACTTGTACACATATATATACTTTTTGATCTTCATACACATACATCTTTGAAGGACACATACGCACATGATATATACACATACATATTTTTTTTAATCTGCATGCTCCATAATAATTTTACCATGAACACAAATATACACATACATAACAAGTGTAGAGCACAAAATACATCTTTCAAGGATACATGCACACACATCTTTCGAGGATACATAGTATTACTACTCTCGAGGATACATACGCATACATCTTTCGAGGATACACACATACATCTTTCGAGGATACATACACATACACACCTTTAGAGGATACATACACATACTTCTTTGGACCCGGTACATACGCATACATCTTTCGAGGATAATTACACATACATCTTTCGAGGATACATACACATATACACCTTTCGATGAAGAATGAACAAGAATCTATTTCTAATCCCAAATAACAATATGATAAAAATAACATAATTGACGTGAACTTTTTTATGGTGCTCTTAGATTTAGGGTTTGATTGAAGATTTGAATCTTCAACCTCAATCACAAATGGGCTAAACAAATTAATTCAGTGAATTAGGCCTCGAACCCTTACCACCTTAACATGCAAAACAAATAATTGATAATTGAATGCATTGTTATAATAGAATCTTAGTTAACAGATTAACCTCATATCAGTACACAATCTGATTAGCATCTATTCAGATTAACATAGTGAAGTCAGTACAACCGAACCGACAACAGCATTCAATAGCAGGCTAACAGATTTTCATTCAAAAGCAAAAAGCAATGCTGACAGGTGGTAAACAATAAAACATATATAAGGGCTTGTGTAGGGTATTAGGGTGACTGTTTATCATAATTGAGCAACATAAAGGCTTATTAGCATGCCATTCTACCAGTTCGAGGCCAAAATCGCAAATTTAATTGTTATGATCATTTTTCACCCGTTATCATCATCGAACAACGAAAAGAAAGCACGGCGGAGTTTGCAAATGGCAGGCTCCCATACAGAGTTTCCAAGCAAGTGTCAGCCTTCCATATATGCATAGGTACTGTCATATTTATGTAGCCTGCCATAGATGTGGAAGCAAACCATCCTTCATGACTTCTTGAGTAAGATCACACACAGACCACTCAAAAATGCTCTTCAAATTGATGCATATATGTTTGATGCTACCTCTAATCCTATTGGAGAGAAAAAAAATAGGGAGGTAGTAATCCTGAAAAGGAGTTCATACATATGTTCAATATGGTAAGGTTCCTGGGCAATGGTTGTATGTCACCACTTCAAAATTTATCCCCACTAACCAATTGATGGGTCACCTTGAACACATACTTGTGCTACTCATACATAACCACAACATGATTTATCTTTCTAAGATTGATCAATTTTGTTGGATCTAAATGAGATGTTGGATCATGAGGGCTCAAATTGTACACAGCGTGTATATTGTGTGCTCGTTGTCGACCTCAAACCCTAGAGCATACCGGTCAAGCACCACCGAACAACTCAAGCCGGTTACACAAGCAACGAAGTTAAAGTCGGATTGAGAACTTCCTCACCTCAGTGCGGATGCGACGGCGGCGACGAAGGCGAAGGGACGCGACGACGGCAAGTGCGGGGATGCTCGAGCCGACGACGGGGAGGCCCGAGCCGACGATGGGGAGGCGCGATGCGGGTGAGGTTGCGTAGGTGAAGGTGGCGGCGGGGAGGCTCGAGGCGGCGATGGGGAGGCTCGAGGCGGCGACGGGGAGGCTCGAGGTAGCCGAAGGCGTGGAGGTCGGGACTCGGGAGGTGAAAGGTGGCTGAGATGCAAGTGACAGGAGAGGGATTGGGTTGGCCGAGGCGGTGATATTTATAGGGGTGGACTATCACTGCCGGGTCCCAAACGAACCGGCAGTGACATAATATCACTGCCGGGTCACAAAGAGAGCCGGCAGTGATAGTTGCTTATCACTGCCAGTTCTACTAACAACTGGCAGTAATACGCCACTATCACTGCTGGGTTTTAGTCGAACCGGTAGTGATAAGGACACTATCACTGCCGGCTCTCTTTAACCCTGGCAGTGATACCTAGTATTACTGTCGGGTATTAGTAGACCCGGCAGTGATAAGCCACTATCACTGCCGGCTTTCTTTAAACCCGGCAGTGATACTTCTTATTACTGCCGGGTTTTAATAGAACCGGCACTGATAATCCACTATCACTGCCAGCTCTCTTTGTGACCAGATAGTAGTACGAAGTATCACTGTCGGGGTTAAAGAGAGCGGACAGTGATATATACAGTGGAATTTTAGTTTATTTCATTTCATATACTGACGAAATACTGTCAAATTTGATCCAAATAATCTGAAAATTTTTGGAGGCATACTACAGGACATATAATACGTTATATAAACATTTTCCCCTAATTTTGACTAAGTTCCAAAATTCAGAAAAACCAAATTGTTCACTATTTTAATATTTCATAATTTTGAAAAAAGTAAAATTAGATGGATATAGTCAAAATAAATCCTAATTACTTGCAATTAAATTGTTATTTGCAATTATATGCTTATGTCATGTTTGATTCAATTACTTGTAACAATTCACACAAATGCAGTCAAATCCATTACCTCATATAATACATTAATTGTTACACAAGAGAAAGAAACCATGTTGTTCGTACAAAAGAAAGCATATCTTTAATTTGAAAAACTAAGCTACGATTCGACCTTTCTTTATTATCGCAGCGTACATACGTAGCTTCCTCACTCTCTTCCATGAGACTTAGTTCAACGTCCTCTCCGAAAGGAGGAAGCTCATCGAACTGGTTGTATTCTTCCTCGTCAACAACATTTTGAACTCCGACAATCCTTCTTTTTCCTTGAATAACCACGTGGCGTTCCTTGTTAGCCGGGTCAGTTACAAAGAAGATTTGTGTAACAGAATTAGCAAATATGAATGGTTCTTCCCTGTATCCGACGAGTTTGAGGTCCACGGTAGTGATACCGTACTTGTCGATGTTAACACCCCCTGGAAGTCTGACCCATTGGCACCGAAAGAGAGGGACCTTCAAAGATCCATAGTCAAGCTCCCAAATCTCTTCTATGAATCCGTAGTAGCTTTGCCTATTTTCATTGCTGTCATAGGCACTTGTACGGATACCGCTATTTTGGTTCGTGCTCTTCTTATCTTGTGCTCTTGTATAAAATGTAAAACCATTTATGTCGTACCCTTGGAATGTCCGAATTGTAGATGACGGTCCCTGAGCCAACACTTTCAACTGAGCGCACTCTGTCTCCGTATGCATCATGTGCCTACGCAACCAATCGCTGAAGTTATCTCTATGCTCTCTCGCGATCCAACCATCTGACTTCGCTGGGTTTGTTTTGGATAGCATGCTCTTGTGCATGTTGACAAAAGGGGCCACCACAACTGATTGTCCCAAAACTGCAAAATGTGCTTGTGTGAATGAAGCTAGATTGTTTGTACGGAGTGATTTTTCGCCCAGTGTCCCTTTTCCCTGTATCCTCCCCTCATGCCGAGATATAGGCACACCAATCGGTTTAAGATCCATATAATCGACGCATAACTCAATGACCTCCTCGGTTCCCCAACCATCTGCAATGCAGCCTTCCTAGATGTCGATTCTGAACATATTTCTTTATAACCCCATGAACCTCTCAAAAGGGTACATCGATGTAGAAACACGGACCAAGAATCCGTATCTCTTTCACAATGTGAACAATGAGATGGACCATAATATCAAAAAAAGATGGAGAGAAACACATCTCGAGCCTGCACAGAGTGTGGACCACGTCTTCCTGCAGCTTATCCAGTTTCAACGGATCGATGGCCTTCTGTGAAATTGCATTGAAGAATGAACACAACTTTATAATTGGGTCTCGGACTTTCTCCGCGAACACCCTAATTGCAATTGGAAGCATCTGTGTCATCATCACGTGGCAATCGTGAGACTTCATGCCAATTAATTTTAAGTCTTTCATTGAGACTAGTCTCTTTATGTTGGCAGAGTAACCAGACGAAACTTTCACTCCATGCAAGCATTCGCACACGCTAATTTTTTCTTTCTTGCTTAGAGTGTAGCAGGCTGCGGGAAGGTACTTTTTGCCTGTATCCATGTCTTTGTGATCTGACTCCTTCACGAGTTTCATATCTTCAAGGTCCATCCGTGCGTGGAGGTATCTTTTGTTTTGCGGTATATCCGAGAAGATACCAAGCAAGTGTCGCACACGTTCTTCTCTATGTGCATGACGTCGATTGCGTGTCGAACTTCCAAGTGTTGCCAGTACGGTAGGAACCAAAATACTGATCTCTTTTTCCACAAAGGAGCCTTGTCACGGGAACTCGGGATAGATGTACTGCCGGTTCCCTTTCCGTGAATAATATGAAGATCATTTACGGCCGCAAATATCTGTTTCCCAGTGCAATTTTTCGGAGCTAAGGCAGTCTCCTTTGTCCCGTCAAAGGCTCTCTTATTATTGTGGTATGGGTGATCCTTGCGAAGGAACCTCGATGTCGCATGTAGGCCATTTTCTGACAGTTCTTTAGCCACCGGCTAGCTGTATCATCCAAGCACTGGACGCATCCGTTGAACCCTTTTGTCATCTGTCCCGACAGGTTACCAAGGGCAGGGTAATCATTAATGGTTACGAACAACAATGTGCGTAGGATAAAGTTCTCTATTTTGTACTCATCCCATACCCGTACTCCATTGTTCCACAGTATTAGAAGATTTTCAACCAATGGTTTGAGGTACACATCGATATCATTGCCAGGTTGCCTGGGCCCTTGGATTAGTAGTGGCATCATAATGTACTTCCGCTTCATACAAAGCCAAGGAGGAAGGTTGTAGATACATAGAGTCACCGGCCAAGTACTGTGACGGCTACTCATGTTGCCGAAAGGATTCATCCCATCCGTACTCAACCCGAACCTTATATTCCTCATATCATATGCAAAGTGCTTCTTATATTTTCTATCGATGTTCCTCCATTGCACAGAATCAGCAGGGTGCCTAAGCATTCCATCCTTCTTACGATCTTCGGCGTGCCATCGTAGCAATTGGGCATGACTTTTGTTCACAAACAATCGCTTCAGACAGGGGATTATAGGGAAATACCACACCACCTTACGGGGGGATCTCTTCTTCTTATGCTCTACCTCGACATCGTCGTTATGGATATCATCGTTGCCCTTATACCGCTTTGCTTTGCAAACAGCACAGGCATCCAAGTCTGCAAACTCATTGCGATACAACATGCAATCGTTTGGACATGCGTGTATTTTTTGTACTTCCAGTCCCAACGGGCAGAAAACCTGCTTGGCCTGGTACGTAGTTGTAGGCAACACGTTACCCTTTGGAAGCAAGTCCTCCAAGAGACATAAGAGCTCAGTGAAGCTCTTATCGGACCAACCATTGCTTGCCTTCAACTGCAGTAGTGTAAGCACGGTATGCAGTTTTTTTTGCTCCTCTTTGCAGCCAGGGTACAATGGTGTTGTGGAGTCCTCTACCATACGCTGGAACTTTTGAAACTCTCTTTCACTCGTGAAGTCCCCCTCCCCATCACGCAACATTCGATCCAGGTCGTCGTCGTGGCTATGGACAAACGTATCTTCGACCGCCGTCATATCGTTGTCTCCTTCATCTTCACCAATATGTTGCCCTTCATGCACAATCTCACCTTCACCGTGCTCGGTCCAACAGGTATAGCCAGCCTTGAAACCCCTTTGAAGTAAGTGTGCACGTATCGACTCTATGGTAGAAAACAACTTCTCGTTTTTGCAATCAACGCATGGACAACACATATAGTTCGACAGATTCTTCGACTTGTGCGACGCAGCCGCGTTTACAAAACACGTCACACCATTAAAGAACTCTGCGCCGCAACGGTCCGTGTCATACATCCACCTTCGGTCCATCTACAATTAATTAAATCAAACATCACATAAGCATATACTTGCAAATAACAATATAATTGTAAATGATAAGATTTAAAAATCCATGTAGCAATTTTGAATATGTTAAAATACATCAACCTTTTTTCATTATGTAAATATCCATCTAGCAATTTTTTTATTATTTTATAAAATGAAAATAATTGTAAAGACTTAGCGTATATTTTTACTATATTAAAATACATCAATCTTTTTTCATTATGTAAATATCCATCTTGCAATTTTTAAATATTTACAAAATAATAAATAATTGTAAATTGTTACGATATATTTTGACTATGTTAAAATACATCAACCTTTTTTCATTATGTAAATATCCATGTAGCATTTTTTTATTATTTTATAAAATGAAAATAATTGTAAATACTTAGGATATATTTTTACTATATCAAAATACATCAATCTTTTTTCATTATGTAAATATCTGTCTTTTGATTTTTAATTATTTACAAAGTAATACATAATTGTAAATAGTTAGGATACATTTTGACTATATTAAAATACATCAACCTTTTTTAATTATATAAATATCCATGTAGCATTTTTTTATTATTTCAAAATTTGAGCATACATCAACCTTTTTTCATTGTGTAAATATCCATCTGGCAATTTTTATTTATTTGCAAAATAGAAAATAATTGTGAATAATTAGGACATATTTTTATTATATTAAAAATATCCACATAGCAATTTTTAAATTACTTTCATAATTGATAATATCAATGTTGCAATTTTTTAATTACTTTAATTATTGAAAATAAGCATATAAATGAAAATACACGATATATTTGTAAACATAACGATTTACAAATGTATCTTGCAATTTTTATTATTGCAAAATTCACCTAACCATTTTCAACATTTTGCAAAATTCACCTAGCCATTTTCACCATTTAAAAATCCACTAAATTACTTAAATGGATAAGAATTGTAATTATCTAAATCTAAAGCAATCTATAAAGTAAAATCCAACTACAAATATAATGTTATTCAAATTACTAACCTTTAAGACAAATAGATATGAATTTTAGTACAATTTTCGGCAGCAATTGAATACAACAATGGAGCAGAGACTCCTCTCTATTACGCTCGATTGGTCGGGGGGAAGGGACGCCAGATATATAAAGGACTTATCACTGCCGGTTCTATGCGGAACCGGCAGTGATAGGGCCGGATTCCGCGGGAAAATAAAATTAGGCGGGAAAATAAATATCACTGCCGGTTCTGGTTTAAAACTGGCAGTGAAAATTCCAATATCACTGCCGGTTGATACAACATCCGGCAGAGATATATCACTACCGGTTTTATATATAAACCGGCAGTGATATGAGGTTATCACTGCCGGTTGGTTCCACGAACCGGCAGTGATAAGTTCTCCCCCCGGCTTAACTTTTGAACCGGTAATGATATGTTCTCACTGCCGGCTCTATCCTAACCGGCAGCGATGTGCTGGCAAGGATGTGTTGTTCTGTAGTAGTGTAGCCATAGGCATGATCACAAAAGTAATGCTGAACTAAGAACGTTAGATGAACTGACCCGGTGATAAAAAAGCCATTAGGAATTTTGTCGGTGAAGAATAGGGGACCAACGCACGATGAAGAGATGGGCACCGAGATCCACTCGGTGAAGGTGAAGGCCTTCGGCAGCCTTAGCGCAAGCTTCAGATCGGATGATGTTGGGCTAAGCCAATCTCAAGAGTAGTTTTTCTAATCTCTCACGAGCGCCGACCTCTCCCCATTTATATCTTGTGCTGGTTGATGGGACCTAAACCAAACACTGTTGAGAAGCTCCCGATCAGAGCGCGTGTATGGTGGGCCTTGCCCCTAAAATCTCGGTTTGTTAGCATTAGCCGAGATCACAACCAACATTCTCCCACTTGATCGAATGGCTCATATCATAAGTCCACACTCAACAGAACAGCACACTAAGATAAAGTATTACAATGGTTAATAAAGGCACCGCTGAAACCCTAGTTTCTATAGTGCATTATTCCTTCTCGATAGGATAATTACTTATTCTTAACAAGAGTTGGTTTTGTTCTAATGGTCCTTATTTCTAGAATCAGAGGCTTTCAAATAAACTCATGCCGACAACATGCTCTCGAAAGAGACTGGGTGGTAAGACTTTAGTAAGTGGATATGCAAGCATAGACTTAATACTTATATTCTTGACATCAATTGTCTCATCCTTGATTCTATCTTTCACAACATGATACTTAATGTCAATGTGTTTGGCAGCACCACTTGACTTGTTGTTACTTGAATAGAAAACTACAACCAAATTATCGTAGTATATAGGTAGTGGTTTAGATATGCTGTCCACCACTCTTAATCCTGGGATAAAATTCTTGTCATACAGCCTGCCCAGTAGCCTCATAACATGCCAAAAACACAGCCTGCATCATTGATGATGCAATAAGTGATTGTTTGGAGCTTTTCCACGAAATGGCTCCTCCCGCAAGTGTGAAGATATAACCTAATGTGGATTTCTTAGTATCAACACAACCTGCAAAGTCAGCGTCTGAATAACCCACAACCTAAAGGGTATTAGACTTCTTATATGTGAGCATGAAATGCTTAGTGCCCTGCATATAACGCAAAGCTTTCTTAACGGCATTCCAGCGATCAGTCCAAGATTTGATTGATATCTGCCAAGCATCTCGGTTACGAATGCTAAATCAGGGCGAGTACAAACTTGAGCATATATAATGCTTCCGACAACTGAAGCGTAAGGAATCCCCTTCATCTGTTCAGCTTCTAATTGATTCCTTGGACATTGGAATGTTCCAAACTTATCACCCTTAAGAATAGGAGCAGGCGTGGCAGAGCAGTTATGCATATTAAGTCTCTTAAGCACTCTGTCAATGTATGCCCTTTGGGATAGGCCTAATACCCCTTTGGACCTGTCTCGGTGAATCTCAATGAACAAAACATAAGAGGCATCACCAAGATCCTTCAGTCAAAATTAGTGGAAAGAAATCTCTTGGTCTCATACATCATATCCTTATCGCTACTAGCTAATGAGATATCATCCACATAAAGCACTAAGATAGTAAATTTGCTCCCCTTAGTCTTAGTGTATATGCAATTGTCCACTTCATTTTCTTTGAAACCAAAATTTCTTATGGTCTCATCAAAATTAAGGTACCATTGTCTAGACGCTTGTTTTAGTCCATAAATGGATTTCTTAAATCGGCATCCCATATGTTCCTTGCCTTCCAAAACAAAACCTTCCGGTTTAGCCATTTGGGTGAATCCTTAGTCATCATAGCCTTCTTAAATGAGGTGGGATCATCTACCTTCCCTATATCATTTACATCTTCATTCATGTATACGACAGTCATTCGGGATGGCAGACCTTCTGTCCCGCTGTGATCCCCTTAGTGGTTAATTAGTTATCACAGGTTGCTGTTGAGGCTCATCATTAGGTGTTGTACTTTTAATCCCAGAATTCTCAAGTGAGGGCTCAACTCCAGGATTCTCAGCTGGAAGTGTAACTATATGAGGTACAAGAATAACAGTCTCTTGGATTATCGGTAATGGTTCATAAGTCTGAATCTCCTCAAGATCAATTTTACTAGCCTCTGAGCTCTCAGTGATTTTATCATTCTTTAAAAATATAGCATGTCGGGTTTCTACAAACTTAGTGACACGATCTGGACTATAAAATCGATACCCCTTAGATATTTCAAGATATCCAATAAAATAGCAGCTTACTATCTTATAATCTAATTTCCCAATATGTGGATTAAAGACCTTAGCTTCAGTAGGACAACCCCACACACGTAAGTATTTTAAACTCAGTTTCCTCCCAGTCCATAATTCATAGGGTGTCTTAGACACTGATTTACTGTGAACCCGATTAAGTATATGTGCGGCTGTCTTTAATGCTTCAATCCACAAACCATTTGGTAAATTGGAGTAACTCATCATGCTACACACCATACCCATAAGGGTGCGGTTGTATCTTTCAGCTACTCCATTTTGCTGAGGTTCACCAAGTGTTGAATATTAGGCTATTATGCCATTTTCTGAAAGAAACTAAGCAAATGGGCCAGGAATTTGTGCGTAAGGAGCATGTCTCCCATAATATTCTCCTCCACGATCTGATCTTATTACCTTAATCTTTAAATTATGCTAATTTTTTACTTCAGCCTTAAATATTTTAAACTTATCGAGTGATTCAGATCGATCACGAATGGGAAAAATATAAAAATAATGGGAGAAATCATTAGTGAATGTGATAAAGGAGTCATATACATCCGCTGAAGTTACAGAAAATGGTCCACATATATCAATGTGGATTAATTCTAAGATTCGTGTGCTTCGTGTGGCTCTTTTCTTAATTTGTTTTACATATTTCCCCTTAATACACTCAATACAGTGGTTTGAGTCAGATAAGTCTAATGGATAGAATATCTATTCCTTAATGAGATGTTCCATTCTCCCCTTCGAAATGTGTTCGAAATAACAGTGCCATAATTTCGATGAAGTTCTATCACCTAAACTTCTCTTTCACTTATTGGTGACATCGCACAGTCATTAAAACAGGGAATTTATAGAGAGGAAGCATGTAGAGTTTGTCTCGTCGAGTTGAGAGACCAACATTATTAGAATTAAAAATCACAATGCATTTATTGTTCCCAAAAAATACAAATCAATTCATCATCATCCAATAGAGAAATAGAAATAAGGTTCTAAATACCTCCTCATGGTAGGAACATAAACAACATTATTCAAATGAAGGGTGAATGAAATGAACCCCATTTTAGTATTTTCGACCCCCATTTTAGCATAAAATACGAAAATAAGAATCTTATGAGCATACAGTACTAGTCCCATTATCAGTGGCTAGGACGCACATTTACAACAATTGGAATCATAACCATACATCATATTATTTAAATGGAAGCTATTTATACAATGTATTTATACAATTCAGAGTATATAGCAGAAGAGAAGCAAAGTCTTATAGTGCGCCCAACCAACCCGCATGCAACTGATAAGGCATAATACCTAGAAAGATCGCTTCATTAAAGTTCCCGCATCCTGCGACGAAAAGTAACCTTCGAAGCCTCTCTATCTTTTCCACCTAAAACAACATAATAAGCAAGGTTGAGTACTTTCGTACTCCGCAAGATTTAAGGTGGTATTTGCAAAATGCATAAATGCAGGCCATGACAAAGGAGGCTACTACAGTTAATTTTGCATAAAGCAAAATTTAATTTGTAAATCAAGTTGCCATTTCTCAAACGGAATTTTGTAAGAGCAAGTTTATCTGATAAGAAATAAGTAAAGCACAAGTAATACTCACAGTCCTTGCGAGCAACGAATCATCCAAATCCTGTCATAACATGACACAACACAGTTTTTGCCAACACGTGGAAAATCAAATATAACCAGGCATTTTAAAAATAATAAAATATTTAACTAGTGTCAGTTCACAAGTCTCCCATAACCGCAGGCATGGCTATGCTGTACAGCTTTACCCACAAAGGTGTACAGCTTTACCCACAAGACTTGACTTACTTTTTGTGCATATCATTAGCACACTTCCTTTGGTGTGCCGCAGAGAGTCATGACATAACCGTTACATTACATAGACCTAACTTTGCATCAGCCCGGTGACGGAAAACCCTTAGTATGGTCAAAGAAACTCAGAGTAAAGTCATGATGTTTCTCCCCATAGTAAGGCGTACATCGTTGTATCGGTAAGCGTTATTCCCAACCCCTCGGTGAGGGCACCTCTTCGAGCAAACCTTAAAAGGAGAACTCGTACTACTCCAGCCTTCTAATGTGCAAAGCTAAATCTACGTAACTTAATAGGTTAAGGTTGTCCCATTACAGCACTTGTGGTTATACGAATTTATCTTGGATCATACAACAATACGTTCGGTCCTTAATCCGATACGGGCAAGACTTCTCCCTACACTACATGTAATTCCCTCTACACAACCAGCTATTGCCAATAATCGTCCACATCAAAACTATAGTTTTGTTTTGGGTTTTTAATCAAAATACCAGTAACCATCAGTGTCATATCCAACCTTTTTAAATTCTCATAAAACAATTTTAATCTGATCATCTACATCGTTGCTAATTAAGCATTGCTAAGCATGATCAATATGTAATCGCGTATACCCATGTTGACATTAAGTAATGTCTATTCTTATTCTATGGTTATTAAGGTTCACATGTCAATATTTATCAACGAAGTTCCATGAGATAATAGGTATATGTACCAATACCACAAAATAGCGAATTTACATAAAATAAGCGCATTCATAAAATAATTTGATAAACAAAAGGAAAATTAAATACTGGGATCAATATGATCAAAGGGGGTGCTTGCCTTGCTTAATTATTGTTCATGGCGCAGTCGAGGTTGCAGCTGACGTAGTCAATGACGGAATCAGTGACGTCGGGTTCTACACGTCGTTCAACGGAAATATAGCGAATAACAAACTTCAATTAGGGCGAAAAGAAGATAGACAAAAAAAAATCTACTTATAAAAAATTTTTCAAATCAAGTTTTTGAATACTTTTAACTATTTAAGTCTCATACAGATATACTGATTTATAAAAATAAATTTCATTCAAATCACTTTTATTTTGCATAAGTTATACTTGATTAACCACCTTATACATTGAAATTTTACTTTATTAGAAAAATAATATAAAACAAAGTGAAAGGTAAATATTTATATATTTGAGATGCTCACAGCCTAAGGATTTTAACAAGGTTTATTTTTTAGTTCATTTACAAAAATTGCATACAGTGCATACTTTAAACCTACACATTAAATCTGAATTTTAAAATCACACAATGCATATTTTTAGAATGTTTTTGCATATTTTGAAACTATAAGATTTTATATGATTTTAGAAATTTGTTTCATTCAATTTGGAGTAAAAATGTACAAAATATAAGGTTTTGAATTTGGGTCAGCTTGAATATTCACTAAAATAGCATATTATGCCTTCATTAAACCGAAAGCGTCATTTCTGTTTGAACATCTCACTGCCTCTCGCGCTAACTGACAAGGGGTCCCCACCCGGCAGAGACTCCAAAGCAGAGCACCGGTTAGGGCTCACTGGCGATGGTGCTAGGGCCGAGATGGCGGCCAACTGAGTGCTCCTAGAGCTCCACCACACCATGGTGCACAAGATGGTGGGGCTAATTGCTGGTGGCAACGGCCGGAAGAGCTTTGCCACCTCAAGGGTGCGGCGATCGCCATGGCTGATCAAGCGAAGCTCAGATATCCGGCACATTTTCACGGGAGAGCGTCGGGTAAGCATCAGTGGGCTTTAAGCTTCACATTTTACCAGTTAATGTAGGCCGAGACCAGCTGTAGAGTTCTACCACAGGGCGCTGCTTCCAGAGAAGATGATCAGCAGTGGGAGTAGTTTGCCGGTGAGTGAAAGCTGGGAATAAAGAGGGGATAGCAATTGTTTAGTGCTTATCATGATCGTGCGCAAAAGGATTTGGCAATGGTTTACCGTGTGAGGCGAATTGCTCTTCAGCCTCTAAGCTCAGGCTCTGCTGACAATGGTGATTTTCATAGAAGATAAGACCTTGGTCGAGTGCTAATGAGATGGGGTGATAAAGGAGGGGTATGAAAGACCAGAAGGCAGTTCGGGTGGCTTTATAGCCGGTTCAAGCGTTGAGGTGCAGTGTTTGAACGGAGAAGAGAAGCTGCGGCTGGTTCTGTGCTCAGTTGGTGAGGTGGTGCGAGATTTTTGCCAGCGAGGCATAGCACGGGAAGGCCGAGGCATGACGTGGCAGCATTGAGCAGTGGCAGCGTAGTTGATTCAGTGAATTGTTTCGAGAGGCGGTGGAAAAGATCGGGAGTGAGAGAGAGAGTAGAGCGGGGATGTTTCGGCTGAGGGAGAGGTAGAAGGGAGGGTGAGAAGAGACTGTCATGTGGGGTCGGATCCCACAGTGAAGAGACTGAGAGAAAGCCGGGTCAGTTACCCCCAGACAAAGGGGTCTGCACAGGAAATTGGACCTACCTGTAAGAGAGGAGAATAACAAATAAGGAGATAAGGCTTTGGACAGCTTAGGTTCGGCATTAAAACAGGCATCAAATCAGCAAGATAATTTTCAATACTTTTTTACCTAGGTCTTCAGATAAGGATTATCTTCCAGTAAAAATCTTGGGTTAAAATATTTTACCGAAAAATTATAAAAATTTTGACAACATTAATTGGTCAAAAATCCTTTTTTTGAATTTATTTTATTTGAGGATGAAAATGATGTCAAATATTTTTCATATTTTTTGAAGAGTTTAATATGAGCTAAGAAGGCTTACATGGTAAATTTTAAGATTTTTAGGATTTCTGTTTTTGAATTTTGAAAGGCATTAAATGAAATTATTATTTTTTTATATTTTTACGAGAGGTAAATACTATTTTGAAGAAGACATGGTAAAATTTTAAGCTGAAGATAATGTTCGAATATGTTTACTAAATTTTGACCATGAACTGATTAAGGATCAAAAAATGTCATTTCATTAATCAATTCATTATCCTTTGCATTAAAATTTATTTAATAGGTGAAATGAGTCACTAGAGTGTTCAGGAAATTTAATATCAATTTTTCAAAATTTTACTTTTACTTTTTATCTTTTTACCA
Organism: Otatea glauca; assembly: GCA_036346275.1. Lineage (NCBI taxonomy): Eukaryota > Viridiplantae > Streptophyta > Magnoliopsida > Poales > Poaceae > Otatea > Otatea glauca. Next base: position 35,229,934 of record CM070727.1, on the reverse strand, counting down.
TTATCCATTTATTAATCCTATTATTTGATTTTTCATTCAAGCCATAAATCTAGGAAATTCCAATAAAAACCAATAGTGCCACATAAAATGAAAAATAATCACACTTAAATTCAAAATATTCATTTTCATTTTATTGCATTTTTCGGGATGTTACAGTGAAAGCACTATCTAATGCTATTGGTAGTGTACCAATGGCTTCAACTTCAGTGTCCTTTCCAATAGCGACTCTAAGGCTTCGCTCCCCCTTTCTTAGTGTCGTTACTGTAAGGAATCCCTTCAATGAATTAGAAATGTGCACAGTGGCACCAATATCAATCCACTAGGTATTAGGGGGGAAATTAGCATATAGGGTTTCATCAACAGTGAAAATTATGTCATTACCCTTTTTAGTGAGCCACTTCATGAAGCCCACACAATCCTTCTGAATGTGCCCACTGTTCTTGCAAAAGCGACAGATTTGCCCATCAAAAGAGACAGAGTTAGGTGCAGCAGGGGCCTTCTCCTTTGGATTTGATTTGCTTGATTCAGCCTTAGGAGAAAAGTGCAGCTTCTTCTTAGACTTAGATTCCCCTTATAATTTTCTTTTGTCATGACCAACATGAAAAACATGGTCAGATTCCCCTTATATTTTCTTTTGCCATGACCAACATGAAAAACATGGTCTTTTCTCTCGGCCATGGTCCACTGTTCCTTTTGAGTGTTGTAATTAATCTTAAAAGCATTATACTCAGAAGGAAAGGAGGTCATAATGAAAATGTACCAAGAAGCCATCAAAAATAGCCATTTCCATGCCCTTAAGCTTAGCAGTCATATCTGTCATCATCATGATATGTTCACGAAAAATGCTGGAACTATCATACTTAGTTGTGAGCATTTTCAAAATTAAAGTACTGTTATATACTTTTGAGGAGCTCTTGAATTGCTCCTCGACTGAGGCCAAGTACTGCATAGCATTCATATTCAGGGATCACTTCCCTTATCCCAACAGAATATTGTTCTCTTCATGATCATTAAGGACATGCGGTTGGACCACTCCTACTTTTCCGCTGTTAAGTCATAGAGTTTCTTTTTTTCAGTGAAACTCTCATCATCAGCGGAAGGAGATACGGGAGCGTCCTCACGTAATGCATAGTCTTAATCCATAACTCCAAGGACAATCAAAACTCTCTCCTTCCAAGAGGGAAAATTTGTCCTAGTCAGCTGCTCAATGTTGTTCAAGTAAGCGGCAACATTAGTGTTGTTCATGGCTGAACTAAAACAAAATTAATCAGTAAACATTAGATAATAATAAATGTCTTACATGAAAATTAACCCTACGTTGGTCTGATTAATAACATGCTAATGACAGAAAAATTAACAGTTCTAACTCGTATCACCGTTGGGCAGAAACAAAAAAGAACTAAATTATCTTATGGGTGATACTTGTTCATAAATAACATTTATCAGTATATGATCATGATCATGACATAATCCCAATTTTCAATATTAACAATAATCTCTAACCAAAACTTCCCGTTGATTCCATTTTAATTAGAGATAATGCTCATAAATAATTATCATATATAAAAATTAATTGCCACTTTCTATCAACCGAACCAGCATTCAAAGTTTAGATCAGTAGATAAATACCATACCAGTAGGTAAAGGAAGTAGCATAGATAGCAGTCAAACAATAGCTTGAATTGAATACTGATCAGACTTGAGCAAAACAGTGTAAAGAATCAATTCTTTCTAGCATGCAAATCTAATGGTTCAAGGCTTAGTTCACAAAATTAATTATAATATTCATCAATTTATCCATTATCATCATTGAGCAATACCCACAGGAAGCAGATGATTGAGAGCAATCTGGATGTATACTCACAAAGGAATAGCATTCAAAGCTATTCAGAAGAGAGGGCAAGGCACAACAAAATATCGCTGTCCTAGAAATCATATTGCCGCCGCAAGTGTCACGGTGAAGCGGGCCAGGACAACGGAGATATAGTGCCCTCTCCACACAAGAGACACTCCTCGTGTAGAGGTGAGCTTCAACAAGCGCTGCACAAGAACAATCCAACAAGAGACTCCTCCAGAAGCTCGGCTCACAGAACCACACAGCCAAGCCAGAACCGAGTCAAGATCTTTCTCAAGAGCAAGCAATGAACTGAGTCCTATGCGCACAAGAGCACACACAAAACCGAGCCTCCTGCGCACAAGAACAAGCACAGAACCGTGCAAGCATTCCCTGTGCAAAGCTTCGGTCCTAGAGACCCCAAGTTCACTAGCAAGCTCACTCAAAGATCACAATCCTCAAGAGTTAAATCAGAAGGGGAGAGGGGCTTACTCAATCTGAATGTTCTATCCTGAAGACGAACCACTGGCCTCAAGAAATAGAAGAGGGACGAGGACCAAGCCACTGGGGGCGCCAGCCAACTCACCCGCACCTGCCGCCTTACCAGACGCCAAGAAGTTCGGCGCCGTCGCAGCAAAAACGGGAGATGAGAGACCTGCATCCTCACCTAGATCTCTGCCTCCTCCTTTTCTTGAATTTTTTTCTTTAATATTGGTTTTTATTCATTTTTTCAAAAATAGTCGTTAGATAAAAAAATTGCGGAAATGAGCTCCCGTCGCTTGTATATCGGGCGATCGCCCCATATACGGGTGATAGGTGCCAACCCTAACGGCCCAATTAACGGCCACCCACATATCGCCCCATATACGGGTGATCGCCCATATATGGGAGATATGTGGGGTTTTTAAGCCCGGGCACGCCTCCGGAGCCTCATTCGGCAGCCAAGCAGAAAAGAGAAGAGGAGAAAGAGGATAAGAGAAGAGGAGAAGAGAAGAAGAGGGGAAAAAAAGGGGAAGAAAAGGGGAAGAAAAAAATCGATTCATCATTTTTGTGAAGGCAAATTTAGGGATTTTTTTAGGATTGTGTAGTATTTAGAAATTTAATGTAGCATTTAATATTTAGAAATTTATTGTAGTATTTAGAAATTTTAGGATTGTGTAGTATTTAGAAATTTTAGGATTGTGTAGTGTTTAGAAATTTTAGGATTGTATAGTATTTAGAAATTTAATGTAGCAGTTAATATTTAGAAATTTAATGTAGTATTTAGTATTTAGAAATTTCAGGATTGTGTAGTATTTAGTATGTACAAATTTAATGTGGTATTTAGTATCTAGAAATTTAATACAGTAGAAATATTAGGCAATATTTAGAAATTTAATTTAGTAGGGTTGTGTAGTAGTAATTTTATTATGCAAATAATGTGTTAGGCAATATATACCAATGTAATGTTGTAGAAATTTAATATTAGGCCGTATGGTAGGCAAATCGAATTACTTATTTAGAGTCGAATGACTTATTTATAGTCGAATTTTTTAGTACGATCAATATACGTTTTGTCTATTGTATTTTAGAGTAATATATTTCCGTCCGACGTTGCAGCATGTCGGAGAAATGGTATTTTCAAATATTTTATGGAGATGGGGAGATAGCACAGGAGGCGGATGGGGTGGATTTGTCATCATTTTCAAGAGTCGTACGGGCCATATCTAGATCGAGCGATAGGACATACAAGGATTTGTTGGGGTTGATGTCTCGGATGTTCAATTTGGATGCCCAGACTGTTCGGTTGCGGATCAGAGCAATAGTAAGCCGTGCGCAACATTGTTTTTATGGAGGGTTGATTCCTATTAATGCGACATCAACATGGAGGAGTTATGTTGGTTTTGCCATAGAGTGGGGTTGGCCGCTCATGTTGTTGGTACAGTGCTACCCGGTGTCGCAAGTTCGTGATGTCAGGGTAGATATTACGGGGGAGGGAAAGTCAAATATGGATGGATGCGAAGATGAAGGTGGCGAGGAGCCTGGAGACGAGGAGCACGAGACTGGTGGTGGTGAGGGGATCGGGGGGTGAGGAGATAGTGGTGGAGGCGCGAGGGGTGGCAGAGGGGGAGGAGGTGGAGGACATAGTTCACCTGATGGAGGAGGAGGATCGTGCGGATGAGGAAGTCCCTGATGGCAAACACTCCGACGAGGAGGACAATGCTCCTGAGGTGCCTATCCCTGGTGCCTGGACTAATTATAATTTCGAAGACCTAACAATGAATGAAGAGAACATTGATGCATGGGAGTATCATGAGAACGAGGTCACGCAGGGGGCCATATATAAAGACAAGGAGGTTGTGATGGATACGGTGAAGTACTGGGCAATGTCTCTTCGGCGTCAATTCAGGGTAGTGAAGTCCAGCAAAAAGGAGTACGACGTGAAGTGCGTAGTTGATTCGTGCCCATGGCGGGTGCATGCATACAAGGGGAAGTGAAAGGACTATTGGAAATGTTCCATAGTGATGGAGCATAACTGCGAACTAGAAGAAGCGGAACAGGGACACCGCAATCTGTCGTCCACTTGGGTGGCAAATATGTTTTTTGGTCAGATAGTGGACAATCCGCACCTGCAGCCTCGATCTATTATGATAGCCGTGGAGGAGAGGTTTCAGTACAAGATTAGCTACAGAAAAGCATGGAGAGCGAAAAGGACAGCTCTGCAAATACGGTTCGGGACGTACGAGGCTTCCTACGAGAATATTCTCCACTTGCTCAGGGCAATAGCACGTCGGAATCCCGGTACATTCATCGACCTTGCAGAGTTTGTGCGTGTGTAAGTGGGTCTTGCAGCGTGCCTTCTTTGCCCTCGGCGCATGCATAAATGCGTTCCGACACTGTCGCCCGGTCATTTGCATGGAAGGCACATTAGTCACAGGGGAGTACAAGGGCCAGATTTTAACTGCGATCACGGTGGACGCCAACAACCAGGTTCTACCGGTTGCATTGGCCTTCGTGGAGGGGGAAAACATGGACAGCTGGTATTGGTTCCTTGAAAGAGTCAAGCTGGCAGTTATTCAGGACAGGCCTGATGTTTGTGTGGGTGCTAATTTTTTTTGTCAGTTTAGGAATAGGGAGCTTATGAACATGTTCAAGCGGTTGTGCAAACAGAACCAAAGGAGGAAGTTCGACGCGCTTTGGAGGACGTTGGATGAACTAACGAAGAAGCAACCAATGAATCCAAGAGATACCGCTAGTTCATCAAGGAACCCGATGGTCTACCACGAGCAAGGAGAGGACCCCACAGCCTGTGATACCGGAGAGTGGCATGGAACAGAGATACCACGTGCACTGCGGTGACTGAGGTCGCAGAGGTGCCCATCGGGAGAGGACATCCCATCTGTGCATACTCCGAGTAGCTGACTGCTAGTGCTCCTGCTAGAAACCACGCTTGCTGCACTTGCCGTGCTCGCACGTCATTGCCGCAGCCACCGAGACGCATCAATCATGTCGTCCATACATCTCCCCCTATTACTACAAGAAAAGTGTTCTCAACACGTGGCATCAGGAGGTGTATGGATCGTTCACAACAGCCCCTCTCCAGAGCATCGATGGGCACTGGACGTCCGAATGTTGAAGCAGAACATCGGGCGTCGAAGGACACGGCGTATTCGGAACGATATGGACGAGTCCGAAGCGCGTCAGAATTGCGGATAATGTAATTTTCGATGTTGTTCCCATCGTTTAATTTATGATGTACCAATTAACTATTGTTCCCATCATGTAATTTTCGATGTACTAGTTAATTTTTGTTCGCATCATGTAATTTACGATGTACTAGTTAATTGTTATGCGGATAATGTAATTTTTGATGTACCAGTTAATTGTTGCTCCCATCATGTCAGGATGCGAATATGCAAATCTGGACCCTCTGTGTATTCTGTGCCAGTCCAGGATCACGCTAGCACACACAGTCATTACAAGGTTAAACATCACAGACAATCACAGCGAAACAATAAAAAGTAGTGTAAACATTTATATAAACTGAGTTGTACGACCTTATGGTCTCCTTACACAAGATCAGTCACGCAGGGCTTACATTATTAGAGTAATAAAAGATTACAGCGGAAAGCAATTAAACTTCATGGAACCATCAATTTGCCATAGGCAACAGACTGGGCTTGCTCCCTAGTTGTCCGGTTCTTCGGTGAACTCCTCCTCCCATAGTGGCGTTGACTCCTCCATTGATGTTGTGTTGATAATTAAGGGGGGGGGTGAGTACTCGAGGCACTCAACAAGTAATGCACAGAATGCAATGCTAATACTATATGCATGGCTTATTCCAAAGAATTGGCTCACTTGGTTCATTTCAATCAAACAACATTTTTAAACTCATACCTTACTTGGATTAAAGGCGGTGAAACAGGTAATAATAGTACAAAGTTCTTTAAACAGTTTTTTTCTCCGTAAACTTGGCACATAGCCTTAATCAGTTTATTCTTGACACTGGCACACAGCCACCCTTTTCACATTTTATTTTTGAAGATCTAACCCTTGACTGTAATCCCCGAGCAATGTCCAATACCGCGGACAGGGCTATTCGAATAGATTTGACACTCTGCAGGGGTTGTACACTTTACCCACAAGATCTGACCGCTCACCACACGGTGATTGCCCACAACAAAGCCTTGGGACCCTCTACCTTAACCAATGAACCTCTCTAGATTGCCATCACTATCACTCCCCTCACACAGAGCCAAAGTAAAGGACAGGCTAACACCGTTGGATGGGCACTATAAGCGAGTATGCAGTCGCTCCCCACATAGATACACCCCTGTGTACTGTCACCCTGAGGTTTTAGAGGAAAGATATCAGAACCCTAATCAACTTGGTCTGTCCCATACCAGACATGTGGTTGCACGGATGACTCAGATCAAAGACTTGCATGGTGATGTCCTTAGCTGACCAAGGCAAGATTTCCTTCTCTCAACAGTGGTACACAACCCAAAGTGGCACACAACATCTCAACTCTCATCACCCCGCTGCCACACAGGCCCACCAGGCACAAAGCCTCTTGCCACTTGCCCCAGTCTAAATCATTTCCCTCCCAGTTGCTTATTGTGCAACACATGCCAACAATAACTCAACATCGGTACAAAACCACACAGGTTTCCGTACTTTAATTTCATCATGTGGAATCATCACACCACTTTCAAAATACATTCAATATTTCATTAATAAAAAATGTGGCATTACCCAAAGATCATTCATGACTCTATGCAGGGCTAAGCGTCTAATCACGGTCTAGCCTCCCGTGTTGGCATCATATTAATATCCAACAAACATGAATAATCTTAGTGTGGCAATGATTTCAGATCCTACAAATCATAATTTCAAGGTGGCAATAACAATATAGGTTGATTAACTATATTACCCAATTTAATTTAAATTCATTTTTAATCAATTTAGCGTGCATAATTTCAAAGCAAAATACATTTAAAAACTGGGATCAAAATGGTCAAACCATCACTTGCCTTCAAAGAGTTGCTGGTCGTGTTCCGAAGCTTGGTCTTGAGCGATGAACTCTTCCTCGAAACTTTCCGGCAAATTTGCAACTACGCGTAAAAATCATATATGCAATGAATATCCAAAACAGTAGACTATATAACCACAAAAATTCAAATAAAACTCACCATTAAAAATATCACATTTTTACAAATTTTATGAAACTGGAATCACCTCAATCAGAGTTCAAATGCAAAAGTTATAGCCTTTCAAAATTTTTAAATAAAATAAAAATCAGAAAATACAAAAACCCGAATTAAATTATTTATTTTTCTACTAAAAACTTGATTTATTGCATCAGCAAGACGTCAGCCGGTCCATGGCTTAGGTCGGGTCGACCGTGGACTCGGTCCACCGAACAGAACACATGGCCAACCAGCTGACGTTAGCACCGGCGTCACTACTGACGTCAGTCGACTGCCTCGAGATTCATACCCAGACATATGTCAGCATCTCGATCATTCCCAGCCGACGGCTAGATCTCAACCACATGGCGCAATCATGGCAGTCAAAGAATCAACGGTCAGATCTCACGCTTTGCACCGAGGCGCTTCGAAATCCATGTGACACACGTCGGCCATCGAACGGAGCTCTCGGATCCAATGGTCCACTCCCGCGCAGACTCAGCAACGCCTCGCGCTCCACACCCCCATGCGTCACGCATCCGGCAGCACTCATGAATCCAACGGCCAGCACCCGCGCGGACCTGGCGACGCTTCGGCTCACGCAAAGGCACGAGACGAAATCTCGGCGGTCCGCTAGGTTGAAACCAACGGCCAAGATTCGGTCGTGCCTCGGTCAACTCGTACACGCATCCGCACATGATTTGGCGAGGGCGTGGCGTCATCCGTGCCACACGTTCAAATCTGAACGGCACGGATTCACGCGACACAGCTCGAACTCACAATCACCGCACAGATCCAATCCGATGGCCCATGGTACCCGAGCGGTTTGCTGTTCACCCTAGCGACGTGGCACTATCTCACGCGTTCAAAAATGATCCAACGACCCAGATCTAATCTAAAGCACAAAACGCCAGATCTAATCTAAACCGCACGTATAGGATCTAACGGCTACTACTTAAGCTAGACTAGCACAGGATTTGGGGCTACGTGGACTCACCGGAGCGGCATGATGCAGAAGAGAGGGCTGCCGGCGCTGAGGAAGATGAAGTCGGTGACGGCGCTGTAGTGGATCCCAGGCATGAATAACTGGGTTGATCGACGTGGCGCTATTCGGTGAACTCGGAACAGGGTCGGAGCACGACGGAAAGGCTCGGACGACGCGGGGCGAAGCATAAACGATGGTGGCACAAAGGAGTAACTACGGTGAGCTCTCGTAGGCAAACAGTGGCGGCTCGGGAGGCGTGCGAAGAGTCAAAAAATGCAGCGTGAAGAGCTCTGCCAGTCGCGCTAACCGGTGCACTTAAAGGAGCCTCGACGTGCGTGAAACTCACTGGCGAAACTCATGGGCATCAATGCCCACTTCCCTCCGGTGATCTCGTGAAGACGAGACGACGTGGCGCAATCGTGCTCGTCCGCGGGTGCTCGGATCAACGGTCCGCAAGCGCTGACGACGTGGCAAACCGAGCAACGTCTGATCTAGATCCAATGGCGACGATTCATAACGGTCGGCACAGTGGTGGGCCAGGCCGAGCACAGTGCTGGGCTGGCCCAGTACTGTTAAAATGATTTTAAAAGCATTTTCGATTTAAAATAAATCAGATAAATAAACAAAGCCAAAATAAATAGCAAAAATACCTTAAAATTCCAGAAAAATTCTGGAAAATATTTTAAGACATTATGAACTTAGATAAAATATTTCTAATGAAACTTTGCATACACTTTTATATTATTTTAATTGATTTTAAGAATGACCATAATTGAATAAATCCAAATAAATTCCAATAAATTTCCAATAATTCTCAAATAACAAAATATCTCCAAAATTTAAAATATGGCAAAATTTAGGGTGTTACAAACTGTCGAGACCCGGATTTGCAAATCCAAAACCCTCTGTATATACTGCACTAGTCCAGGACCACGCTAGTGCACACAGTGGAAACATAGATGAAATACCATTCCATACAACGAATTAACTAAGAAGAAGCAAATTTTTATTAAATAAAGCAAACGACCTTATAGTCAATGTTTACACCATTACGCCTTAAGGGCTTAAGAAACAAATACTATTGCAGCAGAAAAAATAACTTGAGCCATTCGACATGCCACAGGCAATCGTCTGGGGAACGCCTTCCTAATCCACGTAGTCTTCATAGAATTCCTCCTCATGATATTCATTATCTCCTTCAGCAACTGATCAACAAGGGCATAAAGCCGTGAGTACAAAAAGTACTCTGCAAGCCGTAGGGAATTGATGCAATATATTCATACACGGCTTGACAAGGATAGCTATATGGTTTATTTGCAGAAAGCAATAACTTAAATTGAAATACAATAAATAGATTGAAAGCATATTTATGAAAAGATAAATAAATGATTGATAGATCAATGATAGACAACAAAACAACAGTGAACTCCCCATTCACATCCCAACAATTCCACATTCCACATTCTATGAAACACTCTATACCCCATGTGAAATTCCCGGGCTTTGTCCATGACCGCGGACGCGGCTATTCGAATAGTTTTACACTCTGCAGAGGTTGTACAACTTTACCCACAAGACATGATCATCTCTTTGTGCAAACGTTACTAACACACTTCCTTTGGTGTGTCGCAGAGATATCATGACAAAGCCTTTACAATGCACTGTCTAAACTCGGTACTGCCCGCTAAGGTTTCGCCCCTTAAGGCCCCCTCTTGCGCCTTGCGAATCTACCCGTCCATCCCGAAACCCACACCACTAACTGGCAGTACTCAAGGCTAGACATTGCGAATTAATCAGCTAGGTCTGTCCCATTCTAGACATGTGGTAGTACGGCTAGGCCCAGTTCAATGGCGCACAAGATTAAGTCCTTAAGTTGTCTCAGGCAAGACATCCACATCCCAATGTGCTAGAAAGCACCCCCTTTACTGCACGATCACTTGCTTGAGGGAAAACAATTCGTTCAACCAAGACCAATAGCAAACCCTGCCACGGTACAACAAATTTTACAACAGTGGCTAACGGCCACGATTCAATATCTCATTAAGTAAAGATTAACATTATTCAATGTGTGATATGAATCCCAACATATATCTAAGCATGTCTAAGAATAGCTACGATAACCCGATGTTGGTATAATGATTATGTCCAACTAGTAATGTACCAACCTAGGGTTAACAATGGATACACGACATACAACTAATCAAGGTGGCATAATGTCAACTAGGTATACATCTAGCTAGTCCCATTAAATAAGCATTGATACACAAAATAGCATGCAATTGTATAAAAGTAAATTACTTTTGCAAACATAGGATCAATCAATATGATCAAAGGTTACGACTTGCCTTGCTGATCTAGTGCTGAGTCTTGGTCTTCAAAGTCTTCGTTCACTCCCTCGGAATTAGCGTCTACCGGAAAAGAAAGCGATGAAACCAAATAAATACAAAACAGAGACACAAACAAGCTCAAAACTAAAAATAAATGGCTCTGGAAGATAGATCTTGATTTTAGAAAAATTTAAAAACTTGAATCGCCTCAATCGGAGTTCGTATGAGCGAGAACGGGCCTCCGAAAGATTAAACTCAGAGAAAATGCTGAAAATCAGAAAATCGGAATTTCTCGATTTATTTTTATACGGGAAAAGCGATTTATTGCGCAATCACTGACGTCATCCAGAATCTGAGGGACTGGGTCCACGACACTTCCTAGTTCACCGTGCACCCGGTGCACGGCTTACGTCGGTGTTTGTGTCGGCAAAAGGGCTGAGGTGGCGGCTGATGCAAGAGCTGACGTGGACGGGCCACGCGTCGCTCATCTAGCGATCTGGACAGATCGGATGGCTGGGACGCGGGTCGCGGGCAGCGGCGACGCGGCGAGATCTGGAGCAGGCGCCACAGATCGGACGGCTGGGGTTCTCGGCGAGGAACAACGGCAAAGCTGCGGCGCGGGCTCACCGGCAACGGAGAAGAAGCCACGGCCGACAGCGAAGACGCGACGGATCGGGCCTGGGACAAGGCGGACCGGGGAGGGGGCGACGCGGGGAAGGCGGAGAGACAAACGGCGGTGGGAAGATGCACCGATGGAGAAGAAAAAGGCGGCGGAAGTTCTCGGGCACGGTGAGGAACTTCGACGAGCGCGGGCGAAGCGACGGCGGGGTCTCGGGCGACGAGGTAGAGGGAAAAAGGTGCAGCGCGTAGAGGGGATCCTCGGGAGGCGCGCGGCGGCTTTTATAGGGGTCTCGGGAGGCGTGACAGACGCGGACTCCGAGACGGCGGTGTGCGGCGGCAGGATTTCGAGCGGCGCTAGGGTTAGGGTTTCGCGGGGCGGCGACGTGGCTGCATCGCAACGACACACCTTGGCGCAGATCCGATTTACCGTGGCTCATAAATTGGTTGGGCGCGAGAAAAGCCGGGCCGAACAGCGGGCAAGCGAGCGGCCGGAAAACGGGCTGAGCGGAGAAAAAGGATGGGCCGGCGGGAATTCGGCCCGAAAGGCTTTTTGAGATATAAAATCATTTTCCGATTAAGAAAAATTCCAGAAATTCAAAATAATGCAAATAAATTCGAATGAATAGCAAATAAATTCAGAAAAATCTCCAAAAATACAGAAAAATCTTTAGTTTGATGAATAGTTTAGTCAAATTAAATCCTTTGATTAATAGAAAATTCAAATTAAGCTGGGCTTAATTCAAGGAAAATGCAAATATTTTATTTTTGAAGTCAAACATTCCAAAACTCAAATTTTGGGATGTTACACAAACCTCCCCCCTTAATAGAATTTTGGCCCCGATATTCAGGGCTGACTACGAAATAGGTCAGGAAACTCCTTCTTCAGATCTTCTTCTCATTCCCTAGTTGCTTCACTTTCCGAGTGATTGCTCTACTGGACTCTGCAAAAGCGCGTTGACTTGTTCGTTGTTTCTCTGTCCATTGTGTCTAGAATCTTCACCGGATGCTCTTTATATGTCAGATCTTCTTTCAACTCAATTGCTTCCAAAGGTGTCTGTTCTTCTGGTACTCAAAGACACTTCTTCAATTGTGACACATGGAATACATCATGTACTCCTACCAGTTACTGTGGCAACTCCAATTGGTATGCAACTTCACCTCTGCGGCTCAAGATCTTGAATGGTACGACATATCTGGGTGCGAGCTTCCCTTTTGCATGAAACCTTCTGATTCCTTTGAGTGATGTAACTCTGAGATACACAAGATCTTTAGGTTCGAAACTCAAATCCCTGCAACCATTGTCGGCATAACTCTTCTGCCTTGATTGAGCAATCTTCAGTCTTTCCCTGATTATGGCGATCTGTTCTTCCGCTTTCTGAAGTATATCCGGACCAAAAACATGTTGTTCACCGGTCTCATTCCAATTCAACGGTGTTCGACAGGTTCGGCCATACAGAGCTTCGAATGGAGACATCTGTAAACTTGTCTGATAACTGTTATTATAGCTAAACTCAGCATAGGGTAAATACTTGTCCCAAGAAGTAGAATATGCTAAAGCACAAGCTCTCAGCATATCTTCTAATATTTGGTTAACTCTCTCAGTTTGACCATCTGTCTATGGATGGTATGCTGTGTTGAAATTTAGACGAGTTCCCATTGCCTCATGTAGTTTACCACAAAACTTTGAGGTAAATTGAGTAGCTCTGTCAGACACTATTTTGTTCGATACTCCGTGTAGACAAACAATCCTTGCCATGTATAATTCTGCTAACCGATCTCCTGAGTAAGTGGTCTTTACCGGTATGAAATGTGCAACTTTAGTTAAACGATCTATTACGACCCATATGGAGTCATATGCCCCTTGAGTTCTTGGTAAACCAGTTATAAAATCCATTCCGATTTCTTCCCATTTCCATTCAGGTATCTTCAAGGGTTGTAATAGTCTTGCTGGCCTCTAATGCATAGCTTTGACTCTTTGACATATATCACATAATGCAACATATTCGGCCACTTCACGCTTCATACTTAGCCACCAAAACCTTTCCTTCAGATCTTGATACATTTTGGCACTTTTGGGATGAATTGAATATTTGGAGTCATGAGCTTCCTCCAAAATTAACTGCTTCAGTTCCTTTTTGTTCGGTACACAGATGCGTTTTTAAACCACATAGTGCCGTGCTCATCCAGCTTGAAATCCTTTACCTTGCCCTCATTCATTTTGGACTTAATTCTCATGATCTTATCGTCATCTTTTTGTCCTTCTCTGATCTCATCCTCCAGGGTAGGTCTTACTTCCAAGGTAACCAAAAATCCTTCTGGTACCACTTCCAACCTCATCTTATGAAATTCCTTACTCACCCCATCCTGACTTGTTTCTAACAGCATATTTACACTTCGAAGGAAGATTCAACAACTCAAGATCAAGTTTCAGAGCAAGACCAGAACCTATTCCAAGGCAAGTTGTGCTTTGATCATGTTGAACCCATGTTTATAAAATTGCTATATTGTTTTAATTTATTGCATAGTATTTCAAGTATACAATTGTTTCAATCTAAATTGGGATCTAGTTAATCTACCCATTTGATCTATACCCTACCTCGTCATTGTATGCCATAATCTATTGTCATCCTAGATTGGTTCATTATAGTTGGTTAGTAATGATAATCAACATGGGCTGGTTAGACCATATTAGTTGCTTAGCCATGTCACGTCATCACATGTACATGAATCATCAATGATTAATCTTGACTAATGGAATATGGAACAATGATGTGAATTTGTGTGTCATGTGAAGTCATACGATGAGATTGAGTTGTGGTGGCGAGTCATGTCATGCAACGATGTTGAATTGTTGATGGCACGTGGTGCTTGGTAATCAACTTGGGTGATAATCACTTAGATTGGGGCAAGTGACAAGGGGCAAGTATGCCAAGGTGGGCCAAATGGGCAGAGGGTATGTGGATGTCTTGCCTTGATCACTCTAAGGACTTAACCTTGCAAGCCTTTGACCTGAGTCAATCATGCAACCACATGTCTGGTATGGGCCAGCCTAGCTGATTAATTTGCAATGTCTTAACTTTGGTACTATCTTGGTCGGTGTGGGTTCCCGAGTTATGGAGTAATTCACATGGCGCAAGAGGGGGGCCCTGGATGTGGTAACCAGTCCCACCAATGTTGAAACATTAGCGGGTGGTACCGGGTTAAGCCAGCGCATTGTAAAGGCTTTGTCATGATCTCTTCGCCGACACACCAAAGGAAGTGTGTTAATTGCATGGCACCAAGAGACGATCATGTCATGTGGGTAAAGTGCATAACCTCGGCAGAGTGTAAAACTATTCAGATAGTTGTGCTCGCGGTATTGAGCAATGCTCGGGAATTACAGTTAAGGGTTAGTTTAATTAAATGGAAAACTTGGTTGGGATGGCGGGATTGCCATATGGAAGGTTGGAATTTGATTTAGGATTGGAAACCTGGTTTACTTGAGAAATGCTGAACCTATCTATTATTGTTATTTGTTTTACAGCCATGCAATCTATTTATTGTATTTGTTCATAAATGCTGCTTTGTTGCAAAATAGCCATGACAACCTATCCTTTGGAATAAGTCTTGCATATAGCAATGTTAGAACTGCATTCTGTGCACAACTTGTTGAGTGCTTTATGTACTCACCCTTGCCAACAACATCATCACCAGTTGAAGAGTCTACACCAATGTTGGAGGAAAGATTCGGGAGAGCGAATGTTTAGGCGCAAGCCTTGTCGATTACTGTGGTATCTTGAGGGTTATCTACGTTTTCATTCCGCTGTAGTTTAATATGTTGTTCAGCCTTGCGAGGCGTAGTCTTGTAAGTTGACTATAAGGTCATTCAACTAGTAGTATATATCATATGATGTCTTTCATAATATTTCCGTTATGTATGATTGTGATATTACTGATGTTGAGCCTGTGTGCACTAGCGTGATCCTGGACTAGTGCAGTATACACAGAGGGTCCGGATTTGCATATTCGGGTCCCGACAGAAGTGGTATCAGAGCCATGCTGACTGTAGGCCTTGACCCTAGATAGTCTGGTCGTCTCTATAGGAATTTCTAAATTATTTTCTAAAGAAAAGAATTAACTTGGAAGAATAATATGTTCTTGACTTATCTTATTCTTCTATTCCTTTTCTCGTCAGAATTTCTCTCTTTCCCCTTGCTGAATTTCTTTCTCTCTCCTGCTGGATCGAGTTAAAAACCTTATGTGAGTTATCTTAATAGTTGACGATATACCACACCTTAGGAGAAAGCATCAAGTGCTTGATGTTAACCCTGAAGATCATGAAGGAATCATCGAGCTTAAGGAAGGAGTGGGTTGGTGAAGTGTTCCAGGAGCTAGAAGATCTATGCTTCGAATAGCCATTTGGGACTCATGTGTGGGAGTCGCGTCTGCTTAAGATAGAAGTGTGTAACACCCTAATTTAAAATTTGAAGTATTTTTGATTTTTGAGAAATTTTGGAAATTATTCAAATTTATTCGGAATTATTCAAATATAGCCTTTCTTGAAAACAAATTAAATAAAGCAAAAGTTTTTGCAAAGTTTTATTGAAAATATTTTAATGGAGTTCCAAACATCTCAAAGTATTTTCTAGAATTTTTCTGGAATTTTTCAGATATTTCTTTACTACTTTCTTTGGCCAAAACTAATTTCCCGAATTATTTTTATTCGAAAAGGATTTAAAATCCCGAGCGATTGTGCAGGCGAAATCGTTGGTCGACCCAAGATCGCGTGCTCGCCCACTCGTGACTCCGCCCACGCGCCCGCCCCGCCGAAACCCTAGCGCCGCCTAGCCCAAGCCGTCCGATCTGGATCGCACGCCTGTGCGTGTGCCACGTCGCCCGTGCGCGTGAGCCTTCGGATCATCGCCGCACGAACGCACAGGATCGCGCCACGTTGCTTCATCTCCGCGAGATCATCGGAGAGACGTGGGCGTTGATGGCCGTGACTTCCGCCGGCCGTTTCGCGCACGTCGAGGCAGCCCTTAAGTCCCCATTGAAGGCGTCGTGCAGAGGCCTTCGCTCCGCATCTTTTGACTCCTCGCACGCACGCCGAGACTCCCTCTAGCGCCGGTGAGAGCTCGCCGTAGTTACCTTCCTTCGCCACCGTTGTTTTTGCTTCCTCCCATCGTCGTCCGAGCCGCTCCACCGTGCTCCGACCCCTTCCTGAGTTCACCGAAGCCAGCTGCATCGAGTGGACAACTTCATCACGCCGGAGAAGTCCCGCAGCGCCGCGTTGCAAGTCGTCTTCATCCTCTCCGGCAAGATCTGCGCCACCGTGACATCGCCGCCCGACCGAGCCGTCCACCGTCGATCGCCGCCCGAACGCACAGATTCATCCACATCGCCAATCAACGGTAATCCTCATCTTCACCCTCACCGTTAGATCTAATCAGCGGTCTAGATTGCCGATTAGTTTCACGATTAGTTTATTTCACCGTTAGATCTAGATCGTAGGGTTTATTTTTTTACGCGTCGCGTAAAGGTCACACACCGTCGGATGCGCGCCGGCTGCCTTGGATTGTGCCGCGTGTCGCGCGCGATGAGAGGCTAGAGCCGATAGCCTTGGCTCATCGCGGCCGTCCGTTTGAATCGGCGGATGAGATCGCACCGTGCATCGGGCGATCTGTGTTGACGCGTGTGACGCGCGAAACCGAGTCGAGCCGCCGCCGTTTCTGTCGACGTCACCCGAGTAATCGTGACCGTTCGATCTGGAGCCAAGGGTCACGGTGAAGCCACGTGTTGGCTCCGCGGTAGAGGTGAGGCGAAAAGTCGCATGAATCTCGGCCGTTCGTTTTAAATCAGAAGGACGAGATTGAATCGAGTTTCGGCGATTAGTTTAGCGCCGCGTGTCGCGTTGGGATTGGCTGCGGCGTCGGCGGCGCCACGGCTTGCATCACCGGCACGAACACGATGCCGCCGGTCCACGGTGGACCGAGCCAACCGTGGACCCGACCCATAGTCGAGCAGCGTGGCGGCCTGCAGGCGTGCCACGTGTCGAGATGACGTCAGCGATGACATCATAAATATTTTTTTTATATATAAAAATATTTCGACCGAAACTCATTTCTGTGTTGATGTCATCATGACGCCGTGCTGACGTCACAAATGCGAATTTCCAGTGTAAAAATATTTCAGAAAATCGGATTTTCTTAATTTCGTATTTTGATTTTATTCAAACTTCAAATGACTATAACTTTTGCATTTTAACTCGGTTTGGATGATTCAAATTTCTAAAAATTCATAAAATTATGAGCTATTTAATGGTGAATTTTATTTGAATTTTGAGGTAATTTAGTCTTCTGTATTAGTTATTTATTGTATATTTTGTTTATGCACGCGTGAGCGCAAATTTGCGAGAAAGTTTCGAGGAAGATTTAGTCGCTCAAGACCAAGCTTGAACAAGACCAGCAACTCTTTGAAGGCAAGTGATGCTTTGATCATTTTGATCCTAGATTTCAAAATGTAATTTATGCTTTGAAACTATGCATGCTAATTATTTAAAATGAAATTAAATTGATTTGGGATAATGTAGATAATCAACCCATTTTGTTATGCCACCTTGAATTATTAATTGTATGACCTAAACCATTGTCACCCTAAGTTTGATTATATTAGTTGGATGCTAATATTGTGCCAACACGGGAGGCTAGACCGTGAGTAGATGCTTAGCCTTGCAACGAATCATGAGTGATCTTTCGGAAAAATGCTACAATACTGACTAAAGACATATTGAATGTATTTTGAAAAGTGGTGTGATGATGCCATATGATGAGATTGAGGTACCGCGACCTGTGTGGTTCCGTACCGATGTTGAGTTATTGCTGGCATGTGTTGCACAATAATCAATTGGGTGGGAAAAGATTTAGACTGGGGCAAGTGGCAAGAGGCTGTGTGCCTGGTGGGCCTGTGTGGCATTGGGTTGATGAGTGATGTGAGTCTGTGTGCCACATTGGGCTGTGTGCCACTATTGAGTGTTGGAAGTCTTGCCTTGGTCAGTTAAGGACTTCACCTTGCAAGCCTTTGATCCGAGTCACCGTACAACCACATGTCGATATGGGACAGACCTAGTTGACTAGGGTTACGATATCTTTCCTCGATACCTCGGGGTGACAAAGATACGGGTGTATCTGTATGGGGAGCGTACGTGCTACGGCTTGGTGCCCATCCAACGGTGATTGGCCGGTCCTATACTTGGCTCTGTGTGAGGAAGTGATAGTGAAGGCAACACTGGAGAGGTTCTTTGGTTAAGGTAGAAGTTCTGAAAAGCTTTGTTGCGGACAATCACCGTGTGGTGGCGGTCAGTATCTTGTGGGTAAAGTGTACAACCTCTGCAGAGTGTCAAACTATTGAATAGCCGTGCTCACGGTATTGAGCATTGCTCGGGATTACTGATCAAGGGTAGATTTTCATAAACAAAATGTGGGAAGGGTGGGTGTGTGCGGTGTTGGAAATGAGCTATTAAGGTTGTGCCGAGAATCTTCAATGAAAAACCATTTGAGTTTAGTATTATTTATATACGTACCCTTTGCTTTAATCTAAACAAGATACTAGTTCAAAAATCTTGCTTGATGCAAAAGAACCATTTAAGCCAATCCATTGGAATAAGTTTTGCATATAGTAATAGCTTGCATTTTGTGCATTACTTGTTGAGTGCCTTGTGTACTCACCCCACCTTGCTTATCAAACCCAACATCGGTGGAGGAGTCTACACGGCATGGGAGGAAGAGTACATCGAGGATGCGAGCAACTAGGGGCAAGCCCGATCGGTTGCTGTGGCAAGATGAAGGCTTCCACGACCTTTTATTTATGTTCCGCTGCTATTTCTTTACTTTGATTAATGTAAGCCATGTGTGGCTGTCTTAACTGTAAGGAGACCATAAGGTCGTACAACTCGGTTTATATACATGTTTGCACTATTTATTCTTATATCTTCGTGAATATGCGTGATGTGCAACCTGTATGTTGTGTGTGCTAAGCGTGATCTGGACTAGCACAGAATACACAGAGGGTCGGATTTGAGAATCGGGTCCAGCGGAGGTGGTATCGAGAGCGGTGATTGTAGGACTTGACCCTAGTTTGGTTGTGCCTAGGAGGGTAAAACTATTTTCTAAAAGACCTAATCAACTTGAGCAAGAATATCAAAGAAATCTCGACTTATCTCTTCTCCTTATTCATACCTATCTTTGAATTTTTATTATTCTCTGTTTAATTTAAACAAGGTTTTTTTTTGGCCGATGAGGATGATCCATACCTATGGAGAGCGCACCGGAGGATACGCCGCGGAGTTATGGCGTATGATGCAGTTGCTCGGAGGTTTTGACAGACGTATCGAGGGACTTCGGTGGTACGGGTAGGACTTGACGTCGCCTGGGATGTCAAGATCACAGTGTATGCTCGGGAGAGGACGAGAGCGAGCCGTCCTATCTACATCACGGTCAGGAGGTCTTCTTTTGAGGCCGGAATCCAGAGAGGCGAGACGACGAGCGATGCGGCATATTGCCCGCACTTACTCCGCAGAGTTGGAGGACACCGTCTTTCGTCACCATCCGCGTCGAGACAATCGTTTGGAGAGGATGGAGCTTGTAGAGGAGGGCGCCACTATCACCCACTGGCGTGGTACGTCATCGCCAGAGGATGCCTTGGATGAGACGATCGGGAGTTGCAGAGGACCCACGCCGAGGTCACGAGGCGAGATCCGGTGCGGGAGGGCTTAGCTCATTCCATGCGTAAGATCCAGGAGTTGGAGATGGCTTTATGCGGTCCCGAG
The DNA here is from genome assembly GCA_036346275.1 of Otatea glauca. Lineage (NCBI taxonomy): Eukaryota > Viridiplantae > Streptophyta > Magnoliopsida > Poales > Poaceae > Otatea > Otatea glauca. The sequence continues at coordinate 35,209,695 of CM070727.1, read as the reverse complement.
CCCGAGCGATCCACGGAGTTACGATCGATCCGGAGGAGCAGGCGAGGAGGCACCGATCACGAGAAGCGAGTAGCCTGGACCGGTAGTCGATGGGGTCTTTGCACCAGTGCGAGAGGTCACGGGACCGGTTGCCCGATGCGAGCACCCACGGTGTATGCTACGGGGAGCCGTGGCGGGTTGGCTCGATGGTGATCGAGTCTAGTAGAGTATAGTGTCGAGACTCGAAGGTTGAGTCGCGTCTTTTCTTGAGTCACCATTAGGTGTGAGTCGTCATGGGTTCCTATGTTTGCTTACTTGTTCGGTTGTGAGTGTCTCGTATCGTTGCATTGCCCTTAGGCACTTGTGAGCAACCATCTTGCTTTATATTATATCAATAAAGTGGCTAAATAATTTAAGTTACACTGTTTCCCCATAAATTCTTCTACTTGTCTATGCTTTCTTCTTTTCTTAACCTTGGAAGCTTGCAGCAGATGGTGAGGACACGTGGAAATGTTGGAGCCAGTGGAAGTGGAGCTAACCAGCGGATAACGAGAATGAAGAGCCGATTCCTCAACCGCCGCAGTCGATATGCGAGAACACAGGAGCCTTCTTGGTGCCGGACTCAACTTATGAACACGATGGTTCAAACCATGCGCAGATATCCAACCAAGCTGCTGCGAATGTTCAAGTAGGGGTAACCATGGACCACACCCTACTCAAGGTTGTCGAGTTTATGAGAACCCGTCCACCTACCTTCTCGAGCAACGCCAATCCACGCAAGCGGACGATTGGCTAAGGACAATTGAAAGGAAGCGCACATTACCCGTGTGTAGGACATGAGAGGGTACTCTATGCCTCTCATCAACTCGAAGGACCGCCGCAGAATGGTGGGAAAACTGCGCGACTCATGAGGACCCACAGAGTATCACATGGGAGGAATTCACCTCGACTTTCCGCGATTACCATGTACCCAGGGTATCATGGATCTCAAAAGGAGGAATTCGGAGCCTCAAGCGGGGGCGATCGGTGGCGATTACGAACAAATTCACCCAAGCGCACGCTACGCACTGGAGGGCGTGGCTACGGATAAGGCAGCACAATCCCGCTTCATGAAGGGATTGAATGCGAGGCTGCAGTGGGACCGATCACCACACATTCCCGACTTCCAAGAGCTAGTTAACAAAGCTCTTATCTTAGAGGACAAGCGCCGAGAGTTGGATGACAAGGAAGCGCAGAATGGCGCAACAAGGAGGTCGTCGGGGCTAGCGAGAGGCAAAGGACGGCACCCCAGCAGTTCATTCGGTACCGGCCGGAGGCAATGATAGGGCACCTGCCGCCGCAAATCGCCCGATGGGTCGAATGTTCAGACTCGGCCGAAGCGTAGCGCATGGTGGAGGAACCTCTTAGGCAGTGGGAAGACGATGCTATCATTGCAATGAAATGGGGCATTTTGCCAACAATTGCCCTAAGAAGGAGGTGTCACCCGGTCCGCTTTAACACTGGGAACACACGGCAAGGACTCCGCGCATGTCGTGAACGCGGGGCATCAACAGCTGCAACTCCATCCCAAGGAACCGCACGAGGCCGAGTCAACCACATTACGACGGATGAAGTCCAGAACGCCATGGACATTAAACTCAGTACCAGCTACTGTTTTATTTGATTCTGGAGCTTCGCATTCTTTTATTTCCCGAGATTTTGCTGTTCAAAATGATATGGAAATAGTGAATCTTAAATGTGCACTCATAGTCCAATCCCCTGGATCAGAACTCCGATCTAAAGTAGGATGTTACGGGTAAGACTAATAATTAATGGAGTGGAGTTCTAGCGAACTTAATCGTCCTTAATACCCAAACCTTGGATGTTATCACAGGAATGGATTAGTTAACCAAACACAAAGCGATCTTTGGATGCGGAAAAAGAGTCATATCGGTCGAGAGCCCGGATGGAAAGAAGATTGAGTTTGAAGCAAAATCAGTGCGGGAGGGAAATTTGATGGTCAACGACATGAAGGCTATCGACTTAGAAGAAGTGCCCATAGTCAATGAATATCGGATGTTTTCGGAAGATTTACGGAATGCCGCGAGATAGAGATATCGAGTTTGTGATAGAGTGGTTCGAGGACAGCTCCCATAGCTAAGAGACCTTACAGGATGTCCACAGAGGAATTGGTGGAAATGAAGAAGCAAATTGAAGAATTCTTTGGAAAAAGGATTTATAAGACCTAGTTCATCGCCATGGGGAGCACTGTCCTATTCATCAAGAAGAAGGGCGGGAGTTTTAGGATGTGTATAGACTATCGTGCACTCAATGATGTGACGATAAAGAATAAGTATCCTCTACCGGGATCGATGATTTGTTTGACCGATTGAGAGGAGCAGAGTTTTCTCCAAAATTGATCTCGATCGAGGATACCATCAATTGAAGATCCGATCGAGGATATTAGAAAGCGCATTTTCGTCAAGATATGGGCACTCTGAGTTTCTGATGATGTCCTTTGGTTTGACAAATGCACGGCATATTTCATGAACTTAATGAATAAGGTGTTTATGGAATACTTGGACAAGTTAAATCGTCGTATTCATAGATGATATCCTTATCTATTCCAAGGCGAGAGAAGAGCATGCCGAGCATTTGAGGCTAGTCCTTGAAAAGTTGAGGGAGCAACAGTTGTTTGCAAAATTTAGCAAATGTGATTTCTAGAAGAATAAGGTTGAATTTCTTGGACACATAATGACTGCAGCAGGAGTTGCGGTAGATCCAAAGAAAGTGGGGACGGTTCTGCATTGGGAGCAACCCAAGACGGTAACCCAAATCCGTAGTTTCCTTGGAATGGCGGGGTATTACCGTCGATTCATCGAAGGATTCTCTACGATTGCGAGACCTCTTACGCAATTGTTGAAAAGGAAAAGAAATTCTTATGGGCCTTTGAGTGTGAGAAGAGTTTTGGGAGTTGAAGAGGAGATTAACATCGGCACTGTACTAGTTTTACGATGTCCATCAAGGCTTGACATCTATTGTGATGCATCGCGTCGAGGATTGGGATGTGTGTTGATGCAAAATAGGAAGGTAATCGCCTATGCATCGAGGCAATTGAGACCACACGAGGAGAACTATCCGACTCATGATTTGGAATTAGCTGCCGTGGTGCATGCCCTAAAAATATGGCGTCATCATCTCATCGAAAATAGATGTGAAGTGTATACGATCATAAAAATCTTAAGTATATCTTCACATAAGTGACCTAAATATGAGGCAAAGAAGATGGTTAGAGTTAATCAAGGATTATAATGTGGAATTCACTACCATCTGGTAAAGCCAGCGTAGTGGCGACGCCTTGAGCAGAAAGAACCACGGTGTAAATATCTTTGTTGGAAACAAGTCAGTGAATTGTGTAAGGAATTCGAGAAATTAGAAGCTGGAAATAGTGTGAAAGATTCCTAGCAACTTTGGAAGTAAGACCTACGGAAGATCGGATCAAGGAAGGCGAGAAAGATGATGATAAAATCAAAAGAATTAAGGGCAAAATGGATGAAGGCAAAGCAAAAGATTTCAAATTGAATGAACAAGGTACTATGTGGTTTAAAGGCGCATTTGTATACCGAACAAAAAGAGTTGAAGCAGTTAATTCTGGAGGAGGCTCATGACTCCAAGTACTCAATTCATCCGGGAAGTGCGAAAATGTATCAAGATTTAAAGGAAAGATTTTGGTGGCCAAGCATGAAGCGGGAAGTCGCGAATCGTTGCATTATGTGACATATGCCAAAGAGTCAAAGCTATGCACCAAAGGCAGCAGGCTATTACAACCCTTAAAGATACGAATGGAAATGGGAAGAAATTGGTATGGATTTCATAACCGGATTGCCCGAGCGCAAAGTGGATATGATTAGTATGGGTCATAGTGGATCGCTTAACCAAAGTGGCACAATTCATACCGGTAAAGACCACTTATTAGGAGACCGGTTAGCGAACTTTATATGGCACGGATCGTGCGCTTGCACGAATGCGAAGAAGATAGTATCGACAGAGGTACCCAATTTACCTCCATTTTGGGGTAAGCTACATGAAGCGATGGGAACTTGTTTGAACTTGATCTGACATACCATCCACAGACAGATGGGCAAACTGAGAGAGTCAATCAGATATTGGAGGATATGTTGAGGGCATGTGCCTTAGCATATTCAACCTCATGGGACAAGTGTTTGCCTTATTTGAGTTTAGTTATAACAACGATTATCAGCGAGTTCTGATGTCTCCATTTGAAGCTTTGTATGGTCGGTCCTGTCGCACACCATTGAATTGGAATAAGACAGGCAAACGACATGTCTTTGGACCAGACATTCTTCAGGAAGTGGAAGAACAGATCGCATACGATCGTGGAAAGATTGAAGATTGCACAATCAAGGCAAAAGAGTTATCTTGACAACCGTTGCGAGAACGAGCTTTGAACCCAGAAGATTTTGTGTATCTTAGAGTAACGCCACTCAAAGGAGTCGAAGGTTCCATGCAAAGGGAAGCTCGCACGAGATATGTCGGACCATTCAAGATCTTGAGCGCAGAGGTGAAGTTGCTTATCGATTGGAGTTACCACGGTCTTTGGCGAGAGTGCATGATGTATTTCATGTATCACAACTAAAGAAGTGTCTTGATGCGGAAGAGCAAACACTTTTGGAGGCAATTGGTGCAAGAAGATCGACTTACAAAGAACATCCGATGAAGATTCGGGCGTAATGGGCAGAGAGACAAGGAACAAGTCAACACGTTCTGCGAGTTCGGTGGAGCAACCACTCGGAAAGTGAAGCCACGTGGGAGCGTGAAGAAGATCGAAGAAGGAGTTTCCTAACCTATTTCGTAGACCACGAATCTCGGGACGAGATTACATTAAGAGGAGGTTTGTAACACCCTAATTTTTGCTCTAATTTAAAATTTGAAGTATTTTTGATTTTTGAGAAATTATGGAAATTATTGAAATTTATTTGGAATTATTCAAATATAGACTTTCTTGAAAACAAATTAAATAAAGGAAAAGATTTTGCAAAGTTTTATTGAAAATATTTTAATGGAGTTCAAAACATCTCAAAGTATTTTCTAGAATTTTTCTGGAATTTTTCAGATATTTTTTTTACTACTTTCTTTGGCCAAAACTAATTTCCTGAATTATTTTTATTCGAAAAGGATTTAAAATCCCGAGCGATGTATGCAGGCGAAATCGTTGGCGGCCCGAGATCGTGCTCTGGCCTAGCTCGTGACTCCGGCCCACGCAGCCCGCCCCGGCGAAACCCTAGCGCCGCCTAGCCCAAGCCGTCCGATCCAGATCGCACACCTGTGCGTGTGCCACGTCGCCCGTGCGCGTGAGCCTTCGGATCATCGCCGCACGAACGCACAGGATCGCGCCATGTCGCTTCGCCCCCGCGAGATCATCGGAGAGACGTGGGCGTTGATGGCCGTGATTTCCGTCGGCCGTTTCACGCACGTCGAGGCAGCCCTTAAGTCCCCGTTGAAGGCGTCGTGCGAGGCCATCGCCCGCATCTTTGACTCCTCGCACGCACGCCAAGACTCCTCTAGCGCCGTGAGCTCGCCGTAGTTGCCTTCCTTCGCCACCGTTGTTTTGCTTCCTCCCATCGTCGTCGAGCCGCTCCGCGTGCTCAGCCCCTTCTGAGTTCACGAAGCGGTGCATCGAGTGGACCACTTCATCACGCCGAAGAAGCCCCGGCAGCCGCGTTGCCGCGTCGTCTTCATCCTCTCGGCAAGATCTGCGCCACCGTGACATCGTCGCCACCGAGCCGCCCACCGTCCGATCGCCGCGAACGCACGATTCATCCACATCGCCAATCAACGGTAATCCTCATCTTCACCCCTCACCGTTAGATCTAATCAGCGGTCTAGATTGCCGATTAGTTTCACGATTAGTTTATTTCACCGTTAGATCTAGATCGTAGGGTTTATTTTTTTACCGCGTCGCGTAAAGGTCACAGACGTCGGATGCGCGCCAGCTGCCTTGGATTTTTCAGCGTGTCGCGCCGCAGTAGGCTATAGCCGATAGCCTTGGCTCATCGCGGCCGTCCGTTTGAATCGAGCGGATGAGATCGCACCGTGCATTGGGCCAGTCCTGTGTTGACGCGTGACGTGCGGAACCGAGAAGTCGCGCCGCGTTTCGTCGGCGTCACCCGAGTAATCGTGGACCGTTCGATCTGGAGCCAAGGGTCACGGTGAAGCCACGTGTTGGCTCGCGGTAGAGTGAGGCGAAAAGTCGCATGAATCTCGGCCGTTCGTTTTAAATCGAAGGGCGAGATTGAATCGAGTTTGGCGATTAGTTTAGCGCCGCGTGTCGCGTTAGGATTGATTGCGAGCCGTCGGCGGCGCCACGGCTTGCGTCACCGGTGCTCGAACACATCTTTGTCGGTCCACGGTGGACGAGCCAACCGTGGACCCGACCCATAGACGAGCAATGTGGCGGCCTGCAGGCGTGCCGCGTGTCGAGATGACGTCGCGATAGCGTCATAAATATTTTTATATATAAAAATATTTCGACCGAAACTCATTTCTGTGCTGACGTCATCATGACGCGGTGCTGACGTCACAAATGCGAATTTCTAGTGTAAAAATATTTGAAAAATCGGATTTTCTTAATTTCTGTATTTTGATTTTATTCAAACTTCAAATGACTATAACTTTTGCATTTTAACTCAGTTTGGATGATTCAAATTTCTAAAAATTCATAAAATTATGAGCTATTTAATGGTGAATTGTATTTGAATTTTGAGGTAATTTAGTCTTCTGTATTAGTTATTTATTGCATATTTTGTTTATGCAGCGTGAGCGCAAATTTGCGGAAAGTTTGAGGAAGATTTAGTCGCTCAAGACCAAGCTTGAACAAGACCAGCAACTCTTTGAAGGCAAGTGATGCTTTGATCATTTTGATCCCAGATTTTAAAATGTAATTTATGCTTTGAAACTATGCATGCTAATTATTTAAAATGAAATTAAATTGATTTGGGATAATGTAGATAATCAACCCATTTTGTTATGCCACCTTGAATTATTAATTTTATGACCTAAACCATTGTCACCCTAAGTTTGATTATATTAGTTGGATGCTAATATTGTGCCAACACGGGAGGCTAGACCGTGAGTAGATGCTTAGCCTTGCAACGAATCATGAGTGATCTTTCGGAAAAATGTTACAATACTGACTAAAGACATATTGAATGTATTTTGAAAAGTGGTGTGATGATGCCATATGATGAGAATGAGGTACCGCGACCTGCGTGGTTCCGTACCGATGTTGAGTTATTGCTGGCATGTGTTGCACAATAATCAAGCTGGGTGGGAAAAGATTTAGGCTGGGGCAAGTGGCAAGAGGTGTGTGCACAGTGGGCTGTGTGGCATTGGGTTGATGAGTGATGTGAGTCTGTGTGCCACATTGGGCTGTGTGCCCTTGTTGAGTGTTGGAAGTCTTGCCTTGGTCGATTAAGGACTTCATCTTGCAAGCCTTTGATCCGAGTCACCGTACAACCACATATCGATATGGGACAGACCTAGTTGACTAGGGTTACGATATCTTTCCTCCGATACCTCGGGGTGACGGTGACACGTGGGTGTATCTGTATGGGGAGCGTACTGTGCTACGGCTTGGTGCCCATCCAACGGTGATTGGCGGTCCTATACTTGGCTCTGTGTGAGGAAGTGATAGTGAAGGCAATACCGGAGAGGTTCTTTGGTTAAGGTAGAAGTTCTGAAAAGCTTTGTTGCGGACAATCACTGTGTGGTGGCGGTGTATCTTGTGGGTAAAGTGTACAACCTCTGCAGTGTCAAACTATTCGAATAGCCGTGCTCACGGTATTGAGCATTGCTCGGGATTACTGATCAAGGGTAGATTTTCATAAACAAAATGTGGGAAGGGTGGCTATGTGCAGTGTTGGAAATGAGCTATTAAGGCGTGTCTGAGAATCTTCAATGAAAAACCATTTGAGTTTAGTATTATTTATATCTGTGCCCTTTGCTTTAATCTAAACAAGATACTAGTTCAAAAATCTTGCTTGATGCAAAAGAACCATTTAAGCCAATCCATTGGAATAAGTTTTGCATATAGTAATAGCGTTGCATTTTGTGCATTACTTGTTGAGTGCCTTGTGTACTCACCCCACCTTGCTTATCAAACCCAACATCGGTGGAGGAGTCTACACCAGCATGGGAGGAAGAGTACATCGAGGATGCGAGCAACTAGGGGCAAGCCCGATCGGTTTACTGTGGCAAGATGAAGGCTTCCACGACCTTTTATTTATGTTCCGCTGCTATTTCTTTACTTTGATTAATGTAAGCCCTGTGTGGCTGTCTTAACTGTAAGGAGACCATAAGGTCGTACAACTCGGTTTATATACATGTTTGCACTATTTATTCTTATATCTTCGTGAATGTGCGTGATGTGCAACCTGTATGATGTGTGTGTGCTAGCGTGATCTGGGTGGCATGAGAATACAGAGGGTCGGATTTGCGAGAATCGGTGCAGACAAAGTGTTACCCCTGTAGGCGGTAGTTTTGTGTGTGTAGGTTGAATTGGTTCTTCCTTGATTGCTGAGTGTGCAGTATGTGTTGCAGAGATTTTAGGCTTATATAAGCAACCATACCAAGTTATTAATATTGTTTGCGTAAGTTATTGGGTTAAGCCTATCTCCCCTGCTTTAGGATCCCTGCTTCTTACCTATGCTATTTCCCTCTTCCCTAACCAGTAAAGCAATCAAGCAGATGGTTCAGATTCGTGGAAACAACAGAATCAGTGGAAGTGAAAATCAAACCAAGGTGAACCTCAATGATGGATCAATTCTTCAACCGTCAGTACAGATGCATATGCAGAGTTTCAGAGAGTTCTTGACTGCTCAGACTCAGTTGATGCATGCAATGATGAAGCAGATGCAGAATATGACTGACCAAGCCAATGTCAACCAAGTGTCCCAAGCTGCTACCAATGATTTTCGTTCCTACTTAAGGTTATCAGAATTCATAAGGACTCGTCCGCCGACGTTTTTAGGAAATGTGTTACCTTCGGAAGCGGCTGATTGGCTCAAGACCATTGAGAGGAAGCCGCTCATTGCTCAGTGTAAAAGTGATGAGAAAGTCCTGTATGCTTCTTATCAGTTACAAGGAATTGCTGCTAAATGGTGGAAGAAATATTGTGCTGTTCATGAAACCCCGCGGAATATCACTTGGAATGAATTTGTTGTTGATTTTCGTAATCTCTTTGCCTCACCTAGAGGCAGTATGGTCACGGTCAATACGGAGCATAATACTATATCTGCACCTTGTTCGACATCTAAGCATTGCTCTCTGAAGTGCTATCAACCAAACAAGTCAGAAGATCGTGCGTGCATTCGCTGTGGAGAAATAGGACATACCGATGACGAACATGCGATTAATTGCTCCAGCTGTGAAGGAAGCCATTCTCTTGGAGAGTGTCCTATGAGTGACATCACATGTTACCTGTGTGAAGGTCGAGATCATGGTCCAGCTCAATGTCCCTTGGATCCAATAGTTACTGCTGTAACCCAATATCAGCAAAAGAATCTTCTAGCCATAGTTGCTCAAGAGTTGTCAAGAAGAGGTGAAAAGTCAGCTGCAAAAATGGAGCCGCTCGAAGAGCTAAAGATACAAAACCTTAATCCTGTTGGCCCGCATAAAGAAAGTAGTAATTGGCAATCACCAACAGCATGTTTCCTATGCGATGAAGAAGGTCATTGGGCTAGGGAATGCCCTATGAAGCAACCAGTTCTGACGCAACAAGAAGACAACAATGTACCTGTAGCCGCACAACAGCGAACACGGGTGTGTTACAACTGCCACAAGGAAGGCCATTATGCTAATCGATGCCCACAGATAAGATAATTATTGTCTACGGCTATGGATGTTCCAGAAGTTACCTCAGTCAAGTTCATAACGCCAAGAGTGAGCAGTAAAGTAACAAGAGAAGCTTGTACGGAGAGTCAGTTGAAGAAGAGGCATCTGAATGAAGACACTGCCTTAGTCAACAAATGCTGAGAGGTGGACCTAAGCTTTGTTACACCTGCAACAAGCCCGGGCATTTCGCCAACAATTGCCCTCATAAGGAAGAGATCACACCAGTTCTAGTCAATCTCAATTCTGTTCCACTCAAAACTTCAGCGCCAATGCCAATAGAGGAAGTTTAGATCGATGATGTTATCCTATGCAAGTGTCATACCCTCGTTTGTAAAAGAAAAGTGACTAGTGATGAATTCCATGTAAAGATTTTCTTGCCTAAATAAATAAAGTAAAGATGATTGAGAGGTTGATATGTGAAGTGTTGGAATAAAAGCATTAATGATAAAGGATGTTTCTGAGTATTCACCTATGTTGACGGTTCACCTGAAGATGTTGCGTGTGCAATGATGATCAGTTCAGTGGTGTTTGTAAAGCTTGTCAGCTCGAGGAATTATCGTTGTGAGAAAGTACAGTATTGCTTGATTTAACCTAGAATGTGATGGAGTTAAGTTGGAGAAAAGTTTCTAGCGAACGATATTGGATATCAGACCCGAGATGATACTCCTAAAATGAATTGTTCATCCGGGCATAAGGCTGTCCTGGAGTTTGGTCGAAGAATTGTGTCAGCTAAAAGCCCTGAAAGCGGGAAAATGGAATTTCAAACGACTACGGTTCGTGTTGGTCAGCTGAAGGTCAGTAGCGTGAAAGTTGTCAACTTGGAAGAGGTGCCAGTTGTTAGAGAGTATCAAGATGTGTTTTCTAATAATCCCACCAATCGAGAGATCAAGTTTGTTATTGAGTTAGTACCTGATACAGCACCAAAAGTAAAGAAAACCTTATCGAATGCCTACTGATGAGCTAGTTGAGATGAAGAAGCAGATCGAAGAGTTGTTAGAAAAATACTTCGCCAGAATCAGTTTGTCACCATAAGAAGAGCCTATTTTGTTTGAAGATGGGAGCTTAAGGATGTGTATCGACCATCGGGCATTTAATGAAGTGGCGATTAAAGAATAGGTACCCATCGCCCAAGATCGATGATTATTTGATCAGTTAAGAGGAGCTGGAGTTTTCTCAAAAATAGATTTCCGGTCGAGTTATCATCAATTAAGAATTCGTGCAGAGAATGTTCTTAAATCAGTGTTCTCTACGCGATATGGACAACATGAATTTACAGTTGTGTCTGCTAGAATGATCAATGCCATGGCGTAATTTATGAATCGGATGAATAAAGATTCATGGGATAATTGGACAAGCTGTTGTCGTGCACATAGATGACATTCTGGTCTACTCCAAGACAAGGGAAGAGCATGCCCAGTAATTGAGATGGGTTCTGGAAAAGCTGCAAGAGCGAAAGTTGTGCGCTAAGTGTGACTGTTGGAAGAAGGAAATTGAGTTTCTTGGTCATGTAATGGTTTCAAAAAGGGGTTGTTGTTGATCTGAGCAAGTGAAAGTCCTGTTGTATTGCGAGCAACCGAAGTCTGTTACCTGGATTCGTGATTTTAGGGTGCTACCATCGGTTTATTGAAGGACTCTTGATGATTGTGAGACTGCTTAAGCAGTTGTTGGAAAAGGAGAAGAAGTTTCCATGGACGCCGTAGTACATGCTTTGAAGTTATTGCGTCATTATATTGTTGGAGATATGCGCAGACCATAAGAGTTCAAAGTGCAGACCTTAATATGGAACGAAGAGGAGGATTGGTGTATAAGGCTGGGATCCGTTATCATCCTGGTAAGGCTAATGTGGTATCCGATATCTTAAGTTGTAAAGGCCATAGTGCTAGTACACCGATATCAAGTGATCAATCGAAATTGTGCAAGGAGTTTCAAAAGTTGAAATTAGAAGTGTTTTCACAAGGATTTATGGCTGCTTCGGAAGTTAAGCCAATGCTTGAAGATTAGATCGAAGTAGGTCACAAGGATGAAGGCTTAGCTGAGGATTTTACCGTGAATGACCAAGGAACCACACGGTTTAAAGGTCGAATCTATGTATTGAACAAGAAAGAGCTTAAGCAGTTGATTTTGGAAGAAGTTAATGATTCTAAAGTATTCAATTCATCCAGAAAGGTGCTAAGATATATCAAGGTCTCAAGGAAAGGTTTTGGTAGCCTAAGATGAAGCATGAAATCGCTGAAAGTATTGCTTGTGTGATATGTGTAGGGAATAAAAGCAATGCATCAGGAATCAACAAGTTTGTTACAACCGATGCAGATTTCTGAGTGGAAGTAAGAAGCAAATCAGTAATAAGATACCTAGCGTTGAGAATGGTCAGGAATCCAGAAGGGATATGGTTCCGTTTGGGCCATCGTTGACCGTTTGGCCGAAGTTGCTCATTTCACACCTTTAAGACTACCTATTCAGGAGATCAATTGGAAAGACTATTTATAATTGTTTGTTTGCATGGTATGTCTAAGAAGATTGTGTCAGATATAGGTACCCAATTTACCTCGAGATTTTGGAATAAGCTACATGAAGCATTGGGGAACTCGTTTGCATTTCAGTACATCGTATCATCCGCAGACAGATGGTCAGAATGAGGGGGTTAATCAGATTCTTGAGGATATGCTGAGAGCTTATGCTTTAGCCTGTGCTATTTTGTGGGATAAGTGTTTGCCGTATGCAGGATTTAGCTATAACAACAGTTACAAGGCTAGCTTGTAAATGTCACCAATTGAGGTCTTATATGGACATGCCTGTTGTACTCCGTTGAATTGGAATGAGACAAGAGATCGTATGGTATTTGGACCTGATATTCTTAAGGAAGCCGAAGAGCGATTTGCTATGATTAGAGAGAGGTTGAAGGTAGCTCAGTTAAGGAAAAATAGCTACGCTGACGACCGTCGTCAAGATTTGAGATTCGAGTCAGATGATTTTGTGTATCTCAGAGTTCGCCCTCTTAAAGGTGTCAAAAGGTTCCACGCTAAGGGGAAACTTGCATCAAGATATGTTGGTCCGCTCAAGATTCTGAGCCGTCGAGGAGAGGCAGCTTATCAGTTGGAATTGCATCAGTCCTAGGCAGGAGTGCATGATGTGTCTCATGTGTCACGACTTAAGAAATGCCTCAGAGTGCCAGCAGAAAAAACCACGTTGGACGCAATAGAGCTGCAGGAAGATTTGACTTACAAGGAGCAACGATGAATTTTGGATGTTATGGGCGCAAGACCGAGGCGAGTCTATTCGCTTTGCGAGTTGATGGAGGAATCATTCTAAGAGTGAAGCAACTTGGAAGCGTGAAGAAAATTTGAAGCCAGAGTTTCCAAACCTATTCTCTAATTAGCTCTGAATCTCGGGGTCGAGATTCTGTTAAGGGGGGAGGTTTGTAACATCCCAAAATTTGCATTTAATATTATTTAATTGTTATTTATGTGATCTGTGATTTTTCTGGAATTATTAGATTTTTCTAGAATTTATTCGAATTAATTTCAAATCATGTATATTAACCATTGGTGACAATTAATTAAATTTAGACAAGTTTAATATAAAGTTTTGCTAAAACTATTTTATTTGAGCTCAAAATGTCTGAAAGTATTTTTGAGAATTTTCTTGGAATTTCTTGGTAATTTATTTGCTTAAAACTAATTAAATGAATTTTGGTAATTATTTTAACTGATAAAAACCAGGAAATTCGATTAAACAGTAATAGGCCGAGCCCATGTACTGTGCGCGTGCGGTGGCCCGCGTTCGAATCGCGTGTTCGCCAGCCGTTAATCTCGCATCGGGCGATCAGGAGCGAGCGTGCGTGAGATCAAAACCATAACTCCAGCGAACCGTGGGATCGGGATCGGACGGTTGGGATTGAGCCGTATCGGTTTAGGAAAGTTGAGATTGTGTTCGTTGGTTAGTTACGAGCGGATCTGATCTAGCCACGTCATCGTGAATCATAGCCGTCCGTCTGCCATCGGATGGTTGTTGGCCGTCGTATTCGTGCGGGACTCGAGCGTCGCCGCCGTATCCGAGAAGGACACCGCCGCCGCGTCGGTTGGGATTCCTAGCACCGTTCGTGGTCGTCGAGGACTATTTAAGGGGGCCGTAGCTTCTCCGAGAATCGTTGTCATGTGCCGCAGTTTTAGCCGGAGCCGTTTCTTGAGAACCGTCGTAGAGCACGCCCAGGAGCTCATCGGAGCAAAGGACGCAGTCGCTGTGGTTTTCTTCAAAAAGCGTCGTCTTTCTGTCTTCCTTCGCTGCGTGTGAGAACCCTCTGGGATCGCCGCAGCAAGCCGCGTCAGATCTAGTCAAACTCGAGCCGAGAAGCCCACCGCAGCGCCGAACCGCCGTCTTCATCCTCGCGTCCGGTGAGTGCCGCGCCGCCGTGACATTGCTTCGGTTAGGGTAGTCGTCAGCCGTTGGATCTAGGGTTCTGGGTAAGATTGCGCCGCGTGGGAGTCTCTGGAGGCCGCCGCGTGTTGCCTGAGTCGGGGCTAGCCATAGCCGTTGGATCTCTTCGCATGGCCCAGATCGTGCAGGGCGCGGGACCAATCGTGGGGTGACGCGTGGTGCTCGGAGGCCGAAGCGTCATGAACCGAGTCTATCGTGGACCAGTACCGCACCGTGAACCAGGTCCATGGACCAGGACACGTGTCGGTGTCTGATTGGCCAGACCCGTGCAGACGTCAGCATGACGTAGTTAAATAGGTTTTTCAATCTAAAAATAATTCGGTTAATTCTGATTTTCTAATTTATGTATTTTCAGTATTTATTCAAATTTCAGAAGGCTAACTTTTGCATTTTAACTCGGATTTGAGTGATGCAAATTTCTAAAAAAATTTAAAATTGAGATCTATTTAATGGAGAATTTTATTTGATTTTTGGAGTTCATTTTCTCTTTGTTTTGGTATTTATTTGCTTTTTTTCTTTGGTACGCGTAGACGTTGAATTGTACGACGCTTCGGAGGAAGATTCAACAACTCAAGATTAAGTTTCAGAGCAAGACCAGAATCTATTCCAAGGCAAGTTGTGCTTTGATCATGTTGAACCCATGTTTATAAAATTGCTATATTGTTTTACTTTATTGCATAGTATTTCAAGTATACAATTGTTTCAATCTAAATTGGGATCTAGTTAATCTACCCATTTGATATATACCCTACCTTGTCATTGTATGCCACAATCTATTGTCATCCTAGATTGGTTCATTATAGTTGGTTAGTAATGATAATCAACATGGGCTGGTTAGACCGTATTATTTGCTTAGCCATACCATGTCATCACATGTACATGAATCATCAATGATTAATCTTGACTAATGGAATATGAAACAATGATGTGAACTTGTGTGTCATGTGAAGTCATACGATGAGATTGAGTTGTGGTGGCGAGTCATGTCACGCAAAGATGTTGAATTATTGATGGCACGTGGTGCTTGGTAATCAACTTGGGTGATAATCACTTAGATTGGGGCAAGTGACAAGGGGCGAGTATGCCAAGGTGGGCCCAATGGGCAGAGGGCATGTGGATGTCTTGCCTTGATCACACTAAGGACTTAACCTTGCGAGCCTTTGACCTGAGTCAATCATGCAATCACATGTCTGGTATGGGCCAGCCTAGATGATTAATTTGCAATGTCTTAACTTTGGTACTATCTTGGTCGGTGTGAGTTCCCGAGTTATGGAGTAATTCACATGGCGCAAGAGGGGCCACGGATGTAGTAACAGTCCACGGTGTTGAAACCTTAGCGGGTGGTACCGGGTTAAGCCAGTGCATTGTAAAGGCTTTGTCATGATCTCTTCGCCGACACACCAAAGGAAGTGTGTTAATTGCATGGCACCAAGAGACGATCATGTCATGTGGGTAAAGTGCATAACTCTACAGAGTGTAAAACTATCTGGATAGCCGTGCTTGCGGTATTGAGCAATGCTCGGGAATTACAGTTAAAGGTTAGTTTAATTAAATGGAAAACTTGGTTGGGATGGTGGGATTGCCATATGGAAGGTTGGAATTTGATTTAGGATTGGAAACCTGGTTTACTTGAGAAATGATGTACCTATCTATTATTGTTATTTGTTTTACAGTCTTGCAATCTATTTATTGTATTTGTTCATAAATGCTGCTTTGTTGCAAAATAGCCATGACAGCCTATCCTTTGGAATAAGTCTTGCATATAGCTATGTTAGAACTGCATTCTGTGCACAACTTGTTGAGTGCTTTATGTACTCACCGTTGCCAACAACAACATCACCAGTTGAAGAGTCTACACCAATGTTGGAGGAAAGATTCCAGGAGGAGACGAATGTTTAGGGCGCAAGCCTTGTCGATTACTGTGGTATCTTGAGGGTTATCTACGATTTCATTCCGCTGTAGTTTAATATGTTGTTCAGCCTTGCGAGGCGTAGTCATGTAAGTTGACCATAAGGTCATTCAACTAGTAGTATATCTCATATGATATCTTTCATAATATTCCCGTTATGTATGATTGTGATATTACTGATGTTGAGCGTGTGTGCACTAGCGTGATCCTGGACTAGTGCAGTATATACAGAGAGTCCGGATTTGCATATTCGGGTCCCGACAAAGTATTTAAATTTTTAGAAAATAATTTTATCCTCCAGACACAGCTAACTAATTAGGGTCAAAACCTACAGTCAACCTGCTCTGATACCACCTTTGTCGGGACACGAATATGCAAATCCGGACCCTCTGTGTATTCTGTGCCAGTCCAGGATCACGCTAGCACACACAGTCATTACAGGGTTAAACATCATAGACAATCACAACGATACAATAATAAGTAGTGTAAATATTTATATAAACTGAGTTGTACGACCTTTTGGTCTCCTTACACAAGATCAGCCACGCATGGCTTACATTATTAGAGTAATAAAAGATAACAATGGAAAGAAATTAAACTTCGTGGAACCATCAATTTGCCATAGGCAACAGACTGGGTTTGCTCCTTAGTTGTCCGGTTCTTCGGTGAACTCCTCCTCCCATACTGGCATTGACTCCACCACTGATGTTGTGTTGATAAGTAAGGGGGGATGAGTACTCGAGGCACTCAACAAGTAATGCACAGAATGCAGTGCTAATACTGTATGCAAGGCTTATTCCAAAGAATTGGCTCACTTGTTTCATTTGCATCAAACAACATTTTTAAACTCATATCTTACTTAGATTAAAGGCGATGAAACAGGTAATAATAGTACTAAGTTCTTTAAACAATTTTTTTGCTCCGTAAACTTGGCACATAGCCTTAATCAATTCATTCTTGACACTGGCACACAGCCACCCTTTCCACATTTTATTTTTGAAGATCTAACCCTTGGCTGTAATCCCCGAGCAATGTCCAATACCGCGGACACGGCTATTCGAATAGATTTGACACTCTGCAGAGGTTGTACACTTTACCCACAAGATACAGCCGCTCACCACACAGGTGATTGCCCGCAACAAAGCCTTCAGGACCCTCTACCTTAACCAATGAACCTCTCCGGTATTGCCATCACTATCACTCCCCTCACACAGAGCCAAAGTAAAGGACAGGCTAACACCGTTGGATGGGCACTATAAGCCGTAGCACAGGTACGCTCCCCCACATAGATACACCCCTGTGTACTGTCACCCTGAGGTTTTAGAGGAAAGATATCAGAACCCTAATCAACTTGGTCTGTCCCATTACCAGACATTTGGTTGCACGGATGACTCAGATCAAAGACTTGCAAGGTGAATTCCTTAGCTGACCAAGGCAAGACTTCCTTCTCTCAACAGTGGCACACAACCCAAAGTTGCACACATCATCTCAACTCTCATCACCCCGCTGCCACACAGGCCCACCTGGCACAAAACCTCATGCCACTTGCCCCAGTCTAAATCATTTCCCACCGAGTTGCTTATTGTGCAACACATGCCAACAATAACTCAACATCGGTACGGAACCACACAGGTCTCCGTACTTCAATTTCATCATGTGGCATCATCACACCACTTTCAAAATACGTTCAATATTTCATTAATCAAAATTGTGGCATTACCCGAAAGATCATTCATGACTCAATGAAGGGCTAAGCGTCTAATCACGGTGTAGCCTCCCGTGTTGGCATCATATTAATATCCAACAAACATGAATAATCATAGGGTGGCAATGATTTCAGGGCATAGAAATAATAATTTCAAGGTGGCCATAACAATATAGGTTGATTAATTATATAACCCAATTTAATTTAAATTCATTTTTAATCAATTTAGTGTGCATAATTTCAAAACAAAATACATTTAAAAACTGGGATCAAAATGTTCAAAGCATCACTTGCCTTCAAAGAGTTGTTGGTCGTGTTCCAAATCTTGGTCTTGAGCGATGAACTCTTCCTCGAAAAGTTTCGGCAAATTTGCGTCTACGCGTAAAAATCATATATGCAATAAATATCCAAAACAGTAGACTTGATAACCTCACAAATTCAAATAAAATTCACCATTAAAAAGAGCACATTTTTATAAAATTTTAGAAACTAGAATCACCTCAATCGAAGTTCAAATGCAAAAGTTATATAGCCTTTCAAAGTTTTAAATAAAATAAAAATCAGAAAATAGAAAATCCCGAATTAAATTTTTTATTTTTCTATTGAAAACTCGATTTATTGCGTCAGCATGACGTCAGCCGGTCCATGGAGCCGGTCCATGGCTCAGGTCGGGTCCACCGTGGACTCGGTCTAACCAACAGAACACATGGCCCACGGTGGCGTCGACGCCAAGATCGGCATCCTCGGCGCCGATCGGCGCCTCGGGATTCATGCCCAGACACGTGTCAGCATCTTAATCATTCCCAGTCGACGGCCAGATCTCAACCACGTGGCGCAATCATGGTAGTCAAAGGATCAACGGTCAGATCTCACGCGCTGCACCGAGGCGCTTCTAAATCCACGTGACACGCGTCGACCATCGAACGGAGCTCTCGGATCCAATGTTCCACTCACGCGCAGACTCAGCAACGCCTCGCGCTCCACACCCCCTTGTGTCATGCATCCGACGGTGCTCACGAATCCAACGGCCAGCACCTGCGCGGACCTGGCGACGCTTCGGCTCACGCGAAGGCACGCGACGAAATCTCGGCGGTCCGCTTGAAACCAACGGCCAAGATTCGGTCGTGCCTTGGTCAACTCGCACACGCGTCCGCACATGATTTGGCGAGGGCGCAGCGTCATCCGTGCCACACGTTCAAATCTGAACGACGCGGATTCACGCGACACAGCTCGAACTCACAATCACCGCACAGACCCAATCCAACGGCCCATGGTACCCGAGCGGTTTATTGTTCACCCTAGCGACGTGGCACTATCTCATGCATTCAAAAATGACCCAACGAGCTACTTCGCATTGACCCACGCTAGCTTCCACGGTAAGCTGCCGACGTTTGCACTCTTTTATGTACATGTACTTACATGTGAATGCAATTTTAACGACGCAAAATACTACATGCAGGTTGCGAGCGGCTGGCTTACTTCCTCTCTGTAGGATGGTGGAGCAGGTCACTGCCCCGTTAGAGGGAAGGCAGGTCCCACGGTTTGGGTACGACTAGTCCCTACTGGCCACACTCGTCGACCGGTGGAGACAAGAGACGCACACGTTCCACCTTCCCTGCGGAGAGATGGCTCTGACGCTGCAGGACGTGTCCTACCTCCTAGGACTCCCCTGTGCGGGTCCTGCAGTTGTGCCACACGACGTCTCCGTGACTTGGCATGCGGAGTTATCCGCGCGGTTCGCCGAGGTGCAGCGGCACCCCCGGGCAGCCCCCTACCAGCCCCTCGGTCGGGTGGCGGCTGAGCCAAGCGAAGGTGTGGCTGCTTGATTCCTTTATTAGTACCTCTTTCATTGCAAGTTAACAGAGAAGCTAAGTTGCTGATAATATTTGTACCAAATGCTACTGGTGGTGATCCACCGCTGCCGAGGAGGAGGACGTGGCCCGCCATCTGGAGGCATACCTCTTGTTGCTGTTCGGTTCGGTGATGTTCCCATCCTCTCACGGGAACACGGTGGACCGGCACCTGATCGAGTACGCCCAGTACATCGTTGACACCCTAGAGCATGAGGTAACACATTCCATTGAAATCACTTCTGTGCATGACACGTCTAACTTTCTCATTGTAAACAGATGGTGCAGTTGTCGTGGGCCTCTGCTCTGCTTGCGGCAACGTATAGAGGTCTGTGTGATGCTGTCTCTCTGGCAGACCAGGACGCGACAATGTCGGGTTGCATCCTACTCCTTGATTGTAGTCACGGAGCACTTCTCCGTCAGCGAGCTGCTGTTGACACGCGCCATACCGCGGGACACATGCGGAGAGGACCCGATTGGTGGCCCACCATGGGCCACTCACCGGGTCGGCAGCGAGTTTGCTCCTCGTATCTTTTTTCCCACTTACGCACTTCCATAACATCCACCATTTTTTATTTCCTCGCAGTGGGCGTACGTGCACCGATAGGTGGGGAGGTCCTACCCCGAGTTCGTTCGGGAGTTTGATAACCTCCACGACGAGGACGTGCGGTGGATGCCATACAGTGCGTACGACGTCCACGCCCGAGCACCTTATGGGGTCTCTGTGCTTTTCACGCGAGATGAGCCGTTCTGGCTCACCCGTAAGGTTCTCATCGAGTACTCACCGCACCGAGTGTTGCGGCAGTTCGGCCTGTTCCAGTCTTTTCCCTTGCCGCCTTATCACGTTGTCGCAGGTGGCGCTCATATGTACGTCTCCTGAGCTGAGTACTTAGCATTTCTGTAGAATGGATGTTGTATGTATTTCCCGTTTTTGCATTGCAGGATGACCCGGATGGGTGCTGTAGCGGGCACTTAGATCGCGCATTGCATGCAGCCATGGGTGGTGTAGTGGGACGCCGCACTCAACGACAGTGTCACCGATACTCGGTCGTACGACCATGACATGTACAATGAGTACATGGAGTGGTTCGCGCCGCGGACTCGCCTTAGGGTGGGGTACACACCAGCACCGTTTGTCGCATGGCAGGCATCGGTGACAGACACGTACCCTTCACAGATGTCCAAGAGGGACAGCTCCACGGTAAGTGCCACAATCGAAGCTACATGGGTATGTCTTTTTCATGTAAATTACTTAATATCAATTTGGCTTTACATGCAGGCACATCTTGCAGGGGAGGTGGAGGTGGAGGCTACGTCCATGTTGGCGTGCCTCCGGGCGGGCAGACAGAAGACCACCGCTGAGGCCGAGGCAGCTTGGGAGTGGGTCCTCGATTGGGTGAGACGGTTGGGTCGCCTGGCCACCTGCCGGGGGCACGGAGACATCGCCAGACGCAGCGCACCACGTCCCTGTGGGCCAACACCTCGCCCTACCCCGTCGGTTCCTCATTACGCTCCCACACAGCAGCAGTGGGGACAGTGGGCTGGCGAGGGGCCTTCGTTGTCTCACACCCCACCAGGACCCCAGGGTGGTTTCGACGACCCTGCGTACGACGCGTTTGACCTAGAGACGTACCTGTCGACCGACTACCTCGCTGCCTCTCAGCTCTCGGTAGCACCGCTCCAGGACACGGTCGGGTCGCTGCCACACCACTCTACTCCTGCGCCGTAGGACCGGCCTAGGAGGGACGTCCGTCTGCCATCGCCACTCACGTACCCCATGGGCCAGATCAGGAAGCGTGACCGTCATTGACTTGTTTTACAGATGTATTTTTGTAATGCCTTTACGTTCAGCACCATATTGTATAACTATCTGAATTAGTAACATGAGTGCCTTATCACTTTAAATTACGAACATCCATGTATGTTTTATTAATTGTGCTGTCATCGCTTTTACTTTCTCACACGACGTGAGAACACACCACCAGCCATAACAGCTGGAGAGGCTGGCATTAACGGCCATTAATGGCTGGGTGCACCTATCGCCCTACATAGGGGCGATCGCCTCTAATTGGGGCGATCGTCCTAATATGGGGCACACTACCGTTAAATATCAGGAATTACCGTTAAATACTGTCAGGGGAACACTACCCGAGGTAAATATCGGTAGTATTTTGGGCGATCGCTCCATACCCTAGCGATATCTACCCTTTATAACATTCGTTCTCGCTCGCGGTCTCGCAAAGGCAGCAGTGAAAGAGGAAGAAAGAAAATAATAAGTAGAGGATCAATCGAAAATGCCGAGGTGTGCAAATGGAAAGGGAAAGGGGAAAGCAAAGGAAGAAGCAAGTGCAGGCCCGCGCAATTTAACATACCAAGATCTCTTCCTACCTCGTGGAGCTATAGCACCGATGTGTATGTGCGGAGATCCTTGTAGGCTTGTCCACTCTTGGGAAATTCCAACTTGGAAGAGAAAGTATTGGAAGTGCTGCAACTACGCCTTCGACCCGCCGGAGAAGAGCCTGAAGGATCGCCAGATGGTAACAATCTTATGTGTTACGTAATATTTGTACATTAAACTTTGCTAATTTATGTTTCATGCAGTCACCTCCACTACTGTGTGAATTTGAGCAGTGGTTTGATATGGAGATCAACCCCGAAGACCAAAGGCTCCTTTATCAAGCCAACCGGCAGGAGTTCACACGACAGCTTCAAGTGCAGCGTCATGCCGCACGCGAGGAGGCACGTAGAAAGGAAGCGGAGGAGAAGGAGGCCGAGAGAGAGAGGAAACGAGAGAGGGCGCGTCGTGCCAGAGAAGCCCCACCGGAGGCATAGGCGAAGGGGAAGTGGCCTCAAAGCACTCAGTAGGCGTCTAGTTTTAACTATTATTTTCCTAATTCATGGTACTCCTTTCAGTTTTAAGCCGTAATAAAGAGTGTGGCCTACCTTATTTTCCGCAGTAACTTCTGATTTGTGAATCGACCGCTCTCTAATCTTCCTCTCACCCTTGTTTTGCAATACTTAGGGTTATTGCACTAATACAATTTAGATGCAAAGCAAGGTGTAAATAAAATATTTTTCCACCATATGATAGTGCATATATCAAAGAGCAAATCTGGCCCATTCTCCCTAAAAATTACATTTAAACATGATATTTCACGGGCTGCCGAAAAGGCTTAAGCATTTCATTGTTGCCTTGACCATAATACTTAGGGTTATTGCACTAGTAGAATTAATATGCAAAGCAAGGTGTAAATAAAATATTTTCCCACCATATGGTAGTGCATATATCAAAGAGCAAATCTGGCCCATTCTCCCTAAAAATTACATTTAAACATGATATTTCACGGGCTGCCGAAAAGGTTGTTTCATGCAAGTGAGGCTACTTATAGTCATTTGGTTTATTCAAATGAGTTTATTCCTAAATGTTTTTGAAAAAATAGGACACCTAACACTCTACGAATAAGTGATATTTATTTCAGGATTTTTCGAGCCATGGTTTGTATAGTTTCTTCATAATACACTAAATGGTCTTTAAGTAAAATTAATTTATACAATTTAAATTTGCGTGGAACATAGTACTTTTCATAACATAATCTAAATCCTTATATATTAATAAAAATTTTAAAATTTAGCTTGCTCTAATTGGACCTTCCTAGTAATGCGACTGCCCCTAATCGCCTGTTGGTCGGTATCGACGACATTTAACGGTAGTTTCCGATATTTTAATAGCACTAATATACCATGCGCGTGGGATCAGTGCGCGGCGCACATCGTATGTAGTCGGGCGCGGCGGTACCGTGTGTGTGACTGAGGACATTAAACTTATAGTATATTTTGGCCAATAGATATAAAATATTACAGTAAATCAATACTAAGAGGTATAAAAAATTTAAAGATTAGTGCTTTTAACTTATGGTATAGGGTATCGACTGCCCTATGGCCATTTTCGTTATTTTTTTCCTATTGATTATTCTCGGAAAACAAATTTGAAATTAAAATTGCAAAAAAAAATTGCGAGGTGGGGCACCTGTCACCCCTATATCGGGCAATTTTTCCCCTGCCAATACTTCACGGCGGAGCCGTCAGGGCCGACACCTATCACCCGTATATGGGGCGATCGCCCGATATACGGGCGACGGGAGCCCATTTCAGCAAAAAAATTTATCTAACGACTATTTTCGAATAAATAAATAAAAATAAATATTAAAGAAAAAAATTCCCTTTTCTTACCCTAATGGGCCAGCCTAAAGGTCTAAAAGGAAAACGGGCCAGCCCAAAGTTACTCCACAGATTCATATAAACATCAAATTATGTGAATTAGGTCTTGAATCAGTAGACTTGCAGGCAAGAAAGTTTTGATTCATTTCACTGTTTTATCTTATCAGTTTTCAATACCCGCTACTGTTATCTTTAGCTTCTGTCATACTACAATTGTATTATCTTGGCTCCGTTGGTTCGGTTGGAGTGTTGCTTAACTGCTGATCTGAATATACTTAGTTGGTTCGGTTGGTAGAAGTACTTAACTGCTGATCTGAACATAGGTTCGGTTGGTATATTAAATATTGGCTGATGTGAATATAGTCTGATCTTAGGATATTTTATAACAGTGAACTTAATTATTAATTCTTTATTATGCATGTTAAGAAAGGTAATAGTTTGAGACTTTATTCACTTAATTAATTGTTTAGTCCATTTGTGATTGAGGTTGAAGATTTAAATCTTCAAACTAGCTATATTTCTGAGAGCATCATAAACAAATTTACATCAATTTGTTTCAGAAGACATAATTCATTGCATGTATGACATAAATTTTATAACATGCTTTATATTATTGATTATGTCATTATTGCTATCTTTGGATTATGAAATTTTCATTGTATTGTTATTTAGAATTAGCAATATATTCTTGTTCTTATTATCACACTTTATTCAACAATCCACCTAAACCAAAATTAACTGACGAACATAAGACTAAAATCGGGCTTAAAAGATGGATCAAACTTAGACTAGACTGCTCTGATACTAAATGTTAGATCTTAGGATTAAACTAATACATGAACTAGCCTTAGGCATGATCACAAAAGTAATGCGGAACTAAGAATGTTAGATGAACTAACCCGGTGATGAAGAAGCCATTAGGAATTTGGTCGGTGAAGAATAGGGAACCAACACGCGATGAAGCGATGGGCACCACGATCCACTCGGTGAAGGTGAAGGCCTTCGGCAGCCTTAGCGCAAGCTTCAAATCGGATAATGTTGGGTTGAGCCAAACTCGAGAGTAGTTTTTCTAATGTCTCACTAGCGCTGGCCTCTCCCCATTTATATCTTGCGCTGATTAACGGGACCTAAATCAAATGCTGTTGAGAAGCTCCCGATTAGAGCGCGTGTATGGTGGGCTTTACCCCTAAAATTTCAGTTTGTTAGCTTTAACCGAGATCACAATCAACAGTGGCAACCATCACGTCCACTTGGATTGGCGGCGAAGTCAGCAACTCTGGCAACGTACACGATACCTTGTTAGTGGTGTGATAGCTTAAGATAGACAGCAGCCTACGGCAGACTGAACATTTGTATCAACTCAATCTCAACAGGACGGGCACCATCATCAATGGCGGCAACCGGCCCAACCTTGTGACACGACACTGGCATCAGATGGGCTTCGACTCAGGCCTGCTAGCCCATGTACGCATGTACTTGTGGCGACTCGGTGTGATCGGCGATGTCGTGAGTCTCTTAGCTGAAAAATGTAGTCGTGTTCATACTTGATAGGGAGTAACTAGTATATGGTTTGCATGGCACATGCATATACTAGTACGTGGTTACAGCATGTATATGTAGCCTCACTATAGAAAAACTTATATTAGACGCAAAACTGTTTGTGATGATAAATATCACTGACGGTTCTATAGAGCTACCGTCAGTGATATCATCACAGACAGTACTCTTCATAAACCGTCAATGATGTACATCAATATCACAGTCAGTTTTATTAAAAAACCGGCTGTGATACTATCACAATCGGTTGTATAATTAAACCGTCTGTGATATAATGTATTATCCCAGACGGTCTGTGATTCTATGTTTATCACTGACGGTTTATAAATAGTACCATCTGTGATATTTGTCAGCGATATATAATACAGAGACCTGAGCCACATGGTGCATTTTGGGGTTTTGGGATCTAGCTTTCATTTGACTGCGGCTGTGAGGCAATTTGGTAAAAGAAGACAATTGATTTTGAAGGGTGATTGAAAATCCATTTGATTTTGGTGATCTAAGGTTAGTAATGGGGTCTAATTGCATTATATTCAAGATCTAGCTTGGTATGAAGAGAATTTAATGATTTTTTAGATCCAGCTTATAGATCCATGTGTTCTTTTCTATATAAGGGTAGTAATAAGTTCTAATTGCATTATATTCATGATCTAGCTTGATAACGAGAGAATTTGAAAATTGTATATAAATCTAGCTTCTAGATCCATGTTTTCCTGGTGATTTAAGGTTATTAATGTCTTCGGTTCTAATTAATTGCTTTATATTCAAGATATTAATTACTTGGAAGAGAATTTGAAGATTGTCTAGCTTGTAGATCCATGTGTGATCTTGTTGATCTAAGGTTTAGTAATGGGTAATTACATTATATTCAAGATCTAGCTTGGTAAGGAGAAAACTTGAAGATTGTTTACATCTAGCTTGTAGTTCCATGCATGTGCATATTCTTAGTGATCAAAGTGAAGGGAAACGCGGTATGCTACGCTAGCACAAAAAAAAAACTACCGCGCAACCAGAAAGCTACTCGCAAGAAGGGGATCATAGATAAGATTACCACTAGACGCGCAGTTGCGGAATCCTTCGTAGCGTCGATGTAGTGGTTCGTCCTCGTCGCGATCGTTGCGTCGATGTAGTGGATCGTCCTCGCCTCGCCGTGGATCGTCCTCCCACGCCCTTGATCGCAGCAGCGTCACCATGATGTCCACACGTCCGGAGATGGGCGCCGTGCGTCGTGTGCAAGCACCTAGTCGCTCGGCGAGGGGGCGAGAGGAGGAGGCTAGGGTTTCAAGTGAATCAAACCTAAAGCGTGGAAAGCACACTCTGCGCCTCCTCCTCCCCTCCTTATATAGCCACGAGATGAAACCTAAACCGGGGCCCACCCGGCATGCTAAGCCCCGTGGTTCATTAATTACGGATCAATCCAAATTAATGCGTCCCACCCATTAAGTGTGTGACCTGCGAGGTTCACATACGTTTGGACATGGATTCGGAAAACACTTTTCAATCCAATAGTTGGTAGCGGCTTCTTGCAAAGTATGCCAACTCCCAAACATCACGTGATCAAATCGAGCAGAACCTATCAAAAGAACTCATGTAATAATCCCTTTGCCAAGTATATGAAGATTGATCTCAAGGCGAGAAGCATGTCATCCTTTGATGATTCAATCCATCTCTCGTATCCGTGATATATTAATTAGTTGTGATTGACTCCTCAATCACGGCATGGCCATGCACTTTCTTAATCATATCACACGAGTGGCCTTGTCATATATCTCCGTTTCATTGGAGTGGCAAATTCCATCTTATTGCTCACTTCCCTCTGCACGTTTCATAGTAAACATGAAAGCTACCTTTATAACTATCCGGTTAGGAAGTAGTGTTTGATAGCCCCAAGGAAAACTATTACACATGTAGGGAATATGACAATCTCAGGTCTAAGGATCATACATCTTCTAGGTATGAGATACAGCGATGACACATAAGAATGAAACATTCTCGCGATGTCCCATAGCGGGTCTATCTAACCCATGTTCTTCAACATGGTCCACAATGTAGAGATGATATCTCCATATCCCATGATCTATGAAGCATGATCATCGATCACTACATGTGCTGATCTATTCATCGTAGTCCTATACGATGATATTCGATCAGAGATATTTATCGAATTACATCATTAAGTAAAGAGCTTCATAATCAAGTCACATACTTGTTGATCAATACAATGATATACATTCATTGGACCAATAATCATATTATTATTCATAAACATAGTCATGTTACAATCATCTAAATGATTGCCTCAAGGGCATAACACTAACACAAAGGTTAGTAATTGATTAATCTAACTATATTATTATATATATAAGATTTAGGTAGCTAGTTTGGTGAAGAGAGAATTAATTTAAAGATTGTGTTTAGATATTTATGAATGTGTGCATATGGACACCTAGTGTAATGTAATATTTAACACTAAATGCTATATGTGTAGCGTAGATGGACAGAAGCTAGATGTACACTGAGAACCGTATGAGTGCCGAGTACATTAATGGCATCTCAGATTTTAAAAGAGCTGAAGAGGAGGATATGTTAAATAAGTGGGTGCAGTTTATGTCTTGTCTGTACATTGATTGTGAGAATCTGAATATGTTTCGAAACTCTACGCAGATCGAAGCACACTTGATTCTAAGGGGTTTCAAAGGGGGTATACATGTTGGACCATTCACCGTGAAGAGCAGGATATACAGAAAGCAGGTAGCATTAACATCGTTGACGAAGTCAATGATATGCCGGATGATCATATCAATTTTACTTCTGATGATGATAGGTTGCAGAACGATAATCTAAATCAGATGCTGTGCGACGCAGAAGAGAACCGTGATGACAGAGAATATGGTAAATTTTGGGGCTTGATGGAAGACTCGGAGAAACCTTTGTTCCTAGGCTGCAAGTCAAAATACACAAGGTTGTCATCCGTGCTTAACTGTTGAAATTGAATGCATGCAACGGTTGGTCCGACAAGAGTTTCACAGCGCTGGTACGTCTATTGGCGAACATGCTTCCAGAGGGAAATGAGTTGCCGACAATCACCTACAAAGCTAAGAATGTTCTTTGTCCCTTGGGAATGGAAGTAGAAAGAATACATGCATGTCCGAACGATTGTATCCTGTACCGCAAAGAGTACGGAAACTTGAATGTATGTCCTGTGTGCAACGCATCCCGATACAAGTGTAAGAGCCATTCAGATGATGACAGCGAGGGTATCGAGGTGAAGAAAGGACCTCCTGCTAAGGTGGCATGGTATCTTCTTGTAATTCCTCGTTTGAAGCGTTTTTTTGCGAACCCAAATGAGGCAAAACTGCTACGTTGGCACTCGGAGGAGCGTAAGAACGATGGAATGCTAAGGCACCCTGCTGATTCCATCCAGTGGAGAAACATCGATAGGAGGTTTCAAGAATTCGGTGCGGATCCGAGGAATATATGGTTTGGATTGAGTACAGATGGAATGAATCCTTTCGGTAACATGAGCAGCCGGTATAGCATTTGAATCTCTGTATCTACAACCTTCCTCCTTGG
This sequence comes from Otatea glauca, assembly GCA_036346275.1. Classification (NCBI taxonomy): domain Eukaryota; kingdom Viridiplantae; phylum Streptophyta; class Magnoliopsida; order Poales; family Poaceae; genus Otatea; species Otatea glauca. The sequence continues at coordinate 35,180,579 of CM070727.1, read as the reverse complement.
TTGTCTATGAAGTGGAAGTACATTTTGTTGTCTGTACTTATCTAAGAACTGAAATAACCTAGGAACGATATTGATGTCTACCTAGCACCATTGGTGGAAGATCTCAAAACACTATGGGTTTCCGTGGTATAGGTATGGGATGCGTACAAACGAGAAAACTTCATTTTGCATTGCCTTTTGTTCTGCACCATAAATGATTACCCTGCCCTTGGTAACCTATCAGGCCAGAGTACAAAAGAAACCAAAGTCTGCACTCACTGCTTAGACGATACCGAGAGTTTGTGGCTGAATCACTCGCGCAAAACCGTGTAGTTGCGTCACTGTATACCGCAAGATGAAGAAACAATTCGATGGAACGAACGAAGACGGTTCAACTCCAAAGCCTTTAAGTGGGATAAATGTTCATGATATGGTTAATAACTTGGATGTTGCGTTTGGAAAAGGACGTAAGTGGAGGTCCTGTGAGAAGAGCATGTGGAAGAAGAGATCAATATTTTGGAACCTACCTAATTGGGAGCATCTAGAAATTCGGCACTGCATCGACATCATGCACGTAGAGAAGATGTCTGTGATAGTTTGATTGTTCCCTTACTAAATATTAAGGGCAAAACAATGAACGGTATCAATGCATGGTTTGACTTAGTCCATATGGACATAAGACCTGAGTTAGCACTGAAAGAGACCGATAAAGGACGAACGTACTGTGAACCTGCTTGTTACACTTTAGCTAAGGCTGAGAGAACTGAACTGTGCCAGTGCTTGCATGGTGTGAAAGTTTTGTCTAGTTACTCCTCCAACATTTAGAGACACTAGCGACCACACCAAGCTCTGTGATAAACTTCTTAATCCACACAGCCTCCTTTGCGGCCTCCGAAGCCGCAATGTACTCCGCTTCTGTCGTAGAGTCGGCCACCGTGTTTTGCTTGGAACTCTTCCACTTCTGCTCCTCCATTAAGTGTAAACACAAACCGGATTGCGATCGAAAATCATCTTTGTCGGTTTGGAAGCTTGCATCGGTGTAACCCTTTGCAAGCAGATCTTCCTCACCTCCAAAAACAAGGAACATACCCTTAGTTCTTCTCAAGTATTTGAGGATATTTTTACGGCTATCAATGACCATCACGAGGATCCGCTTGGTATCGCTCGTGACACTTAGAGCATATGAGACATGCAGGCGTGTACGGATCATGGCATACATAATAGACCCAATAGTGAAGCATATGGAATCTTGCTCATCTGTCTCGCTCATCGGATGTCGAAGGACACCGATTCTTGCAGAGGCGATGCCATGTGACATTGGCATGAAACCTCTCTTGGATTCATGCATATTGAACCTTTTCAATATCTTGTCAATGTACGTTTCTGACTTAATCAATTAACCTTTTGATCTATCTCTATAGATTTTTATGCCCAAGATATAGCATGCTTCTCCCAAGTCCTTCATTGAGAAACTCCTTTTCAATGAAGTCTTAACATCTTCAAGCATAGGAATGTCATTCCCGATTAATAATATGTCATCCACATACAAAATCAGAAATACAAGTGCGCTCCCACTAGCCTTCTTGTAAACACAAGGCTCTTCTTCATTTTGATAAAGTCAAAACCTTTGACTACTTCATCAAAGCGAATGTTCCAACTCCTAGATGCTTGCTTTAACCCATAAATGGATCTTTGAAGCTTGCATACCCTTTTAGCATATTTAGGATCAACAAAGCCTTCAGGTTGTATCATGTATACATCCTCAGAAAGATTCCCATTAAGGAAGGCTGTTTTGACATCCATCTGCCATATTTCATAATCAAAATATGCAGCAATAGCTAAAATGATCCGGACAGACTTGAGCATGGCTACCGGTGAGAAAGTTTCATCATAGTCAACTCCTTGAACTTGTTTGAAACCCTTTGCCACCAACCGTGCCTTATAGATCTGAACATTTCCATCTCGTCTATCTTTTCTTGAAAATCCATTTGCACTCAATGGTTTTACACCATCAGTGAATCGACCAAGTTCCAAACTTGATTGTCATGCATGGATTGAATTTCGGATCTCACGGCTTCAAGCCATTTTTCGGAGTTTGGGTCCATCATTGCTTCTTCATAAGTCGTGGGCTCATCATTGTCCAACAATAATATGTCATTCCCATATCTAATAGGTACATGGCGTGGCCTCCCGACCTCACGTGGGGTGGAGTCTCTTCCACAGGTTGTACAACACTTTGTACATCTTGTGAAGGTTGAGGTAGCTTGAACATATTCATGTGATTCTCGAACTTCATCAAGATACACATCACTCCTCTGATTTCTTTTGAAAGAAACTCTTTCTCCAAAAGACACCATTTGAGCAACAAAACTTTGTTCTCGTTTCTTTTGTAAAAGTAATATCCTTTTGTTTCTTTAGGATACCCCACAAAAAGCATTTTTACGATTTAGGTGCGAGTTTATCGATTGTAAGCGTTTTACATAAGCCTCACATCCCCATATCTTGAGAAATGACAACATGGGTCTTCTCGATCCATATCTCATATGGCGTCTTCTCAGATTTTGATGGGACCCTATTCAAAGTGAACGCATGGTGTCTCTAGAGCGAAACCCCAAAGGATAATGGCGGATCTGTTTGGTGATCATTGACCGAACCATATCTAATAAAGTCCGATTCGTCGTTCGGACACACCATTCCATTGAGGCGTTCTGGCGGAGTAAGTTGCGAACGATTCCACATTGCTTTAAATGATCACCAAACTCTTGGCTCAAGTATTCGCCACCATGATCGGATCGTAAGTGTTTTATTGTTTTGCCAAGTTGATTTTGTACTTCGTTCGAAACTCTTTGAACCTTTCAAAAGTTTGATTTATACCTCATTAAATAGATATATCCATATCTCTGAAGTCATCGGTAAAAGTTACAAAATCTGAAACCACCCCTAGCGATCGAGCTCATTGGTCCACATACATCAGTATGTACTAGGGCCAATAATTCACTTGCTCTCTCACTAAAACACTGTGAAAGGGCTTTTGTCATCTTGCCAAGTAAACAAGATTCACATGTTTCAAATGATTCAAAATCAAATGAGGTTAGAAGTCCATCACCATGGAGCTTCTTCATGCGCTTCTCATTTATATGACCTAGCGACAATGCCACAAAAGGTAGGGTTCAAATCATTAGGCGGTGCCTTTTTACATTAATATTAGAGACAGGTTTTCTTGAGTTCAGGGCGTACAACCCATCCACCATGGGGCAACGACCATAATACATATCATTCAAAAATATTGAACAAACAAAGTTCTTTATTCGAAATCATAACCTTCATGTTCCAAACAAGAAGATGAAATAATGTTTCTACTCAAAGATGGAACAAAATAACAATTATTGAGTTCTAAAACTAATCTCGAAGGGAAATGCAATGGGTATGTGCCAGCAGCAAGACCAGCAACTCTTGCTTTATTCCCCACGCGAAGATCCACTTCTCCTTTTGCCAAGTCTCTACTCTTTATCACCGCTGCGAATTACAAATGTGAGCAACCGAACCGGTATCATATACCCATGAGCTGAGTGAAGAAGTAGCAAGATTAATTTCTATAACATTAATACGAAGTGGAAACCACATTTCCATTCTTCTTATCTGCAGTACTTTTAGCAGATTCCGTTTCCAATGCCCCGATTTCTTGCAATAGAAGCATTGGGTATTAGGTTGAGGCCAACTTTAAGCTTCGAGCTTAGTTTTGAGGCTCGCGATCTCATCTTGAGCCTTGCCCTTGCCCTTGCCCTTGCCCTTGCTCTTTCCGTTCCCCGACCTTAGCCTTTCTCTTTTTGAAAGCGGTTGTTTTACGAACCATCATCACATGATTGGGTTTTTCTTAATGCTTTCCTCCATGACCTTGAGCATCCCATGTAGCTCGGTTAGGCTCTTCTCCATGCTATTCATATGAAAATTCATAATGAATGGCTCAAAGCTCTGAGGCGAGGCGGAGAATAACATCTGTGGCCAAACCGAGGCTAAGGGAAACTCAAGTTTTCCAATCTCCCAATGTAACCAATCATCTTGATCACATGAGGGTGACGGACTGCCTTGACCGACTTACAAGCAAATAAAAGCTTTGAGATACCATACCTCTCAGCTCTTGCTTGATTCCCAAACATGCCCTTCAAGCCCACAATCATATTGTAAGCATCCTGGTCCTCATATTGCTTTTGGAGCTCGAGTCCATTGTGACTAGCATGAGACAGTGACCTCTCTGAAGCATTAACATGCTTTTCATATTCAACCCTCAAATTGCGGCGGCATTTTGGTGGTTCATCAGAATTGGATTCTCTAGAACATAGTCCTTCTTTTCATGCTTGAGAACAATTCTCGGTTGCGATACCAATCAACAAAATTAGTTCCATTCAGTTTTCCCTTTCCAAACCGATCTCAAAGCAAAACCGGTGTAGCAGGAGTAGGAGAAGGTGCCATTGAACTACAATAAAAATATGCAAAGATTCTAAGCACTATGTTTATGTAAAACTTTTATTAAACTTTTAATTAAAGACACTCCTATTTTATGTCCTTTTATAGACACATAGTGAGTATTCAAGATCCATATTCATTAAACACTAGTGAGCTTTGACATCACTGCTAGAAATTTAATGACATAGGTAAGCAACACCTTTGCTAATTACATCATATCTAACTCTTGTTTGTTGAGTATGAAAACAAGTAATGAATGCCTCCATCAACTTGACTCATGGCCAGTCAACTGCCCCAAGGGCTCACATGAGGAGGAGCACTTCCGTATTCGGTGCCAATTAAGAAACCTGCCTCATGTGTGTTTTCCTAGACACCAATTGTCTTGTATAGGTTCCTTCATTCTGAAATCAAATCCCAACCACTTATGTCCTCAAGCCCAAAACCGTTTTGATAGCTCGTTTAAATCTGCCATTGTTATGCGTGATGTGTCCAACACATCCCTATCATCTATTGAGATAGCCATTGATATACTACTTTGGCAGTCATATCAATAACGATCTAAATTCTTGAAGGTGCAACAATTGGATGGACAATTTGATTTAAGATTTTTAACTATAAGGATGAACAAAGATTACTATGAACATAGCATCACATGCAATGAGCATAAAGAAAATAGCAAGGATAAAACACACATCCACAGAAAATCAAAATAAGCTGTGAAATAGCATGGCCCTTAGCATTAAGATCTCCATCATCATGCTTGGTTGTTCACCTAGCCACCTTGCTTGATTTGTTCACCTAGCCATCGTCTTCATCATTATGGATGCAACTCCTTACAACTTTTGATAATGAATTTTACATGAGGTTTGAAGCATCACAAGTCGACACGTGAGTCGTTATACAATTTAAATAGCCTTATGGCTTAACACGACCTTGAGCCATGTGGAAATTAAATGCATCACATACACATAGGCCATACTATTTCACATAATTCCTGCAAAAGCGAGTTAAACAAAAGCAACCCTCGACTCAGGGTCAGAGGCGGCGCCACGGGGGTCAAGGGGCGAGCCACATGAAGCGAGTCAAGGGCGCGCCCTTGAAATTTTTTAGAGGCATGTCTTCCGCCATGGGAAAACACCCTCAAAATTTCCACGGATCAACAGATTGACCCAATCCGATCTAATATAATTGGCTTGGTCCCATATGGATACGTTTGAAACCACGATGGCGGTAACCCGGCCGGTAAGAACAGCGTCGTACCATGAGCGGACTCACTCAAATCAATATTGAATCATTTGCGCTTACCATGGATCAGCAGTTGACCCAATCCAACTCGATCGATTGGCTTGGTCCCATATGGATCGTTTGAAACCACGATGGCGGTAACCCGGCCGGTAAGGGTAACGTCGTACCATGAGCGGACTCACCCAAATCAAGATTGAGTCGGTTTGCACTTTCCTCAAACCCTAAATCGATCGATCTCATCGATGGTGCCGTCACCAATTCATCACATGAACCGGTGAACATGTAATAGATCCAATCTACTAACCTCACACATCATATGTGCAACATCCGGATCACAAAACTATACGAGATGGCTCGATACCCTTGAAGGAAAGCGCGGTATGCTACGCTAGCACAAAAAAACTACCGCGCAACGTAAAGCTACTCGCAAGAAGGATCATAGATAAGATTACCACTAGGCGCGATTGCGGAATCCTTCAGCGTCGATGTAGTGGTTCGTCCTCGCCGCGATCGTTGCGTCGATGTAGTGGATCGTCCTCGCCTCGCCGTGGATCGTCCTCCCACGCGCGATCGCAGCAGCGTCACGCTGATAGTCCACACGTCCGAGAGATGGAGCGCCGTGCGTCGTGTGCAAGCACCTAGTCGCTCGGCGAGGCGCGAGAGGAGGAGGCTAGGGTTTCAAGTGAATCAAACCTAAACCGTGGAAAGCACACTCTGCGCCTCCTCCTCCCTCCTTATATAGCCACGAGATGAAACCTAAACCGGGGCCCACCAAACATGCTAAGCCCACGAGGTTCATTAATTACGGATCAATCCAAATTAATCGTCCCACCCATTAAGTGTGTGACCTGCGAGGTTCACATACGTTTGGACATGGATTCGGAAAACACTTTTTCAATCCAATAGTTGGTAGCGGCTTCTTGCAAAGTATGCCAACTCCCAAACATCTTGTGATCAAATCGAGCAGAACCTATCAAAAGAACTCATGTAATAATCCCTTTGCCAAGTATATGAAGATTGATCTCAAGGCGAGAAGCATGTCATCCTTTGATGATTCAATCCATCTCTCGTATCCGTGATATATTAATAAGTTGTGATTGACTCCTCAATCACGGCATGGCCATGCACTTTCTTAATCATATCACACGAGTGGCCTTGTCATATATCTCCGTTTCATTGGAGTGGCAAATTCCATCTTATTTGCTCACTTCCTCTGCACGTTTCATAGTAAACATGAAAGCTACCTTTATAACTATCCGGTTAGGAAGTAGTGTTTGATAGCCCCAAGGAAAACTATTACACATGTAGGGAATATGACAATCTCAGGTCTAAGGATCATACATCTTCTAGGTATGAGATACACTAATGACACATAAGAATGAAACATTCTCGCAGTGTCCCATAGCGGGTCTATCTAACCCATGTTCTTCAACATGGTCCACAATGTAGAGATGATATCTCCATATCCCATGATCTATGAAGCATGATCATCGATCACTACATGTCTTGATCTATTCATCGTAGTCCTATCGATGATATTCGATCGAGATATTTATCGAATTACATCATTAAGTAAAGAGCTTCATAATCAAGTCACATACTTGTTGATCAATACAATGATATACATTCATTGGACCAATAATCATATTATTATTCATAAACATAGTCATGTTACAATCATCTAAATGATTGCCTCAAGGGCATAACACTAACACAAAGGTTAGTAATTGATTAATCTAACTATATTATTATATATATAAGATTTAGGTAGCTAGTTTGGTGAAGAGAGAATTAATTTAAAGATTGTGTTTAGATATTTATGAATGTGTGCATATGGACACCTAGTGTAATGTAATATTTAACACTACATGCTATATGTGTAGCGTAGATGGACAGAAGCTAGATGTACCCCTGAGAACCGTATGAGTGCGAGTACATTAATGGCATCTCAGATTTTAAAAGAGCTGAAGAGGAGGATATGTTAAATAAGTGGGTGCAGTTTATGTCTTGTCTGTACATTGATTGTGAGAATCTGAATATGTTTCGAAACTCTACGCAGATCGAAGCACACTTGATTCTAAGGGGTTTCAAAGGGGGTATACATGTTGGACCATTCACCGTGAAGAGCAGGATATACAGAAAGCAGGTAGCATTAACATCGTTGGCGAAGTCAATGATATCTTAGGATGATCATATCAATTTTACTTACGATGATGATAGGTTGCGAGCGATAATCTAAATCGAGATCTTTGTGCGTATGAGAAGAGAACCGTGATGACAGAGAATATGGTAAATTTTGGGGCTTGATGGAAGACTCGGAGAAACCTTTGTTCCTAGGCTGCAAGTCAAAATACACAAGGTTGTCATCCGTGCTTAACTGTTGAAATTGAATGCATGCAACGGTTGGTCCGACAAGAGTTTCACAAATTGAATGCGTCTATTGGCGAACATGCTTCCAGAGGGAAACGAGTTGCCGACAATCACCTACAAAGCTAAGAATGTTCTTTGTCCCTTGGGAATGGAAGTAGAAAGAATACATGCATGTCCGAACGATTGTATCTGTACACGCAAAGTGCGGAAACTTGAATGTATGTCTGTGTGCAACGCATCCGATACAAGTGTAAGAGCCATTCGGATGATGGCGAGGGTATCGAGGTGAAGAAAGGACCTCCTGCTAAGGTGGCATGGTATCTTCTTGTAATTCCTCGTTTGAAGCGTTTTTTTGCGAACCCAAATGAGGCAAAACTGCTACGTTGGCACTCGGAGGAGCGTAAGAACGATGGAATGCTAAGGCACCCTGCTGATTCCATCCAGTGGAGAAACATCGATAGGAGGTTTCAAGAATTCGGTCTTGGATCAGGAATATATGGTTTGGATTGAGTACAGATGGAATGAATCCTTTCGGTAACATGAGCAGCCGGTATAGCATTTGAATCTCTGTATCTACAACCTTCCTCCTTGGTTGTCTATGAAGTGGAAGTACATTTTGTTGTCTGTACTTATCTAAGAACTGAAATAACCTAGGAACGATATTGATGTCTACCTAGCACCATTGGTGGAAGATGTCAAAACACTATGGGTTTCAGTGGTATAGGTATGGGATGCGTACAAACGAGAAAACTTCATTTTGCATTGCCTTTTGTTCTGCACCATAAATGATTACCCTGCCCTTGGTAACCTATCAGGCTAGAGTACAAAAGAAACCAAAGTCTGCACTCACTGCTTAGACGATACCGAGAGTTTGTGGCTGAATCACTCGCGCAAAACCGTGTAGTTGCGTCACTGTATACCGCAAGATGAAGAAACAATTCGATGGAACGAACGAAGACGGTTCAACTCCAAAGCCTTTAAGTGGGATAAATGTTCATGATATGGTTAATAACTTGGATGTTGCGTTTGGAAAAGGACGTAAGTGGAGGTCCCGTGAGAAGAGCATGTGGAAGAAGAGATCAATATTTTGGAACCTACCTAATTGGGAGCATCTAGAAATTCGGCACTGCATCGACATCATGCACGTAGAAAAGATGTCTGTGATAGTTTGATTGTTCCCTTACTAAATATTAAGGGCAAAACAATGAACGGTATCAATGCATGGTTTGACTTAGTCCATATGGACATAAGACCTGAGTTAGCACTTAAAGAGACCGATAAAGGACGAACGTACTGTGAACCTGCTTGTTACACTTTAGCTAAGGCTGAGAGAACTAAACTGTGCCAGTGCTTGCATGGTGTGAAAGTTTTGTCTAGTTACTCCTCCAACATTTAGAGACTTGTTTCGATGCAAGATTTGAAATTAACTGGCATGAAGTCTTATGATTGTCATGTGTTGATAACACAAATGCTCCCTGTGGCAATTAAAGTATTTTGGCGGTCAAGGTCCGGGAGACAATCACGAGACTGTGTTATTTCTTTAACACAGTTGCTCAGAAGGTCATCGATCCCGAAGCACTAGACGCTCTGCAGGCTGAGGTGGTAATGACTCTATGTAATTTTGAGATGTATTTCACTTCGTCTTTTTTCGATATCATGGTTCATCTCGTTGTTCACCTTATGATAGTGATAAAGATGTGCGGGACCATGTTCTTACGTAGCATGTACCCATTCAAGAGGTATATGGTAATTCTCAAGTCTTACATACGAAATCGATCTCGGTTGGAGGGTAGCATTGTCGAAGGTTATGCAACTGAAGAGGTCGTCGAGTTCTACATCGATTACATGACTCAGGCCGAACCAATAGGTGTGTCTCGATCTCGCCATGAGGGGAGACTCCAAGGCATCGGGACCATCGAAAGGAAAGCAATCACATTTGATCTGGTTGCCTACGCTCAAGCTTATTTCGTGATTTTGCAACACATGGTTGTAATGTCCCCGTACATCAACAAGCATAAGCACTGGCTACGACAAGAGAATCCGACGCGATAGGAGTCTTGAATCACGAGATAGCATAACCTTCAGTTCAACAGATAGTTAATGGGACAACCCAACACTGCGACCTCATCAGGTGATACGCTCACATGGTTGGCAAAAGGGCCAACTGTCTACTTTTGTAGTCGGCAATAAATTTATGGGGCAGGCGCTAGATCTCAAACTCGAAGGTCACACAAGACAAGGGGTTAGACAGGTTCAGGCCCTCAGCGATGGAGGTAATACCCTAATCCTGTGTGTTGAGATTATACGGATCTCTTAGATCTAAGATTGCTCAAAACGCAATGTGCTCTGGGCGATATGAGGCGTGCTATGCTCTATGGCTTGATGCCTTGTTGTTGCCCGCCCTCACCCTTATATACCAGGGGTGGTGCGGCTTACAGAGTCCTGATTGGTTAGGAGATTCCGATCGGTTACTAGATTCTAGTCGGTTACAAGATAGAGTTTACATCTTTGTCTACCCTATCAACGACTCGGATTACAACTGTATCTTTTATATCTAAATATACATAACTATCTATAGGATGTGCCCCCTCTTCCATACGGCAGCAGTGTTTGGCGCGGGGTACAGCCTTTGGGCCTGTCTTCTCCTCAGGTGACGTTGGGCCGGTCATGGAGATACCTGGTTCCATATATTCCACAGTAGCCCCCGAGTGATTCATGATCCGATTGCGCTATTTTCGTATCTGGACCTTGATTCTGGATCAATATTTCCGATTTCCACTGTAAATCTCCAAATAGTGTCTCCATTTGATTTGAAAGCTTCCTCTTGCAGCAAGGGGATTATGAAGGACTCGAATATAACCCTCAACTTCCTGCACCAACTGATTACAATCTGACAGGGTTGTAGTGAACGACTTCATGGACCTGTCTCATATTTCAGATGTGGATTGGATACTTCTTCCCGCTCGAAATGAAACTTTAATATCTTTTCCTTCCGTGGATATTACTAGACGGTCTTCAAAGCTGCTTTGGTTCTCTGAGTCAGTACAACTTCCAAAAACCTCTTTGGTTTCTGAAACTTCATTAACTTCAAGTCTCTTCAGCTTATGATGCATTTACTTCATCCTCACTGTTTTGGCTATAAAGGGCGAACCATAGCTTCGAAAACTTATCCTTCCTCATTCAGTTCTCACCTTATTGCTTCAAGCTTCTTTCTTCTTCATGAGGAACTTCAAAGACGATGGAGACGACCCCGAACTTGCCGAGCTATGGGAGGATTTCGACCGCGCCATGGCGGAGTGGGCAGAGGATAAAGCCGCCGCTCTTGACCGTGCTGCTATCGACGCCTTCCTGGAGATCTTCCTAGCCCTCTTTAGGGCCAGGGAGGCCCTCGTGGAGGCATTGGGTCGCGTGCGTCGGGGTGAAGTGTAGGTCCCCTATAAATGTAATACTTTCCCTGGCATAATGCCCGGTGAACTTTTTATAAATAAATAAAGATGTACCTTTTCTCAGCATTTTTCAATGATTGTCATTTTGACGTAGCTTGAACCCAGCTTGGGGCACGTCGAAGGTTGCATGGTTCCTTTGTCGAGCGGTATTCGCACCCAACCGTCGTAGGATACTCCTTAGGTCCGACTTGGGACATGTTAGAATTTGCCCGGCTCGTGGCCGAATGATACCTATATCCGTAGGACACAGCTTAGGCTCGACTTGGAGCGTATCAGGATTTCTTTGGCTCATGGCTATGTGATACCCATATCCGGTGATCTAGGATCGACTTGGGCTCAACTTGGGCGTACCATGCATCGTGGCTCTTGGCGAGTGATACCGTATCCATTGGTGTAGGATCTTTGCTGCAGTCGACTTAAGACATATCATATTCGTGGCTCTTGGCGAGTGATACCCGTACCCGACTGGTGTAGGATACGGCTCTGGTCCGACTTGGGACATATCAAAGTTTATCCGAATGGTATCCGTACCCGTTTATTACGACGCATAGCTTTTCGACCCTCGTGGGGCATACCATTCGAGTTGTGCCTTGCCAGGCTCAACTTGTGATATATGATCTGTCATGCGGTAACCAACAAAGACCCAGCGTGGGGCATATCACAAGAAGATATTTTTAATCCATATTGGAGGGTATTCACACCCGCTTGGTGCATTGAGTGTATAGGCAGCTCATCGTGGGTTGCGACGTGTCCCGGACTCGACTTGGTCAAGCCACGGTTGCCTCCGTCTGTCAGGCCGCCGCGCTAGTGAGTCATTTCGGGACGCAGAGTAGAGACAGGTGTCTTGCAATTTTTCCCGCCGAATCGGCGTAACCCAAACTTTTCCCGCTTTTAAAGGTGAAGGACCATGTGGAGGTCCATCTATGTTTGTGATGAGTATTTGACTTTATTTGAGCATGGTGTGCTCAAGTTTGAGTTTGATTTGGATTGATTTTCAAAATGAAACAATTTGAGTTGTCTCTGCCGAGAGTGGCGATACCATTGTATGGCGCGGTAGTGATGAGTTGGATGGTTTATTGCATATCATTGTGGGCATTGCTATGTGAGGTGTTTCCTTGTCTTTGATGGTTGCGGGATGGCGGTGCTAGGTCATGGTGAGGCGAAGGATGGCCGGGACTAGGCGAGGAGCGTCGGAGGTCCAGACGGTTGGGAGATCGCCGGAAGATGATCGGAGACGTAGTACGAGCAAGTCAAGAAGACAAGGAAAGGAGTTGATGCTAGCTAGATGCCGCGTGGATCAATGAGGGCAGTCGGATTGAGGTCTAGTTGATAGGTTGGCGGGTCTAGGTAGTATGCTTTGAAAACCGTGCAATAAAACCCGGTATGTGTGTGGGTTTTGGGTTAGCCCTTGCATGGCTCTGTGTGTGGGTTAATTCTAGCCCTTAGATGAGTGCTCTAGGGTTGAGGGACTCATCCAAGGGTGGTAGGTTGCCCAAGAGTATTATAAATAGGGGTGGAGGGGTAGCCTCCTTCCATTGAAGGTTTTGAGGTTTATGAATTCTCCTTCGAGCTTTGCCCACATGAAAGTGAGACTTTGTAACCTCTCCTTCCAGAAATGAAAGTTTTATCCATCCACCTTTGAATTTATTTTGCGCATTTACATTATGACTTTACTTTACGCAATTTAAATTCAGCATTTACTTTCCCGCAATTACTTTCTCGCAATTTACATTCATGTAATTTGGATTTGCCTCCCCTCCTTATAAATGCTGCTGATCTTGGATGTTTTGAGTGTGTTCATATGGTTTTTCATCTCTTTTGCACTCTTGGATTGAGTAGAGAACATCTTTTCTTTCAAGTTCCAACTTTGTTCAGAACTTGTTCTTCATGTGATCGGTGTTTGATTTCTATAAAAATCTAGAAAAATCTTTTTCAAGTGATTCTTGTTGGAGGAGGTGAGGGACTCTGATATCCACTTGCAAAAATTTTTGGAGTTCATTTGTTGCACCGTTTGGGCGCCATGAGGTGAAAACCGAGCCCCAAAATTTCTCCTCGAAGTTGTTGACCAGACTGTGTTCTTAGATTTTTCCTGTTTTTCTGCATGGCTTTTTGACGAGAACTTTGGTGGAGTTCTTCACGACTCTGATGCTCATAGGGAGAAAAAGTCTCAAAATTTTGTGAGCTGCAGAAACCCACTAACCTCCTGTGCAAATTGAGGACATGTTCTGGAAATTCTGCTTTTGCTTTTCTGAAAGTGACTTTTGTGATTTGAATTGATGTCCTTTCTAAAAGCAAGAGTTTGAATTGATTCCTCTTTATCTTGGACACCAGACAACCAGTATTGTGACTCAAAAATCCCCATATATTTTATGGTACTTATCCATGCATGCTTGGGGTACACATAGTTGTCTAGTTTTTCAGGTTTTTCACGATTTCCTTTGAGCTTGTCGAGGTTTTTGTTGGAGTATTTTGGGGAAAATTTTATTTGGTGACCATTCACCCCCCCCCTCTGTTCGCCATCTCGGTCCTTCAAAAGGCCAGTCCATGCGTCGCCCGACGGTTCACTCTTTCTTGCGCACTCTTGCTCCTTCTACTTCCTTGCCTTTCTGACTTCTCTGCCATTAGGGTAAACTGCTGTTGCGCTCGCATCCTCGCACCGCCGCTGATCCTTTCTTCGAAGATTTCTTCTCCACCCTCCAAGGACGCCTCCTCGTCACCTTCGCCCCAGGATTGGACCACATCGACTACGACGGAGAAGCGGTTGCAATCCATGTTGGACGACGGGGTTCTCCCGGTCCCGATCCTGATCTCCGCTCGTCCGTAGCAGGTGAATCCACACCCACTCCTCGCCCTAAAGAGGTCGTGGTCTTTGAGTCTTTCTTCAGTGCTGGTGGGCCTTCCCTTTGCGCTTTACTTGTGACCTTCTCTACTTTTATGAAATCGAACTAGTGAATTTGAATCCCAATTCCATACTGCAAATCTCCCTTTTCGTCCATCTTTGTGAGGCCTTCCTGGGAATCCGCCCCCATTTCGACCTCTTTCGCCATTTTTACCTCTTGAAACCTTATCCCTCGAAAAGCGACCCAAGGTAGTCGGGATTGGTTCAGTGCGGAGAGGTGAAGAAAAACTACCATAATTCCTTCAAAACCTCCAACAAAGGCTGGCATCAAGAGTGATTCTATTGTACCAATCTGAAGCCTACTCTTCCCCCCTTTGCTGGATGCCAGCCTAAGGCGTCCCTTTCCTGGGTGTCCGCCCCCAATGCCGCCGACATGGATCAGGTGCATGACCTTCTGGCGCTGATTTAGAAATTGAAAGAGGATGGCCTCACGGGGTTTGGTCTGGCTCTTCATTTTGTCGCTCGCCGGATTCATCCTCTGAAGGAGCGAGTCCACTTGGGATTCGCATTCGAAGGGAAGGATGATCCGACCCGGGAACTGCCGGAGCGCTGTCTAGGGAACAAGTATGTGCTCAGGTAGATGAACTCTTCATCCCGAGCGTCGACGTGTCCACCGTCAGATGCCCGAAATCCTTCACCGCATCACACCCTCCTCCTGAGGTAAGCGAGTTTGGCCGACCGATTTTTGCCTTTAGTCTCTGAACGTCTTTTGATGGTGTAGTGCTCCCTTTCAGGATCGGGTGGCCTTCTTTAGTGACGCGCCCCTCCCGAAGATGCCCGTTCACAAGGGCGCTCTTCCCAAACAACCGGCGAGCTCTTCGGCCGGGGGCCCCGTCACCAAGAAGGGGAAGAAAGTAATGGTCAAAGACTCTTGAAGCCCGGCGCTGGTGGCGGTCCCAAGATCTGAGAATCATCGGCACGGGCCCGATGCCTTGGCCACCTCTCCCGAGCAGTGGCGTGGCCGAGCCCGATATCGGGAACTCGAGCGATCGGGGAGAGATCGAGGTTCGGACCGGTGGCGCCTGTGTGGTCCCTCGGGAGTAGTTACGCCACCGGAAGAAGCCACGATAAGGATGAAGAAGTCCAAGCGGGTTTGTTACCATATCGACTCTTTAATTGGCGTGTTTCGCGGCTTTATTCTTGTGAGTTCTACTTTGTAGGAATCCTTGATCGATGTTCTGTCGAGAAGTCGTCAGGAGTTCGGTAGAGGCCGAGGCAGGGATCGGAGCTCCTCGAGCCCCGGCCGCCGGCGATACCTCACGCTCGACATCGAGGCCTGCCGCTCGAGCCCGTCTCCCGTCCGTCCCTCGAAGTCGAGGAGATTCCGGTTCGCCGTCCCCACCCGCCCCGACTCGTAATGCAAGCCACGTGGATCGATGAGTAGGGCGGCTTGAAGCTCTGGGCGACTTCGGTGGTGGAGAAAGAGAGAAATGACTTCTCTGATCATGCCACGCTGCGCGCGCTGGCACAGGTAACCACTTTGCTGCGCTCGCCGTTTTTCTTGCTTATGCGAGTCGGCATGTAGTCACCTGTTCTCGTGTTGATCGCAGAAAATAGGGGAGCACTCTGAAAAGAAGGCCGAGTACCTCCGGAAGATGCTCCCGGAGGTCCGAATGCACCAGGAATACCTGGCGGAATTGGAGCAGATCAAGGCCGGGCATGCAGCCAAGCTGCGGGCTCTCCGGTAGAGTTGCAGGCGCTGCGGTAGGAGAAGCTGGATGTTATCGGCTCCCTCCGAGGTGAATATCTCTTAACCTTCCCGTACCTCTCGTTTAGTCGACTGGCTTTTTGATTTTCTTATATCCGTGTCAGCTCGAGATTCCAAGGTCGCGAAGCTTCAGGGGTGGCTTGAAGTCTCAGGAAAGGAATTGGAAGGTATTCTCAGCCGCTCAACCTTCTCTTATCTTCATCGTCCTCTTCATGGTCCTTGAAATCCTGCTCTGCTTGCAGATTATAAGATCAAGACGCGGACGCAGTACGCTGTTTTCAATGACAAGGTTAACGCCCTTGAGACGTCTTGCTCAAAGCTCTGCGAAGCCTCGGGGCCCTTGCTGAGCTCGCTTCATCCCCAAGGCGAGAGGCCGCTCAGCAGGGCCCAAGTTATCAATCGGTTGGAGGAGGCCCCCAAGGAGCTCAAGAGACTTTTGAAGGAAGCGGCGACCGATGGTGCTAGCCAGGCTCTGGCGGTTACAAAGTCGCTTTACCCTCGAGTTGATCTTGAAGCTATCAAGGAGGGCTACGCCTGCAACGTAGATGAGGATCGGGCGTAGAGCTCAGGTGGAAGTCAAGACACCTCTTTGTCTGATGTAGAAACTTTGGATCTGTAAATTGAAAGTATATAAAGGCGTTTCCTTGCTCTTGCATTTTTCTCTTTAAATATGCATATTTTTCCGAGTGGTTTCGACATATCGTGTCCGTGACGCATGTCTTAGAGTCTTAAAATCGTAGGAGCGAAGCACTCGGACACATAAATCTCGAGAAGATTATGTAAAAAATAACTTTAATATCGATCTTTTCATTCATAAAGGAACAATTTGAATTACAAAGTTCAAGTGAAAAAAGCAGCGTAGTTGTTCTATGTTCCAAGTGTTCTTGATTGCCGTGCGTCTTCTCGCTTGAGCTTGTAAGTCCGGGCGTACCACTTCATCGATGGCGTAAGGGCCGTCCCAGCTTAGGGAGAGCTTATGCTCGCATTTCTGATTCTTTCTAAGGACCAGATCTCCCTTGGAGAATGCGCGGCTCCTCACATTGCGACCGTGATA
Source organism: Otatea glauca (assembly GCA_036346275.1). Lineage (NCBI taxonomy): Eukaryota > Viridiplantae > Streptophyta > Magnoliopsida > Poales > Poaceae > Otatea > Otatea glauca. The sequence goes on along the minus strand of CM070727.1, from coordinate 35,163,414 downwards.
GCGTCGTAGGCCTTGGAGATATTTTGCTGATTGAATCGTTGCGACGTCTCTGGCTTCTTCCAGTCGGTCGAGGTTTTCTAGCCGGCTTTCTTCCGAGGCGACTTCTTCATAGCTCCGGACTCGTGGGGATCTAAATTCTAGCTCGGTGGGGAGGACTGCCTCTGTGCCGTACACCAGGAAGAAAGGTGACTACCCGGTTGCTCTACTGGGGGTGGTTCGCAGCCCCCAGAGTACCGAAGGCAATTCTTTCATCCACCGAGTGGCATATGGCTTCAGCCGATCGAAAATTCTTGCTTTTAGGCCTTGTAATACCATGCCGCTGGCTCGCTCGACCTGCCCGTTGCTCGAAGTGCGCTCTTTGAAGCAAAGCGATTTTTATTCGAGTTCGTCACACAGTCTTGAAATACACGCTTCAATTGGGTGCCATTGTCGTGATGATTGATGCGGAACTCCAAATCTAACCACAATTTAGTTAAAGAACTCTTTGGCTTTTTTCTTTGTTATTATCGCGATTGGTTTGGCCTCCACCCATTTGGTGAATTTATCAATGGCCACGAAAAGATGGGTGTGACCACCTTGAGCCTTTTTTAAAGGTCCCACCATATCGAGCCCCCAGACCACAAACGGCCAGGTTATGGGGATGTTCTGCAGTTCCTATGCCGGTTTGCTCATCTGACGCGCAAAGAACTGACATCCTTCACATGTCTAGACGATGTCCTCTGCGTCAGTGACCGCAGTCTGCCAAAAAATCCTTGACGATAGGCTTTGCCGACTAGTGTTGATGACGCCGCATGGTTCCCACAATCTCCTGAGTGGATTTCCTTGAGAAGATCTCTCCCTTCTTGTTCTGATATGCACCGTCGCAGTACACCTGAGGAGTTCTTGCGATAGAGTTCTGCCCTAATCACCACAAAGCTCTTGCTTCGGCGCATTATTCGTTTGGCTTGCACGCGATCTTCGGGTAACTCGTCCTTCGTCAAATAGTCCAGATATGGGGCTGTCCAATCAGGGGTAATGACTAGGACTTCTGCTTCTACACACTTCTCGGCTGAGGCGCTTGTCTTCGTCCGAGTGCTAATCGTGGGCTTGTGAATTTCCTCGACGAATACTCCCATGGGCACTGTAGATCGGCAGGATCCCATTTTTGCTAGCTCGTCGGCCGCTTCGTTGTCATGGCGGAGCACATGAATAATTTCCAAGCCGTCAAAGTTACCTTCTAGCTTGCGTACCTCCTGTCAATAGGCTGCCATGTTGTCTTCAATGTAGGACCATTCTTTTTGCACTTGGTTGACTACGAGCATTGAGTCTCCGTGAACCGCCAAACGATGGATACCGAGCGATATGGCGATGCGGAGACCATGGATGAGTGCCTCGTACTCGGCGGCATTATTTGAAGCGGGAAAAAGTATCTGGAGAACGTACCTCAACCTTTCTCCACTTGGTGATATGAGCACGATTCCAGCCCCTGCGCCGCTGAGCATGAGGGAACCATCAAAGTACATCGTCCAATACTCGAGTTCTTTGGCAATCGTCATGCTTTGAAGCTCTGTCCACTCGGCCGTGAAGTCGGCGAGCGCTTGGGACTTGATGGCAGTGCGGGGCTTAAATAGAATATCAAAAGTTCTGAGCTCAACCGCCCACTTTCCAATTCTCCCAGTGGCCTCTTGATTGTAAAGTATATCTCCTATTGGGAATATTGTGCTCTTGGAAGTAGTGCTTGAGTTTGCGTGACGTCAGGAGCACGGCATACAATAATTTTTGAATTTGCGGATACCGAACCTTGGATTCGCTCAGGACTTCGTTGACGAAGTAGACCGGGTGTTGGATCTTCTGCACGTGGTCCGACACCTCCCTTTCTACGACGACCACCGCACTGAGTACATTAGTCGTTGCCGCGATGTAAAGTAGCAGAGGTTCTGCTAGCATCGGTGAAACCAAGACTGGGGGCGTCGTCAGGAAGGTCTTCAGATCCTCAAACGCCTGTTGTGCCTCTGGAGTCCACTGAAACTTGTCTTGCTTCTTACGGAGTTTAAAGAATGGCATACCTCTCATTCCCAACTGAGAAATAAATCTGCTGAGTGAGGCCATGCATCCTGTGAGCTTCTGGACGTCCTTTTGGCAAGTCGGCAGTTCCATATTTGATATGGCCCTGATCTTCTCTAGGTTGGCCTTAATGCCTCGCTGTGATACGATAAACCCGAGCAGTTTTCCCGAAGATACTCCGAAAACACACTTCTCGGGGTTGAGCTTCATGCTGAAGGCCCTTAGACTCTCGAATGTCTCAGTTAGGTCGGTGATAAAGTCCTTCTTCTCCCAAGTTTTTACCACAACATCGTCCACATATGCTTCCACGTTGCGTCCGAGCTGGGCATGAAAACAACACTGAATTGCATGGTGGTACGTTGCACCAGCGTTTTTCAACCCGAACGCCATCGTGGTATAGCAAAAGGCTCCGAAAGGCGTGATGAACGAAGTCTTGATATGATCTTCGCCTTTAGGCGAATCGATGGTAACTCGGTAGGCATCGAAAACTCAAAATTCGCACCGGCGATCGAGTCAACCACGATCGATTTGGGGCAGCCCAAAGGATCGCCGGGCATGCCTTGTTGAGATCGGTATAATCAACGCACATGCGCCAAGTTTTATTCTTCTTTTGAACTAGTACGAGTTTGCTAACCAATCGGGTGATACACCTCTTTGATGAAACCTTGACTAATAGCTTGGTGATCTCTGCATGATGGCATTCAAATGATCCGGGCGAATCGCGAAGCCTTTGCTTGATGGGTTTTGCTTTTTCGTCGGCGTATAAGGAGTGCTCGATCACCTCCGCCGAGCCTGTCCGATCGAGTTGTCTTGGGCCAGTCGGACGGGTCGAGGTTGATTCTCTTGGTTCCTTCGCGGGCTTCATTCTGGCGTGGCCTTCTTCTTGGGCGGGGCGTCGCCTTCTTCCTGCAACGTAACCGCTTCCGCTTGGATTTCCTTTCTTTCGCTGGTTGCCTCCTGCAACTCGGCAAGTTCATGGTTCACTCAGTCGCGTTCCAGGGACTACTTGACGTCGCTGCGGACCGTGATGACGCTCCTTGGTCCCGGCATCTTCATCATCAAGTAGGTGTAGTGCGGAACGGCCATGAACCGAGCCAATCCGGGTCTTCCCAAGATAGCGTGATACGCCGTCTCGAAGTCTGCTACCTCGAAATTTATGTACTCGGTCCGGTAGTTGTCCTTGGTGCCGAAGGTGACGGGCAAAGAAATCTGCCCGAGCGGAAGTGATGACGCGCCAGGGATTACACCATGGAAAGGCTGAGTGCTAGGCCTCAACTCAGAGTGAGGAATGTTCATGTCATTGAAAGTTTTGGAGAATAAGACGTTGAGTCCACTCCCTCCATCGATTAAGACCTTCTTTAGCCTCACATTACGAATTACGGGGTCAAGTACTAGAGGAAACTAACCCGGATGTAGAACCTGATTGGGGTGATCCTATTGGTCGAAGGTGATTGGTACCTCGGACCACCTTTGATATTGTGGGACGGCTGGTTCCACCGTATTGATCTCCCGAGCGGTAAGCTTTTGCTTCCGCTTGGACTTGTATACGGTGGAGCCCCCGTAAATGTAGTTTAGCTCGTGCTCGGGCTCTTGATAGTCATCCTCGTCTGGAAAGTCTCTCTTCTTTGCCGCCTCGTCCCTTGCTGGAGCTGGCTGCTTGTTGCTTTCCGGCGCAAAGCGCTTCAAGGTGAAGCAGTCTTTGGCGGCGTGCTTTGCTTTAGGGTGGAAGGGATAGATCGCTTCCATGACGATGCTGTAGTCGGGCACTTCTCTCCGCATGGCTCGGGGTCGACTGCGCTCGGCCACCGCTACTAGCTCTTCTCCCTTCCGCTTCTTGTCCTTGTGCTTGGAGGACTCGGGCTTATCGCCTTTGTTCTTCGGATGTGGACATTCCTCTTGGCGCTCAGCCAGGGTGTCTGAGGCCGTGGCGTAGCGGTCGGCTATCGCGAACATATCCTTCACAGATGTCGGGGGTTTCCTGGACATTTTCTTGATTAGATTAGGATCACTTACCCCTTTCTAGAAGGCCGCTACCACCACCGCGGATACATCACGATGGTGTTCTTCTTACGCATGGCTTATTTGGATGAAGTCCCTCAGCATCTCGTCCATCTTCTGATGAAGCTGGTAGAGGTCCCACGGGGTGCCAGGCCTCTCGTAAGTTCCCTGAAAGTTCGCGATGAATTGTTCGCAGAGATCGCTCCAGGAGTCCACCGAGTTTGCCAGTAACCCTGTGCGCCAAGCTTGAGTTGAGGGGGTGAGATTGACCGGTAGATAATTCGCCATCATATTTTGATTGCCCCCGGCGGCCTTAACCGCCAAGGCGTAGACCTATAGCCAAGCTTCTGGATCTCGCTCCCCATCAAACTTTACGATGCCCTTGGGGTTGAATCCATCGGGCCATACCACTCGACGCAGCCGAGGAGTAAACGCTCGGATCCCGTCAATAGATCTCTCATCATGATGAGGGGGAGTCTGGCGTGGTGAGCCTCTGGCTCGGCGATGGTCAACAACATGCCGGGGCGGAGTTCGGCACGGCAAGCTCATGGCTCGACGATCGTCGTTGTCCCGACCCCAGCGATGATAGTCCCTATGGTCGTCGTACCTCTGATCACCTCGTCGATCACTGCCGGTGCCGAAACGCTCGTAATCATCGTGGTGCCCACGTCGCTCTTCTTCGTCCCGCTCCTGCCGTCTAGCGGTGATGTCTTGGCGGAGGTCGCGGTTGATAATTTGGCGTGCATCGCCGAGAGGTGGCGTATGGCGCCGACTGCCGGTATTTCGACTGGTTGCGGTCCGACTACTGGCGACGCGAGTAGCCGCGTGGGAGCGCGAGTGCGCCTCACCTCGCGACTTTCACGATTCTGCTGGATTCTTGCGCCCGTCACCATGGCCTTGATCAGGCCACGATCGGGGCGCTGGGCTATCCGATGCAATCGCCGGGTCAGCGTGTCGAGAAGCGTCTTGAGGCGGCGGCGTTACGCATCAGTGTGCGGAAGACGGATTGGTCTCCGAACCTAGACTGCAGGATATCCTCGCGGACATTGCGGTCGCGCGATCGAAGAGATCGCACCTGCACCTCCTTACCCTTACGAAGGAGATCTTCCTCCGCGGCCTCTTGGTCTTCTTGATGGAGATCGGTCCCCTGCTCCTCGATCGCGAAGACACCGCGAAAATCACAACGATTCTTCACAATGCCGACTGGTTTTCTGAGTGAGTCAGAGCGCTATACCTTAGATGGGTTGGTCTGACCTTCACCAGATTGGATCTGGCTTTGGACCAGGCATACAAGCTCTCCGCGCGTATCCGCGACGAAATCCAAACTTTCGAAGCGGAAGGCTTGCCCGGAGATGAAGGTGGCAATGAATCCGCCAATTGCTGCCATCGAGTCTGTAGGAAAAGATTATAGCGCTTCCCCTACCTGGCGCGCCAACTGTCGACTTTTGTAGTCGGCAATAAATTTATGGGGCAGGCGCTAGATCTCAAACTCGAAGGTCACACAAGACAAGGGGTTAGACAGGTTTAGGCCCTTAGCGATGGAAGTAATACCCTAATCCTGTGTGCTGAGATTATACGGATCTCTTAGATCTAAGCTTGCTCAAAGCGTAGTGTGCTCTGGGCGATATGAGGCATGCTATGCTCTATGGCTTGATGCCTTGTTGTTGACCGCCCTCACCCTTATATACTGGGGGTGGTGCGGCTTACAGAGTCCTGATAGATTTGGAGATTTCGATCGGTTACTAGATTCTAGTCGGTTACAGGATAGAGTTTACATCTTTGTCTACCCTATCAACGACTCGGATTACAATTGTATCTTTTATATCTAAATATACATAACTGTCTATAGGATGTGCCCCCTCTTCCATACGGCAGCAGAGTTTGGCGCGGGGCACAGCCTTTGGGCCTGTCTTCTCCTCAGGTAACGTTGGGCCGGTCATGGAGATACCTGGTTCCATATATTCCACAGCAACATTTATAGTTGTAACAAGGAAAGGATATGACTTAAATGGGTACACATTTTACACGAGAGATCAGGACATGAAGAGCACAAACCAGAACAACGGTATCCGCATAGATGCGACCAATACCACTGGGTCCACGAAGAGCATCTACTATGGGTTCATACAGGAGATTTGGGAGCTCGACTATGTACTATTTAAGATCCCCTTATTTCTGTGACGTTGGATCCACCTCCAGCACGTGAAAGTTGACAATTATGGTGTCACTACTGTGGATCTCGCACGTGTCGGATACCAAGATGAACCATTCATACTCGCTAACCATGTTGTTCAAGTATTCTATGTAATCGACCCGTCCAACAAGAAGAGACATGTAGTTCTTCAGGGAAAAAGGAGAATTGTTGGAATAGAGAATGTAGTAGACGAGGAAGAATACAATCAATTTGATGAGTTGCCTCCTATCAGAAATAGAATCATGGTCCACGAAGAATAACCCGAGGAAGCTAGCTACACATGCGTCGATCGTCGTGAAGGGCTAATTTTTATACAAAAGATGAAGCAAGTGGAGTTATGATTTTAAGTGTACTCTCCAACATAATAGATTTGTTTGTAATGAGACGCTCAAAATTTAAAATAACTTTGTGTATATATGCATCTGATTTATTTAATAAAGTTCCCTTTCTTTTACTGATGTTGCTTCATCTACAATTCCATATACATTATACATTATCCACAATAGATTATACATTATACATGTAGGTCCTATGAAGATGTTGTAGGCCAAGAAGGCCAAACTCTAGTTTTACCTCAGCAATGAAAGGTCTATGACAAGCAACATCACAGACGGTTCTATTTTAGAACCGTCTGTAGTAAGAAACATCATAGACTGTTCTAAAACAGAACCGTCTGTGATAATAAACTATTACAGACGGTTCTAGTTTGGAAACGTCTGCGATGTCTATTATCACAGATGGTTATAAAATAGAACCGTTTGTGATACAACACTATAAATAGGTTCCTCGCGTGGATCCTTCAGTTACCACTCTCCCGCGCTCGAAACCGTAGATTTTTCTCCCGACACTTCATCTCCCGTTGCGACGCCTACCCTGATCTCGACGACGCCCCCGGCATCGCTGCCTCCCCAACCAGCGCCTCACCCCCCATTGTTTCCCTACACATGGCACCACCTGCTGGTCACCGACGTCGCCCCTGCTCACCGAGGCCTCCCCTCGCCTCTTCTCCTGCTCGCCAACGTAAGCCGGCCCCTCTTCTCCTACTGCTCGGCCCCACTTCTAGATCTACAACCGCCTGTGCGGTGGTCAATGCTTATTGCTGGATTAGGGAAACAATATGTTGATGCTTCCATGGAAAAATTGGGTATGATTCAATATGTTTAGTTCATCAGTATGGTTTTTTTGCATTCCATCCAGATTAGCTATACATGGGACGCCCGATCTATGTGAGATATCTCACTAGGTTTGAATTTCGCATGTGTATTTTCTTAGATGAATTGCTAGTTGTTGCTATGTTAGATTATTTTTAGAGATGTATAAAAATTGACATAATTTTTTTATCCCAGGATGTTTGCTTAAGGATTAAGGTTCCAGAGATGAGTTGTTATGTATATATGTAAATTTGCAGAGATTTATCTTACAAGTTTGTGAATTAGGTGCATATGGTCAATAGACCATAGATCGTCTTGATTATCTAGGGTTGATTTTTTTCCATTTTCAGATAATGGGAATTCTATGATGTTTATCCCTTGTATAATTCATATAAACTTCTTGTATATGAACTTTCAAAGATGATATTTTCAGAGATGGGGAGGCTTCTTATTTATTGTGCTCTATCAAGTTGTTGGCTGTGCACTCTAGTGTGTTCTGTTCTATCAAGACAAACTAAAAGTGCACTTTTTGTAAGCAGATTATGCAATTTCCACTTTACAACTTCTCTTATGACATGCTATCGGTTGAGAATCGCAAGTTTGAGTTGTATGCAAAATTGTACGCCGTGTTTCTTCAAGTAGTGGCATTTCCCCCCTTTTTTATGTTCTTCCAGGCCATCTAGCAATAATGTTTGTACCTAGGGAAAAAATTGTCAATGAAAATACCATGTTAATCTATGATATTTCATTCTGATTTGCGCCCAGTGATTGATCCTCCTAAATTGATAGATGCTGTTGGGTTGCGACATGTAGCGGGCCTGCGTCCCCTCATTTAGAAAAGAGCAGAGACAGTGATTAGGATCTAAGTTTGTTTAGGAAAGTATAACTGTAACATAATATTTAGACCTAACTTTGTTTTCCCGTTGCAACGCACGGGCACCTAACTAGTAAAAACTTATTAAGCAATTGATACTACATATGGCAAGCACCTCCAAGGTAGCAGGTATATATATGCATCCACTCCCTTATTTACAACTTCTCGTATAAATACTACCCTAGTAAATATACTTAAGGGTCTAATATATATACTACCTTTGTACCCATCAAATAAAAGCAATCATTAATTGGTAGCCTTCCTTGCTTGATTCCTTTTCTTTCCTGTTGAGCCAAGAAAACCAGCCTAGATTGCAAAATGGTATCCCCTCATTCGTCATCTCAAGAATGTAATGAGCCATCGAAAGGAAAACCTCCTCGAGGTCCAAGAGAAGCAAATAAAAGGCCCACAGACCGATATACCATCACAGCGGATGATCCAAAGGATGGGCCCCTACCGAACTAAAAAAAGGCAGCGGATGCATTTAGGACATTGTGCAGAATAGTCGCATGGGAACGAGGACATTGTGCAGGATAGTCACCTGTCCATTCTGGAAGTCAATGACTGACGAGTACCGCAACAACTTGGTGACACAAATTCTCTCTTCGTTTGAGATCCCAGAAGATTGTGTGTGCTCAATGCAACGGTATGCACTGCTCGTGGCGAGAAAGGCGTGGAAGAACTTCAAGAGTACGCTTGCCAAGTAATATGTCAATAAGGACATGACTCCCTTTTTTAAGTACGGGTTCATTGGTGAGGACGTATGATAAAGTTTTGTTGAGGCGAAGACGATGGACGAATTCGTGCGTCAAAGTGAAGCCCACAAGGCCCTGTAGGCAAGGAATACCCACCCCCACAGACTTGGTACCGCTGAGTACGCAGGGAAGATGACGCAATGGGAGAGGGAGGACTAAGAGGCCTCCGCGCCATTTGCACCTATCGTTGAACAATGCGTCGGAGACTGGCTGAGAGCGAGGTCAAGTGCCACGTCTTCTAGCACCGTCTCCTTTACAAACCCCGCGGACGAGGAAGTCTGCCAACGCCCGGTAAAATATCCGACTACCAATTTTGTACGTAACTTATCCATAACTTCGTAAGTGAAATAACTTGTCGGGATCTTACAGGTAGCGTTGAGTACACAATCTTTTGAGGGCACTTTTTTGCCAAACAGGGAGAAAGATGTACTCTCCACGGTCTTGGGAAATAAGAAACACCCTGGTCACACACGAGGCATAGGGGTTTTTGTTCCCTGGAGATTCCCTGGTTAGGAGATTTCGATCGGTTGCTATATTCTAGTTGCTTACTGGATAGGGTTTATATCTTTATCTATCCTAATAACGACTCGGATCACAAATGTATCTTTTTATATCTAAATACATATTCGACTGTCTATAGGACATGCCCCCTTCCGTGCGGTAGCAATGCTTGGCGTGGGGCTCATCCTTTGGGCCTTCTGCTTGGGCATGTCTCCTCCTTAGGCGATACTGGGCCGATCATGAAGATACCTAGTTTCATATATTCCACAGTAGCCCCCGAGTGATTCATGATCCAATTGCGATGTCTCTATTTGGGTCTCAACTTTGAACTGAATGCTTCTTCTTGGAGCAAGGGGATTATGAATGACTCGAAGATACCCCCAGTTTTCTCTATTGATCATAATCTTCAAGGGTCAATGCTGGACGGTCTTCGAAGTCTTTTTTTGATTTCCCATGCCAACACTTTTTTCGAAAAATCTCTTTGGATTCTGGAATGATCTTAACTCCAAGTTTCCTCGGCTTCTGATGCGTTTAATTCATCCTTATTGTATAGGCTATAAAAGGCAGTCCAATGCTTCTGAGATGTATTCCTTCGCGCTTAGCCCTTCTCCTTTCTGTTTCGAGCTTTTTATCTTCTTCATGCCGAGGAGGAAATTCAAGGACGACCGGGACGACCCTGAGCTCTCCGAGCTGTGGAGAGACTTCGACCTCGCCATGGCGGAGCTGGCCGAGGAGAGGGCGGTCGAGCGCGACAGTGCCGCCATCGACTCCTTCGTCGAGATCTTCTCTGCCCTTTTCAGGGCTAGGGAAGCTCTCATCGAGGCGCTCGGTCTGGTGCGTCGCGTGAGGTGTAGCTCTCATGTAAATGTAATATTTTCCTAGGCATAATGCCCATGGAATTTATATATAATAAAGAAGTACCTTTTGTAAATGATGTCCATGTTTGTCCTTAGACGTAGCTTAGATCCAGCTTGGGCTCGACATGGAGCGCGTTGTATTGGGATTTGCGTAGCTCTTGGCCGAGTGGTACCTATATCCGACTGGGATATAGCTTAGGCCCGACTTGAGGCGTACCAGATTTTTCTTGGTTCATGGCCGAGCGATACCCATATCCGACTAGTGCAGGATACAGCTTTGGCCCATCTTGGGACATATCGAGGTTTTATCCGAGTGGTATCCGTACTCGTTTAATGCGACGCACAGCTTTTCGACCCTCGTGGGGCATACCATTGGATTTGTGCCTTGTCAGGCTCAACTTGTGATATATGATCCATCATGCGGTAACCAACAGAGACCCAGCGTGGGGCATATCACAAGAAGATATTTTTAATCCACACTGGAGGATATCCACACCCGCTTGGTGCGTTAAGTGATTAAGCATCCCATCGTGGGGCGCAACGTGTCCCGAACTCGACCTAGTCAAGCCATGATTGCCTCTGCCTGTCAGGACGCCGCGCCAGTGAGTCATTACGAAACGCCGGGTAGAGACAGGTGTCCTGCAATTTTTCCCGCCTACCGGGCGTAACCCTAATTTTTCCCGCTTTTAAAGGCTAGGCCATGCGTCACCCGACGGTTCACTCTTTCTTGTGCACTCTTGCTCCTTTTGCTTCCTTGCCTCTCTGACTTCTCCGCTGCTAGGGTGAACTGTTGTTGCACTCGCATCCTCGTGCCGCTGCTGATCCTTTCTCCCGAAAATGTCTTCTCAACCCTCAAAGGACGTTTCCTCGTCACCTTCGCCCCAAGATTGGACCACATCGACTACGACGGAGGAGCGATTGCAATCTATGGCGGACGACGGGGTTCTCCAGGCCCCGATCTTAATCTTCGCTTGGCCAGCAGCAGGTGAATCCACCCCCACTCCTCGTCCTGAAGAGGTCGTGGTCTTTGAGTCTTTCTTCCAGCATAGGCTGGGCCTTCCCGCCTGCGCTTTCCCTCGCGGCATTCTCTACTTTTATGAAATTGAATGGGTGAACTTGAATCCCAATTCCGTACTGCAAATTTCCCTTTTCGTTCATCTTTGTGAGGCCTTCCTTGGCATCCGCCCCCATTTCGATCTTTTTCGCCATTTTTATCTCTTGAAACCTTATCCCTGGAAGAGCGACCCCAAGGTAGTCAATGGAGCCGGATTTCAGCTGCGGGAGGGGCTGAAGAATAATTACTTCACAATTCCCTTCAAAACCTCCAACAAAGGCTGGCATCAAGAGTGGTTCTATTGCGCCAACCCCAAACCTGCTCACCCCTCCTTTGCCGGGCGCCGACCTAAGGCGTCCCACTCTTGGGTGTCCACCCCCAACGCCGCCGGCATGGAACAGGTGCATGACCTTTTGGCGCTGATTGAGAAATTGAAAGAGGATGGCCTTACAGGAGTTGGTCTGGCTCTTCACTTTGTTGCTCGCTAGATCCAGCCCCTGAAGGAGCGAGTCCACCTGGGATTCGCATTCGAAGGGAAGGATGATCCGACCCGGGAACTGCCCGGAGCGCTGTCGAGGGAACAAGTATGCGCTCGGGTAGGCGAATTCTTCATCCCGAGCGTCGACGTGTCCACCGTCAGATGCCCGAAATCCTTCATCGTATCACACCCCTCTCCTGAGGTAAGCGAGTTTGGCCCAGAGATTTTTACCTTTTGTCTCTTAATGTCTTTTGATAGTATAGTGCTCCCTTTCCGGATCGGTCGGCCTTCTTTAGCGACGCGCCTCTCCCGAAGATGCCCGTTCACAAGGGCGCTCTCCCCAAACGACCGGCAAACTCTTCGGCCGGGGACCCCGTCGCCAAGAAGGGGAAGAAAACAATGGCCAAAGACCCTGCGAAGCCCCGGCGCCCGACTGGCGGTCCCAAAATACAGGAACCGTCGGCACGGGTCCCGATGTCTTCAGCCACCTCTCCTCCTGAGCCCGTGGCGCAGCCGAGCCCTGATATGAGGAACTCGGGCAGTCGGGAGGAGTCATGGTTTCCGACTGGTGGCGCCCCGAGTGGTCCCTTCGGGAGTAGTTCTGCCACCCGAAAGAAGCCACCGATAAGGTTGAAGAATTCCGACAGGTTTGTTACCATATCAACTCTTAATTAGCGTGCTTCGCCAGCTTATTTGCTGATAGTTCTTCTTGTAGGAATCCTTCATTCGATGTTCCTGTCGAGATATTGTCCGGGGTTCTTGTAGAGGCCGAGCCTGAGGACGTTTATGTTTTGGTTGAGGAGGCCTCACCCGTGGACACCGAAGCTCCTCCCGAGCCCCAGCCGCCTTCACCGACACCTCACGCTTCGGTAGCGGGCCCTGCTGCTCAGGAGCCCATCTCCTGTCTGTCCCCCAAAGTCTAGGAGATCCCCCTGATTTCGCCGACCCCTACCCACCCCTGGCTCATAATGCAAGCCGCGTGGATCGATGAGGAGGACAGCTTGAAGCTCCTGGACAACTCGCAGGAGGAGGAGAAAGAGAGAAATGACTTTTACAGTCATGCCACGACCTGCGCACGCCTGGCCCGGATAACCACTTCTCTACGCTCGCCATTTTTCTTGCTTATGCGAGTTAGCATGTAGTCACCTGTTCCCGTGTTGATCGCAGAAAATAGGGGAGCGCTCTGAAAAGAAGGCCGATACCTCCAGAAGATGCTTCCGAAGGTCCGAACACGCCAGGAATACCTGGCCGAATTGGAGCAGATCAAGGCTGGGCATGCAGCCAAGCTGCGAGCTCTCCGGTCAGAGTTGCAAGCGCTGCGAGAGGAGAAGCTGGACGTTATCGGCTCCCTCCGAGGTGAATATCTCTTAACCTCCCTGTACTTCTCGTTCAGTCGACTAGTTTTTTTCATTTCCTTATATCCGTGTCAGCTCGAGATTCCGATATCACGAAGCTTTAGGGGCGGCTCGAAGTCTCGGGAAAGGAATTGGAAGGTACTTTCAGCCGCTCAACCCTCTCTTATCTTTGTCGTCCTCTGCATGGTCCCTAAAAATCTGCTCCGCTTGCAGATTATAAGTTCAAGACGCGGGCGCAGTACGCTGTTTTCAATGACAAGGTTAATGCCCTTGAGATGTCTTGCTCAAAGCTCTGCGAAGCCTCGGGGCCCTTGTGTGGAATATAAGACCCGGGGTACCCTCATGACAAGCCCAAAGAGGGAAGCCCAGAAGATATTCCCCGCAGGCCTGCTGGAGTATACAAAGGTATATATCCTAAAGGAAGTTGAACTTATGTTTAGATATGAAGGATACAGTTGTAATCCGAGTTGTAAATAGGGTAGATAAAGATGTAAACTCTATCCTGTGACCGACTAGAATCTTGTAACCGATCGGAATCTCTTAACTGATCGGGACTCTGTAAGTCGCCCCCTCCCTGCTATATAAGGGTGAGGTCAGGCAGCAACATAGGCATCCAATCATCCAAGCATAAAGCGCAATCTTTCGCTCGGAGCATATAGCGCTTTGAGCACTTCCGATCCAAGAGATCCACATAATCCCAGCACAGAGGATTATGGTATTACCTCTATCGTTGAGGGCCTGAACCTGTATAAATCCCTGTCTTGTATGACCTTCGAGTTTGAGATCCAGCGCCTACCCCATAAATTCATTGCCGACTACAAAAGTCGACAATTGGCGCGCCAGGTAGGGGAAGCGCTATAACCTTTTTCCACAGACTCGATGGCAGCAATTGGCAGATTCATCACCACCTTCGTCTCCGGCCAGGCCTTCCGCTTCGGAAGCCTGGATTTCGTCGCAGATGCGTGCGGAGAGCTTGTCTGCTTGGTCCGAAACCAGATCTGATCTGGTGAAGATTAGGCCAACCTATCTCAGGTATGCCGCTCTGACTCACCCAGAAAACCAGCCGGGGACATCCGCCAGATTCTCAACCGCGACCTCCGCCAGGACATCACAGCCAGGCGACAGGAGCGGGACGAGGAAGAAAGGCGCGGGTGCCACGACGACTATGAGCATTTCGGCACCGGCCGCGATCGACGAAATAATAAAGATATGATAACCACGACGACCACCGCCGCCGAGGTGGGAGCGATGACGAACGCCGAGTCTTGGACTCGCCGCGTCGTGCCCCTACCCGGCGTATTGATGATCATCGTCGAGCTAGAGGCTCACCACAATGGACTCCCCCTCATCACGATGAGACATCTATCGACGGGATCCGAGCGTTTACTCCTCGGCTACGCTGAGTGATATGGCCCGAAGGATTCAATCCCAAGGGCATCGTGAAATTCGACGGAGAGCGAGACCCAGAAGCTTGGCTACTGAGTTTACACTCGACAGCTAAAGCCACGAGGAAACGGTCGTCATGGCGAATTATTTGCCGGTCAACCTCACCCCCTCCACTCAAGCATGGCTCACGGGCCTCCCTGCAAACTCGGTAGACTCCTGGAGTGATCTTTGCGATCAATTTATTTCCAACTTCCAGGGCACATACGAAAGGCCTGGCACTCCATGGGACCTGTACCAGCTGCACCAGAAAAAGGACGAGACGCTGAGAGATTTCATCCGGCGTTTCATGCTGAAGAAGAACACCGTCAGGGACGTATCCGAGGCGGTGGTGGTGGCGGCCTTCCAAAAAGGGGTAAGTGATCCTGATTTAATCAAAAAGATGTCCAGGAAGCCCCCGACCTCCGTGAAGGAAATGTTCGTGTTGGCCGACCGCTATGCCACAGCCTCGGATGCCCTGGCCGAACGTCAAGAAGATCGCCTGCCGCAGAAGAACAAAGGCGACAAGCCCGAGTCCTCAAAACACAAGGATAGAAAGCGGAAGGGCGAAGAGCTAGTTGCGACAGCCGAACACAACCGACCCCGAGCTGTTCGGAGGGAGGCACCCGACTACAGCACCGTCATGGAAGCAATCTGTCCTTTCAACCCTAAAGGAAAACACGCCGCCAAGGATTCCTTCACTTTGAAGCGTTTTGCGCGCGAAAGTCACCGGCAACCCGCTCCAGCCAAGGGCGAAGCTGCTCCAGCAAAGAAGAAGGACCTCCCTGACGAAGAGGATTTCCAGGAGCCCGAGCAAGAGTTGAACTACATATATGGGGGCTCCACTCGATACGAATCCAAGCGGAAGCAGAAACTTACCGCTCGGGAGATCAACGCTGTGGAACCGGCGACCCCCCAGTATTTGAGGTGGTCCGATGTCCCAATCACCTTCGATCGCAGGGATCACCCCAACCGGTCCCGTGATCCGTAAGTTTCGCCTTGTGCTTGACCTCACAGCGCAGCTGTGAAGCTCAAGAGGGTTTTGATCGATGGCGGAAGCGGACTCAACTTCCTATTCGCCAAGACTTTCAATTACATGAGCATTCCCGCTACGAGCCGAGGCCGAAGGCCCACTGCTCCACGGAGTAATCCCTGGGGCGTCCTCGTTCCCACTCGGGCAGATTTCTCTGCCTGTTACATTCGGCACCAAGGATAATTTCTTCACTAAATATATCAATTTTGAGGTAGCCAGTTTTGAGACAGCGTACCACGCTATCTTGGGAAGGCCCGGCCTAGCAAGATTCATGGCCGTTCCACACTACACCTACACGATGATGAAGATGCCGGGACCCCAAGGCGTCATCACGGTCCGAGGAGACGTCAAGCAATCCTCGCAATGCGACCGAGAGAATCATGAACTCGCCGAACTACAGGAAGCGGGCGCCGAGGCAAAAAATTTCCAGACCGAGGCTGCCACGTTGCAGGACGAAGGAGAAGTTCCATCCAAGAAACAGGCCACCTCGGAAATTAAGCCTAGCGAAGGAACCAAACGAATCATTCTTGACCTGTCCGACACGTCTAAAACGACTTTGATCGGGACAGGGCTCGAGGACAAATAGGATTGCGCGCTCGTCACCTTCCTCCGAGCCAACAAGGATATCTTCGCCTGGAAGCCATCCGATATGCCAGGTGTGCCATGGGAGGTGATCGAGCACTCTCTACACGTCGACGAGAAGGCGAAACCGATCAAACAAAGGCTTCGGCGATTCGCTCCAGATCCCCGGAATGCCATCAAACAGGAGATCACCAAGCTTTTAGCTGCCGGTTTTATCAAAGAGGTGTATCACCCCCATTGGTTAGCGAATCCTGTATTAGTTCAAAAGAAAAATAAAACTTGGCGCGTGTGCGTTGATTATACTGATCTCAACATGGCATGTCCGAAGGATCCCTTTGGATTGCCTCGAATCGATCAGGTGGTCGACTCAACCGCCGGGTGTGAAATTTTGAGCTTTCTCGATGCCTATTCAGGTTATCACCAGATTCGCTTAAAGGAGGAAGATCACATCAAGACCTCGTTCATCACGCCCTTCGGAGCATTCTGCTACACCACGATGGCATTCGGGCTGAAAAATGCTGGCGCGACTTACCAACGTGCTATACAACGGTGTTTTCACGCCCAGCTCGGGCGCAACGTGGAGGCATATGTGGACGACGTCGGGGTAAAGACTCGGGAAAGGAAGGATCTTATCACCGACCTAACTGAGACATTTGAGAGTCTGAGGACCTTCAGCATGAAGTTAAATCCCGAGAAGTGTGTTTTCGGAGTTTCTTTGAAAAGCGCTGGGTTTATTGTATCTCAAATGAGGAATTGAAGCCAACCCGAGAAAGTGAACGCCATATCAAACATGAAATCGCCGACTTGCCAAAGGGACGTCCAGAAGCTTACGGGGTGTATGGCCGCACTCAGCAGGTTCATCTCCCGACTGGGTATGCGAGGAATGCCATTTTTCAAACTCCTCAAAAAGCAAGACAAGTTCCAGTGGACGCGGAATACAAGAAGCATTCAAGACCAAGACCTTCTTAACGACACCCCCAGTGTTGGTCTCACCAATGCCAGAAGAACCTCTGTTACTCTACATCGTGGCAACGACTCATGTAGTCAGCGCTGCCATCGTCGTAGAAAGGGAGGAGCCGACTCACGTGCACAAGATCCAACATCCAGTCTACTTTGTTAGTGAGGTCCTGAGTGAATCCAAGGTACGATATCCACAAGTGCAGAAATAATTATACGCCGCACTTCTTACATCTTGCAAGCTTAAGCATTACTTCCAAGAGCATGCCATTTCGGTGGTCACCTTCTTCCCGATTGGGGACATACTCCACAACCAGGAGGCCACTGGGAGAATTGCCAAGTGGGCAGTCGAACTCGGGGCCTTCGATATCTCATTCAGGCCTCGAACTGCCATCAAATCTCAAGCGCTCGCCGACTTTACGGCCGAGTAGACAGAGCTTCAGAACCCGACGACTACCAAGGAACTCGAGTATTGGACAATGTACTTCGACGGTTCCCTCATGCTTAGCAGCGCAGGGGCTGGTATAGTGCTCATATCGCCAAGCGAGGAAAGATTGAGATATGTCCTCCAAATATTTTTTCCTACATCAAACAACGCCGCCGAGTATGAGGCACTCATTCACGACCTCCGTATTGCCATATCCCTCGAATCCGACGGTTGGCAGTTCGCGGAGACTCAATGCTCGTGGTCAACCAAGTGCAAAAGGAATGGTCATGTGTCGAAGACAACATGGCGGCCTATTGCCAGGAGGTGCGCAGGCTAGAAAGCAACTTTGACGGCTCGAGGATCGTGTGCAGGTTGAAAGGATAATGCAGGTTGAAAGGACAAGCTCCCCGAGGATCGTGTGCAGGTTGAAAGGATAATGCGCCGAAGCAAGAATTATGTGGTCATCAGAAAAGAGCTCTATCGGAAAAGCTCCTCCGGCATACTGTGACGGTGTATATCAGAACAAGAAGGGAGAAATTTGCTCAAGAAAATCCACTCGGGAACTTGTGGGAATCACACAAGATCATCGACTTAGTCGGAAGGCTTATCGCCAAGGGTTTTTCCGGTGACGATCGTCATAGATGCGGAGGACGCCGTCCGGACATGCGAAGGATGTCGTTCTTTCGCCGGTAAGTAAACAAGCCAAAGACAGAATTACAAACCATCCCGATCACGTGGCCATTTGCGGTATGGGGGCTCGACATGGTGGGACCTTTGAAGAAGGCTCAGGGAGGGTATACTCATCTCTTCGTAGCCGTCGACAAATTCACCAAGTGGATTGAGGCCAAGCCAGTCGCCACCATCACAGCAACAAAAGCCAAAGAATTCTTTCACGAAATCGTGGTTAGATTTGGCGTACCCAACCAAATCATCACAGATAATGGCACTCAGTTCAGAGGAGGGATATTTCAAGACTGGTGTGAAGAGCTTGGCATAAAAATTTGCTTTGCGTCAGTGGCGCACCCCCGAAGTAATGGCCAGGTAGAACGAGCCAACGGCAAGGTGTTACAAGGCATAAAGGCAAGGATTTTTGATCGGCTTCAACCATATGCCACTCGGTGGGTCAAAGAATTGCCTTCGGTGCTCTGGGGGCTGCGAACTACCCCCAGCAGAGCAACCGGGCAGTCACCTTTTTTCCTGGTATACAGCTCCGAGGCGGTACTACCCACCAAACTGGAATTCGGATCCCCACGGGTTCGGAGTTATAAAGAAATCACCTCAGAAGACAGCCGGCTAGAAGACCTGGATCGACTGGAAGAAGCGAGGGATGTCGCGACAATTCGATCGGCAAGGTACCTCCAGAGCCTGCGTCGTTATCACTATCGCAATATAAGAAGCCGCACGTTCTCTAAAGGAGATCTAGTCCTCAGAAAGAACCAGAAATGCGAGCATAAGCTCTCCCCAAGCTGGGAAGGCCCTTACATTGTTGACGAAGTGGTTCGCCCGGGAGCCTACAAACTCAAACGCGAAGATGGCACGGCAGTCAGCAACACCTGGAATATAGAACAGCTACGTCGTTTTTTCGCTTAAACTTTGTATTTCGCTTAAAACTTTGTATTTCCTCTATAAACAGAAATTCAATTCAAAAGTTGCTTTTCTACAATCTTCCTTGCGAGTGCCTTGCTCCTATGGTAAGGCTCAGAGACATGGGTCACAAGCTATGTCCCAGAGCCTGGGGGCTGAGTCAGTCGGATGAGATTTCCAGTCAGACCAAAACTACAAGCCATCAAACCACTCAAGGATATATGCATTTTATTCCCACACAATTCAGAAGCAGGAAACACCTTTACATACTTTTAAATTACAGGTCCAAAGTTTCCACCATGTACAGGGAGGCGTCCTTAACTTCCTCCCAGAGCTCGGCGGCCCGATCCTCATTTACGTTGCAGGCATAGCCTTCCTTGACGGCTTCAAGATCCACTCGGGGATAGAGTGACTTGGTGATCGCCAAAGCCTGGCTGGCGCCATTGGCCGCCAACTCCTTCAAAAGATTATTGAGCGCCACGGGGGCTTCCTCCAGCTGAGAGATAATTTGGTCCCTGCCGAGTGGCATCTCACCCATGGGGTGAAGCTTAACCAAAGAAGGGCCTGCAGGCCTCCCAAGCTTGGCGCAAGATGCCTCAAGGACTTCCACCTTCTCCCTGAAAACGGCGTATTGCGCCCGAGTTTTGAATTTGTAATCTGCAAAGACAAAGCATTAGAAAAGGCAGTGAAAGCAGGATGAAGCCAGATTGCCAGCTGTACCTTCAAACTCCTTCTCCAGTCTTGCCCTGGAATCTTTCGTGGTTTTGAGCTGTCGTTGAAGCTTCGCGAAAGAGGAATCCCGAGCTGACGAGGAGGAAGAAAAATCAAAGGGATGGAATGCTAAACAAAAGCATGGGGCAGGCCCAATAAGTAAGCTACCTCAAAGGGAGCCGATGACGTCCAACTTCTCCTAGCGAAGAGCGTTTTGCTTCTCTTGAGCAGCAAGGTTCGGCATCGAAGCAGGAGGAACAAGAGACGGTATCGGAGAACTGGGAGGAGTTCCAGCATCCCCAATGACAGTTCCCGCGACCGACGCGCAAGCCCTCGAGGGCTCAGCCCCTGCAGGGGACGTAGTCGGCGTCCCGATAGGAACTTGGAGCGAAGGATCCCTATGAGGAGAGATTATCAACAAGCCGGCAAAACAAGTCAAACGGGAGTCGTCAAGGAGACGAACCTGCCGGACTTCCTCATTTTCATTGGGGGCTTCTTTCGAGCAGACGGATCGCCTTTGGAGGAACCACTCGGAGTGGTACCAGCTGGAGCTTGGAGCCCTTCTTGGTGTGGCGGAACCACGGGCTCATGTGAAGAGAAAACTGAAGACGCTGGAGCTCGTGCCGACGGGTCTTGAATCTTAGGACCACCGACTGATCATCGGGGTGCCACGGGATCCTCGGTCAATACTTTTTCCCCTTCTTTGCGGCAGAGTTTCCCGCGGGGAAACTCGCCCGTCGCTTTGGGAAATCACCTATACGAGCGGGCATTTCCGGGAGTGGTGCGACACTGAAGAAGGCAATGCGATCCTACGAAGGGAGACTAAAAATTAAAGGATATTCTGAAACGAAGACGAAGATCTCTTAAAGTGAGCTCACCTCAGGAGGGGGGCGAGAAAGGGTGAAGGACTTCAGGCAACTCACGGAAGATATATCAACGTTCGGTATGAAGAAGTCGCTGACCCGAGCAAAGATTTGTTCCTTAGACAACTCATCTGGCCATTCACGGGTTGGATCATCCGTTCCTTCATACGGAAATCCCAGGTGGACTCGTTCTTTCAGGGGTTGTATCCGGCGAGCAACGAAGTGCAGAGCCAGGCCCACCCCCGTAAGACCTCCTTCCTTCAGCTTTTCGATCAATGACAGAAGGTCATGAACCTGGTCCATGTTGGCAGAATTGGGAGTAGATATCCAGGAAAGAGACGCTTTGGGCCGGCGCCCGGCGAAGGGAGTTAGGGCAGAGTCGAGGTTGGCGTAATAGAACCACTCCCGATGCCAGCCTTTGCTGGAAGTTTTGAAGGGAATCGTGAAGTAATTCTTCTTCAGCCCTTCCAATAGTTGAAATCCGGCTTTCCCGACAACTTTGGGGTTGCTCTTGGAAGGATAAGGTTTCAGAAGGTAAAAATGGCGAAAAAGGTTGAAATGGGGGCTGACGCCCAAGAAGGCTTCACAGAGATGAACGAAAAGAGATATTTGCATAATAGAGTTGGGATTCAAGTTCACCAGCTCGATTTCATAGAAGAAAAGAAGACTGCGGAGGAAAGTGCTGACCGGTAAACCTAGTCCGCGTTGGAAAAAGGATTGGAATACCACCACCTCTCCAGGACAAGGAGTGGGGACGGATTCGCCGGCGGCTGGGCGAGCGGAGATCAGAACTAGGTCTAGGAGAATCCCGTCTTCCACCATGGACCACAGTTTTTCCTCCGTCATCGTCGAGGTCGTCCAATCCTGCGGCAAAGGCGACGAGGAAGAAGAAGACATCTTTGAGAGAGAAGTCAGAAAGGCAAGGGAAAAGAAGGAGAGAGGGCGCAACAAGAGAATGAACTGTCGGACACCGTACGGCCTAAACCTTTTAAAGAGGGGAGAATTGGTCTTCGACGATTCGGTGGAGAAAAAATTGCGAAGCGTCGCGTCTTTCCAGGGTTCCCCATAAATGACTTGCAGGCCTGTCGTTTCAATTCACAGAGTTTGACAGAGTATGACCGAGTAAAATCGGGGCACGTCGCTTCGTGCGGTAGGGCATTTACTCTGCTTTCCGCTCTAAGAGGGGCGTGGGCAGTCTCCAAAATGGATAAAACGTATCTTCTCGTGGTACGCCCCACGCTGGGTCGTTTGGTGGTTACCGCACGTCGGAATCATGTACCGCGGGTCGAGCCTAAGACAGGCATAGATCCAAGGGTGTGCCCCACGAGGGTCGTGAAAAGCCATACGTCGTATCAAACGGGTATGGAATCCCTTCAGACGAAATCGTGATACGCTCCAAGAGAGTCTAAGCCATAACCAACATCAGTTGGGAAAGGGTATCACTCGGCCAAGAGCCGTGTAAGGGTGGTATGATCCAAGAGAGCCTAAGCCGTAACCGACTTCAGTCGGAGAAGGATATCACTCGGCCAAGAGCCGCTTAAGTGTGATATGCTCCAAGAGAGCCTAAGCCGTAACCGACTTCAGTCGGAGAACGGGAATCACTCGGCCAAGAGCCGCATAAATCCTGATATGTTCCAAGAGAGCCAAATCGTGTCTTAACAACATGAGTATCATTCGGCCATGAGCCGGTAAAACCTTGATGCGTCCTAAGCTGGACAGAAAGCTATATCCTGCAGCGGTCGGATGTGAGAATCGATCAGCCAAAGGCCACGATGTGCTCCAAATTGGAAGCTTAAGCGATTCCGGGTGATCGACAGGTTTTGGATATTATTTGGCCTTGAGCTAGGTACTTACGGTATGCTGCATATTATGCATCTCGCTGGACATCTCTCGGATGATAATCGCGCGAAGCATATTGAGCTTCGTGTCGAGCTCAAGTTATGTTTTATAGCGGATAGATGCGTCATCGAGTTTAAAAGAACACGCGAGGTCTAAGATGCTCGAGAACGGGTCAAATCCACGATTGAAGGACATTTCTCCGCAAAGGGTATTACTTTATTATATACAAAGGAAAAGATACTCTAGGTACTACGCCTAGGAGGCTTCACGCAGCGGAAGAAGAACTCTTCTTGCTCCTCATCCCTGTGGTGCGCTCGACCGAGCGCCTCGAGGAGGGGATCCCTGGCCTTATAAAGAGCCGGGATGGCCGCAAGGAGAGCGTCGACCCTCGTGCGATCCATCTGTTCCTCACAGGCTCGGTCGAACTCCTCCCAGCGCTTGATTAGCCTTGAGTCCACCTGTGCACGATGATACCACTAAGGCATGATGAATATGAAAGCTTGAAGCAGAAAGTGAAAGACAGAAAGTGAAGAGATACATTTTTAAGCGTTGGTGCGCCTTTTATAGTCGATTTGGTAAAATTGAAGTTATTAAGCGTCGAAAGCCGAAGAGGCTTTGAGTAAATGCGGCTGTAGAAGTCGAAGGGTTTTTCGGCAAAAACAAGTTGGCGCGGAAAAACAAGACGACTTCGAAGACTGCCTGATGGTTATCTACGGTGAAGATCAAAAATTCAAGCAGAACAATATTTAATCTACATAATGCGGGATGAAGTCCGGGAGGCTGCTCGTGATAAAGCCAACCTAATAAAAGGTTGCACTTGGGGAAGGTCGAAAAGATTAAGGATTATAATTGAGTACTTCATAAATTCGCTCGCTACAAAAAGAAAATTTCCGATTAAAGGGAAGGAATCAGTCGGAGGTTCGAGTCAGGGACCAGTCGGAATTTCAGGAAACAACAAATGTGAGTAGAAGTTTGAAATCAGAATATAGCGATCGGATCATGAAGCACTCGGGGGCTACTGTGGAATATAAGAACCCAGGGTACCCTCATGAAAAGCCCAAAGAGGGAAGCCCAGAAGATATTCCCCGCAGGCCTGCTGGCGTATACAAAAGTATATATCCTAAAGGAAGTCGAACTTATGTTTAGATATGAAGGATAAAGTTGTAGATAAAGATGTAAACTCTATCCTGTGACCGACTAGAATCTTGTAACCGATCGGAATCTCTTAACCGATCGGGACTCTGTAAGCCGCCCCCTCCCTGCTATATAAGGGTGAGGTCAGGCAGCAACATAGGCATCCAATCATCCAAGCACAAAGCGCAATCTTTCGCCCGAAGCATACAGCGCTTTGAGCACTTCCGATCCAAGAGATCAACATAATCCCAGCACACAGGATTAGGGTATTACCTCCATCGCTGAGGGCCTGAACCCGTATAAATCCCTATCTTGTGTGACCTTCGAGTTTGAGATCCAGCGCCTACCCCATAAATTCATTACTGACTACAAAAGTCGACACCATGCTGAGCTCGCTTCATCCCGAAGGCGAGAGGCCGCTCAGCAAGGACCAAGTTATTAATCGGTTGGAGGAAGCCCCCAAGGAGCTCAAGAGACTTTTGAAGGAAGCGGCGACCAATTGTGCTTGCCAGGCTTTGGCGATCACAAGGTCGCTTTACCCTCGAGTGGATCTTGAAGCTATCAAGGAGGGCTATGCCTGCAACGTAGATGAGGACCGAGTGGTCGAACATTGGGAGGAACTCAAGGATGCTTTTTCTGCTGTAGCGGAGACTTTGGACCAATGAAAAATATATAAAGGCATTTCTTTGATATTATGTTGTTTTTCTTTTTCTTTTTTTTATCCGAGTGGCTTTGATATCGCATCCGACTAGTCCAGCCCCCAGGCTCTGGGGCATGGTTCATAACGCATGTCCTGGAGTCTTAGAACTTATAGGAGAGAAGCACTCAGATGCGTAAGATCAAATAAAATTATATGAAAATAACTTTAAGAATGAACTTTCATTCATATAGGAATAATTGAATTACAAAGTTCAGGTGAAAAAACGACGTAGCTGTTCTATGTTCCAAGTGTTGCTGACTGTCTCGCCGTCCTCACGCTTGAGTGTATAAGCTCCAGGGCGTACCACGTCATCGACAATGTAAGGGCCTTCTCAGCTTGGGGAGAGCTTATGCTCGCTTTTCTGATTCTTTCTAAGGACCAGATATCCTTTGGAGAAAGCGCGGCTCCTTACATTGCGACCGTGATAGCGACGCAAGCCCTGAAGGTACTTTACCGACCGAATTGTTGCGACGTCCCTGGCTTCTTCTAGTCGGTCGAGGTCTTCTAGCCGGCTTTCTTCCGAGGCAGCTTCCTCATAGCTCCGAACACGTGGTGATCCAAATTCAAACTTGGTGGGGAGGACCGCCTCCGAACCATACACCAGGAAGAAAGGTGACTGCCTGGTTGCTCTACTGGGGGTTGTTCGCAGCTCCCAGAGTACCGAAGGCAATTCTTTGACCCACCGAGTCGCATATGGTTGGAGACGATCGAAGATCCTTGCCTTTAGGCTTTGTAACACCATGTCATTGGCTCGCTCGACCTGCCCATTACTTCGGGGGTGTGCCACTTATGCGAAGCAAATTTTTATGCTGAGTTCACCGCACTAGTCTTGAAATATGCCGAATCTGAATTGAGTGCCGTTATCCGTTATGATTCGATTTGGTACGCCAAACCTAACCAGGATTTCGTTCAAGAACTCCTTGGCCTTAACGGCTGTGATTGTGGCGACTGGCTTGGCCTCAATCCACTTGGTGAATTTATCGACGGCCATGAAGAGATGAGTATAGCCACCTTGGGCCTTCTTCAAAGGTCCCACCATGTCGAGCCCCCAGACCGCAAATGGCCAGGTGATTGGAATGGTTTGTAGTTCCTGTGCCGGTTTGTTCATCTGCCGTGCAAAGAACTGACATCCTTCGCATGTCTGGACGATGTCCTCTCGTGTCGATAATGTGATCGCCGTAAAAATCCTCGCGATAAGCCTTGCCAACCAGGGTTGATGACGCCGCGTGATTCCCACAAACTCCCGAGTGGATCTCTTTGAGAAGATCTCTTCCTTCTTGCTCTGATATGCACCGTCGTAGAACGCCAGAGGAGCTCTTGCGGTAGAGTTCTCCCTTGATCACTACATAGCTCTTGCTTCGGCGCATTATTCACTCGGCTTGCGTGCGGTCTTCGGGTAACTCGTCCTTCATCAGACAATCCAGATACGGAGCTGTCCAATCAGGGGTTATGACCAAGATTTTTGCCTTTTCGCTTTTCTCAATTGGGACGTCCAACTTAGGTCGAGTGCTTATTGTGGGTTTGTGAATTTCTTCAACGAATACTCCCGTGGGCACTGTGGACCAGCAGGATCCCATCTTGGCTAGTTCATCGACCGCTTCATTGTCTCGGTGGAGCACGTGAACCAGTTCCAGACCGTCAAAATTTCCTTCCAACTTGCATACCTCCTGGCAGTAGGCAGCCATGTTGTCTTCGATGCAGGACCATTCTTTTTGCACTTGATTGACCACGAGCATTGAATCTCCGCGGACCGCCAAACGTCAGATACCGAGCGAAATGGCGATACGGAGCCCATGGATGAGTGCCTCGTACTCGGCGACGTTGTTTGATGCAGGAAAAAGTATTTGAAGAACGTATCTCAATCTTTCTCCACTTGGTGATATGAGCACTATGCCAGCCCCCGCGCCGCTGAGCATGAGGGAACTATCGAAGTACATGGTCCAATAGTCAAGTTCCTTGACGACCGTCGGGCTCTGAAGTTCTGTCCACTCGGCGGTGAAGTCGGCGAGCGCTTGAGACTTAATGGTTGTGCGGGGCTTGAATAGGATATCGAAAGCTCCAAGCTCGACTGCCCATTTTGCAATTCTCCCAGTGGCCTCCTGGTTATGAAGTATATCACCTATTGGGAAGGAGGTGACCACCAAAATAGTGTGTTCTTGGAAGTAGTGATTGAGCTTACGAGATGTAAGAAGTACGGCATATAATAGCTTTTGCACTTGTGGATATCGCACCTTAGATTCACTCAGGACCTCACTAACGAAGTAGACCGGGTGTTGGATCCTCTGCACGTGGCCCGGTTCCTCCCTTTCGACGATGATTGCAACACTGACTACATGAGTTGTTGCCGCGATGTAAAGTAACAGAGGTTCTTCTGGCATCGGCAAAACCAAGACCAAGGGCGTCGTCAAGAAGGTCTTCAAATCTTCAAATGCTTGTTGTGCCTCAAGTGTCCATTTGAACTTGTCCTACTTCTTGAGTAGTTTAAAGAAAGGCATACCTCGCATACCCAGTCGGGAAATAAACCTGCTGAGTGCCGCCATGCATCCCGTAAGCTTCTGGACATCCTTCTGGCAAGTTGGTGGTTCCATATTTTATATAGCCCTGATCTTTTCTGGGTTGGCCTCAATGCCTCGCTGTGATACAATAAACCCGAGCAGTTTTCCCGAAGATACTCTGAAAACACACTTCTCGGGATTGAGCTTCATGCTTAAAGTCCTCAGACTATCGAACGTCTCGGTCAAATTGGCGATAAGATCCTTCCTTTCCCAAGTCTTCACCACGACATCGTCCACGTATGCCTCCACGTTGCGTCCGAGTTGGGCATGAAAACACCGCTGAATTGCGCGCTGATACATTGCACCAGCATTTTTTAATCCGAACGCCATCGTGGTATAGCAAAAGGCTCCGAAAGGCGTGATGAACGACGTTTTGATGTGATCTTCCGCCTTTAGGCGAATCTGGTGGTACCCTGAGTAGGCATCGAGAAAACTCAGAATTTCGCACCCGGCGGTCGAGTCAACCACCTGATCAATTCGAGGTAGCCCAAAGGGATCCTTCGGACATGCCTTATTGAGATCAGTATAATCAACGCATATGCGTCAAGTTTTATTCTTCTTTTGCACTAGTACAGGGTTTGCCAACCAATCGGGGTGATACACCACTTTGATGAAACCTGCAGCTAAAAGCTTGGTGATCTCCTGCTTGATGGCGTTCCAGTGGTCCGGAGCGAATCGCCGAAGCCTTTGCTTGATTGGCTTTGCCTTTTCGTCGACGTGCAGTGAATGCTCGATCACCTCCTTGGAACACCTGGCATGTCGGATGGTTTCCAGGCAAAGATGTTCTTGTTAGCCTGGAGAAAGGTGACGAGCGCGCCTTCCTATTTTTCATCGAGCCCTAACCCGATCAGAGTCATCTTGGACAAGTCGGATGGGTCGAGGGTGATTCTCTTGGTTCCTTCGCCTGGCTTCATCCCTGACGTGGCCTGTTTCTTGGATGGGACATCGCTTTCTTCCTGCAACGTGGCAGCCTCCACTTGGATTTTCTTCCCTTCGGTGGTCGCCTCCTGCAGCTCGGCAAGTTCACAACTTTCTCGGTCGCATTCCAGAGATCGCTTGACGTCGCTGCGAACCGTAATGACGCTTCTGAGTCCCGGCATCTTCATTATCAAGTAGGTATAGTGCGGGACGGCCATGAATCTAGCCAGACCGGGCCTTCCCAAGATAGCGTGGTACGCTGTCTCGAAATCGGCCACCTCGAAACTTATGTATTCGGTCCAGTAGTTGTCCTTGGTACCGAAAGTGACGGGCAAAGAAATCTGCCCTAGTGGAAATGAAGAAGCCCCAGGGATCACTCCGTGGAACGGCTGAATGCTCGGCCTTAGCTCAGAGTGGGGGATGTTCATTTCATCGAGGGTTTTGGTGAACAGGACATTTAGTCCACTCCCGCCGTCGATCAGGACCTTCCTTAACTTTACGCTGCGGATAACAGGGTCAAGCACTAGTGGGAACTTACCCGGATGTAGAACTCGGTTGGGGTGATCCGAGCGGTCAAAGGTGATCGGTACCTCGGACCACTTTAAATATTTGGGGGCTGCTCGTTCCACCGCATTGATCTTCTGAGCGGTAAGCTTTTGCTTCCGCTTGGACTCGTATCCGGTGGAGCCCCCGTAAATGTAGTTCAACTCGTGCTCGGGCTCCAAAAAATCGTCCTCACCAGGAGGGTCCTTCTTCTTGGTAGTTTCATCCTTCGCTGGAGCTAGTTGCTTGTGGTTTTCACGCGCAAAATGCTTCAGAGTGAAGCAGTCCTTGGCCGCGTGCTTTCCCTTTGGGTGGAAAGGGCAGATTGTCTCCATGACAGAGTTATAGTCGGGTGCCTCCCTCCGTGGGGCTCAGGGCCGGTCGCGTTCGGCTACTGCGACTAGCTCCTCGCCTTTCTGCTTCTTATCTTTGTGCTTGGAGGACTCGGGCTTGTCTCCTTTGTTCTTCTGCTACGGGCGATCCTCTTGGCGCTCGGCCAGGGCGTCCGAGGCCGTGGCATAGCGATCGGCCAGCGCAAACATCTCCTTCACGGAGGTAGGGGGTTTCCTGGATATTTCCTTGATTAGGTCAGGATCACTTACCCCTTTTTGGAAGACCGCCACCACCACCGCTTCAGATACGTCCCTGACGGTGTTCTTCTTCTTTGATCACTTCGTCGATCGTGGCCGGTGCCGAAACGCTCGTAGTCATCGTGGTGGCCGCGTCGCTCTTCCTCGTCCTGCTCCTGCCGTCTGGAGGTGATGTCTTGGCGGAGGTCGCGGTTGAGAATTCGGCGAGCGTCTCCGACTTGTGGTGTATGGCGCCGACTGCCGGTATTCCGACTGGTTGCAGTCCGACTGCTGGCGACACGAGTAGCCGCGTGGGAGCGCGAGTGCGCTTCACCTACCGGCTTTTCCTGATTCTGCTAGATCGCTGCCGCCGTCACCATAGCCTTGATCTGGGCCACGATCGGGGCCGCTGGGTTGTCTGATGCAATCATCAGGTCCAGCGTGTCGAGAAGCGTCTTGGAAGTGACGACATTCTGCATCGGCGTGCGGAAGACGGATTGTTCTCCCAACCTGGACTGCAGGATGTCCTCACGGACATTGCGGCCGCTCGATCGAAGAGATCGCTCCTGCACCTCCTTACCCTTACGAAGGCGATCTTCCTCCGCAGCCTCTTGGTCTTCTTGATGGAGATCGGTTCTCTGCTCCTCAATCGCGAAGACGCCACGAAAATCACAGCAGTTCCTTACATTGCCGACTGGTTTTCAGGGTGAGTCAGAGAGGCATACCTGAGATGGGTTGGCCTGATCTTCACCAGATTGGATCTGGCTTTGGACCAGGCAGACCAGCTCTCCGCGCGTATCTGCGACGAAGTCCAGGCTTTCGAAACGAAAGGCCTGGCCAGAGACGAAGGTGGCGATGAATCCGCCGATTGCTGCCATCGAGTCTGTAGGAAAAGATTATAGCGCTTCCCCAAACTAGCGCGCCAACTGTCGACTTTTGTAGTCGGCAATAATTTTACGGGGTAGGCGCTAGATCTCAAACTCGAAGGTCACACAAGACAAAGGATTAGACAGGTTCAGGCCCTCGACATTAGAGGTAATACCCTAATCCTGTGTGCTGGGATTATATGGATCTCTTGGATCAAAGGTTGCTCAAAGCGTAATGTGCTCTAGGCGATATAGTGTGTGCTCTAGGGCTCGATTGCTCTATGCTCGAATGATCGGATGTCTATGGTGTTACCCACCCTCTCCCTTATATACTGGGGGTGGGGCGGCTTACAGAGTAATGATCGGTTAGGAGATTCTGATCGGTTGCTATATTCTAGTTGGTTACTGGATAGGGTTTACATCTTTATCTATCCTAATAACGACTCAGATCACAACTGTATCTTTTTATATCTAAATACATATTCGACTGTCTATAGGACGTGCCCCCTTCCGTGCGGCTGCAATGCTTGGAGTTGGGCTCATCCTTTGGGCCTTCTGCTTGGGCCTGTCTCCTCCTTAGGCGATACTGGGCCGATCATGAAGATACCTGGTTTCATATATTCCACAGTAGTGATGTCGGTCACTATTCTGTTTTCTTTTCTATTTTTCTTTTTTTGCCTTTTGGCTCTTTCTTTCTCTTATCTTTCTTTTGGTGACTTTCGGCCAACACTAGTATGAACAAAGTTTTGGAATCTTCAACTCGTTGTCACAACACGGTATGATATGATAATTCCAGATTATGCAATGTATCAAGTAGAGCAGCCCTAAGCAATATCAACAAGCTAGTTTCAAATAGGATCAAAGTATTCACAAGGGATGAATTGGTTCCTAATGGTAGGTGTATTGATGTTTTTGGGATTTTATGCTTTATAGATGGTACTGTACTCAAAGGAACAAGCTTAATCTCAGAACGATCCACGAAATCCTAATTCAGTATTTCTAAGGCAGCAGAGTTGTCGTCTAGATTAATGTTTGAAAATGACCGAATTTGGAAGGTTCACTATGGAAAGAATTGAAGCTTATGTTATCTGCTTTCAATAAAGTACAAGAATATCCAATTCGGAGCTCGGGTGTGAAAGTTATGGGCCAAAAACCGAACACCACAGAATAGTCTCAATTTCAGCCTGACGAGACCGATTCTGAATCCGAATTAAATTTGGTTTGAAAGAGTCCGAATCATGTAAGGACCCGAATCCACTTATTCGAACCCACTGTGTTTACAGCACTAGTCCCAGGATCAATGCTAGTGCACACAGCTCAACATCGGTACATATCATATCATACTCAACGATAATAGAAATAGTAGTTCATTTATTGATATAGCTAAATGTATGATCTTATGACTGACTTACATTATTAAGCCACGCAGGCAAGACTGAAAATATAAGCTAATAATTAGCAATGATGTAAGAAAACGTAGATAGCTCATCGAGTTCACCACAGGCAACCGACAAGGTTCGGACCCTAATGACTCGTGTCTTCTTGGACCTCCTCTTCCAACACAGTGTAGATTCTTCAACAGATTGATTCTTGTTGTTTGGCAAGGGTGAGTACTTAAAGCACTCAACAAGTTGTGCCTGAGAATGCAATTCTAGGTATCTATATGTAAGGCTTATTCCAATGGATAGGCTATCATGGCTATTTTGCAATAAGCAGCATTTATGAACAAATATAATAAATAGATTGTAAAGACTGTAAAACAAATAACAATAATAAATAAGTTCAGTATTTCTCAAGTAAACTAAGTTTCCAATCCTAAGTCCATTTCTACTTTCCATGGCATCATGCCATCCCAACCAAGTTGTCCAATTAATTAAGCTAACCCTTAACTGTAATTCCCGAGCATTGCTCAATACCGCGATTACGGCTATCCGAATAGTTTTACAATCTGCAGAGGTTATGCACTTTACCCACGTGATACAACCAAACACCACCAAGGTGAGTGATTATAACAAAGCCTTTACAATGCGCTGCCTTAGCTCGGTACCACCCGCTAAGGTTTCAACATTGGTGGAACTGGTTAACACATCCAGGGCCCCCTCTTGCACCATGTGAATTTCTCCATAACTCGGGAACTCACACCGACCAAGATAGTATCAAAGTTAAGACATTGCAAATTACTCAACTAGGCTAGCCCATACCAGACATGTGGTTGCATGATTGACTCAGGTCAAAGGCTTGCAAGGTTAAGTCCTTAGAGTGATCAAGGCAAGACATCCACATACCCTCTGCCCATCGGGCCCACCTTGGCATCCTCGCCCCTTGTCACTTGCCCCAATCTAAATGATTATCACCCAGTTGATTACCAAGCACCACGTGCTATCAACAATTCAACATCGTTGCGTGACATGACTCGCCACAACAACTCAATCTCATCGTGTGATCCCACATGACACACAAGTTCATAACATTGTTCCATATTCCATTAATCAAGATTAATTATCAATGATTCCAACACATGTGATGACGTGGCATGGCTAAGCAACTAATACGGACTAACCATCCGATGTTGATTATAATTACTAACCAACTATATTGAACCAATCTAGGGTGACAATGGATCATGGCATACAAATGACAAGGTAGGGTATAGATCAAATTGGTATATTAGCTAAGCCCAATTTAATTTGAAACAATTGTATACTTGAAATAATATACAATAGGGTAAACAAATATAGCAATTTTATAAACATGGGTTCAACATGATCAAAGCACAACTTGCCTTGGAATAGGTCCTGATCTTGATCTGAAGCTTGCTCTTGAGTTGCTGGATCTTCCTCCGAAGCGTCGCACAATTCAACGTCTTCGCGTACCAAAGGATAAAAGCAAATAAATACCAAAATAGAGAGAAAATGAACTCCAAAAATCAAATAAAATTCACCATTAAATAGATCTAAATTTTAAAAAATTTTAGAAATTTGAATCACTCAAATCCGAGTTACGATGCAAAAGATATAGCCTTTTGAAGTTTGAAATAAATACTGAAATTGCAGAAATTAGAAAATCAGAATTAACAAATTTATTTTTAAACTAAAAACAGGTTTATTGCGCAAGCGTGACGTCAGCCCTGACTCAGACCAACCAAACACTGCCACGTGGTCACTGGTCCATGGACTGCGTCCACAGATCTCCTCGGGTCCACGGTGCATCCGTTTCACGCGATTACAGGCCATCGACACGCGGGTCCCCCGACGATCTTGACTCGGCGCCATCGCGATCGCGCTTCGACGTGCCACGCCTGTGCCACGTCGCTGCCCGATCCGATCTGGCATCCACGTGGGTGACACGCGGCGACGAACCAGCAAGCCACGTCGACGGCGACGGCGCGGAAACCTAGGGTCATCGGCGGTGAGGTCGGGAAGTACCTTCAGACACGTCTCAACGTTACGAATCTGGTGATGCGGTCAGATGTTCCTCTGGACCACCGGAACGGCAGTGACGAGGACTTCTTCAATGGCGGCGGCGGCCTCCACGGGGATCTTCTACTCCGGCGTCCTTCGGGAAAAACCAAGGTGCGCACGAGCTTCCTCTCGACGAGATGGATCTAAAGGCCTTGATTGCGTGCCTCGAGCTCCACGGACGACGACGGAATCGAAGAAAAATGACGGCGGTGGCACAGGGACCTAGGGTCATCGGCGGCGATCGACCCGTCTACCTACGGCACGCTCGCGACCTCGCCTACCTTCTGACGCGACCGGATATGGGATTTGGTTACTGGTTCAACGGCGGCGACGTCTTCTTCCTCGGTGGCGACGGCTTCCTCGGCAATCCTCCTCTCTGGCGATGCTCTGACCAAACGGATGCGCGCACGAGATGCCTCGGATGAAGGCGAAGCAGATGCGATCGGTCTCGGACCTTGCGGCGGCTTATCGATGGCGAATCGACGACTCTTCTCTGCGGCGGCGCTGATCGGAAAACCTTCGATTACGGCAAAACGACGGCGCTTCTCGACTGGCTAGCTTAGGGCTTAGGTTTGTGGCAGAAAGGCGAACCGGTTGCCCCCTTTTATAGCCGCTCTACCCCTCTCCGGCGGCAACTCGGACACGGAGTCCACGGCGGCCACAGCTCCGATTCCTGCGCGAAGACGACGATGCAGCGTCGTTCGATGACGATCCCGCGGCCATGAAGATCTCCTGACACGGCACGATCCTAACCTTCCACGATATCCTTCCAACGGTGCTGATCCGAACGAGTCTCGAACCGGTACGCTTTGATGTCCACCGCTCGATCTTGATCCGACGATAGCCAACGCCCAACGAAAAAAGGAAAAACCCTCATCCAAGCCTTACCGTCCGATTTGGATCCTAAGGTCGTGATCCACCGGACCGCACTAAGATGGGCTCCGCGCGCGATATTGGGCTCGCATTTATCTGTTTCATCGGATTAAAAACGGGTTTCTAATTTAAAATAATTACATAAATTTATTTAATTAGTTTTAGGCAAATAAATTATCAGGAAAAATCCCAGAACAATCTCAAAAATACTTTGAGACATTCTGGACTCAAATAAAATATTTTTGGCAAAACTTTATTTTAACATTGCATAAATTTAAATAGTTTTCAACAAAAGACCAATATACTTAATTTAAAGTTAATTGAAATAAATCCAGAAAAATTCAATAAATTCCAAAAAAACATAAAAAGGGAAATTAACCAATAAAATGACATTAAAGAAAATTTTGGGATGTTACAAATCACAAAGGTTGTCCAAAAACATTTTTGTAGAGGACTCTTCAAGGATTCAGGAAAATACAAAAACTTCTCAATCGGAATTCGGACATGAGAATTATGATCAAAATACCAAATAGATCTGGATTGGAAGTACAACTAGCTTCATCAAATTTGACATCTAGATTAAACCGATTTGGATATGGAATTAGAGTTCATGCCCAATTAGGTTTCTATAGAGCTCATTTCAAGATTTCACGAAAGTGCAAAACCACTAGAAACCGAGCTCGTATGCGAAAGTTATGGACAAAACAATGTACTGGACAGATTTGAAGAAAAGCTACACGAAGGAAAAATGATCAACAACCTAACAAAACACACTAAAATACCAGATTGAATCTAAAGGTTCAATTTTTTGGAGTAATTTTCAATTTAGGACATAAGACAAAAACTAATCTAAGGTACTGAAATTCTCATCGATTAATGAAAGCTCTGATACCACCTGATGAAGCTTAATGGAGGCCCGATCTTTTGGTGAGATAATAACTATTGATTACTGGAGACGACCCTCATGATCCAGGCTACGATCGAAATACGACTGACGCCAGGCAATCACTGAACCAAATTCCGAATTGTTATCAACCATGCCAAAACCCGGTTGACTTGATCACGAAGATCAATTCCTGCAAGCAATCGAAGAACAAGCAAGAACAAAGGAAAATCAATCTGAAATTGCAAATATAATGGAAGTATTGATGTGGGGTTTCAAAGCACGGTGATCTTGCCGAACAAGAGAATACCAAATGGTTTCACCAAGGAAAATTACAATTAAACAAAATCTAAGTAATTTTGGGGAACTCCCAAGCTATATATAGGTAAAAGAGAAGGAGAATTCGGCTAGCACAAAGGAGTAGCCGAATAGGACTCTTACAAGGTCCAAGGCCTAAGTTTAACTCGGATTGAAAAGTTGTCCCGACTTGTTTTCATGATTGCGGAGTGCTCCTAGGGAATTTTTAGGTGGGGTCAAATCTATTCGAAAGATCTCGAAGTAAGCTTTTAATCAAGTGTAAGAACTCGCCAATCGGACGCCGTATGCAAAAGTTATTCTCGTTTTACTTCAGACTGGTATCCGGAGGCCGAATTGGGCTTCAAAATGTGGCACACTTGATTTCCGACTTTGCTTGTAGATATGCATCCTTGCTGATCCAAACCATGGTTCCTATGTATAAACACATTACATGCATCAGGTAGTGGCCGGATTATTTCTCAAAAGTGTAATTTGATACGTCTAAGAACGATTTTACCTGATAATTGAGCTGACGAGCACGTGCTCTGCTAATTGGTCCTTATATATCTAGTTGAGGAGCAAATAAGTATAATTGTATCAGTGAAAGGTATGTCCTGCGGTGTTTCCGGCATTGATGGACCGGCAGCCTAGAGCACCTCCATGCTGGATACAGGAGGGAGAGAGAAGAATGTCCATGGCTCATCATGCGTACGAGTCCGTTGCTTATGGGTGCTGGCGTGTTCCTTCTTTATTTGTACATGCATGCATGCAAATACTAGCATGCCTGGTCTTCTCCATATCAGGTCAGAGGCAGAGGGCTGCCCTCGCAACCTCGGCGACACGGCCGGCATGGCCACAGGCTTAGAGACAGTGAGGTCCGGGAACGTTGAGCAGGCCGCCGATGGCGGTGCAGTATCTCCGGCGAAGTGGACACCATGTGCCATGTGCTCGGTATATGTATCCTGCATCGAAGAGAGAGAAACAAAGAGGAAGAGAGATTAAGCCATGCATTGGCCTTTAGAGGGAGAACGCCATTGATTTCTTCCTTGGCAGATAGTTTCTAGCTTGCTTTTAAACTATGCATGTCTTCATGTGAATCTCCGACCGTGTTCGTCCATGTGCCTGTATTCCTCCCTCCTCTGCCAGTTTCTTGTCGATGGGTCTGTCCTTTTATAGGGAGGAGGCAAGAGGCAGGGAGCAAGCGAACTGCCGGCTGGCTTGGCCGACACGGCGCCAGGATGCCGCTTGATCCTACGAATCAAATCACGATTTTATCTATACCCCTTTATAATGCACCTAAACAATTTTTCCTACGTCCACCCTAAATAATGCACCTCATTAGAGATGGCCCAATGTTCGTGCACCCAGCAAAACGTCCCCAGAAACTTGCATTCATCAAAATGAACGTCTCAGATCTTTCCTCAGTTTTACTCACCCACATCCGATGGCCATTATTTAGTGTGTCTAATCATCCTTGTGGCCCACAACAACCTCCCCCACCTACATATTTGGAAGGAGAGCGAATCTATACCCCTTTATAATGCACCTAAACAATTTTTCCCCTAAATAATGCACCTCATTAGAGATGGCCCAATGTTGGTGCACCCAGCAAAACGTCCCCAGAAACTTGCATTCATCAAAATGAACGTCTCAGATCTTTCCTCAGTTTTACTCACCCACATCCGGTGGCCATTATTTAGTGTGTCTAATCATCCTTATGGCCCACAACAGACCTCCCCCACCTACATATTTGGAAGGAGAGCGAATCAAACAAGAAAATAAATAAGGAGGATCCGCATGCAAGGAAACCAGACTTGAATTTTTTACTGGCCAAAATTGTAGGTACTACATATTTGGAAGGAGGGTGAATCAAACAAGGAAATAAACAGGGAGGATCCGCATGCAAGGAAACAAGACTTGAATTTTTTTATTGTCCTCGCATTATTATCGTATTTTTTCCGAATATGACCCTTCTCGAGACTTTTTTACGGATCTAGCCACATAGAGCCTAATTTCAGCGCACGGAGAGTGCTGAATTTTTGTTTTTATTTTTTATCTAAGGAACCAACGGTCCGTGAGTCTTTGCTTAATTTTTTCAATTTTTCTCATGGAACCGTAGGCAAGCAAGCCTTTATTTAATTTTTATCTTTTTTCCTTGCGGATCCAATGTCGTGGCGAGCGCAGTTTATTTTTCCATATTTTTCTGAAATCATCCCTGTGGCCCACAACAGACCTTCCCTCACCTCCAGCATCAACAAGAAAAAGGAAACAAACATCTTGGAATCAAGGAAAAGGAAACAAATGTTCGTGAAAAGAAAAGGACCATACATTACGTGCTGGGAAAAGGAAACCGGGAGATGGGGCAGCACGGCCGGGAGAACGCAAGTCTGCAATGGATCCACGGTCGCCATCGGTGGCTTTGCCGACGCGGTGAGGTTGTTGGTCAGCGACCTCGCAGCCGCCGTGCCTCGGCAAATTTATAATTTAAATTTCTTTGAAAATAATTTTATTAAGTACAAAATAATCGAAAGTTTTTTGAGAATTTTTCTAGAATTTTTTAACCTAATGTGCTATCTTTTCAAAAATCCTTCTATATTTAAAAAAAATGAAGGCAACTCACTGTAGCTTCTTCTAGCTGCATTTGGACTGCAGAAGCTTCTTCTTCCTTCCTCCATTAAAGCAAGAAAGAAGCTCCAAAGCTCCATCAATCTCGCACCAAATCTCCTCTTTCCATCTATGGTGTTAATTCCCAAATTTCGTGCTCTATTGCCAAAATTTCCTCCCAATCTGATTTGATCCCAAATTATGGTTTCCATAAATTTGCTTGTTTGGGCTATAAAGCCGTGAGCTCTCCTCCACCCCATCGGATTGCGTAAATCCCAAGTGCTCCCTCTTGTAAAGATCGCGGATTTTGGAGGTAACCCAAGCCATCACCGTCATCTTTCCCGTGAAATTCACCGCAACCGTGACTCGGCTCCCCATGGCGCCGATGCGGCGATCTCGCCGCACCGATGCCGACCCATGCGACCGCCGCCACCCTGGTCTTCCCTCCCCCTTTGGCCAAGCCAAGAGAGCACGTTGTGCTCTCTGTGGAAGCTGCAAAAAAAATAATCTAAAATCAGAAAATTCTTTTTTCTTTCTCTTTCTTGATTTAAAATCTTTTGGGAGCCCGTTTTCGCCCATTCGACCACCATTTAGTTCCGTTTTTCTTTCTAAATTCATTTAAAATTCTAAATTTCTCTTTTATTATTAAGTGTTGTATTCATACTTATCTTCTCATTTAATTGATAAGCGGGTGTACTGCCGTCGTAGCGTTAGCACAGGCACTATACTAGTTGCATCACAATTGCTTCATGAGGCTAATTACAAATTTCCATTCAAAAGACGCCATCACGATATGTCATTTCCATTCAATGAGATATGGTGACTAGATAATTCTATTTATAGAAGATATAAAGTATTTGTTTCTATCCAGAGGAGATATGATAGAAGCTTTCCATTTTATCACACCTGAAATTTTCACTACTACAGAACAACACATCACTGCCGGTTACAAAACGCCATCACTACCGGTCATTGGTGCCGGCAGTGATTGGTCGGCAGTAATACTCGGGGATTATCACTGCCGGTTCTATACAAAACCGGCAGTGATATTGGACTATCACTGCCGGGTTAAACTAAAATCCAGCAGTGATAATAATTATCACTGCCGGTTATGCATAAAACCGGCAGTGATATAGAATTGTCACTGCCGGTTTATACCTCAATCCGACGACAGTGATATATACATATCACTGCCGGTTTTCTCCAAGAACCGGCAGTGACAAGGCGTGAACCAAATATTTTTATTGCATATTTTTTGTTCAATATATATATTTTTATACAATTGTTTATACATTGTCCATATATAGTATATAAAGCATCGTTCAAATCATAATTCAAATATATCCATGTATATACAAAGCATCGTTAAAACCATAATTCAAATATATTAAATTAAGCATCACAATACTTTATTTTTACAATGATTTATTTACAAATGTAGTTCGACTAAATCTCATCTCAATCACTTTGATTTTGCACCAGCCACAGTAGGAGGAGTCGAAGTAGCTTATATGTAGCATATGTGTGCATGTGCACTCCTAGTGTACTTAATTCATTATTTAACATATATTGTTATATGCGTAGCTTAGATGGACTGAAGCTAGATTTATGCTGAGAACCGTGTGAGCACCGAGTACATTAATGGTGTCTCCGCTTTTAGAAGAGCTGCAGAGGAAGATATGTTGAACAACGGGGTGAAATTTATGCCTTGTCCATGCATTGACTGCGAGAATCTGAGGATATTTTGAAACCCAGCGCAGATCGAAGCACACTTGATTCTTCGTCGTTTCAAAAGGGGGTATACATGTTGGACCAGTCACGGTGAATAGTAGATTATGCAGGTAGCAAGTAGTACTAACATCGTCGATGAAGTTAACGATACTTCGGATGATATCGACTGTGCTTTCGATGATGATAGGTTTCACGATGACAATCTGGATCAGATGTTGTGGGATGCAGAAGGGAACTGTGATGAGCGGGAGTATGTAAAATTCTGGGCTTGATGGACGACTCGGAGAAACCTTTGTTCATAGGCTGTAAGTCCAAATACACAAGGTTTTCATCCGTGCTGGAACTGTTGAAATTAAAAGCAAGTAACGGTTGGTCTGACAAGAGTTTCACAGGGCTGTTAGGCCTGTTAGCGGACATGCTTTCGGAGGGAAACGAGTTACAGACAACCACCTACAAAGCCAAAAAAGGTTCGTTGTCCCTTGGGAATGGAAGTAGAAAAAATACATGCTTGTCCAAACGATTGTATCCTCTACCGCAAAGAGTATGTAAACTTGCATTTATGTCCAGTGTGTACCGTATCCCGGTGCAAGCGTAAAGATAGATTAGATGACAATGAGGAGAGTATCGAGGTGACCCCTTCAAACACAATACCATTCCATCTGTGCTTCCATGCTACATAGTTTGGCTAAGATTTCAATTCTTTAATGTGCATGATAAGGTGGTAAGGGTTCAAGGCCATATTTGCTTAATTGATTGTTAAGCCCATTTGTGTTTGAGATTAAAGATTCAAATCTTAAAATTTCCCTGATTTCTAAGAGCACCACAAACAAATTAAATCTTACTCTTATTATCGCACTTCGTTGAACAATATTGATTGGTCTTGTAAGCAATATTGATTCTCTTAACCGTGTATGTACAAAACAACTCTTAACTTACCTTCTCTTAAATTTGCTTCTCTTAACTTACCTTCTCTTAACTTACCTACTCTTAACCTTACATCGTACAAGATGGCGTCTCCTCATTCCTCATCACCGGATGGATCTCATGAGGCGCCCAATGTAGGGAATGAGAGGTGCGGTTCAAGAGGGCCTAGTAAAAGGCCTCAGAGCCGATACACTATCATGGCGGTCGATCTGTGCCATGGGGCCTCTACACGCCTCCAAAGGCTGCGGCAGCTTTTTGGACCATGTGCGGGATTGTTGGGCGTGAAAGGGTCCCCATCACCTATCCATCATGGAAGAAGCTGACAGATGAGGAGCACGATAACCTAGTGACAGAAATATTCGCGTCATTTGAGCTCCCACAAGACGCCATGCCCGCACTACGACGGTACGTGTTGCTAGTGGCGAGAAAGGTGTGGAAGAATTTCAAGAGTGTCCTTGTCTCTAATTATGTGAATAAGGAAATGACTCTATTCCAGAAGTACGGGTTCATCACTGAAGACGTGTGGGGACAACTTGTTGAGTTAAAGACGACGAAAGAGTTCGTGCGTCAAAGTGCGGCGCACAAGACCGTCCAGTCAAAAAACACCCACACACACAGACTCGGCTCAACTGGGTACATGGGAAAGATCGTGCAATGGATGAGCGAGGATGACGAGGCAGCCCAGAAGGAGGTCCCATCGCCATTTGCCTCGATCGTGGACCCACGCGCCCAAAACTGGATAAGAGCGAGGTCATGTCCTACGTCTTTGGGTGGCGTGTCCTTTGTCAACCCTGCTGATGAGGAAGTGTCCCAAAATCTAATATCGTTGAGCACGGAATCTTCTCAGGGCTCTTTCACTTCAGATAGAGAGAAAGATATACTCTCAACGGCCATAGGAAACAAGAAGCACCCGGGTCGCACCCGAGGCCTAGGTGTTTTCGTTCTCTGGAAAATGGGATTCCCACATGACTTCGACACGTACTAGAGTAGGAAGAGAAGTAAAGCCGAGTGCGAGGAATGTCTAGTAGTCCTAATTGAGGAAAGAGTTGAGGAAAGGCTCAGAGCACAGTTCGATAGTCTGCTACGAAGCTTTGAGGAAAGGACGGAGCAAAGGGTGGCTACGGAGAGGCAGGCATGGAACGTGCCAGCCCAAGAAACACAGGCGCAGTTTAGCCCAACTAACTGTCAGAACAGCTGCGTGTCCGCCCCTGAGACGGACTTGGAAGAAGCTAGATTCCCTCTGAACGAAACCGGGGTAATTTACATGTTTGCAATGCTCCTTACATAGACCTGTTTGACGTGTTAGCTAATTAATTGTATACCCTTATGTAGGTGGCCACGTTGTGCAATCTCCAAGTGAGACTAACCAACGGCTCTGTTCCACTTCAGGCTGCTTGTGGGCGCACGTATCCATCCGGTGTAGGGGCGTTAGTGCACAGTCATATTTTAGAACCGGGCTATGCGAAGGTCCAGGTCGACGACATAAATGAAATTTGCAAGGCCGTCACGCTGGAGATACCCCCAAACGACGAGATTGTCACACTAGAGGATGCCATTGGCACATTCCTCCAGTGGCCCAAGAAGGACATCTCCTTCGACGCCTGCCCAGAAACACCGAAGCTACAAGCCGTACCAGAGCCACGTGTTGCGCCGGAGTTACCAGCACTACTGAAGCCATGTGCTGCACCGAAGGAGCCCACAAAATCAGCTACCGTGTCCCATCAGGCATAGGCCAAAGCTACAATTCGGGCCAAGTCGTCTCCCGTGAAGACACCATTTGGTAGACGGCGAAGCAGCAACAAGGGCAAATTGAAAGGGATGACTACATCAGCTCATGACTTTCTGTTTGCCCCGTTGGCGCGGCAATTCAAGCTGAAACAGTCGTTCGTACCAAAGGAGCGCCAGGAGACTCTCACATTAGCCTGCATTAGATTGCAAGATTGGTGCATGGAACAAGGTAACAAGCCGGTGGCACAACGTGCATCGAGTATCTCAGTCAAATTCAAGGAGGAGCTTCTTACACCGGTCTTTGGATGGATATTTCGTGGTCTGCTTCAATGACCTGTTCGAACTATACAACCTCAACGCCCTCGACGCATCACTCATGAGATGCTAGACATTGTAAGTGTCTGCAATCACAGTGTACATTCGTGTTGTACCGATAAATGTTAGATATGTATGATCCTTGATTTTGTATATGTAGATACATGATCATGGAAACATGAGCAAGTGAACAACTGGTGGGTTTCCTCGACCCACACATGGTGTCTAAGCAAACCATGGACGAAAATTTAGAAGTCATCCACGAGTACGTGGAAAAAGTATTGCTCGCTCAATGGGACAAAAAATTCATACTTTTACCCTATAACCCGGGGTAAATGCTTCATCCAGTTGCTATACTTGTTGCTTTGTACTATATAACGAAGCTTGAAGTTAGATTGAATGACCATGGCGACATGGCTATGTAGATTTCACTGGGTTCTACTCGTAATTATACCAAGATAGAACCGGGTAATTTAC
This sequence comes from Otatea glauca, assembly GCA_036346275.1. NCBI lineage: Eukaryota > Viridiplantae > Streptophyta > Magnoliopsida > Poales > Poaceae > Otatea > Otatea glauca. Next base: position 35,120,158 of record CM070727.1, on the reverse strand, counting down.
CTTGATTCTAAAAAGGGCGGCACCCATGACTTGAAGCCCATCAGAGATTTACTCGACACATCGTTCAGTGTCTACAAAGCTCATGGAGGTCCACATAGGAAGAACCCAGTGACGATGAAGCATATTTATAATTTTTCGGTATTCGCTAGTACGTAATAATCCTTCACACTCCATAATAATACCTTCGGAACTAATTAGCCTATTGTATTTTGGTTGTGCCACCAGTAACCAAAGGGCACAAACTAATGTGGATTCTACGTTTGCCACAACATGGAACTCCTCATTGGTTCAAAGATGACCAATGTTATAGAGGTTTGTCAATCTTGCAACAATTGTTTCCACTTATTAATGTATATACACGCAAGACTTTACTCTTCCCATCATAAGCTTGTCAATGCATTGAATCTGCGTTGGAATAGACTGACCTGTTAGGTATTCGAGGATAACTCTGTGCCTTCTTGATGCATGAGCTCATTAATCCAAAATGCGAACACCACTCAAGCCTCGCCTGAAGAGTTGTGAATTTGTTATATATTGTTTCCATTAATTTGCGAACCTTGTGTTGTGAATTTGTTAGTTGTAGTTCTTAATTCAATTGGTTTTTATATATGTGAGTTGATTTCTTAAATGGATGCGCTCTACATTGTAATGTGCGATCAGAATTGATTTCTAAAATCGATGCGCTGTATGTTGATATGTGATCGGAGCTCATTTCTGAAATGTATGTCATAATAATGCTGGTGATGCCCTGTATTTTGTGTTTTGTTTCAGAGGGCATAGCTAGCACTTCCTGAGGCTAGCCAATAAATTAAAATTTAATAAAAAATAGAAAATCAACATCACAGACGATTCCAAACTGGAACCGTCTAGGATGAGTGCCTCATCACAGATGGTTCCAAACTGGAACCGTCTTTGATGAGTTTTTTCATTGACGGTTGCAAAACCGTCTATGATGACCAATTGTCATCACTGATACTTCGGTACAGACGGTTCACAAAACCATCTATAACGTGTTTTGTGAACCGTCTATGATGTGGACACGTGCAGTAGTGTATCTTATCTATCACTACTACAAAAGGACTCATATTAGACCCCTCTCATCACTGACAGTTTTCAAAAACCGCCTGTGATGAGGGGTCATCATTGACGGTTTTTGCAAAAACAGTCAATGTATGTGGGCCTCCTCATAGACGGTTTTAGCCAAAAATAGTCTGCGATGACCTTTTCTTGGAAATAAGTACGGAGAGCCCCGACCTCCTTTGTATTTTTAGAGTTTCCTGAGCTATTTTTGAGGTGGCTCCGGTTGAGTGGCGATCTGGTGAAAAGAGTCCCTGGATTTGGAAGTGTCATTGTAGAGCCTTTTGTTCTAGATGATCTAAGATTAGTAATTGGTTCTAATTTGCCTTATATTCAAGGTCTAGCTTGGTAAAGAGGGAAATGAATATGTTTTTTAGATCTAGCTTAGTGAAGATCCATTTGTTCTTTGTGATCTAAAATAGCAATTTGTGATAATTACATTATACTCAAGATGTAGCTAGTTAGATAAAGAGAGAGTGAAGATGATAAGGTGTTATAAGGTTAATAATTGGTTCTAATTGCATTATATTCAAGATCTAGCTTGGTAAAGAGAGAATTGAAGATGGTTTTGATCTAGCTTGGTGTAGATCCATTTGTTCTTTTTGATCTAAAGTAATAATTGGTTCTAATTGCATTATACTCAAGATGTAGCTAGCTATATAAAGAGAGAATTGAAAATACTGAGTTTAAATGTATGTGTTACAAATAATGAGATGTATGTATTATAAACAATAAGATGTATTTATTATAAACAAATAATGAGATGTTGTTACAAATAATAATTAACAAAATAATTCCATACCAAAAAATAATAATTAATAAATGAATCCCCTGCCAAAAATATGTTTATGAAAGAGGTCTGATCAGAAAAGCAATAATTCCGTGCTGAAAATAATAATTAATAAAAGAATTTCCAGCCAATGTCTAATAAAAAAATAAATTTAAAAAAATTGCTTTCTCACACAGTTCTATATTAGAACTGTCTGTGATATGTATATATCTAAGATGGTTCTAATATAGAACCGTCTGAGATAAATCAATATCACAAACGGCCCTGTGTTCCAACCGACTGAGATAGCTCAACTACATAACCCACTCTGAGCTAGGGTTAGAGCTCTTGGCCTCCTCTTGCACTACCCCCTCTTGCGCCGCCCGACGCCCTCCTCTTGCACCGTCCTCACCCAACGCATCGCCCTCTTCCCGATGTCCTCGCCCTCCTCTTGCGCCAGCCACACTCCTAGCTAGGGTTAGAGCTCTCGGCCTCCTCTTGCACCGCCCTCCTCTTGCACCCGATGCCCTCCTCTTGCACCGCCCTCGCCCAACGCCTGACGCCCTCGCCCTCCCCTCACTGGCCGATGGTGGCAGCCTCGGGATCCGCTGGTCTTCTTCCTCTCCCTCAATTTTGGGCTGACTTTCTCCCCCCAAACCGAAGGTATGGACTCAAATCTGTGGCAAGTGTTGGTAGATCCGGTTGATTCGTATTATTTCCCATTGCTAGTCATGTTATATCTAAACATCTTTATCTGTAATGTACTATTGTCCCTGGTGTGTTACATTGCAACCAGTAATATTAATCAGTGATCTTCCGTTATATGACCTGCTTGCACGATACTTTTCAATCCTCTAGCTGGTAAACTCTGGGAAAAGTGGCACATTACATATCTTTGTTGTCTCCTGCAAAGACATTTCAATGTCATGTTTTAGGTGAGATGTTTGGTAGAATGTTGTTCTGGGGTTTGTTTCCCTTTTCTGGTATGATATATGGAGAATTTTGGCATGTTGTAATCGTCTATGCAAAAACTTTGATTGGGTTGAATATGCAATCAAAAGGAAATACAGTGGTTTAGGTCATGCTTTGCATTTAGCTTGGCATTGCTATACATGTGAGCTAAGAACAATTGTGTTATTGGAGTTCTCTTGGTTTGGTACTTGGAAGGTAGCTAGGGGAAGTCTGGTGACCTATTGATTTCTTAGTACTTAGTCTTCACTACTACAAAAGGACTCATATTAGACTCCTCATCACTAACGGGTTTTTGCAAAAACAGTAAGTGATGAGTTCCATGCTCATCACAGATGGTTTTTAGCTAAAACCGTATGTGATGTGGGCCCACATCACAGACGGTTTTAGCCAAAAAAACCATCCATGATGACCTTTTCTTAGAAATAAGTACAGAGAGCCTTGTCCTCCTCTGCGTTTTTAGGGTTTCCTGAGATATTTTTGAGGTGGCTGCGGTGGAGAGACAATATGGTGAAAAGAGACACTGGATTTGGATGTGTGATTGTAGATCCTTTTGTTCTAGGTCATCTAAGGTTAGTAATTGGTTCTAATTTGCATTATATTCAAGATCTAGCTTGGTAAAGAGGGAAATGAAGATAGTTATTTCTAGATCTAGCTTGGTGTAGATCCATTTGTTCTTTGTGATCTAAAGTAGTAATTGGTTCTAATTGCATTATACTCAAAATGTAGCTAGTTACTTAAAGAGAGAATTGAAGATGGTAAGGTGATCTGGTTAATAATTGGTTCTAATTGCATTATATTAAAGATATATCTAGCATGGTAAAGAGTGAATTGAAGATGGTTTTGATCTAGCTTGGTGTAGATCTAATTGTTCTTTTTGATCTAAAGTAGTAATTGGTTCTAATTGCATTATACTCAAGATGTAGCTAGCTATATAAAGAGAGAATTAAAGATGCTGAGTTTGAATGTAGCTTACATATGAATGTATATCCATTTGTTCTTTGTGATCTAAGGAGCTATATAGGTTAATTGATAAGTTTAAATGTAGCTTATATGTAGAATATAGTAGATCTGTTTGTTCTTTAGATCTGACATGGTTATAATTCAGGGTAAGGCTTTAGCTAGTTAATCTATGCTCCAATTTAAGTATGTGTGCATGAGCACTCTTAGTGTACTTAATTCATTATTTAACACTTATTGTTATATATGTAACGTAGATGGACTGAAGCTGGATGTACGTTGAGAACCGCGCGAGCGTTGAGTACATTAATGGCGTCTTTGCTTTTAGAAGAGCTGCAGAGGATATGTTGAACAAGATGGTGGAATTTATGCCTTGTCCACGCATTGACTGCGAGAATATGAGGATGTTTTGAAACCCAGCGTAGATCGAAGCACACTTGATTCTAAGAGGTTTCAAACAGAGGTATACATGTTGGACCAGTCACGGTGAATAGTAGATTATACAGGAAGCAAGTAGTATTAACATCGTCGACGAAGTCAATGACATTGACTGTGCTTTCGATAAGGATAGGTATCGCGATGACAATCTGGATCAGATGCTGCACGATGCAAAATGGAACTGTGATGAGCGGGAGTATATAAAATTCTAAGGCTTAATGGACGACTCGGAGAAACCTTTGTTCCTAGGCTGCAAGTCCAAATACACAAGGTTGTCATCTGTGTTTGAACTACTAAAATTAAAGGCAAATAACGGTTGGTCCGACAAGAGTTTCACGGTGCTGTTAGGTTTATTAGCGAAAAATATTTCCAGAGGGAAATGAGTTGCCGACAACCACCTACAAAGTCAAGAAGGTTCTTTGTCCCTTGGGAATGAAAGTAGAAAGAATACATGCTTGTCCGAATGACTGTATGCTCTACCGCAAAGAGTACGCAAACTTGCATTATGTCTGGTGTGCAACGCATCCCGGTACAAGCGTAATGATAAATCAGTTCATGACGACGAGGGCATCGAGGTAAAGAATGGACCTGCTACTAAGGTGGTGTGGTATCTTCCTGTAATTCTCCATTTGAAGTGTTTATTTGCGAACCCAAAGGAGGCAAAACTTCTTCGGTGGCACTCGGATGAGCGTAAGAACGATGCAATGCTAAGGCACCCTACTGATTCCACCCAATGGATAAACATCGATAGGAGGTTCCAAGAATTTGCTGCGGATCTGAGGAATATAAGGTTCGGATTGAGTACGGATGGAATGAATCCTTTCGGTAACATGAGCAGCCGTCATAGCACTTGGCCCGTGAATCTTTGTATCTACAACCTTCCTCCTTGGTTGTCTATGAAACGGAAGTACATTTTAATATCTATACTTATCCAAGGCCGAAGCATCTTAGGAACGATATTGATGTGTACCTAGCACCATTGGTGGAAGATTTGCAAACACTGTGGACTCCTGTGGTACAGGTATGGGATGCTCACAAACGAGAGTACTTTACTTTGCACTGCCTATTGTTCTACACCATAAATGATTATCCTGCCCTTGCTAACCTGTCGAGGCAAAGTACAAAAGGAGCCAAAGCCTGTACTCACTGCTTAGGTGATACTGAGAGTGTGTGACTGAATCACTCACGTAAAACCATGTACATGCGTCACCGTAGGTTCCTTCGGAGGAATCACCTATACCGCAAGATGAAGAAACAATTTGATGGAACGAATGAAAACGGTTTAGCTCCAAAGCCTTTAAGCGAGGCAAACATTAATGATATGGTTAAGAACATGGATATTGCACTTGTAAAGGGACATATATCGAGGACCCGTGAGAAGAGCATGTGGAAGAAGAGATCAATATTCTGGGACTACCTTATTGGGAGCACTTAAAAGTTCGGCACTGCATCGACGTCTGCATGTAGAGAGAAGAATGTCTGTGATAACTTGATTGGTCTCTTACTGAACATTAAGGGCAAAACGAAGGACGATATCAACGCACGGCTTGACTTGATCGATATGGGCATCAGACCTGAGTTAGCACCGAAAGAGACCGATAAAGAACAAATGTACTACGAACCTGCTTGTTACACTCTGTCCAAGGTTGAGAGAACTGAACTATACCAGTGCTTGCATGGTGTGAAAGTTCCATTTGGTTACTCCTGCAACATGAAGAGACTTGTTTTGATGCAAGATTTGAGCTTAACTAGCATGAAGTCTCATGATTGCCATGTGCTTATAACACAGATGCTCCCTGTCGTAATTAGAAGTATTTTACTGAGCAAGATCCGGGAGACAATCACAAGGCTATGTTATTTCTTTAACACAATTGCTCAGAAGGTCATCGATCCCGAAGGACTAGATGCTATGCAGGCCGAGTTGGTGATGACTTTATGTAATCTTGAGATGTATTTCTCTCTGTCGTTTTTCGATATCATGGTCCATCTCATTGTTCACCTTATGAGGGAGATAAAGATGTGCGGGCCCGTGTTCCTATATAGCATATACCCGTTCGAGAGGTACATGCGAATTCTTAAGTCCTACTTATGGAATTGATCTCGACCTGAGGGTAGCATTGTCGAAGGTTATGCAACCGGAGAGGTGGTTGAATTCTTCGTGAATTACATGGCTCAGGTCGAACCGATAGATGTGCCTCGATCCCGCCATGAGGGTAGGCTCCAGGATATCGGGACCATCGAAAGGAAAGCAATCACACCTGATTTAGCTGCATGTGGTAAATCCCATTTCACAGTTTTACAACACATGGCTGTAGTGGCCCCGTATATCGACGAGCACAAGAACCGGCTACGGCAAGAGAATCTGTCACGACAGGAGTCCTGGATCATCAGATAGCATAACCTTCAGTTCAACATATGGTTCAAGGAGTAAGGACCCATCACTGGAAGCTCATCAGGTGATGCGCTGACATGGTTGGCAAAAGGGCCAACATTTACGGTTGTAACATGGAAAGGATACAACCTAAATGACTACACATTTTACACGAGAAATCAGGACATGAAGAGCACAAACCAAAATAGCGGTGTTCGCATAGATGCGCTTAGTAATGCTGGGTCGACGAGGAGCTCCTACTATGGGTTCATTGAGGAAATTTGAGAGCTCGACTACAAACTATTCAAGATCCCCTTATTTCGGTGCCATTGGGTTCACCTGCAGCACGTGAAGGTTATCAAGTATGGCATCACTACTATGGACCTCGAACGTGTCAGATACCAAGACAAACCATTTGTACTCACCAACCAAGTTGTTCAATTCTTCTATGTAACCGACCTGGCCAATAAGAAGCGCCACATGGTTCTTCAGGGAAAAAGGAGGCTTGTCGGAGTTGAGATTGTGGTAGATGAGGAAGAATACAATCACTTTGATGGGTTGCCTCCTATCGGTAATGGTGTCATGGTCGAGGAAGAACAACCTGAGGAAGCTAGCTACACACATGTCGATCATCGTGAAGGGCTAATTTTTATACAAAAGAATAAGCAAGTGGAGTTATGATGAGGTTGTCATGCTCATTTTAAGTGTAGATGTATTATAATTAATGAGATGTATGTATTACAATTAATTATAATTAATGAGATGTATGTATTATAATTAATTACAATACATGAGATCTATGTATGTATTATAATTAATGAGATGTTATTAATTATAATTAATGACATGTATGTATTATAATTAATGAGATGTATGTATTGTAATTAATGAGATATATGTATTATAATTTGGTAGTAGAAAAATTCATTTGCTAGTAGAAAAAATTAATTTGAGTAAAAAAATTAATTTGGTAGTAGATGAAACTTATAGCATAAGAAATATCAACTTGGGTAAAAAATTAACTTGAGAAAAAAATTAAAAATTAAGAAATTAACTTGATACCACCTATAAACTGCAAATTATGAACTCTAAACTATAAACTGTAAATGTAAATTATAATAAACTCATCACAGATGGTTGTAATATTGAACCGATCCAGCCGTCCACGTCCATGCGCAAAAGTGATCCAGTGGCTACAAACCTGTGCGCCTCACACTGCCCTCGGCCTCACCCATGTCACAATCTCACCTGCCTCCAAACCCTAGCCTGCGCCTCCCTCCGCCCGCACCCGCCCCCCACGGTTGCGCCGTCCCCCTACCCCTCTGTGGCGGCTTCCTCCGTGCGACCCCGCACCCTCCCCTCTGCCCCGTTGGCCCCTCCCCACTCGGTGGCGCCCTCCCCCCTGCCCCGTCGGCCCCCTCCCCCCTCAATGGCGTCGTTCCCCCTCCCCCCTCGGCGGTGGCTTCCTCCGTGTGACCCCGCGCCAGGCGACGCCGTTCTCCTCGATTAATTCATCTCCCTATCCATTGCCTCCCAGAAATTTGGTACGTGATGCACTGCATATTACATGAGGTATATATGGCTGCCAATTTGTATGTCTTGCTTTGATACAAGTAATGGAAACGACAATTGGATAATGTGATGCGGGTGTTCATTCATTTAGATCAGAGCGTTGGATAATGTGATGTTGGATGGATTCTCTCGTTTTTTTAGAAGCGATGTTGGATCTATTGTGTTGTTTACAGTATATATCGTGAGCTTTTGTGCGTAAATTAAATCAGTTGAGATTATAAAAATGTATGCACTTGCAGGAAAGAACATGTGATAAGTTTATGTCGCTTCCCTTATTCAACAAAGGAATATAGACTATATAGTATTAGTTACATACCATGCCTTGCCTTTATCAGAGGTATTATTAAGATCATGTGATTTTTAGTTTGAATGCTCAAAATAGTTTAAACATGTTAGAACTCCCAGATCAAGTGCTGTCATGATGTAAAGGTAAAAAAAAGCTACAATGCATAGTTTTGTTAGTCAATGATAACGTTGTTCATATGAAGGTTGGAGTTGCTAGATATTCAGCTATTCTTTTCCTGCATTTTTTTTTTGGAAACAGGCAGTGTTTGTGATTCGGAGTTCTTTGTTTGATAGTCTACTCTGTTTCACTAACCATTAAGGCAGAGGTTGCTTTAGTGAGGGCTATATTATGGTAGTCAGTTGACAAGTGGCAGCTTCCTGATAGGGACTCTTATCATTATTTTTTTTGGCAATCCTTTTCCTTTTTGAATATGTTAGGTTGATGCATCACCTTCAATGCATGCTGTAAAAAAAGTTATTGGGTGCCAGAATAGTTAAAAAGTTTTAAACATTGTAGGATGTCTTAACAGATTAGAGGTGATTGGTTTTGTTCATTGACCCCTCATATGTTACTTCACATCCAAACCAAGAACTGAGCCCTGTTGCTTGATTGAATGATCTATGGAGCTTAAAATCATTTCGTTACCCTATTTTTTGTCCTAATTCTGCTTGGTAGCAGTATTAACCTTGCTTGAAAGGAGCTTACCTTGGATTTACTTAATTAAAGCTTGAAGTTGTGTTCTAAAGCTTCTTGGTTAGAGTATCTGCATGCTATATACCTTTTTGAATTAAGCTGAACTCATACACGCTAGAATCATTGTTAGAAAACATTATCTAGTTAGCAATATTATTATTGTCTGCACAAAGTTTCAGTGGCACAGTCAGCTGGCTGAAGATTGGTTTATTGTGTTACCACCTGTTCATTCATGTAAGTAATCAGCCAAAAATTCAGTTACCCATCTTTGTAAGGTGACAAGTAATGCTTGCGATGACCTGATCTTGTTTTGGTAGGAGGTTCTCTTAGCTATAGGTCTGATAATCTACCTAAATGTTTTCTTATTGCTTGCTGACTACAAATTTGGTATTTGCCCGTTTCTAACTTCTGAATTGTCAAGATTTGTATTATGACAATCTGGATGTGATAAGAATTTGTAGCTGACAACTCAGAATAGAGGAAACATATCACTGTTATGTTCCGTTCACTAAGACATGCTTTCTTAAACTCCATTTTTATTTTCCTGTTATTGTATGCTTCTTAGACACAACCACCAATGTCATTAACATGTATGTGAACTTAATTTATAAGATCACAATTTTGAATCTGCAGTAATCTGAACTTTAAGAATCATTTAGTCAATAGTAGCTTTTAAATTTAGTTGTCTTGAGGACCTTGGACGTGAAGGGGCCAGACAATTTTATTGTCCTTGTTCTAAACAATATCTTAAATTTACTTTCTTTTCTCTTCTACGACCGTCTATGAATTGTTGATTTACCAACTTGCCTGATCTTTAAAAATCTAACAAAACCTAGTTTAAAAGAAGATGGCGTCCCCTTATTCCTCGTCACCGAATGGATCTGATGAGCCGAACATAGGAAAACCGAGGCGTGGTCCAAGAGGGCTTAGTAAAAGGCCCCAGAGCCGATATACCATCACTGCGGTCGATCCGCAGGATGGAGCCCCTACTGCACCTCCTAAGGCAGCAGCAGCATTCTGAACATTTGTGTTGGATCGTTGGGCGAGAAAGGGTCCTCGTCACCTATCCATCATAGAAAACGCTGACAGATGAGGAGCGCGACAGCCTGATGATAGAAATTTTCGCATCGTTCGAGCTCCCAAAAGACACCATGCACGCACTGTGATAGTATGCGTTCCTAGTGGCAGAAAAGGTGTGTAAGAACTTTAAGAGCGTCCTTGTCACTAATTATGTGAATAAGGAAATGACTCCATTCCAGAACTATGGGTTCATCACTGAAGACGTGTGGGAACGATTTGTTGAGATGAAGACGACGAAAGATTTCGTGTATCAAAGTGCAGCGCACAAGACCTTCCAGGCAAAAAACACCCACCTGCACAGACTCGGCTCCACTGGGTACGCTGGTAGGATCGCGCAATGTAGGATGGAGGCCTCGCCGCCATTTGCCTCCATCATGCACCTACACGCCCGAAATTGGGTAAGAGCGAGGTCAAATCCCACGTCTTCGAGCGGCGTGTCCTTTGCCAACCCTGCAGATGAGGAAGTGTGCCAATGCCTGGTAAGATATCGAACTACATAGTTTGTAGAAAGACTATATATACCTTCATATGTAAAATAACATGTTGGGATCTTGGTTGATAGCGATGAGCATGGAATCTTCCCAGGGCTCTTTCACTTCAGACAGAGAAAAAGATATACACTCCACGGCCTTGGGAAACAAGGAGCACCCGGGTCGCATGCGAGGCATAGGTGTTTTCGTTCCATAGAAAATAGGATTCCCACAAGACTCCGACACGTACCAGAGTAGAAAGAGAAGCAAAGACGAGCGCGAGGAACAGCTAGTAGCCCTCATTGAGGAAAGGGTTGAGGAAAGGCTGAGAGCACAGTTCGATAATCAGTTAAGAATCCTTGAGGAAAGGATGGAACAAATGGTGGCTGCGAAGAGGCATGCACAAAACGTTCAAGCCCCAGAAGCACAAACGCATTTCAATCCAACTAACCGTCAGAGCAGCTGTGCATCCACCCTTGAGATAGATGTGGACGACACCAGATTTCCTCCCGACGACACCCAGGTAATATACATGTCTACAATGCTCCTTTGATAGACCTGTTGGACATGTTAGCTAATTGTGTACCCTTATGTAGGTGGCCACGCCATGTAATCTCCAAGTTAGGCTTGCCAACGGCTCCGTTCCCCTATAGGCTACTTGGGGGCACGCGTATCCTTCGTTCTAAGGTTGATGGTGCATGGTCGCACGGTAGATCTTGGCTAAGCGAAGGTCCAGGTCGACAGTGTACATGAAATTTACAAGACCGTCACACTGGAGATGCCCCAAATGACGAGATCGTCACACTAGAGGATACCATTGGCACATTCATCCAGTGGCCCAAGAGGGATATCTCCTTCGACGAACGCCCTGTAGCACCGAAGCTACCAGCACTACCAGAGCCACGTGCTAATCCGAAGAAGCCCACCAAATCGGCTACCGTGTCCAGTAAGGCACAGGCAGTTATTATAGTTCAGGCCTAGTCGTCTCCCAGGTAGACAACTTTGGTAGACAGCGAGACGACGACAAGGGCAAATTGAAGGGGACCACGTCAACCCATGACTTTTTGTTGGCCCCATTGGCGTGGCAATTTGAGCTGGGACAGCCGTTCGCACCAAAAGAGCGCCAGTACACGCTTACATTAGCCTGCATTAGATTACAAGATTGGTGCACGGAACAATCCAACAAGCCGGTGGCATAATGGGCATCGAGTATCTCGGTTTGCTTTAAGGAGGACCATTTCTTATACCAGTTTTTGGATGGCTTCTTCGCGGTTGGCTTCAACGATTTGTTCGATCTCTACAACCTCAATGCCCTCGACACCTCACTCATCAGATACTGGATATTGTAAGTGTGTGCAATCACGGTCTACATTCATGTCGTATCGATAAATGTCATATATATATATATGATCCTTGATTTTGTATATATAGATACATGATCATGGAAGCAAAAGTAAGGAAATAACCGGTGAGTTTCCTCGACCCACACATGGTGTCTAAGCAAACCATGTACGAAAATTTACAAGTCATTGAGGAGTACGTGTAAAAAGTATTGCTGACTCAACGGGATAAAAAATTCGTACTTTTACCCCCACAACCCGGGGTAAGTGCTTCATCCAATTGCCATACTTGTTGCTTTGTACTTTATACGCAGCTCGAAGTTAGGTTGAATGACCAGGGCGACATACCTGTGTAGGTTTCACTGGATTCTACTTGTAATTATACCAAGACAGAACCGAGTAATTTACCTTGATTCCAAAAAGGGCGGCACCCACGACTTGACGCCTATAACAAATTTACTCAACACGTCGTTCAATATCTACAGAGCTTGTGGAGGGCCACACAAGGACTCATCGAAGCTGTGAAGGACATTCATAAGTTTCCGGTATTCGCTAGTACGCAATAATCCTTCACACTCCATAATAATACCTTCGGAACTAATCTATTATATTTTGGCAGTGCCACCAGTAGCTACAGGCCACTAGCCTATGTAGATTCTACATTTGCCACAACATGCAACTCCTCAATGGTGCACAGAAGACCAATATCATAGAGGTTTGTCAATCTTGCAAAAATTGTTTCCATTTATCAATTTATATACATGTAAGACTTTACTCTTCCCATCAACAAGCTTGGAAGTGCGCTGAATCTGCGTTGGAACAGGCTGACAAGCTAGGAATTCGAGGACAACTCTCTGCCTTCTTGATGCGTGAGGTCGTAAATCCAAAAGTCAAATGCCACTCAAGCCTCACCTGATGAGTTGTGAATTTGTTGGTTACCACTTGGATTAATTTGTGAACCTTCTGCTGTGAATTTGAGTTGTAGTTATGAATTCAATTGGTTAATATATCTGAGTTGATTTCTGAAATGGATATGATGTACATTGTAATGTGTGATCTGAGTTGATTCCTTAAATGGATGCGCTGTACGTTGTAATATGTGATCTAAGTTCATTTCTGAAATGTATGTCATAATAATATGCTTGTGATGCTCTGTAATCTGTTTTGTTTCAGAGAGCATGGCTAGTATTTCCTGAGACTAGCCAATAAATAGAAAAGTTTAAACATTGGAAATTCAACATCACAAACGGTTACAAAGTAGAATTGTCCGTGATGTAAGCATCATCACAGACAATTCCAAGTGATGATGGTTACATCACAGACGATTCCACTTTAGAACCATCTGTGATGTATAGGTGTCTTCACAGATGGTTCTAAAGTGGAACCGTCTGTGATGAGGTTTACATCACAAATGGTTCTTGTTTAGAACTGTTTGTGATGACTATTTCACTGACGGCTCGCAAACCGTCTATGATGAGCCCTAATCATCACTGATAGTTTGTTACAGGTGGTTCACAGAACCGTTTGTGATGAGACTTACGAACCGTCTATAATAAGCTGTTGTGCAGTAGTGCTTGTACCGGAGTTCTAACTGCTTAACTAGAGTTGTCTGCAAGCAGTTCAAATTCTGGAGGTGCTTCTGGTTTCATTTACTTGTTTTGGATGCAACTATTTATTAACTGTTTACTTGGTCCTGGCAGAATCCTACTAAACATGGCAAGTTTTCGCCATGACAATTTAAACTACTCAGCACACCTATCACACTGCAATTCTAAGGTGAAACGTAGTCCACCACTCCACATTACTTTAGGGGAAGGTTACTTAATGTGCGGCAATAGCACTGATTTCTTGGCACAATTGGATGTTTGTCTGAATTATATATCTGCCCGTAGGCAGTTCAATATATAATATGGTATCAGAACTTAGCACGCAGGCAATTCAATAACATGGTATCACAACTTAGCAGGACTAGTTATCTTCTATCAGAACTTAGGCTAAATGGTGAAATGCCTAAACAATTTCTTTAGGTTTCAGATTATACTAAGTGCTGATCATTTTTTTGAAACTCATATTCCAGTTGAAAGCATATATATCCTTGTTCTGTCCTGGGTGTTCATCCTAAAGTCACATATGGTCGTTGACTTGTTGCTCTGCTTTCTTTTACTGATTTTCCGACTTGATAACATTAATTAATACATAAAGTAAGTTTTACTTTGGAACCGTCTATGATGTTTTGTTTCATTACAGACTGTTCTAAAGTGGAATCGTTTGTGATGAGGCTTATATCACAGACGGTTCTTATTTAGAACCATCTGTGACGACAATTTTCACTGACGGTTCGCAAACCGTCTGTAATGAGTCCTTCTCATCACTGATAGTTTGTTACATACGGTTCACAAAACTATCTGTGATCAGATTTATAAACTGTCTGTGATGAGCTTCTACGCAGTAGTGTATGTATGGACTTGATATGATTCCGGCCGGCCGGCCAGCTGCGTGACGGATGGATGGTGCCTGGGCGCATTTGCATGACGCGCACCAGGGACTGCCTTGTGGTCGGATTTCGGGCCTCCACGAAATCTAGACTACCGGTCGGATAAAAAAATTTGAAATTGCTACAGTAATTATTTTTTTGGCGAAATTTCATGTTTTTTGGCCAGTTTTTGAACTTTTAGGGCCAGATTTGGTCCAATAACCCTTAGGAAAGTCATCTCCTATGAAAATTTGTTGAAAACCGAATTTTTGAGACATTTTAAAATTTTGGCAGAAACACTATCAGATATTTATAAAATTTTACACACTTGATAATGATATGAAAATTTTATGGAACTATCTTAGTAGTTTAGGATCATACATATAAAATTTAAAAATAAGTTAACTTCATTTGTTATCCTTAAAAATCAAAAACAGAATGAACAAAATTGGGACAGTTGCATTGTCAGAATTTTATAAATTTTCTTGAGTGTGATTATGATCTAAAATTTTTGTGAGAGATTAATAATTTCCTCCGTACCATTATATAAATTTTTCAAAAAAATTAAACTTTGTTTGTTTAGACAATCAAATCTATGTAAGCATTGAACTTCGTTTGTTATATTATATTTCAAAAATAAAAAAGAGAAGAACATAAATGGTTCTGTGCCTTGTAAGAACTTTATAAATTCACTGGAGTGTTATCATGAGTCAAAATTTTTATGAGATATTAATAACTTCCTTATCACCCTTGTGTAAAATTTTCAAAATTTTAAAACTTTGTTTTATTGCTAAAGCAAATCTATGTATTGATCATCAGGATTTTATCAGGACGTAGCACTGTCTGAATTTTTAAACAATATTTGAGAATTATCATCATCTAAAAATTTTAAAGAAACATTAATGTTACATCAGGACCATCCAAAAAAAATTTCAAAAGTTTTTAACATGGTTTAGATAATTTTTTATTTTGTTCAAGTTTGCCCGTAAGCCTTTTAACAGGGCAGCAGTACTGTTCAAATTTTTAAAAAGTTATGAAGTTTGATCATTATCTGAAAATTTTATGAGAACATTAGAGATGCATCATAACCATACAAAAACAATTTCAAAAGTTTATAACGTGGTCTGAACCATTTTTCATTGGTTCAAAATTGCCGGTCAGCGTTTTATCAAGACACTAGCAATTTTTGAATTTTTAAAAATTACAGAAACTTCATAATTATCTGAAATTGTTATAGAAATATTACCTATGTGTCAGGACTCTCTAAAAATAATTTCAAAATTTTTCAATATCGTTTGACCCACTTTTCTGCCGTTGCAAAAACGTCGAAATTTCGGGTATTTCACTCAAAATTTTGGGATTTCTCGGTGAATTTCGGAATTTCTCGGTAGCAAACGGACCGGATTTGAAATTTGGTTTTTGAATTTCAGACAAGATTTGTTCGAAATACCGAGATTTCGTCGAAATTTCATCATCCGGTTTCAGCCAAGATTTTATCCGAAAACAAAATTTGAATCCTTTGGTCCCAGCTGCAGCAGTGCTTGAATAGAAGTATCCGAAATATGTACCTGCATACACCTTACCAGGCATGCGTATGTACGTACGTATTTAGGATGAACATGCAAGATGGGTGCATGCATGCAGCTGCTGTGTACGCAAGTGTAGAGCCTAACAAGTTGCCTCATCCATTTAGATAACTATGCATGAATGCTATCAAGTCAAGGATGCTGGCTGACTATTACGTGAGTATGCCTCAGTATAACAGTACCAGTAGTTGCATTAAGTGCATATATAAGCCATTTCTTCTTGAAAAATAAACATGAATATTTGAATCCGTATTTATGCATATTCTCCCGTGAGATTATATTAGGATTTGCATAAAATCTCGGCAAATATGTGGGCCATTGCCTCTTTTCCTTATTTATTTTTATCATTCTTTTATCTAATGAATTTTATGGACAAAATTTTATCAAACAGCCCGGCAAATAACGCATCTCTGCGAACTTGACTCAAGCAAGTGCCTTTGTAACGATATCCGCAAACTGCTCTCCTGTTCAAACGTGCTTGACAACAATCAATCCCTTCTCCATGCACTCTCTGATAAAGTGAAACGGGGTATCAATGTGTTTGCTTCTCCCAAGAAACACCGGATTCTTCATTAATGCGATTGCTGATTTGTTGTCAACATACAAGACGATCGGACTTGAGGCTTCTCCCATTACTTCATTTAGTATGCTTCACAACTATATACCTTGACATGTTGTCGTGGCTACCATAAATTCAGCTTCACATGTCGATAGGACGAAGATTTTCTGTTTTTGAGACGTCCAAGCGACTATGTTCCCATTGAAGTAGAATACCGTGCCGCTTGTGCTTTTCCTGTCATCTACATCGCTTGCCAAGTTACTATCGTTGTAGCCTGCAATCTTTGCCATGGCATCAAGATCGATCTTCATCTCCTCATGCCATTGCTGTTCTAGTGCATCTTCGTGATAATACGAAGGCTCTTTTGCAGTAAGGAGGTATAGCTCATCCATGCCCTCTATCTTCTCGGTTGCTGCATAGATGTCATCGAGATTCCGATATCTACGAGGCCAACTCATCATCTGCTAATGCAGGCGAGATAGACCCACACCTGTTCCACCTCCTTTGGCTATTGGTGTATGCACGGGTGTCACAGTACCCGTGCTCTCTGGCTCCTCCATGCCAGCGATAGTGTTTGGCATCGTCACATCTGGTGGCCAAATGGTGCCAAGCCCGACAACCCCAGAGTTGCTGGGTCGTGTGGAGCAGCCTCCTGCTACCCCTCATTTAGGCCCGTCTCACCAACACCTGTATTGTTAGAGATAGTATACATCATCCAAGGAACATTAGTTACATTGTCGGTATTGTCATCATTCCATGACCATTCCTTTCCTTCCTTGAATACCACATTGTGATTGATGTGAAATTTCACTTGACGAGGATTGTAAAGTTGGTGAGCCTTGCTGCCAGGCTCCACGCCTAGGTACACTAAGGCAATGCTGCGATCGTCAAGTTTCTTCGAGTGTGGCATTACCACCTTAGCGTGTGCCACACACCTGAACACTCGCAAGTGCTCGATGCGTGGCTTCTTTCTAGTCTAGGCTTTATACGGCGTGACTCCATCTAGGACCTTGGTTGACACACGGTTAAGGAGGTACACCATATGACGTACTTTCTCCCCCAAAATACTACAGGTACATGCTTGCTCTTGAGTAAGCTCCTCGCCGTGGACAACATGGTACGGTTACAACGTTTCACAACACTATTCTGTTGTGGTAAGTATTGTGTCGTGAAGTGACATGCTATCCCTTCGATGTCGCAAAATGCACTGAACTCACATGATAGAAACTCTCCACCACAGTCTGATCTGAGGACCTACAGCTTGAGCTCATGCTCATTCTCGACAAGCACTTTGTACTTCTTGAGTGCACCGATTGACTCATTCTTGGACTTCAACATGTGCTGAAGAGGAACGCGGAATGCTACGCTAGCACAAAAAAAGATTCTACCGCGAAACCAGAAAGCTACTCGCAAGAAGGGGATCATAGATAAGATTACCACTAGACGCGCAGTTGCGGAATCCTTCGCGCGTCGATGTAGTGGATCGTTCTCGCCGCAGTCGTTGCGTCGATGTAGTGGATCGTCCTCGCCTTGCCGTGGATCGTCCTCCCACGCCTTGATCGCGCAGGCGTCGCCGCAGAGTCCACACGTCCAGAGATGGAACGCCGTGCGTGTATGCAAGCACACGGTCGCTCGGCGGGGCGCGAGAGGATTAGGCTAGGGTTTCGGTGAATCACTCCTAAACCGTGGGAAAGCACACCCGCACCCTCCTCCTCCTCCTTATATAGCCACGAGATGAAACCCTAAACTAGGGCCCATCAGCGTGCTAAGCCCACGAGGTTCATTAATTACAGATCCAATCCAAATTAATGCGTCCCAGCCCATTAAGTGTGTGACCCTGCAGGATTCGGAAAACTTCTTTTCAATCCAATAGTTGGTAGTGGCTTCTTGCAAAGTATGCCAACTCCCAAACATACTATGATCAAATCGGACAGAACCTATCAAAAGTACTCATGTAATAATCCCTTTGCCAAGTATATGAAGATTGATCTCAAGGCGAGGTGCATGTCATCCTTTGATGATTCAATCCATCTCTCGTATCCGTGATATATTAATAAGTTGTGATTGACTCCTCAATCACGGCATGGCCATGCACTTCCTTAATCATATCACATGAGTGACCTTGTCATATATCTCCGTTTCATTGGAGTGGCAAATTCCATCTTGACTGCTTACTTCCCTCTACACGTTTCATAGTAAACATGAAAGCTACCTTTATAACTATCCGGTTAGGAAGTAGTGTTTGATAGCCCCAAGGAAAACTATTACACATGTAGGGAATATGACAATCTCAGGTCTAAGGATCATACATCTACTAGGTATGAGATACACTGATGACACATAAGAATGAAACATTCTCGCAGTGTCCCATTGCGGGTCTATCTAACCCATGTTCTTCAACATGCGTCCACAATGTATAGATGATATCTCCATATCCCATGATCTATGAAGCATGATCATCGATCACTACATGTGCTGATCTATTCATCGTTGTCCTATACGATGATATCCGATCAGAGATATTTTATCGAATTACATCATTAAGTAAAGAGCTTCATAAGCAAGTCACATACTTGTTGATCAATACAATGATATACATTCATTGAACCAATAATCATATTATTATTCATAAACATAGTCATGTTACAATCATCTAAATGATTGCCTCAAGGGCATAACACTAACATGTGCACCCACATGTATTTGCTGAAATCATCAACAAAGAGTATGAAGTACTTGTTACAAGAAGGTGCATGTGGAGTTATGGGCCTACATAAATCCATGTGTACAAGTTTCAGCGGTTTGTCCACTCGATGGTGCACCTATGAAGGGAACGGGTTTCTAGTTTGCTTGCCCACCAAGCAACATTCACACAGTTGCGTTGGGTGGTCGATCTTCGGCAACCTTAGCACCACCTTCTTATCTTCCATCTCTTTTAGGGCATGAAATTTTACGTGCCCTAACCACCCATGCCATCATCATGCAGGATCCTCCAAACTGGCCGTGAGACATACCGGGTTTCCTATCTCCAACTAAATCTTGTACAACCTGTTTTTGGATTCTTTCTCGTTCATGAGAAATCTGCCGCTGTGCTCGTAGACCCACAATCGTGAATGGTACAATACCACCTTGCAACCATCTTCTACAAGCTGCCCAAGGCTTACAATGTTATTACAATGGCTCGGTTTATAGTATACCTCTCAGAGAGTACACGTTGTTATTTGTTTTTGTATTGGAGAAGGATCTACCCCTTCCCCTTAATCTCCATTGTATCTGTCACCAATTTGGACTTGTCCGTAGATGCTTTCATCTAGCTCATTAAACACAGACCGCTACCCCGTCATGTGGATAATAGCAACGTTGTCCAAGTACCACTCATTGGACACGGGATGCGCCTTGCCATAGATGCATAGCCTTGGTGTCACCTTCTCATCATTCATCAGCACCACATCATGCGCCCTTTGTGCACACACAAAAAGGAGTTGGACAGGGTCGTCGTCATGTGCTCGGGTGAGATTAGCTTCCTCATCCCGATCACAATTACGACGAGATTTACAGCACCCAGATGCACAGTGACCATAAAATTATAGTTAAAGCACTTGATCTTGCTTTTATCATTGCTACCTCCTGAGCTTTGGTTAGCATCACTAGATGGCAAGGTGTCATTGTGGCCACCCTTGCCATGTCCGCGGCCACGACCACGTCCTTTTCTGCATCCACAGCTATTGCTACCACTACCACCGCGTCCCTTCGAGCCAGAGGAAGGTTCCCCTCCATGTTCTTCTTCATGAGTGACATCCACTTTGAGTGCGTGAGCAACAGATGCTATCCTCCTCCTTGTTGTTGTAGCTTTGAACCCTCTCCTCAAAGGCTTTGAGGCCATTAACCAGCTCCTCAACGGATATGGTCTTTAGATTGCTAAATTGCTCAATTGACATAACAACTAGTAAAATTTTTATCGGAATAGCTTGGAAAAATTTGCAGACGATGATGGTCTCCTCCACCTGCTCGCCCAATGCTTAGATGCCATTGGTGATCATCGTCAGCTTCATGGAGAAATCATCCACTAACTCGCTTTCCTTCATGCGAATCACCTTGAAGTCACTCCTCAAGATTTGCATCTTCTCCTCTTTGACATGATCTACTCCCATGTCCATCATCATGAGCATCACCCATTCATCCTTGGTAGAATCCTTCTCAGGCAATGTTAGGAGCACGTCCTCCGGTACGCTTTGAAAGATGGCGATGAGGCCATCCTATCCTTCTGGTTGTTGATGTCGTCGTTTGTCATGGCGTCCCACATGCCTTGTGCCTATAGGTTGACACGCATATTCAATGACCACACGCCATAGTTGCTCCGTGTGAGCAACAGATATTGCAACGAGATGCTACTGTTCTTTTTTGTCATCACCCCGTCGACAGCGACTCCGCCGAGGAGTTGAGTTGATGACGAAGCTCCCGCACCAAGAAGTCAAGTCAGCGATTCAGATTGTGTGCGCCTTGGCATCTACCTCGGCATGCTCCTCAAGCTCTGATACCACTTGTTGGTTTCCTCTCTAGGAACAACTGTATGCAAATAACATATCAAAGAAACACACGCATGCGAACATAAAAGTTTTGGCGCAATTTTCTCATGTGTTATTCATCTCAACCTTGAGGCTAGAATTTTAATACGCATATAGACCTATCTATGGAATAACTTAGAAAGGAAATGACACTTGCCTTTACAACATCGTACTTGCTTTACAATATAGCAAGCCTACAATGGAAAGTATAGATTACTTTTCAATCTCTTCTTTCCTTCCATAACATGGCAAGGCAACAATGAAAAGTCTTGATTATTTTCCAACAGACAAAGTGTTGGTGGACATGTTAGTCGGTAGATGCAGTGTGCAAATGGGTGCTGCGCAAGACGATGCTAGCCAGTGAGCTGCCATGCATGTGGGATTGGCGGCAAACGCTCGTGCTGGCGCGGAGCGGCCGCAATGGCCACGCGATGGTGAACAATGACGAGTGTGGCTTGCTGACAGGCAGTGATCAACGATGGTGCTTGTACGGCGTGGCATGCAGGTCGGGTGATGGTGCCAGTTGAGATGCGGTGGTGCGTGCGGGCATCAGCGTGATCAGTTGTGCAAGTGTGTATTGATTTATGAGGCTGGCTTCAAACACCGGTAATAGATTGATTTAGGAAAAACAACGAACAACCTCGGATTCGCGCGATCGACAAGCGACCTTGTAATACGGACCATCATAACATATTGATGTTGTGGATGGGGAAGTTAGCCGCTAACTCACCTGTTTGTGTCAACCGGGGACACTACTATAGGAATGTACATCACAATCGGTTCTTTTTTATCATCACAGTCCATTTTGGTGGCGATACAAAGTCATTAGATAGTAATGAGGAGGTGCTATCACAGTCGGTTTTTGCCTGATAGTGTTAAATGGTCATCACAATCGGTTGTTTGTTAGAACCGATTGTGATGAGGGCCACATCACAATCGGTTCTGACAAAGAACCGATTTTGATTAGAGCCACATCACACGATTCTTTGTCAGAACCGATTGTGATGATGGCCAAGAACCGATTGTGATGAGGGCTAGGGGCTTTGTATATCCTCCCGAAAATAGCACAGATTACACACAGTATATCACATTCACAATATATAGCACATATTACACACAATATGCATATAACATTCACAATATATATAGAACACAAACATTTTACAATATACGTCACATTCGTTCACAATATAGAACACAAACATATATACTTAACATTCAGTGCACATATCACAATGATATAATATTGTTTACATATGGACTAGCAGGAGCCTGTCGGGTCTCTAAACTTACCATCCTCCGCTATAACTTCTGTCCAGTACCACTGGCATAAGTGATCTCGTAATTTGTTGAGATCTTTGTTTTGTAAGCTCTTGAGGGGGATATCGATCTTCTGTAAAATAGAAATGAGTGCACTAATTTAAGTTTTAAAATTTGTATGTAAAAGGCTACGCGTATTATGCATGTACGTATAACTTAGTGAAAATGTGTGAGCCCCCGACCACGACTAACATGTGATGCATGACGTAGAAGCCACACAGGTCGTCACTGCCCTGTTGATGACACTTTGAACAAAAAATCAAATTAAGAGATGAAGGATAGATGTCCAGAAAAAATTAATCCTATGCTAGGCACTTGTACCTTGAAGTGCTTCCACTCCAGTTGGTTGCCTTGTTTGTCATCGTGTCGCCCTCCTTCAGCAACGTAAGACAAGAAACCCCTACATACATTGGAGAGATACCATTTAGTTAAAAAACTGAACGTAGTTAAATAAAAAAATGTTAGATTAGAGGAATGTACTTACTTCTGCAAAACAGGCTTGATCACGTAGGCCATCGGACTCTTCTCGAGCGAGTTAAAATTGTAGACTTTGTTTTTACTTGGAGCGAGCTAGAGTAGAACCCAATGGTTGCTTATTAAATGGTATACAGTGCACAGAAATAAGTTCATATACGGTTCAAGTGCGTACAAGTAATTGAAGGGTAAAGTACTACTTACTCCTTGTGTTACAGGAATAGAATGAAGTCCTTTTTTGACTCAGCTTGCAATGCTCGCCTGATGTAGTTGGTAAGAAACTCTTATTGAAACCTAGCCATGGTCGCAAACACCATCTCGGGGTCAACGAACCCAACTCGGTGTTGACCCATCACGGCTCGCTACCTCATTATCCTGCAACTTGTATTGAATGTTAAAAAACATAATGCAAAATCCTATATAAGTAATATGCTCATGCTGTATAGTGCAATACTCACAGCGTCCACGATCGTACAGTAGAAATATCAATGGCTATCAGGCGGTACAAATGGAAGAGATCCTCAAAACTAACTGGGAATGTCCCATATTCCTCGCGATGGAAATGTCCCCCTCGATACCTCACATTGAAATTGACGTGGCGCTTGGACTCATTTGCCTTGTCAATGTACCATCTATGGAGCAAGCAAGTGCACAGGTCTAGAGCATTCAATTCATTTCTAGGCAAAATGGGCTTTCCATGTACGTACCCTTTAAAATCTTGAGGGGCGTCTGTGGCCTCTGTCAACTTTCTTTTCTAGGTAGGAGGAGTCCAAGGTCGGGGCAAGAGGCTTTCCATGTATTTTAGGAGGCGTTGTGGCCTCTTTCAACTTTGCCTTCTTAGCAAAAGGAGTCTCCGATGTCTCTTGTGGTTCTTTGGTTGCCGTGCTAGTCCTTTTGCGCACCAGCTCTGCACTCTGCGTAAGACTCGTCATGGTGGTGGGAGCAGGTATAGGTACGATAGGAACCTACAAAGCACATGCATATGTAATGTCTTGCAATACTAAATGATCGAGAAGACGCTGGGGATTTTTACCTTGATTAGTACGACATCCGTCGTGGGCCACTTGATGAACGACATCTGTGCTTGCCCAAGAGTGGTGATATCTTCGTTCGAAGGGAACTCTTTGTGGACATAGTCGACACACACCCTCATGTAATCCTTCCCCAAAGGGTTACCATGCACCATATCAGTCTCCTTACATGAAAATACAACCCTGCATCCAGCCTCAACAGAAATCCGTTTTCCATGACGACGAGCTGGCACTTCGCAGGCGCCTACAAGAAGTACACAACTTGATCAAAAACATTGTAGGTGTTACTCTCGTACCTTTAAGTCAGAAACAATTACTATCGTCAGCTGGGGACCTGACTGATCATTTTTGAAACCGCAGTTGCTAGGGAGGGGCATAGGCCTTTCTACAAGAGGCGAGGCCATCTGACTCTGACTCTGTGTCGACTTTTGTGGTCGGCAATGAATTTATGAGGCAGGCGCTAGATCTAAAACTTGAAGGTCACACAAGACAAAGGTTTAGACAGGTTCAGGCCCTCAACGGAGGAGGTAATACCCTAGTCCTGTGTGCTGGGATTATTTGGATCTCTTGGATCTAAGATTGCTCGTATTCCCTGTTGTTGCCCGCCCTCTCCCTCAGGCACTTCCGGGATTCCGGTGGGGCAGTTTACATAGTCCCGATCGGTTAAGGGATTCCGATCGGTTATTGGATTCTAATCGGTTACAGGATAGAGTTTACATCTTTATCTTATCCTGCTAACAACGCGGATTACAATCATATCTCTTATATCTAAATATTTGTTCAACTGTCTCTAGGATATATCCCCTTGCGCACGGCAGTAAGGCTTGGTGCGGAGCTTATCCTCTGGGCCTTCCACTCGGCCCTGTCTCTCCCTCAAGCACTTCTGGGCCGGTTATGAAGACACCTGGGTTCTTATATTCCACAGTAGCCCCCGAGTTATTCATGACCCGATTGCTATATCTTTATCTGGGTCTCAACTTTGGATCAACGTTCTCAGCTTCCAGCTTAAACCTCTGACTGGTTTCTTCTTTGATTTGAATGCTTCTCCTTGCAGCAAGGGGATTATGAAGGACTCGAATATAACCCCCGGTTTTTTGTTCCAACTAATTATAATCTTTCGTCTGACAGGTTTATTATGGGTAGCTTCGTGGATCTGACCCATATCTCATATGAAGATTAGATATTTCTTCCCGTTCGAGGCGAAACCCTAATATCCTTCCTCTTCAAGTATCAATACCGGATAGTTTTCGAAGTTGTTTTGACTTCCTGTGCCAATTCATTTTTCGAAAACCTCTTTAGCTTCTGAAACTATCTTAACTCCAAGTCTCCTCGGCTTTTGATGTCATTACGTCTTCGCATTTACTTCAACCTTACCGTATCAGCTATAAAAGGCGAACCAGTGCTTTTAGAATTTATTCTCTCACGCTAGTCCTCCATTTTCCTGAACCAAGCTCCACCTTCTTCCTGAGGGATTTCATGGACAGCCGGGATCCAAAACTTGCTGAGGAGTGGGCGCTATTCGACCTCTCCATGGCCGAATGGGCTGAAGAAAAGGCTATTGCCCTAGACCGCACCGCCGTCGACGCCTTCCTCGAAATTGTCCCCGCCCTTCATAGGGCTAAGGAAGCTCTCGTGGAGGCGCTTGGTCGTGTGCGCCGCGGAGAAGTATAATACTCCTGTAAATGTAAGAGAGTCTTTTCCCAAGCATAGTGCCTAGGGAATTTATATAGTAAAGAAATACCTTCCGAATGATATCTATGACTGTCGTTAGACATAGCTTAGACCCAACTTGGGGTATATCAAAGCTTGCATGGCTCTTTGGTCGGGTGGTATCCATATCCGACTGTCGCAGGATATATCTTAGGTCCAACTTGGGACATATTAAGATTTGCACGGTTCTTGGTCGAGTGATACTTATATCCGACTGCTGTAGGATATAGCTCAGGTCTGACATGGGACATATCGTATTCACGTGGCTCATGGCTGAGTGATAACCATATCCGACTACTGTAGGATATAGCTTAGGCTCTACTTGGAGCATATCATATTTACATGGCTCTTGGCCGAGTGATACCCATATCCGACGGTTGTAGGATATAGCTTAGGTTCGACTTGGAGCGTATCATATTTACGTGGCTCTTGGCCGAGTGATACCTATATCCGACTGGTGTAGGATATAGCTCTGGTCCGTCTTGGGACATATCAAGGTTTATCCGAATGGTATCCGTACTCGCTTATTACGATGCACAGCTTGTCGACCCATCTTGGGGCATACCATTGGAACCGTGCCATATCAGGCTCAACCCGTGATATATGATTCCGCCATGCGGTAACCAACTAGCGACCCAACGTGGGGTATATCATAAGAAGATATTTTTAATCCAAACTGGAGGATTCCTACGTCCCGCTTAGTTCGATAAGTGGTTAAACATCCCATCATCGAGAGCAACGTGTCCCAAATATGACTTGGTCAAACCATAACTGCCTCCGTATGTCAGGACGCCGAGCTAGCGAACCATTACGAAGCATAGAGCTGGGCTAGGTGTTCTGCAATCTTTTTCCCGCTGACTCCGCGAAGACCTAATTTTTCCTCCTTTTAAGACTAAGCAGTGAATTGATCGATGGTTGATTTTTTCCACCGCACACTCCTGCCCCTTCTGCTTCCCTATCTCTCCGACTTCTCCGCCGCTAGGGTTAATTGCTGCTGCACTCGTATTTTTGCGCTGTCGTTGATCTTTCCTCCGAAAATGTCTACTCATTCTTCCCAAGACACCTCCTCGCAGCTTTTGCCCCAAGATTGGACCACCTCGATAACGACGGAAGAGCGGTTGAAGTCCATGGCGGATGACGGGGTTCTTCCAGTCCTAACTTTAATATTCGCATGACCGGCCACAGGTGAATCCATCCCTACCCCTCGTTCTGAAGAAATTATGGTTTTTAAATCTTTCTTCCAACGCGGGCTGGGCCTTCCTGCCTGCGCTTTTCTTCACGGTCTTCTCTTTTTCTATGGTATTGAATTAGTGAACATAAATCCCAATTCTATACTGCAAATCTCCATCTTCGTTCACCTCTGCGAGGCATTCTTGGGCATCCACCCTCATTTCAATCTCTTTCGCCACTTTTACCTTTTATAGACTTATCCCTCAAAAAGCGACCCCAAGGTAATTGGGGGAGCCGGATTTCAATTGCGGGAAGGATTAAAGAAAACGTATTTTGCCATTCCCTTCAAATATTCAAATAAAGGCTGTCACTAGGAATGGTTCTATTGTGCCAATCATGATCCTGATCTCCCTTCTTTTATCGGGCGCCGGCCTAAGGTGTCCCTTTCTTGGACATCTGTTCCCAATGCTGACGATATGGATCAGGTGCATGATCTCTTGGTGCTGATTGATAAATTAAAGGAAGACGGTCTCACGGGAGTTGGTCTGACCCTCCATTTTGTCGCTCGCCGGATACAAGCTCTAAAGGAGCGAGTCCATCTGGGATATGAATTTAAAGGAAGGGATGATCCGACCCGGGAACTGCCCGAAACAGCGTCGAAGGAGCAGGTATATGCTCGGGTAGGCGACTTTTTCATCCCAAGCGTAGAGATGTCCACCGCCAGATGCCCAAAGTCCTTTACTGTATCAAATCCTCCTCCTAAGGTAAGAAAGTTTAGCTGATAGACTTCCACATTCGTCTCTGAATGACTTTTAACTGTTTTAATACTCCTTTCCAGGATCGATTGGCTTTCTTTAGTGACACGCCTCTCCCAGAAATGCCTGTACATAAGAGCGCCCACTGGAAGCGACCTGCAAGCTCCCAAGCCGGAGACCCGACCGCCAAGAAGGGGAAGAAAACAATTATCAACGACCCTCCGAAGCCCCAGCGCCCGACTGATAGTCCCAAAATCCAAGAACTGCCAGCACAAGTCCCGGTGCCTTCAGTTCCCCTTCAACATAAGCCCGTGGTATAGCCGAGTCCAACTCCGAGTGACTGTAGCATTCAGGAGGAGCCCAGGGTTCCAGATCATAGCGCCATGACTGGTCCCTCCGAAAGTGGTTCTGCCACTCGAACGAAACCCACGATGAGGATAAAGAAGTCCGACAGGTTGGATGTCCCATTGACTCTTATTCGACGCGTTTTGCCGGCTTATTCACCGTCGTTCTTCTTATAGGAATCCTTCTTATGATATTCCCGTCGAGACACCATCTGGGGGCCTTGAAGGAATTGAGTCTCAGGACGTACCTGACCTGGTTGAGGAGGCCCACAATCTGCCTCGCCTGGAGACACAGGGACGCCCTCCGAACCACAGCCTCCTTCATCGACACCCCGTGCTTCGGCATCGGGTCCCGCTGCTCGAGAGCCCGTCTCCCGTCCATCCCCTGAGGTAGAAGAGATCCTCCGAGATCCGCCGACTCTTGCTCGCCCCCAACTCATAATGCAAACCGCGTGGGTTGATGAGGAAGATGGCTTGAAGTCCCTCGATGACCCGGTGGAGGAGAAAGAAAGGAATGAAATTTATAGTCATGCCGCCGATTGTGCTCGCCTGGCCCGAGTAATATTTTCACTACTCTTGTCACCTTCTTGCTTGTGCCTGTTACCATGTTGTCACCTTTCCCTGTGATGGTTACAGAAATTGGGAGAACGCTCTGCGAAAAAGTCCAAATACCTCCAAAAGATGCTCCCGGAGGTCAGGACGCGGCAGGAATATATGACTGACATGGAGCAGATCAAAGCTAGACATGCAGCCGAGCTGCAAGATCTTCGGTCAGAAGTCTAGGCCTTGCGGGAAGAGAAGAAAATCTTGTGGCAGGAGAAGCTAGATGTTGTTGGCTCCCTTTGAGGTAGATATTTCCCGGACCATCCCGTGCTCTCGTTTAATCGTCTGGTTTTTTTATTTCCTTATCTCCGTGTCAGTTCGGGATTCTACTATTTCAAAGCTCCAAGAGCAACTTAAGGCCTCGGAGGCCTCCAACTTGAAATCGAAGAAGGAGTTAGAAGGTACGCTCAGCAGCTTGGCCCTCCATTGCCTTCGTTGTCTTCTTGGTATTTCTTAATAATCTGTTTTGCTTGCAGACTACAAGTTCATGACGCGGGCGCAATACGCCGCTAATAACGAGAAAGTCGAGGCCCTTGGAACGTCTTGTGCTAAGCTTTGCGAGGCCTCTAAGCCATTGTAGAGGTTGCTTCATCCCGGAGGCGAGAGGTCGCTCAGTAGGGACCAAGTTATCTCCCAACTGGAGAAAGCCCCCAAGGAGCTTAAGAGACTCTTGAAGGAAACGGCGACCAACGGTGCTAACCAGGCTCTGGCGATCACCAAGTCGCTTTATCCCTGAGTGGATCTTGAGGCCATTAAAGATGGCTATGCCTGTAATGTGGATGAAGACCGGGCAGCAGAACTGTGGGAGGAAGTTAAGGTTGCTTCTTCGGCTGTCGCAGAAACCTTGGACCTGTGAACAAATATTTGAAAGTCTTTCTTTGGCCTTGCATTTTATCTTTAAATATGCTGCTATGCTCGGTGAGGCCATCCGAGTAGTTTTGACATCTTAAATATCATGTCCGACTAGTTCAGCCCCCAGACTCTAGGGCATGGTTCATGACGCATGTCTCAGAGTCTTAAAATTTGTAGGAGCGAAGCACTCAGACGCATAATTTTCGAGAAGATTATACGAGAACAACTTTAAGAGTGAACATTCATTCATAAAGAAGCAATTGAATTACAGAGTTCAAGTGAAAAAACGACGTAGCTGTTCTATGTTCCAGGTATTGTTGACAATTGTGCCGTCTTCACGCTTGAGCTTATAAGCCCCAGGACGTATCACCTCATCGATGATGTAAGGGCCCTCCCAGCTTGGGGAGAGCTTATGCTCGCATTTCTGATTCTTTCTAAGGACCAGATCTCCTTTGGAGAATGCACGGCTCCTTACATTGCGATCGTGATAGCGACGCAAGCCCTGAAGTGTCGACTTTTGTGGTCGGCAATGAATTTATGGGGCAGGCGCTAGATTTCAAACTCGAACGTCACACAAGACAAAGGTTTAGACAGGTTCAGGCCCTCGACGGTGGAGGTAATACCCTAGTCCTGTGTGCTGGGATTATCTGGATCTCTTGGATCTACGATTGCTCATGTCTCTGTTGTTGCCCGCCCTCTCCCTTATATAATGGGGATGGGGCGGTTTACAGAGTCCCGATCGGTTAAAGGATTTCGATCGGTTATTGAATCCTAATCGATTACAGGATAGAGTTTACATCTTTATCTCATCCTGCTAACAACTCGGATTACAATCATATCTCTTATATCTAAATATTCGTTCAACTGTCTATAGGATGTATCCCCTTTCGCACGGCAGCAAGGGTTGGCATGGAGCTTCTCCTCTGGGCCTTCCACTCGGCCCTGTCTCCCCTTCTGGCACTTCTGGGCTTGTTATGAAGACACCCGGGTTCTTATATTCCACAGTAGCCCCCGAGTGATTCATGATCCGATTGCTATATCTTTATCTAGGTCTCAACTCTGGATCACGTTTTCAGCTTCCAGCATAAACCTCCGACTGGTTTCTTCTTTGATTTGAATGCTTCTCCTTGTGGCAGGGGATTATGAAGGACTCGAATATAACCCCCGTTTTTTGTTCCAACTGATTATAATCTTCCGTCTGATAGGTTTATTGTGAGTAGCTTCGGGATCTGACCCATATCTCATATGAGGATTAGATACTTCTTCCTGCACGAAGCGAAACCTTAATATGCTTCCTCTTCAAGGATCAATACCGGACAGTCTTCGAGGTTGCTTTGACTTCCTGTGCCAATTCATTTTCCGAAAACCTCTTTGGCTTCTGAAACTATCTTCACTCCAAGTCTCCTCGGCTTCTGATGTCATTACATCTTCGCATTTAGTTCAACCTTGCCGTATCGGCTATAAAAGGCGAACGAGCGCTTTTTAGAATTTATTCTCTCATGCCTAGTCCTCCATTTCTTGCACCAAGCTCTACCTTCTTCCCGCGGGATCTCATGGACAACCAGGATCCAGAACATGCTGAAGAGTGGGTGCTCTTCGACCTCGCCATGGCTGAATGGGTGGAAGACAAAGCCGTCGCCCTCAACCGCGTCACCATCGACGCCTTCCTCGAGATTTTCCCCGCCCTTCATAGGGCTAAGGAGGCTCTCGTGGAGGCGCTTGGTCGCGTGCGCCGCGGAGAAGTATAAGACCCCTGTAAATGTAAGAAAATATTTTCCCAGGCATAATGCCTGGGGAATTTATATATAATAAAGAAATACCTTTCCAAGTGATATCCATGATTGTCATTAAACATAGCTTAGACCCAGCTTGGGGTATATCGAAGCTTGCATGGCTCTTTGGTCGGGTGATATCCATATCCAATCGTCGTAGGATATATCTTAGGTCCAACTTGGGACATATTAGGATTTGCGCGGCTCTTGGCCGAGTGATACATATATCCGACTGTTGTAGGATATAGCTCTGGTCCGACTTGGTACATATCATATTCACGTGGCTCTTGACCGAGTGATACCCATATCCGACTGCTGTAGGATATATCTTAGGCTCGATTTGGAGCGTATCATATTTACGTGGCTCTTCGTCGAGTGATACCCATATCCGACTGCTGTAGGATGTAGCTTAGGCTCGACTTGGAGCGTATCAGGATTCTCGTGGGTCATGGCCAAGTGATACCTATATCTGACTGGTGTAGGATATAGCTCTAGTCTGTCTTGGGACATATCAAGGTTTATCCGAACGGTATCCGTACTCATTTATTACGATGCATAGCTTATCGACCCATCTTGGGGCATACCATTGGAACCGTGCCTTATCAGGCTCAACCCGTGATATATTGATTCCGCCATACGGTAACCAACTAGCGACCCAACGTGGGGCATATCACAAGAAGATATTTTTAATCCAAACTGGAGGATACCCACGTCCCGCTTTGTTCGATAAGCGGTTAAACATCCTATCGAGGGGAGCAACGTGTCCCAAATATGACTTGGTCAAACCGTGACTGCCACCGTATGTTAGGACGCCGAGCTAGCAAATCATTATGAAGCATAGAGCAGGGTTAGGTGTTCTGTAATCTTTTTCCCACAGAATCGACGAAAACCTGATTTCCCCCTTTTAAGACTAAGCCGTGCATTGACCGATGGTTCATTTTTCCATTCCGCACTCCTGCCCCTTCTGCTTCCTTGTCTCTCTGACTTCTTCGCCGCTAGGGTTAACTGCTGCTGCGCTCGCATTTTTGCGCCGTCGTTGATCTTTCCTCCTCATTCTTCCAAAGACACCTTCTCGCTGCCTTTGCCTCAAGATTGGACCACCTCGATAACGACGGAAGAGCGGTTACAATCCAAGGCGGATGACGGGGTTCTTCCAGCCTTGACTTTGATTTCCGCTCGACCGGCCGCAGGTGAATCCATCCCTATCCCTCGCTCGAAAGAGATTGTGGTCTTCGAATCTTTCTTCCAACGTGGGCTGGGCCTTCCTGCCTGCGCTTTTCTTCGCGGTCTTCACTTTTTCTATGGTATAGAGTTAGTGAACTTGAATCCCAACTCCATCCTGCAAATCTCCCTCTTCGTTCACCTCTGCGAGGCATTCTTGGGCATCCGCCCTCATTTCAATCTCTTTCGCCACTTTTACCTTTTAAAACCTTATCCGGCAAAGAGCGACCCCAAGGTAATTGGGGGAGCCGGATTCCAATTACGGGAAGGATTAAAGAAAAATTACTTTGCCATTCCCTTCAAATCTTCAAATAAAGGCTGGCACCAGGAATGGTTCTACTGTGCCAATCCTGATCCTGCTCTCCCCTCTTTTGTCGGGCGTCGACCTAAGGTGTCCCTTTCTTGGGTATCTGCTCCCAATGCTAGCGACTTCCACATTCGTCTCTGAATGACTTTTGACAATTATAATACCCCTTTCCAGGATCGATTGGCTTTCTTCAGTGACGCGCCTCTCCCAAAAATGCCTGTTCATAAGAGCGCTCACTGGAAGCGACCTGCGACCTCCCAAGCCGGAGACCCGGTCGCTAAGAAGGGGAAGAAGACAATTGTCAAGGACTTCCCAAAGCCTCAGCGCCCGACTGGTGATCCCAAAATCCATGAACCGCCAGCGCAAGCCCCGGTGACTTCAGTTCCTCTTCCGCATAAGCCCGCGGTCCAGCCGAGTCTAACTCCGAGTGACTCGGGCACTCAGGAAGAGCATAGGGTTCCAGATCGTAGCACCCCGACTAGTCCTTCCGGAAGTGGTTCTGCCGCTCGCAAGAAACCTCCGATGAGAATAAAGAAGTTCGACAGGTTGGATGGCCTATCGACTCTTATTCGACGCATTTTACCGACTTATTCACCGATCATTCTTCTTATAGGAATCCTTCTTATGATATTCCTGCCGAGATACTGTTCAGGGCCCCTGAAGGAACTAAGTCCCAGGACATACGTGACCTGGCTGGGGAGGTCCCGCAATCTGCCTCTCCCGGAGACACAGGGGGCCCTCCGAGCCTCAGCCGCCTTCATCGACACCCCGTGCTTCGGCATCGGGTCCTCCTACTCAAGAGCCCGTCTCCCGTCCATCCCCCGAGGTTGAAGAGATCCCCTGAGATCCGCCGACTCTTGCTCGCCCTCAACTCATAATGCAAACCGCATGGGTTGTTGAGGAAGACGGCTTGAATTCCCTTGACGATTCGGAGGAGGAGAAAGAAATGAATGAATTTTATAGTCATGCCACCGCTTGTGCTCGCCTGGCCCGAGTAATACTTTCACTACTCTTATCACCTTCTTGCTTGTGCTGGTTAGCATGTTGTCACCTTTCCCTACGATGGTTACAGAAATTGGGAGAATGCTCTGTAAAGAAATCCAAGTAACTCCAAAAGATGCTCTCGGAGGTCAGGACGCGCCAGGAATATCTGGTCAAATTAGAGCAGATCAAAGCTAAACATGCAGCCGAGCTGCAAAATCTTCGGTCAGAGGTCCAAGCCCTGCGGGAGGAGAAGGAAACCCTGTGGCAGGAGAAGCTAGATGTTGTTGGCTCCCTTTGAGGTAGATATTTCCTGGACCATCCCTTGTTCTCGTTTAATCGTCTGGTCTTTTGATTTCCTCATCTTCGTGTAAGTTCGGGATTCTGCTATTGCAAAGCTCCAAGAGCAACATAAGGCTTCGGAGGCCTCCAACTTGAAAACGGAGGAGTTAGAAGGTACGCTCAGCAGCTTGGCCCTCCCTTGTCTTCATCGTCTTCTTGGTACTTCTTAATAATCTATTTTGCTTGCAGACTACAAGTTCAAGACGTGGGCGCAATACGCCGCTTATAACGAGAAGATCGAGGCCCTTGAAACGTCTTGTGCTAAGCTTCGTGAGGCCTATGACCCTTTGCTGAGGTTGCTTCATCCCGGAGGCGAGAGGCCGCTCAGTAGGGACCAAGTTATCTCCCAACTGGAGGAAGCCCCCAAGGAGCTTAAGATGCTCTTAAAGGAAACGGCGACCAATGGTGCTAGCCAGGCTCTGGCGATCACCAAGTCGCTTTATCCCCGAGTGGATCTCGAGGCCATTAAAGATGGCTATGCCTGTAATGTGGATGAAGACTGGGCAGCCAAACTCTAGGAGGAAGTTAAGGATGCTTCTTCGGCTGTCGCAGAAACCTTGGACCTGTGAACCAATATTTGAAAGTGTTCCTTTGGCCCTGCATTTTCTCTTTAAATATGCTGCTTTGCCCGAGTAGTTTTGACATTTTAAATATCATGTCCGACTAGTCCAGCCCCCAGGCTCTGGGGCATGGTTCATGACGCATGTCTCAGAGTCTTAAAAATTCATAGGAGCAAAGCACTCAAACACATAATTTTCGAGAATATTATACGAGAACAACTTTAAGAGTAAACATTCATTCATAATGAAGAAATCAAATTACAGAGTTCAAGGGAAAAAACGATGTAGTTGTTCTATGGTCCAGGTGTTGTTGACAATCGTACCGTCTTCACGCTTGATCTTATAAGCCCCAGGACGTATCACCTCATCGATGATGTAAAGGCCTCCCAGCTTGGGGAGAGCTTATGCTCGCATTTCTAATTCTTTCTAAGGACCAGATCTCCTTTGGAGAATGCGCGGCTCCTTACATTGCGACCGTGATAGCGACGTAAGCCCTGAAGGTACTTTGCCGACTGACTTGTTGCAACGTCCTTGGCTTCTTCCAGTCGGTCGAGGTCTTCTAGCCGGCTTTCTTCCGAAGCGACCTCCTCATAGCTCCGAACCCGCGGGGATCTGAATTCTAACTCGGTGGGGAGGACCGCCTCTGATCCATACACCAGGAAGAAAGGTGACTGTCTGGTTGCTCTGCTGGGGGTGGTTCACAGCCCCAAGAGTACTGAAGGAAATTCTTTGACCCACCGAGTGGCGTATGGTTTGAGACGATAAAAAATCCTTGCTTTTAGGCCTTGTAGTACCATGCCGTTGGCTCGTTCGACCTGCCCATTACTTCGGAGGTGTGATACTGATGCGAAGCAAATTTTTATGCTGAGTTCACCGCACCAGTCTTGAAATATGCTACCTCTGAATTGGGTGCCGTTATCTGTGATGATTCGGTTTGGTACGCCGAATCTAACCACGATTTCATGGAAGAATTATTTGGCCTTTGCGGCTGTGATTGTGGCAACTGGCTTGGCCTCAATCCATTTGGTAAATTTATCGACGGCCAAGAAGAGGTGAGTATAACCACCTTGAGCCTTCTTCAAAGGTCCCACCATGTCAAGCTCCCAGACTGCAAATGGCCAGGAGATTGGGATGGTATGTAGTTCCTGTGCCGGTTTGTTCACCTGTCGCGCAAAGAAATGACATCCTTCGCATGTCCGGACGATGTCCTCTGCATCAGTGACAGCAGTCAGCTAGAAAAACCCCTAACGATAAGCCTTGCCGACTAGGGTTGTTGACGCCGCGTGATTCCCACAAATTCCCGAGTGGATTTCTTTGACAAGATTTCTTCCTTCTTGTTCTGATATGCATCGTCGTAGTACACCAGAGGAGCTCTTGCGATAGATTTCTTCCCTGATTACCATGTAGCTCTTGCTTCGGCGCATTATTCGCTCGGCCTGCATGCGGTCGTTGGGTAGCTTATCCTTCATCAGATAATCGAAATACGGAGCTGTCCAATCGGGGATAATGATCAGGACTTCTACCTCTACGTTCTTCTCCACTGGGATGTCCGCCTTTGGCCGAGTGCTTATTGTGGGCTTATGAATTTCTTCGACGAATACCCCCACAGGCACTGTGGTCCAGCCGGATCCCATTTTTGCTTGCTCGTCGGCCGCTTCATTGTCCCGACGGAGCACATGAACAAGTTCCAAGCCGTCAAAGTTGCCTTCTAGCTTGCGTACCTCCTGGCAGTAGGCAGCCATGTTTTCTTTGATGCAGGACCATTCTTTTTGCACCTAATTGACCATTAGTATTGAATCTCCGCGAACTGTCAAACGTCGGATACCGAGCGATATGGTGATACAGAGCCCATGGATGAGTGCCTCGTACTCGGCGGCGTTGATCAACGTGGGAAAAAGTATTTGAAGAACGTACCTCAACCATTCTCCGCTTGGTGATATGAGCACTATACCAGCCCCTGCGCCGCTGAGCATGAGGGAACCATCGAAGTACATCGTCCAGTACTCGAGTTCCTTGACGGCCGCTGGGTTTTGAAGTTCTATCCACTCAGCAGTAAAGTCGGCGAGCGCTTGAGACTTGATGGATGTGCGAGGTTTGAATAGGATATCAAAAGCTCCAAGCTCGACTGCCCACTTTGCAATTCTCCCAGTGGTCTCCTGGTTGTGAAGTATATCTCCTAGTGGGAAGGAAGTGACCATCGAAATAGTATGCTCTTGGAAGTAGTGCTTGAGTTTGCGAGATGTAAGAAGTATGGCGTATAATAATTTTTGTGCTTGAGGATACCACACCTTAGATTCACTCAGGACCTCGCTGATAAAATAGACCGGGTGTTGGATCTTCTGCCCGTGACCCGGCTCCTCCTTTTCTACGATGATTGCAGCGTTGACTACGCGAGTCATTACCGCGATGTAAAGTAACAGAGGTTCCCCTGGCATCGGTGAAACCAAGACCGGGGTTGTCGTTAAGAAGGTCTTCAAATCTTCAAACGCTTGCTGTGCCTCGGGCGTCTATTGGAACTTGTCCTACTTCTTGAGGAGTTTAAAGAATGGCATACCTCGCATACCCAGTCGGGAAATAAACCTACTGAGTGCGGCCATGTACCCTGTAAGCTTCTGGACGTCCTTTTGGCAAGTCGGCGGTTCCATATTTGATATGGCCTTGATCTTTTCTAGGTTGGCCTCAATGCCTCGTGGGGATACGATAAACTCGAGCAGTTTTCCCGAAGATACTCCGAAAACACACTTCTCGGGATTAAGCTTCATGCTGAAAGTCCTTAGACTTTCGAACGTCTCGATTAGGTCGGCGATAAGGTCCCTCCTCTCCCGAGTCTTTACCACGACATCGTCTACATATGCCTCCACATTGCGTCCAAGTTGGGCGTGAAAACACCGCTGTATTGCTCGTTGATAAGTTGCACCAGCATTTTTCAACCCGAACGACATCGTGGTATAGCAAAAGGCCCCAAAGGGCGTGATGAATGATGTCTTGATATGATCTTCCGCCTTTAGGCGAATCTGGTGGTACCCTGAGTAGGCATCGAGGAAACTCAGAATCTCGCACCCGGCGATTGAATCAACTACCTGATCAATTCGAGGTAGCCCGAATGGATCCTGCGGACATGCCTTGTTGAGATCAGTATAGTCAACGCATATGCGCCAAGTTTTATTCTTCTTTTGAACTAGTACATGGTTCGCCAACCAGTCGGGGTGATACACTTCTTTGATAAAACCTACAGCTAATAGCTTCGTGATCTCCTGCTTGATGGCGTTCCAACGATCTGGAGAGAACCGCCAGAGTCTTTGCTTGATTGGATTTGCCTTTTCATCGACGTGTAAAGAAAGCTCGATCACCTCCTTAGGAACACCCGGCATGTCGGATGGTTTCCAGGCAAAGATGTCCTTATTAGCCTGGAGGAAGCTGACGAGCATGCCTTCTTATTTATCCTCAAGCCCTATCCCGATCAGAGTCAATTTGGATGGGTCGGATGAGTCGAGAATAATTCTCTTGGTTCCTTCGCCAAGCTTTATCCCTGACGTGGCCTGCTTCTTGGATGGGATGTCGCCTTCTTCCTGCAATGTGGCAGCCTCTGCCTGGATATTCTTCCCCTTGGCGGTTGCCTCCTGCAGCTCGGCAAGTTCATAGTTCTCTCGGTCGCATTCCAAAGATCGCTTGATGTCACTGCAAACCGTGATGACGCTTTTGGGTCCCGGCATCTTTATCACCAAATAGGTGTAGTGCGGGATGGCCATGAACTGAGACA
Source organism: Otatea glauca (assembly GCA_036346275.1). Classification (NCBI taxonomy): domain Eukaryota; kingdom Viridiplantae; phylum Streptophyta; class Magnoliopsida; order Poales; family Poaceae; genus Otatea; species Otatea glauca. The sequence continues at coordinate 35,081,748 of CM070727.1, read as the reverse complement.
GACCGGGCCTTCCCAAGATAGTGTGATACACTGTCTCGAAATCCGCTACCTCAAAATTTATGTACTCGGTTCGATAGTTGTTTTTGGTACCGAAGGTGACGGGAAAAGCAATCTACACGAGTGGAAACGAAGATGCCCCAGGGATCACCCTGTGGAACGGCTGTGAGCTCGGCCTTAGCTCGGAGCGGGGGACGTTCATGTCGTCGAAGGTTTTGGTGAACAAGACGTTGAGTCCACTCCCTCCATCAATCAAGACTTTCTTGAGCTTTACATTGCGAATAATAGAGTCGAGCACTAGAGGATACTTACCCGGATGTAGAACTTGATTGGGGTGATCCGAGCGGTCGAAGGTGATCGAAACTTCAGACCACTTTAGATACTGGGGGGTTGCCGGTTCCACTGCATTGATCTCCTGAGCGATAAGCTTTTGCTTCCGCTTGGACTCGTATCCGGTGGAGCCCCTGTATATGTAGTTCAGCTCGTGCTCGGGTTCTTGGTAATCGTCCTCGCCGGGAGGGTCTTTCTTCTTAGCAGCGTCATCCTTCGTTGGAGCTGGTTGCTTGTTGCTTTCATGCGCAAAACGCTTCAGGTTAAAGCAGTCTTTGGCGGCGTGCTTTCCCTTAGGGTGGGCAGCGTGCTTTCCCTTAGGGTGGAAAGGATAGATTGCATCCATGACAGTATTGTAATCGGGTGCCTCCCTTCGTGTGGCTCAGGGCCGGTTGCGTTCTGCTACCGCAACTAGCTCCTCGCCTTTCCGTTTTTTGTCTTTGTACTTGGAGGACTCGGCCTTGTCTCCTTTGTTCTTCTGTTGCGAGCGATCTTCTTGGTGCTCAGCCAGGGCGTCTGAGGCCGTTGCATAGCGATCGGCCAATGCAAACATCTCCTTTACGGAGGCTAGTGGTTTCCTGAACATTTTCTAGATCAAATGAAGATCGCTGACCCCTTTCTAAATGGCTGCTACCACCACTGCATCAGATACATCCCTGATGGTGTTTTTCTTCTGCATGAAACACCGAATGAAATCTCTCAGCGTTTCGTCTTTCTTCTAGTGAAGCTGATATAGGTCCCATGGGGTGCCAGGCCTCTCATAGGTTCCCTGAAAGTTCGCGATATATTGATCGCAAAGATCGCTCCAGGAGTCCACCGAGTTCGCTGGAAGTCCTGTGAGCCATGATTGAGTTGAAGGGGTGAGATTGACTGGTAGATAATTTGCCATCACGTTTTGATTGCCTCCAGCCGCTTTAAACGCCAGGGAATAGACCTGTAGCCAAGCTTTCGGATCTCGATCCCCGTCAAACATAACGATGCCCTTGGGGTTGAAACCTTCGGGCCATACTACTCGGCATAACCGAGAAGTGAACGCTCGGATTTCGTCGATGGATCTGTCGTCATGATGAGGGGGAGTCCGGCGTGTCGATCCTCTGGCTCGGCGATTGTCATCAACGTGTCGGGGTGGAGTTCGGCGTGGCGAGCCCATGACTCGGCGATCGTCGTTGTCGTTCTGACCCCAGCGATGATGGTGTCTATGGTCGTTGCAGTCATCGTACTGTTGATCACTTCGTCGATCATGGCCGGTACCGAAACATTTGTGGTCATTGTAGCGCCAGCGTCGTTCTTCCTCGTCCCGCTCTTGCCGTATGGCGGTGATTTCTTGGAGGAGGTCGCAGTTGAGATTTCGGCGGGCGTCTCCGACTGGTTGTGTGGGGCGCCGACTGCTGGTACTCTGACTGCTAGCGACGCGAGTAGCCGCTTGGGAGCGTGAGTGCGCTTCTCCTACTGGCTTTTCCTAATGCTGCTGAATGCTGAATTGTTGCCGTCGTCACCATGGCCTTGATCTGGGCCACGATCGGGGCCGCCGGGCTATCAGATGCAATCATTGGGTCCAGCGTGTCGAGAAGCGTCTTGGAGGCGACGATGTTCTGCAGCGGTGTATGGAAGACAATTGGTCTCCCAATTTTGATTGTAGGATGTCCTCGTGGACATTGCAGCCGCGAGATCGAAGCGATCACGCCTGTGCCTCCTTAGCCTTAGGAAGAAGACGATCTTCCTCCGCGGCTTCTTGAATCTCTTGTTGGCGTTGGAGATCGGTCTTTTGCTCTTCTATTGTGAAGATGCCACAAAGATTGTAGCAATTCCTCGCGACGCCGACTGGTTTGCTGGCCGAGTCGAAGTGGCACACCTGAGATGGGTCGGCCTGATCTTTACCAGATTGGATCTGGTTTAGGTCTAGGCAAACAAGTTCTCCTAGTGCATTTGCTACGAAGTCCACGTTTCCAAAGTGGAAAGCCTGGCCGGAGATGAAGGTGGTGAAGATTCCGCTGATTGCTGCCATCGAGTTTGTAGGAAAAGATTATAGCGCTTCCCTTACCTGGCGCGCCAACTATCGACTTTTGTGGTCGGTAATGAATTTATGGGGCAGGCGCTAGATCTAAAACTCGAAGGTCACACAAGACAAAGGTTTAGACAGATTCAGGCCCTCGACGGAGGAGGTAATACCCTAGTCCTGTGTGCTGGGATTATTTTGATCTCTTGGATCTAAGATTGCTCATTTTACCTGTTGTTGCCCGCCCTCTCCCTTATATAATGGGGGTGGGGCGGTTTATAGAGTCCCGATCGGTTAAGGGATTCCGATCGATTATTGGATTCTAATCGGTTATAGGATAGAGTTTACATCTTTATCTTATCCTGCTAACAACGCCGATTACAATCATATCTCTTATATCTAAATATTTGTTCAACTGTCTCTAGGATATATCCCCTTGCGCATGGCAGTAAGGCTTGGCACAGAGCTTATCCTCTGGGCCTTCCACTCGGCCCTGTCTCTCTCTCAGGCACTTCTGGGCTGGTTATGAAGACACCTGGGTTCTTATATTCCACACTCTGAGAGATCATTGCCATCATCTCGGCCCTCAGGTGCTGCTCATGTGCTATCATCTCCTCCTTCAGCTCCTCCCTTAGCTCCTCTCTCACCATGTCCTTGAGGCACTACGCACGTGCCTCCTATGATCTTGATCTGACATTGGCAGCGTCCTCGTAGAAGAAGGACCTCTTCGTATGCCCCGCACCTACGGAAAGCACCCAACCCTTATGATCGGGCTTCCCTATCACCGAAGACAGGATGTCCTTCGACCCTTGGCTCTAAAAGGTCCTCTGCTCTTTTTGCTGGCTTACCTCCTCCTGCAAGAAGCAAATACAAATTAGTTCTAAAATATATCAGGAAGGGTCAACTGCAATGTACTAAGTTAGATATCTTACGATGGTGGAGACGATCCGTGTAGTCGTGGGGTTTGGAACTACAAGCCGACCGTCAGAGGTTTTCTTGGTCCTCGCTAAGACCTAGTCGTGTGCCCACTCCTCACATATGTGGGAGTAAGGCATCGCCATCCCAGAGTTCGCGCACTCCTTTGCTAGTCGTGCCCACTCTACCTTCTTCCCTTCATAGCCGGTTGAACCGAGGTGGTGCGTGCGTGTGTTCTGCCTTTGGATAGCGATGTTCTTCTCTATCAGCTCCTCCGCCTCGGGCATACTCTTCATCCTTGTGAACTCCTCCCAAACATCAGGAGTCACAAACGGATACCTCTTGAAGGTAGTACGGCCTTTCAGCACGTACTCACCATGTATGATAACCCTGAAGTGCCTCAAAGACACACCCATTCTCTTCAAGGCATACCGCCTCGCATTGCTTTCATCTTCCTCTTATATAATCCATTTCCCTTTAACTTCTTCCTATAGCTGATTCTTCTGCTCGGTGCTGACTTCCTTTCTCCAATCCTTAACAGTAATCGGGACTCTCTCCCTCATCAATTGACTAAGAAAAGATCGGTAGTGCCCCTTGTACTACATAGGACCCGTGCAAACCCCTGTGGCATTAAAGAGGAAACAATTCGTAGCTATTATGTGGACTTGACAATGAATCATGTAAAGTAACATATTAATGAACAATTCATAGCATATAATTGTTCTAGCATATTGTAGTAAATTAACAGATTAATAGATTAATGGATGATCTTAAAGAAACGTCTATCTGTTGACCAACCAAGTATGTACCAACGATGAATCCTAATCTCTAATTAGGTTAGGTCCTAATCCCATTCAAGGATGTGGTTCAGGCAAGTTCCTAAGCTGTTGTACAACTCCAGAAAAAATTTCAGCAGCATCTCCCTGTTGTTCTCCAAATACACATCTCGACAACAGGTCAAGAGGGTGTGTATCCAGAGAATACTAGGGAGATGCTACCGAAACTTTCTCTGGAGTTGTATAACAGCTAATTAGGAACTTGCCCAAACCACATATCCTCGAAATATCCAAAAAAACGTGGACAATTTGAGAATGCGTTTTTATAAATATGTCATTTCAGCATATTAATAAACAAGCACCCTCGAACGGGAGATGTAGGTTACACAACCTAAACTCTAACATTCATCATATTTAAGCAATATTAATGGCATGTAAAGTAAAAACCATTTTAAGGACATTAACAGAACAAGATAAATGATAGTGAAACAATACTTTGTAGCATTAATAGGAAGTCACCAACAAGTTCAAGGCTAGGATTGCAAGGCTACTGTAATTATTATGTTAAACAATACGCAATGAAAAAAGCATATACCTTCGTACGTAACAAAACAAGGGCTACTAGCAAGGAAGTCACATGTTAAACAATTCTAGTTGGTCATTAACATCCAATTCAAATTACCTTCCAGGCTACACTAACCTTCTAGGCTATTCATCTAACTTACTGACCACATGTGCGTAACAATTCGAGTACTGCACGCATATGATGTAAACTCAAAAGCCTCACCACTGATTATACAATACTGACTCCACTGTCAAACCACACTGCTAGTCTATTTTCAGTTTGAGTCATCCAGCTAAAATTAGTTACATACATCTAATGTGGTCTTCTGCGCTTGTTCAATCTTAACTACACTAGATGGGTCTTAATGCATGCTTCTATCTCTGAACAGCAGAAACATGTTCTTGGTAATGCAAAGTTGAGTTCTGTGAGGTAGGTTGCGAGACTTTATCATGTGGCTCTAGCTTGTTTAAAAAGTGAGAACACAAATATCATGAATGAGTCACAGGTTTTTCTTGACGTGACAAAATTGGTAGCAAGATAAAGTTAAAAAGTTTGTTGGACAGAATCATCATGTTGGAAGAACAGACCAAAAGCCTTTCAATGAAAAGCGTTGATAACCAAAATTTTATAGCACAAAAATCACACGATTTCTGGAGGCTACCAAAAGGATTGGGAAGGATAATACAGATAAGATGGGATGCATGATTAATTGCTTCATGTCATGTTTTCTTATATTATTTTTTCAGGAAGAGTCAGACATAAATTTGCATCGTTTTGGAACAGAAACCATAGTCTTGTGTTCTCACTTCAGGGATGAAGTATATACCAAAGAAGCAATCTCCCAAAGAACCATCGTGGTGTACATTTCATTGCCACAATTCAAAACAGTGAATCACATAACATTTCTCTAATTAATTGTAATTTTCAAGCACTACTGTACAGAAGTAGCTAGGCATTTCATGAGTGCTAAATTGATAACATTAGCTTATGTTCTGGCACTAATATACAGCTTCATGGGCCAGACACCTTGCTACCATTTCGGGAGATTAAAATTAGCCACCTAGGATGGATTTGGGAAACAACACATGCTGTCCTCAACAACTCAAATACTCAATAGCTAGCACATGAAACTCAAAAGCTCAATAGCCAGCACATGAACTTCAAAGAAATCAAAATTTTACGGGGGAACTCCGAGGCGACAGGGCGAGCTCAAGGGAGACGAGGGAGTTCGGCGGCGACGGAGGAACAGGGGCAAGCTCAAGGGTGACCGGCTGCGGGGAGGGGGCTGACGGGGGCTGCGGGTACTACGGGCGACGAGGGTTGTGTCTAGGGTTAGGTCAGGGGAGCTTGAGTTCTTGGCGGTTGCGGGGAAGAGTGATGACCAAGTGATACCGAGTGGGCATTAAATATGTAAGAAGAGGAACGCAGTCGGTTCCCAACCGAAACTGACCGCACAAAACTAACAATCACAATCGGTTCCAAAAAGAACCGATTGTGATAATGCCATGATCACAATCGGTTCTGTATCAGAACCGATTGTGATTAGTCTGAGATGATGGGCATTACAGCAATAGTCAAAACTTTTTGAAATAAAGTCCACATTATTTGAAAAGTTCCAGAAATGAACTTTAGACTAGTTAGAAGATTTTCCAAAAAGAATTTCCTCAAAAGGAATTTTCTTTCAAAAGATATGGCAAAATGCGCTTTGTATGGTTAAAGAGAGATTGAATTTCTAACATAGGGATTTTTACCCCGAAAGCATTGTAAAATATTTGAAATACATATTTGAGAACTTTTACAAATATTTTCAAAAAATAGACCTTTTAAACAATATTTTTGACCTTTGACCAAACAGCCTGATATAAAAGGATATGCATGCATAGGGTTTTCAACATCATTTTAAAGAAATATCAAAAGAAGCAAATAAGATAATATTTGATTTGGATTGGTACGTATGAGTTTAAAATACCATTTGAATACAAGAAATGTTAAGAATGACCAACTCTATGTTTTTCATTTTGGAGCTATTTTCAAAATCATTTTACAATTAATTCTAACCAAAATATAATTTTACATGCAAAACAAGATATTAGTAACTAGATTTTGGGCTAAAAACTCATTTTCGCTTGAAATTAATTTTTTTATATACAATTGTCCACAGCGGTCACATAAAGAAAAAATATGACATGATGTGAATGTAATTAAAGAATTATAATTGAATGAATGAACAGCTCAAGTGGCATTGAAAAGCAAAGCTAGCATTCATCTCATATACGTCACAATGTTCCATGTCACATGGCAACCTTACAAAATTACCCAAATAAACGGCAGAACAAAACAGGTCTGTTTAACGGTAACGGTCATTAAACCAAATATACGGCCCGATAAAACGGACAAACATTGACGCAGTCTCTTTATTTACAATACGACCCTTCTTGATAATCTACACGCATGTAATTTGTTCCATGTGTGTTGTCGTCACCACTAAGACATACCCATCCACAAATGGAGGTATTTCATCAAATTGGTTGTACTCTTCTTCATCTACGATATTTTAAACTCCAACGATCCGCCTCTTGCCATGAAGAACAACGTGCAAATTCGGATTGGCCGGATCACGCACATAGAAGACTTGAGTTGCTTGCTTTGCAAGGACGAACGGTTCATCTTTGTAGGTGAGTCTACTAAGATCCATAACAGTAAAACCTCTCTTGTTGACCTTCACTCCATGTGGAAGTCCCACCCATTTACATCGGAACAATGGAACTTGGTATATTCCATAATCGAGCTCCCAAATTTCTTCGATCATCCCGTAGGAGTTCATTGTGGTTGAGGATCCTCTTTTCGAATGATGATCATCGGACAAAGTATCTATGCTGACACCATTGTTTTGAACAAAACTCTTTGCACCTTGACTTTAGTGTAAAAGGTGTAACCATTAATATCGTACCCCTATCATGTATGTACATTAAATATTGGTCCATCAGCTAACCATTTGACATTCTAACTAACGGAGACCTCTGCCTTTTCTTTGAACCATGTGAGAAATCGATCGTTGTGTTCTCGCATGATTGAAAGCTCATCCATATGTGGATTCTCTTCCCATAATATCAACTTGTGATGCTCGATGTATGGATGAACTTATATGCTATGCTGCAAGACTATCAAATGCGCTTTGCAATACATATCAAACTGTGGACTTGTTAGTTTAGACCCAACGATTCCTTTGCCAGCAAGTATGCCCTCATGACGAGATACAGGAACACCAATTGCTCATCTTTTACCTAGATAGTCTATAAAGAACTCAATAACCTCTTTATTCCCAAACCTTCAACAATACTACCATCAGGCTTCGACCGATTCTTCATGTATAACTTTAATATACCCATGTACCTCTCGAATGGATACATGTAACGTAGGAATGCAGATCCACATAATCTCTCTAACAAGGTGTACAACAAGGGGGACCATGACGTCGAAGAGTGATGAGGGAAATCCATCTTAAGCTGACATAGAGTCTGCACCATCTCACTCTGCAAGTTGTCTAGTACATCAGGATCAATAACCTTGCAAGAAATCGCATTAAAGAAATAAAATAGCTTTGTGTTTCCAACCTGACATCATCTGGCAAAATATTTCTGATTGCAACAGGGAGCATTTGGGTCATCAAGACATGACAGTCGTGGAACTTCATACCAAATAACTTCAAATCATTTATGGACACAAGCTTCTTAATATTTGTGGAGTAGCCTGATTGAATTTTAATACCTTAGAGACACTTGTAGAAGTCTTCTTTCTCCTTCTTGGATAAGGTGTAGCATGCAGCGGTGATGTACGGACCTTTTTCATCCTCATTTATCTCTACAAGCTTGGGCCTAATTCCCATGTAGACCATGTCACGGCGAGCATTCACACCATCCTTTATCTTCCCAAGTATGTTCAACAGGATACCAACTAAATTCTCACAAACATTCTTCTCAACGTGCATTGCATCATTACAATGCCAGACATCTAACCCCTTCAAGTATGGTAATTCCCACAATATCGACCTCTTCTTCAAAATGGTCCTGGGATGAATAGATTTATAGCGCTTTCCATCCTAAACATCGATATCCTCCACGCGTGAATATACTTGCCTTCCACTCATTGGTTGCGGGGCTGAACAAATTTTCCTCTTCCCATCAAATTTGTTATCCAACTTACGGTATCGATGATATCGAGGTTGAAACCTAGTGACCCATGTACACAGTTTTTTTTAGAATTCTGCAGCCACAAGCCTCTCAGTCTCCTCTTCACAAATAGGACATGCTTTGGCCCCTTTTGTACTATAGCCCGCCAAATTATCAAGAGCCGAAAAATCATTTATGGTGCAAAATATCATAGCCCGTAAGTTGAAGTGCTCTCTATTGTATGCATCCTACATGACAACCCCCTCGTTCCATAATTTTATCAAATCCTCAATCAGTGGTGCAAGATACACATCAATATCATTTCTTGGCTATTTGGGTCCCGAGATTAGCAACGACATCTGATATACTTTCGCTTCATGCACAACCAAGGAGGGAGATTGTAAATACACAACAGAACTGGCCAAGTGCTATAACGATTGCTCATATTACCAAACGGATTCATTCCATCGGTACTCAATCCAAATCTTATGATCCTCATCTCGGCACCAAACTCCTCTTGTTTCCAATCGATGTTTCTCCATTGAGCCGAATCAGCAGGGTGCCTCAGCTTGCCATATTCCTTTCGAGATTCATAATGCCAACGCAATAATTTTGCTTCTCTAGGATTTGCAAACAACCGCTCCAAACGAGAAATGATGGGCAAGTATCACAATACCTTAGTCGGTGCCCCTTAAATAACCTCTTAACCGTTGTCGCCTCGGTTCTTACTATTCTCCTTTTGTTTGTTCCGGGGTACACTACAAACTGGATAAACGTTCAATTCCTTATGCGCGTTACGGTACAAAATGCAATCATTCGGACATGCATGTATCCTTTCTATTTCTATTCCCATGGGATATAGTAGCCTTTTCGCTTCATAAATGCTTGTTGACAACTCGTTTCCCTCTAGAAGCACATCCGATAGAAGAACTAAAAGTGCATTAAAACTTGTATCTATCCAATGGTGCTTTGCCTTCAGTTCAAACAATGCAATGACCGAATCCAACTTGGTGTATTCTGCTTTGCAACCCAAGAACATTGGTTTGGCATTGTCTTCCATCAAGCTTTTAAAATTTCCAAACTCTCTTTTCGTGTAATTTCCCTCCACATCCTGCAACATTTGCTCTAAATTATTCTCCTCAAATATATCATTCTGCAACTTGTGATCGTGTTCCAGCATATCTTCGTTGCATAACGGACGGGTACTACTTGTCTCCCTGTGATGGATCCAACACGTGTAATTCGTCACGAATCCACGTCGAATGAGGTGGTCTTCAATTTGAGCTGAGTTGTTAAATCTCCTGAGATTGGTACAATCAAAGCAAGGATACTATATGAAGTTTACACTCCTCTTCAACTTGTCTTCTTCTGCAATTTTTTTCAGCTCCTTAAGACCCCTCTAAAATTCAGTACTCACACGACTTTTCTGATGCATCCATTCTTCGCGATCCAACTGCAATTAAACTACGCACAATAAATTAAGAAATATTGGAGCGACAGCTAGGTAGCTATTTCAAATATTGAGACAACATTTCATTACCTTTGAAAAATAGAGGACGGGTTTCAAGATATATAATTTTACTCCCGATACCTTCTTCCCTAGTTAAGAGCTTCCAATTCCCTAGTTAGGAGGCATACATTTAAAACATCACTAGTGATATCGAATTACCTAATGCAGTAGCTTGCAATTCTTTTGACTTCAATGAAACAAAATAAGGGTGGAATTAAGCATTACCAAAGTTGAGGAATTGAATGATCTTAAAGAAACGTCTATCTATTGATCAACTAATTAAGTACCAACGATGACTCCAAATTTATAATTAGGTTAGCTCCTAATCCCATTCGAGGATATGTGGTTTGGGCAAGTTCCTATGCTGTTGTACAACTCTAGAGAAAATTTCGGCAGCATCACCTCGCTATTCTCCAAATACACATATCTACAACAAGTCAAGAGGGTGTGTATCCGGATAATACTAGGGAGATGCTGCCGAAATTAAATTTCTCTGCAGTTGTACAATAGCTTAATTAGGAACTTGCCTGAACCACATATCCTCGAACATGGACAATTCGAGTTCTTTTTTATAAATATGCCATTTCAGTATATTTATAAACAAGCACCCTCGAACGAAATACGTAGGTTACGCAACCTAAACTCTAACATTCATCATATTATAGCAACAATAATTTTAGATTAACACGATAGTACTAAAAAGCAGATAAATGGATGTGTGTTTGTGAAATAAAGGGTGTGAAATCTGATATGATATACACAATTCCAGTGCAACCTAAACTCTCTGCGACATATCAAATTACCTAGTGCAAAATTGAAGAGATTTGAAGGAATGCTCACCTTTTGAAGAAAACCACAAATGTGGAAAAATTGAGGAGAAATCTCCTAAGCTAGACCTTTAACTTTACCCTCTTAACACCCAACCTCGAGGATTTCATAATTTCTCACCCAAGTATTGTTTCCAACCAGAATACGTGGTGTTTTTTGGGGCGACAATGGTTTTTCTTTGCCTCTGGAACAACAACAGAGGAGAGCTTAGACCGAGGATATAAATAACCTAACGAGGCACATCACAATCGATTATGAGATAAGAACCGATTGTGATGTAGGATGCGTATCATAATCGGTTCTCATATTAGAACAGATTGTGATGTACATGTGCACATCACAATCGGTTCCTATCTACGAACCGAACAATCGGTTCTATCCTGAGAACTGATTGTGATTATTATTAACACCCTCTTCGAAATCATCTATCATTTCTTAAAAAGTTAACAACAGACCTAAATGAAGCGACAGTATTGTACCATTCTGTAGCAGTGGGATAAACCCTAGGATAGAACCAATCGCAAGAGAAAGTTGAAATATGAAAACGAATGTAGAGCAGCTAGGTACGATCTACAAAATTAAACTTTCAACTAGGGACGATCAGATCATAGCGACATACAGTGGCCTTCGAAGAGAAGTCGTTGCTGATTACGTGTTGAGTTATTATTGTTGCCATGCGATTCAATAGCCAATCAACACACTAGAAGCAAGAACAATCACGAGTAAATAGAACAAGCAAAAGGAGAATGACAATGGACAAAAGTTAGAGAGAGAGAGAGAGCGAGAGCAGTCTGGTGTCCTTATTCCAATAAATTGATGTATACAAAATAGAGTCTATCCCTTTTATTTATATTCAACTAATCTATAGAATTTTGGTATAAGCTCACATCTTCGATTTCGAGAGGAAGGACACCGGCGGAGCCACCAGGGCCGGCCGCGCCTCCCCTTGCGGGGCCGGTTTCCTAACAGTTTCAACTCGTTACTTTCATGGTACAAGCTTGTTCTTCCGTTAAACGATTTGATACAGTGTATTCTGTTGTTTAAATTCCGTAATCTGTGACCAGTGCGAGTACAACAACTATTCTTGGCAAGGTTCATTGCCCTATGTCCGGTGCAAGGTCCGCTAGACCGCGGTACTTTGTACAATTAATAATGGAGAAAGAGCACGACAAAAGGACAGATAGACAAAGGAAGAAGCTATTGCAATTAAGAGTTGTGGTACCTGAATCATGCATATATGCAAATCACGTATCACATAAAAGCCGTCTACTAGTACATATATACTAGGCTAAAACGAGCAGCAGCTACTGCTGTTTCAGCAGCTGCTGTGAAGGCCAAGTTCCTCGCTGAGAAGGAGGAAGCTCAAATTCGACGGCTAGCTGCACTGATGGTTGAAAAGCTGGTACACACAACGAATTATGCATGCTTCGCTCACCAAATGATCCATTCTGTGTCTTGTGCCACTAATAATTATAATTCCTTTTTTTTCCTGCAGTTACAGAAGATGTCGTTATTTTCTGAAATTGAGCATGTTGTCCAACGAACAAGAGAATACACTGAAATTTATAATACACCTAAGCATTCTTTTCTACGTCTACCCCAAATAATACACCCCACTAGAGATGGTCTAACCTTCATGCACCGAGTGAAACGTCCTCAGAAACTTGCCTCCATCAAAATTAACCTCTCAGATCTTTCCTCAGCTTTACTCACCCACATCCGATTGCCATTGTTTAATGTGTCTAACTTATCCCTGTGGCCCACAACAGATCTCCCCCCACCTCCAGCATCATCTCAATGAAAAAGAAACAAATATCCTGAAATTAAGGAAAAGGAAACAAACGTTCTAGAAAAGAAAAAGACCATAAATTACGTGCTGAGAAAAGAAAACCGAAAGACAGGACACTACAAAAGTACACTGAAAAGACCAGAAAGAAACTTCTGATGGAGAGGAATGCCATAATTGCCGCTCGCATGGGTGCATTGCCGTCTAGGCGAAACCAGCCTGGTGTGTTGCTGGCAACAGATTACCGGTTGGATATGGCGCCCCTGCAGTAAGACCACCAAGCGCGATGCCCCGGCCCAGCAGCTGAGCTGATTAGGAAAACCGACACCTGGTGCTCCATCTGTACCTCCATTCTTTTAGAAGCATACCTCAAACCAATCAGGCATCAGCTATGTTGTAGCATTCTTTTAGAAGCGTAATATACGATGATCTGTATAACGGCTTCTATAAAAATTCGCCATTTTCGTATTGAATGTGATGTTCTTTCCGTGCACTGTGCTTATTAACTGAACCGTGTCGAAATGCTGGGCTTGCAATTTTGCACCCAGGCACAAGGTTCAAAATCTTGACGAAATTTCAGAAATTTCGGTCGGAGATGAGATTTCAAATCCCGACGGAATAAAGAAATTATATAAAAAAAATCAAATTACTACAATGATTTTGGAAAATTTAATTTTGGTTTTTTGAATCGAGATTAGCACATATTGGACCAGATTTAGTGTTTTTAGGACGGGATTTGGAATGGAGTACATGTGAAAATTTATACATATACAAGTTATGTATAAGAGCTTGTTAATTCACAAATTCGTTTGAGTCTAGGTTGTTAGGATGCTTGGCTTCCATGGGTGACACCCAGGTTTGAATCTTGGCAACAAAATCATTTTCAAGGAATTTTTGGCCATTTAATCAGGCTATGCAAGAAGCAATCCGGAATTCACCAGAGCAGAGGTAGAAAAGGGCCAAATTTTCAGTGATTTTGCCTGAAATTTTGGATATTTTTTGACCTGATTTCATGTTTTTTCGGTCGGATTTGGGACAATACCTCTTAAGAATGTCATCTGCCATGAAATTTGTTTCAAAAAACGAATTTTTGAGACATTTATGAAAAATAACAAAAGCACTTTTAGATTTTTATAAAAATATAAAACTTGATCATGCTCCAACAAATTTATGGTACCATATTTATCGGTCTAGGTCATACAAAAAAAATTCAAAAGAATTGAACTTCATTTGTTACCTTTGAAAAATAAAAAACTGAAGGAGTATAAATGAGATCACTACTACAGAACAGCACATCACTGCCGGTTCGAAAATCCCATCATTACCGGTCATTGGCGCCGGCAGTGATTGGTCGGCAGTGATACTCGGGAATTATCACTGCCAGCTCGGTCCTAACCGACAGAGATATGTTATCACTGCCGGCTCGGTCCTAACCGGCAGTGATATGCCGGCAAGGATTGCCTGTTCTGTAGTAGTGGATAGTAACCATGTCAAAATTTTATAAATTCTCTTGAGTGTGATTATGATCCAAACTTTTTATGGGATCTTAATAATTACCTCCAAACTCTTCACTAAAAGTTTTAAAAAATTTAAACCTATTTTGGTTGCTCAATCAAATCTATAGAAGCAATACATGTACTCAGCTTTCATAAGGACAGTAGCACTATAAGAATTTTTGAAAATTCCTCACGCTTGATCATCATATGAAAATTTTATGGGAATATTAATGATGCGTTAGGACCATCCAAAAAAAATTCAATTTTTTCTACCACATGGTTTGAACCATTTTCATTCGGTTGAAATTTGCTAAGATTTCGACAATTTCGGCCGAAATCTCAAAAATCCTAGTCCCAAAAATTTCAGGTTTGAATTTTGCTTTTTGAATTTTATTTGAATTTCCAAAATCTCAAACAAAATTTCGGATTTCGGTCGCCTTCAAGATATAATCTGAAAACGAAATTTGAAACCTTCCCATGCCAATCGCAGATGACGGACAAAGGACTTCGGTTGCACTCCCATGGCATGCTAATGAAGGACAAGCATCTCTTACCCGCACACATTCTTTTGCACTGTATATACTCTCGTGAATAAACTATTTTAGAGGAAGTACAATAACGAAGTCCACTATTTACCCTATTTCTCATACATGTTATATAGAGTAAGCAATAAAACCAGTTTATATAATACCGATCTATAAAGGTTGTTTCTAGAGAAACACTAAAACATTTAATTTGGGCATTTAACACTAATTTCATCTTTATGGTTATTGGCAAAACACTAATAGTCGCTCACGTTGGATCTAACACCGGCTTTTAGCCGACGATAGCACATATTTTCCCGTGCGATGCTGGCTAGTAAATAAAAGCCAATTATCTTCTCTCTTTTCTTTTCTCACTATTGCACATAGGATAAAACTGATGTATACATGCTAATAGTAAGCTGAGGTGATTTTATTGTACATACTCTTAAGTCTATTAGTTGATACTTTGTACAGTGTGACTACACATTGGTTTTAGAGGAATGTGGCAACCTAGGACATGCTCGGAGCATGGAATTCCATATAATTTCTGTAGGAGCTGTCCTTTCTGCTGTAAAATTTCTGCGAAATTCCAGTGTTCAAACCGGCATGATTCTAGCAGGATCGCACTGATTCCTAAAACTCCATGATACTCGAAACAAATGGACCTCTTTAATTCGAACAAGGACCAGTCTAGTTATATTAAAGACGGCAAATTTGGCAGTCCTCAGTCAATATAGCTGTTCGATCCAGTGAATCAACGGTCCGTTCAAAGATTGATGCTACATTAGACTGCTGCATTACAAATTTGTTATATTAGTTTTGCTACAGTACCCTTAGAAAAATCTAGACCGTCGCTTTTCCATCGAACCTTCGCTGGCACTGCAAAGTCACCAATATACCTGCACTGGATTCTTGTTCTTGTAATTCCTATGAAAATCTGTGCTAGTGCAATGAATCCGATTCTTTTTACTGCAAACCGCACGGTGCGACGGCCACGAACCGATCCGCCATGCATCGTGAACTCTGCCCCCGTTCCCAACGGTAAAGGAAAATTGCCACACATTTACTCCGGAGTCCGGACGCAGCCATCGAAAACAACAAAAGGAAACAATTTGAACTGCCAGCCAAGGATTCAAATTTCGTTTTCGGATAAAATATCGTCTGGGACCAGAATCCGAAATTTCGTCGAAATATAGGTATTTTGGACAAATCTCGTCCAAAATTCAAAAACCAAAATTCAAATCCGATTCGTTTGCTATCGAGAAAAAGTGAAATTCCGCGAAAAATCATGAAATTTCGGGTGTAATACCCGAAATTTCGGCAGTTTTGCACTGGCCAAAAAGTGGGTCAAACGATGACAAAAAATTTTGAAATTGTTTCGAGAGAGTCCTGACACATCAGTTACATTCCCAAAAAAATTTCAGATGATTATCAAATCTGAGGAATTTTTAAAAATTCGAACATTGCTATTGTTATGATAAAACGCTGGCCAACAAGTTTGAACCGAATGATAATTAGAACAAACGAGGTTAGAAAATTTTGAATTTTCTTGTAGATGGTCCTGAAACATCCATAATATTCTCATAAAATTTTTAGATGTTGATCAAACATTGTGAATTTTTAAAAATTCAGAAAGTTATACTGTACTGTTAAAAGCCTTGCCGACAACCTTAAACAAAATGAAAAATAGTTCAAATCACGTTAGAAAATTTAAAAATATTTGTGGACGGTTCTCATGTATCAGTAATATTTCAATAAATTTTTTAGATGATGATCAAGCTTCAAGACTATTCAAAAATTCTAACAGTACTACGCCGTGATAAAAGCATGATGATTAATACATATATTTGTTTTAGCAATAAAAAAGGTTTAGAATTTTCGAAAATTTTACATAAGGGTGTTAAGGAAATTCTTAAGATCTTATAAAAATTTTGAATCATGATCACACTCCAGTAAATTTATAAAATTCTTACATAGCATTGTAACATTTATGTTCTTTCTCTTTTTGATTTTCGAAATATAACAAATGAAGTTCAATGCTTACATAGATTTGATTAGCAAACAAAAAAAATATTAGGGCCACTTCTCTTCTGTTCCTCTTCCTTTCCCGTTTCTAAATACTAGGTGATAGCAACTATGATCTCGATCTTTCGATGAGAAGTGTAACTCTCGATTTGTAGAGTCGACGTTGGCGGCCCGACTATAACCGTCCAGAACGTTGCGCCTTTGCGACCGATACATCAACTCCAGATGGTTACCTTGTCGACGCGCGATCAACCTAACCATGAAGGTCTTTGTTCCTGCAAGCAACTGAAGAACTAACAAGAGTAAGATTAACAACCAACTAAATTGCGAATATGAATGAAGGCAAAAATAGGGTGGGGTTCTATTGAAGATCTTGACAATGTGGCAGTCCAGCACAACTCGAGGACTCAAAGTTTGCACTTGGCTAAACTAATCAAACAAAACCCGAGCTTTTTTATGGTGGCTGCTTGTATATAAGGGTAGAGGACGACCAGGAGGTGTTGGGTCGAACTCCAACCCTAGAACGCACCCCTAATGGGCTCTACTTGATACAAGGCCCATTGGACCGAAATAAGGTGGCGTAGCACCCTAAAAAGTAAACTCGTCGCCTTGTTACGCAATTTCCCAGAACTCTGGGCCGAATATGGCAGTAGGGCTATATGTATTCGAAAGCCTATCTCCTAAGATTTCCAACGAGTGGTCGCACGCCAAAAACGAATTCCGGATGTGGGCTGGGCTTCCGTTTTGAGTCCTGCTTCTCCTGAATGGCCAAACCGGCATCGTAGTCCAGTTGGGCTTTCTCGTGGGCCTTCCTTGAACCGACGTGTCTTGTTTGAGTTGTGAATCTGGTAGAGGTGGAAACACGCCTTTCTTGAATATGCCATCAAGCATGGGAGGCGGTCAAGGTGGAGGTCGAACTGACGAAGGAGATGGCACCATGTCCAAAAGCCGAGGTGGCCAAATGTGTGATCAACCTGACCCTGGTGGGGATCAATGAAGCCATGTAGATGCAGCCATCCTAGTAGATGTAGACGATGCAGAGGATGCCGTGAAGTGTCGCTAAACTGATATAGCATTGGTTATATCCAGGATGAGCATGGTCTCATCATTCTCCCTTGAATTGGAATTGTCCTCGACTCCATCACATCCTCCTGCAAAATGTTAGTAGCGACAAAGAGCAAAGCAACATGCATATCTTTTTGTGATCAAATCGATGGCTCGAGAATCACAATCTCCCAAACACTCCCTGTCGACTTTTGTCGTCGGCAATGAATTTATGGGGCAGGCGCTAGATCTCAAACTCGAAGGTCACACAAGACAAAGGTTTAGACAGGTTCAGGCCCTCGACGGAGGAGGTAATACCCTAGTCCTGTGTGCTAGGATTATCTGGATCTCTTGGATCTAAGATTGCTTATGTCTCTGTTGTTGCCCACCCTCTCCCTTATATAATGGGGGTGGGGCGGTTTATAGAGTCCCGATCGGTTAAAGGATTCCAATTGGTTATTGGATTCTAATCGGTTACAGGATAGAGTTTACATCTTTATCTACCCTGCTAACAACTCGGATTACAATCATATTTCTTATATCTAAATATATGCTCAACTGTCTCTAGGATGTATCCCCTTGCGCACGGCAGCATAGCTTGGCATGAAGCTTATCCTCTGGGCCTTCCACTCGGCCCTGTCTCCCCTTATGGCACTTCTGGGCCGGCTATGAAGACACCTGGGTTCTTATATTCCACAGCAGCCCCCGAGTGATTCATGATCCGATTGCTATATCTTTATCTGGGTCTCAACTCTGGATCAGCGTTTTCAGCTTCCAGCATAAACCTCCGACTGGTTTCTTCTTTAATTTGAATTCTTCTCCTTGCGGCAAGGGGATTATGAAGGACTCGAATATAACCCCCTATTTTTTGTCCCAACTGATTATAATCTTCCGTCTGATAGGTTTATTGTGGGTAGCTTCGTGGGTCTGACCCATATCTCATATGAAGATTAGATATTTCTTCCCGCTCGAGGCGAAACCTTAATATCCTTCCTTTTAAGGATCAATACCGGACAGTCTTCGAGGTTGTTTTGACTTCCTGCGCCAATTCATTTTCCGAAAACCTCTTTGGCTTCTGAAACTATCTTAACTCCAAGTCTCCTCGGCTTCTGATGTCATTACATCTTCGCATTTACTTCAACCTTACCGTATCAGCTATAAAAGGCGAACCAGTGCTTTTAGAACTTATTCCCTTCACGCTTAGTCCTCCATTTTCCTGCACCAAGCTCCACCTTCTTCCTGAAGGATTTCATGGACCGCCAGGATCCAGAACTTGCCGAGGAGTGGGCGCTATTCGACCTCGCCATGGGCGAGTGGGCTGAAGAAGATGCTGCTGCCCTTGACCGCGCTGCCGTCAATGCCTTCCTCGAAATTTTCCCCGTCCTTTATAGGGCTAGGGAAGCTCTCGTGGAGGCACTTGGACGTGTGCGCCGCGGAGAAGTCTAAGACCCCTGTAAATGTAAGAAAATATTTTCCGAGGCATAATGCATGGGGAATTTATATATAATAAAGAAATACCTTTCCAAGTGATATGCATGATTGTCGTTAGACATAGCTTAGACCCAGCTTGGGGTATATCGAAGCTTGCATGGCTCTTTGATCGGGTGCTATCCATATCCAATCGTCGCAGGATAAATCTTAGGTCTGACTTGGGACATATTAGGATTTGCGCGGCTCTTGGCCGAGTGATGCCTATATCCGACTGTTGTAGGATACAGCTCTGGTCCAACTCGGGACATATCATATTTATGTGGCTCTTGGCCGAGTAATAGCCTTATCCGACTGCTGTAGGATATAGCCTAGGCTCAACTTGGAGCGTATCATATTTACATGGCTCTTGGCCGAGTGACACCTATATCGACTGTTGTAGGATATAGCTTAGGCTCAACCTGGAGTGTATCATATTTATATGGCTCTTGGCCGAGTGATACCTATATCCGACTGGTGTAGGATATAGCTCTGGTCCAACTTGGGACATATCAAGGTTTATCCGAACGGTATCCGTACTCGTTTATTACGATGCACAGCTTTTCGACCCATCTTGGGGCATACCATTGGAACCGTGCCTTATCAGGCTCAACCCGTGATATATGATTCCGCCATGCGGTAACCAATCTGTGACCCAACGTGGGGTATATCGCAAGAAGATATTTTTAATCCAAACTGGAGGATACACACGTCCCGCTTAGTTCGATAAGCGGTTAAACATCCCATTGTGCGGAGCAACGTGTCCCAAGTATGACTTGGTCAAACCATGCCTGCCTCTGTATGTCAGGACACCGGGATAGCAAATCATTACGAAGCATAGAGCAGGGTGTGGTGTTCTGCAATCTTTTTCCCGCCAATTCGGCGAAAACCTAATTTTCCCCCTTTTAAGAATAAGCCGCGCATTGGCCGATGGTTCATTTCTTCACCGCGCACCCCTACCACTTCTGCTTCATTGTCTCTCCGACTTCTCCGCCGCTAGGGTTAACTGCTGCTGCGCTCGCATTCTTGCGCTGTCATTGATCCTTCCTCCGAAAATATCTTCTCATTCTTTCAAAGACACCTCCTCACTGCCTTTGCCTCAAGATTGGACCATCTCGATAACGACGGAAGAGCAGTTGATTTCCATGGCGGATGACGGGGTTCTTCCAGCCTTGACTTTGATTTCCGCTCGACCGGTCGCAGGTGAATCCATCTCTACCCCTCGCTCGGAAGAGATTGTGGTCTTCGAATCTTTCTTCCAATGCGGGCTGGGCCTTCCTGCCTGCGCTTTTCTTCACGGTCTTCTCTTTTTCTATGGTATAGAGTTAGTGAACTTGAATCCCAACTCCATCCTGCAAATCTCCCTCTTCGTTCACCTCTGCGAGGCCTTCTTGGGCATCCGCCATCATTTCAATCTTTTTCACCACTTTTACCTTTTAAAACCTTATCCCTCAAAGAGCGACCCCAAGGTAATTGGGGGAGCCAGATTCCAATTATGGGAAGGATTAAAGAAAAATTACTTTGCCATTCCCTTCAAATCTTCAAATAAAGGCTGGCACCAGGAATGGTTCTATTGTGCCAATCCTGATCCTGCTCTCCCCTCTTTTGTCAGGCGTTGGCCTAAGGTGTCCCTTTCTTGGGTATCTGTTCCCAATGCTGGCGACATGGACCAGGTGCATGATCTTTTGGCGCTGATTGAGAAATTAAAAGAAGACGGTCTCACGGGAGTTGGTCTAGCCCTCAATTTTGTCGCACGCCGGGTACAACCGGTAAAAGAACTAGTCCATCTGGGATATGAATTTGAAGGGAGGGACGATCTGACCAGGGAACTGCCTGAATCAGCGTCAAAGGAGCAAGTATATGCTCGGGTAGGCGACTTTTTCTTCCCGAGCGTAGAGATATCCACCGCCAGATGCCCGAAGTCCTTCACTGCATCAAATCCTCCTCCTGAAGTAAGAAAGTTTAGCTGATAGTCTCCCACATTCGTCTCTGAATGACTTTTGACAGCTATAATACTCCTTTCTAAGATCGATTGGCTTTCTTAAGTGACGCGCCTCTCCCAGAAATGCTTGTTAATAAGAGCACTCACTCGAAGCGACATGCGATCTTCCAAGCCGGAGACCCGATCGCTAAGAAGGGGAAGAAGACAATTGTCAAGGACTTCCCGAAGCCTCGGCGTCCGACTGGTGGTCCCAAAATCCAAGAACCACCAGCGCAAGCCCCGGTGCCTTCAGTTCCCCTTCCGCATAAGCCCGTGGTCCAGCCGAGTCCAACTTCGAGAGACTCAAGCACTCAGGAAGAGCCTAGGGTTCCAGATCGTAGCAACCCGACTGGTCCCTCCGGAAGTGGTTCTGCCGCTCGCAAGAAACGTCCAATGAGAATAAAGAAGTCCGACAGGTTGGATGTCCTATTGACTCTTATCAGACGTATTTTGCCGGCTTATTCACCGATCATTCTTCTTACAGGAATCCTTCGTATGATGTTCCTGTCGAGACACCATCTAAGGCCCCTGAAGGAACTGAGTCCCTGGACGTACATGTCTTGGTTGAGGAGGTCCCACAATCTGCCTCGTCTGGGGACACAGGGGCGCCCTCCGAGCCTCAACCGCTTTCATCGACACCCCGTGCTTCGGCATCGGGTCCTGCTGCTCAAGAGCCCGTCTCAAGTCCATCCCCCGAAGTTGAAGAGATCCCTCGAGATCCGCCGACTCTTGCTCGCCCTCAACTCATAATGCAAACCGCGTGGGTTGATGAGGAAGACGGCTTGAAGTCCCTTGACGACTCGGAGGAGGAGAAAGAAAGGAGCGACTTTTACAGTAATGCCGCCGCTTGTGCTCGCCTGGCCCGAGTAATACTTTCACTACTCTTATCACCTTCTTGCTTGTGCCGGTTAGCATGTTGTCACCTTTCCCTGCGATGGTTACAGAAATTGGGAGAACGTTCTGCAAAGAAATCCGAGTACCTCCAAAAGATGCTCTCAGAAGTCAGGACGCTCCAGGAATATCTAGCCGAATTGGAGCAGGTCAAAGCTAAACATGCAGCCGAGCTACAAAATCTTCGATCAGAGGTCCAAGCCCTGCGGGAGGAGAAGGAAACCCTGCGGCAGGAGAAGCTAGATGTTGTTGGCTCCCTTCGAGGTAGATATTTCCTGGACTATCCCGTGCTCTCGTATAATCATCTGGTCTTTTGACTTCCTTATCTCCGTGTCAGTTCGGGATTCTACTGTTGCGAAGCTCCAAGAGTAGCTTAAGGCTTCGGAGGCCTCCAACTTGAAAACGGAGGAGTTAGAAGGTACGCTCAGCAGCTTGGCCCTCCCTTGCCTTCGTTGTCTTCTTGGTATTTCTTGACAATTTGCTTTGCTTTTAGACTACAAGTTCAAGATGCGGGCGCAATACGCCGCTTATAACGAGAAAGTCGAAGCCCTTGAAACGTCTTGCGCTAAGCTTCACGAGGCCTCTGGGCCATTGCTAAGGTTGCTTCATCCCGAAGGAGAGAGGCTGCTCAGTAGGGATCAAGTTATCTCCCAACTGGAGGAAGCCCCCAAGGAGCTTAAGACACTCTTGAAGGAAACGGCGACCAATAGCGCTAGCCAGGCTCTGGCGATCACCAAGTCGCTTTATCCACGAGTGGATCTTGATGCCATTAAAGATGGCTATACTTGTAACGTGGATGAAGACCGGGCAGCCGAACTCTGGGAGGAGGTTAAGGATGCTTCTTCGGCTATCGCAGAAACCTTGAACCTGTGAACAAATATTTAAAAGTGTTTCCTTGATCTTGCAAGTTTTCTTTAAATATGCTATTATGCTCGATGAGGCCATCCGAGTAGTTTCGACTTCTTAAATATCATGTCCGACTAGTTTAGCCCCCAGGCTCTGAGGCATGGTTCATGACGCATGTCTCAGAGTCTTAAAATTCGTAGGAGCGAAGCACTCAGACGCATAATTTTCGAGAACATTATACGGGAACAACTTTAAGAGCAAACATTCATTCATAAAGAAGTAATTGAATTACAAAGTTCAAGTTAAAAAACGACGTAGCTGTTCTATGTTCCAGGTATTGCTGACAATTATGCCGTCTTCATGCTTGAGCTTATATGCCCCAGGACGTATCACCTCATCGATGATGTAAGGGCCTTCCCAGCTTGGGGAGAGCTTATGCTCGCATTTCTGATTCTTTCTAAGGACCAGATCTCCTTTGGAGAATGTGCAGCTCTTTATATTGCGACCGTGATAGCGACGTAAGCCCTGAATGTACTTTGCCGACTGAATTGTTGCAACGTCCCTGGCTTCTTCCAGTCGGTCGAGGTCTTCTAGCCAGCTTTCTTCCGAAGCGATCTCTTCATAGCTCCGAACCCGTGGGGATCCGAATTCTAACTCAGTGGGGAGGACCGCCTCTGAGCCATACACCAGGAAGAAAGGTGACTGCCCGGTTGCTCTTCTAGGGGTGGTTCGCTGCCCCCAAAGTACCGAAGGCAATTCTTTGACCCACCGAGCGTCGTATGGTTTGAGACGATAAAAAATCCTTGCCTTTAGGCCTTGTAGCACCATGCTGTTGGCTCGTTCGACCTGCCCATTACTTCGGGGGTGTGCTACTGATGCGAAGCAAATTTTTATGCTGAGTTCACCGCACCAGTCTTGAAATATGCCACCTCTGAATTGGGTGCCGTTATCCGTGATGATTCGGTTTGGTACGCCGAATCTAACCACGATTTCACGGAAGAATTCTTTGGCCTTTGCGGCTGTGATTGTGGCGACTGGCTTGGCCTAAATCCATTTGGTAAATTTAACGATGTCCACGAAGAGATGAGTATAACCACCTTGAGCCTTCTTCAAAGGTCCCACCATGTCAAGCCCCCAGACTGCAAATAGCCAGGTGATTGGGATGGTCTGTAGTACCTGTGCCGGTTTGTTCACCTGTCACGTAAAGAATTGACATCCTTCGCATGTCCGGACGATGTCCTCTGCATCAGTAACGGCAGTCAGCCAGAAAAATCCTTAACGATAAGCCTTGCCGACTAGTGTTGTTGACGCCGCGTGATTCCCACAAATTCCCGAGTGGATTTCTTTGAGAAGATCCCTCCCTTCTTGTTCTGATATGCATCGTCGTAGTACACCAGAGGAGCTCTTGCGATAGAGTTCTTCCCTGATTACCACATAGCTCTTGCTTCGGCGCATTATCCATTCGGCCTGCATGCGGTCTTTGGGTAGCTCGTCCTTCGTCAAATAGTCCAGATACGGAGCTGTCCAATCGGGGGTGATGATCAGGACTTCTGCCTCTACGCTCTTCTCCACTAGGATGTCCGACTTTGGCCGAGTGCTTATTGCGGGCTTATGAATTTCTTCGACGAATACTCCCATGGGAACTGTGGTCCGCCCGGATCCCATTTTTGCTAGCTCGTCGGCCGCTTCATTGTCCCGACGGAGCACATGAACAAGTTCCAAGCCGTCAAAGTTGCCTTCTAGCTTGCGTACCTCCTGGTAGTAGGTGGCCATGTTGTCTTCGATGCAGGACCATTCTTTTTGCACCTGATTGACCACAAGCATTGAATCTCCACGAACTGTCAAACATCGGATACCGAGCGATATGGCGATATGGAGCCCATGGATGAGTGCCTCGTACTCGGCGGCATTGTTCGACGCGGGAAAAAGTATCTGAAGAACGTACCTCAACCGTTCTCCGCTTGGTGATATGAGCACTATACTAGCCCCCGCACCGCTGAGCATGAGGGAACCATCGAAGTACATCGTCCAATACTCAAGTTCCTTGCCGATCGCCGGGTTTTGTAGTTCTGTCCACTCGGCAGTAAAGTCGGTGAGCGCTTGAGACTTTATGGCTGTGCGAGGCTTGAATAGGATATCAAAAGCTCCAAGCTCGACTGCCCACTTTGCAATTCTCCCAGTGGCCTCCTGGTTGTGAAGTATATCTCCTATTGGGAAGGAAGTGACCACCGAAATAGTATGCTCTTGGAAGTAGTGCTTGAGTTTACAAGATGTAAGAAGTACGGCGTATAATAATTTCTGCACTTATGGATACCGCACCTTAGATTCACTCAGGACCTCGCTGATGAAATAGTCCGGGTGTTGGATCTTTTCCACGTGACCCGGCTCCTCCCTTTCTATGACGATTGCAGCGCTGACTACATGAGTCGCTGCCGCGATGTAAAGTAACAGAGGTTCTCCTGGCATTAGTGAAACCAAGACCGGGGGTGTCATTAAGAAGGCCTTCAGATCTTCAAACGCTTGCTGTGCCTCAAGCGTCCATTGGAACTTCTCCTGCTTCTTGAGGAGTTTAAAGAATGGCATACCTCGCATACCCAGTCGGAAAATAAACCTGCTGAGTGCGGCCATGCACCCCATGAGCTTCTGGACGTACTTTTGGCAAGTCGGCGGTTCCATATTTGATATGGCCTTGATCTTTTCTGGGTTGGCCTCAAGCCTTGCAGGGATACAATAAACCCGAGCAGTTTTCCCGAAGATACTCCGAAAACACACTTCTCGGGATTAAGCTTCATGCTGAAAGCCCTTAGACTCTAGAACGTCTCGGTCAGGTCAGCGATAAGGTCCTTCCTCTCCCGAGTCTTTACCACGACGTCATCCACATATGCCTCCAAATTGCGTTCGAGTTGAGCATGAAAACACCGTTGTATTGTGCGCTGATAAGTTGCACCAGCATTTTTCAACCCGAATAACATCGTGTTATAGCAAAAAGCCCCAAAGTGCGTGATGAATGAAGTCTTGATATGATCTTCCGCCTTTAGGCGAATCTGGTGGTACCCTAAGTAGGCATCGTGGAAACTCAGGATCTCACACCCGGCGGTTGAATCAACCACCTGATCAATTCAAGGTAGCCCGAATGGATTCTTCAGATATGCCTTGTTGAGATCAGTATAGTCAATGCACGTGCGCCAAGTTTTATTCTTCTTTTGAACTAGTACAGGGTTCGCCAACCAGTCGGGATGATACACTTCTTTGATAAAACTTGTAGCTAATAGGTTGGTGATCTCCTGCTTGATGGCGTTCCGACGATCTGGGGAGAACCGCCGGAGTCTTTGCTTGACTGGCTTTGCCTTTTCATTGACGTGTAGAGAATGCTCGATCACCTCCTTGGGAACACCCAGCATGTCAGATGGTTTCCAGGCAAAGATGTCCTTGTTAGCCCGGAGGAAGGTGACGAGCATGTCTTCCTATTTATCCCCGAGCCCTATCCCGATCAAAGTCGTTTTGGATGGGTCGGATGGGTCGAGAATAATTCTCTTGGTTCCTTCGCCAGACTTTATCCCTGACGTGGCCTGCTTCTTGGATGGGATGTCGCCTTCCCGCAAAGTGACACTGCCGATATTCTTCCCTCGGCGGTTGCCTCTGCAGCCAAAGAAGTTCATAGTTCTCTCGGTCGCATTCCAAAGATTGCTTGATGTCACTGCAAACCGTGATGACGCTTTTGGGTCCCGGTATCTTCATCATCAAATAGGTGTAGTGCGGGACGGCCATGAACCGAGCCAGACCGGGTCTTCCCAAGATAGCGTGATACGCTGTCTTAAAATCCACTACCTCGAAATTGATATACACGGTCCGATAGTTGTTTTTGGTACCGAAGGTGACAGGCAAAGCAATCTGCCCGAGTGGAAACTAGGACGCCCCAGGGATTACCCCGTGGAACGGCTGTGAGCTCGGCCTTAGCTCAGAGCGGGGAACGTTCATGTCATCGAAGGTTTTGGCGAACAGGATGTTGAGTCCACTCCCTCCATCGATCAAGACTTTCTTGAGCTTTACATTACGAATAACTTGGTCGAGCACTAGAGGAACTTACCTGAAAGCAGAACTCGGTTGGGGTGATCCGAGCAGTCGAAGGTGATCGGGACTTCAGACTACTTTAGATACTGGGGGTTGCCGGTTCCATCTCATTGATCTCCCGAGCGGTAAGCTTTTGCTTCCGCTTGGACTCGTATCCGGTGGAGCCCCCGTATATGTAGTTTAGCTCATGCTCGAGTTTTTGCTAATCGTCCTCGTTGGGAGGGTCTTTCTTCTTGACAACCTCGTCCTTCGCTGGAGCCGGTTGCTTGTTGCTTTCACGCGCAAAACGCTTCAAGGTAAAGCAGTCTTTGACGGCGTGCTTTCCCTTAGGGTGGAAAGGACAGATCGCATCCATGACAGTACTGTAATCGGGCGCCTCCCTCCATGTGGCTCTGGGCTGGTTGCATTCTGCTACCGCAACTAGCTATTCGCTTTTCCGTTTTTTGTCTTTGTGCTTGGAGGACTCGGCCCTGTCGCCTTTATTCTTCTGTTGCAGGCGATCTTTTTGGCACTCGGCTAGGGCGTCTGAGGCCGTGGCATAGCGGTCGGCCAATGCAAACATCTCTTTGACGGAGGCTGGTGGTTTCCTGGACATTTTCTTGATCAGATCGGGATCATCGGCCCTTTCTCGAAGGTGCTACCACAACCGCATCAGATACATCCCTGATGGTGTTTTTCTTCTGCATGAAGCACCGGATGAAATCTCTCAACGTTTCGTCCTTCTTCTGGTGAAGCTGATATAGGTCCCATGGGGTGCCAGGCCTCTCATAGGTTCCCTGAAAGTTCGCGATAAATTGATCGCAAAGATCGCTCCAGGAGTCCACCGAGTTCGCCGGAAGTCCCGTGAGCCATGATTGAGTTGAGGGGGTGAGATTGACTGGCAGATAACTTGCCATCATGTTCTGATTGCCCCCGGCCGCGTTAACCGCCAGGGCATAGACCTGCAGCCAAGCTTCCGGATCTCACTCCCCATCAAACTTAACGATGCCCTTGGGGTTGAAGCCTTCGGGCCATACCACTCGGCGTAACCGAGAAGTGAACGCTCAGATTTCGTCGATGGATCTATCATCATGATGAGGGGGAGTCCGGCGTGGCGAGCCTCTGGCTCGACGATTGTCGTCAACGCATCGGGGTGGAGTTCGGCGTGGCGAGTCCATGACTCAGCGATCGTCGTCGTCATTCCGACCCCGACGATGATGGCCTCTATGATCGTTGCAGTGGATCATCGTACCGTTGATCACTTCGTCGATCGTGGCCGGTACCGAAACGTTCATAGTCGTCGTAGCGCCAGCGTCGTTCTTCCTCATCTCGCTCTTGCCGTATGGCGGTGATGTCTCGACGAAGGTCACGGTTGAGATTCCGACGGGCGTCTCCGACTGGTTGTATGGGGCGCCGACTGCCGGTACTTAGACTGGTAGCAGTCCGACTGCTAGTGACCCAGAGAAAATGTTGTTTCCTAAGCAGAAGGCCGTAGGCCAACTGTCGACTTTTGTGGTCGGCAATGAATTTATGGGGCAGGCGCTAGATCTCAAACTCGAAGGTCACACAAGACAAAGGTTTAGACAGGTTCAGGCCCTCGACGGCGGAGGTAATACCCTAGTCCTATGTGCTGGGATTATCTGGATCTTTTGGATCTAAGATTGCCCATGTCTCTGTTGTTGCCCGCCCTCTCCCTTATATAATGGGGGTGGGGCGATTTTACAGAGTCCCGATCGGTTAAAGGATTTCGATCGGTTATTGGATTCTAATCGGTTACAGGATAGAGTTTACATATTTATCTACCCTGCTAACAACTCGGATTACAATCATATCTCTTATATCTAAATATATGCTCAACTGTCTCTAGGATGTATCCCCTTGCGCACGGTAGCAAGGCTTGGCACGGAGCTTATCCTCTGGGCCTTCCACTCGGCCCTGTCTCCCTTTCTGGCACTTCTGGGCCGGTTATGAAGACACCTGGGTTCTTATATTCCACACTCCCTTTCTTGAAAACTATCATATAGATTATAATCAAAAGTAGGGGTACTTGATATGATATTGAAATTCTCAAATTGATCACATTGTTGCATAGAAAATAGAGGTTTTAGATCTGAACAAATGTATACTCTGCACTTTGTACTCTCCTTTATCATTATTTTTGCCAACAACATGAAAAATATTTCGGGATAACCATGATAAATCAGAATGTACAAAAATCTTCTCCTTGAAACTATCTAGATCAACAGAACATCAAATTCAATATAACTTAAAGTATTTAAAGAAGACATCAATTTAAGCTCATCTTCTTCACTAGCAATGTGAATAACATGTTTATGTTCAGCACAAGTGTTTAGTTCAAATATAAAAGTTTCATGTTCATTAACTAGTTGTGGTGTGGATATAAGTGAAGCATTATCACACAACTCTTCTTTATCACTAGGAATAGCAAGCAAATCATCTTGTAACAAAAGAAAATCAGCAATGGGTTCCATTAATAGTTGCTCTATGATAGCATGATTCATGGACAGTTTTATCTCTTCAAAATGATTTTCACCATGTGTAGAGTCCATACCTTTTACATTACCTTCTAAATCATTCTCAGTGGTTGTAGGTGTGATGAAGACATCACTTCTTCGGGTACACACACATCACCTGCTGTAACAACTCAGCCTATATAAGGACCAATCACTCGAGCTCGTGCACGTAAACTGAATTATCAGGTACTTCCGTTACTTGGTATATCTAATGAATTCAAGAACTATATGATGCTGCCTGAAATAGATTGTTTTATTCTTTTAAGGAATGAAGGTCCAAGCTCGATGATGGTGAATGGACATGATGATGATGGCAGCAAGGGAAGGAGTTCTCCAGTTGACCACAAGACCCTAAAGTCTCCATGATTGAATAGAAGAGATGGTTGTAATGCTTAGTAAAATACAAGAAGATGGCAGCCAAGACTTAGTGATGTTTTCAGCATTTCTCCATGGAATTTCGACAGCCAGGAAAGGAGGTGATGCACCACCTATAGAGTGGCCCTTGCCATGTAATAGTCCTTTAATTGAAGATAAGAATAATAGGAAGGAGGCCTAGCTAAAGATGGAAAGGAATAGAAAGGAAGGTCTGATTTTCGGCCACAAACCAAGGCTTGGTCGAACAACCCTCCTCCCTCACTTCTTTTTATACTAAGGCTGGCCTCTAAGGTACTCGGATTTCATTGAGTTTAGGTTTATACCTTGTGCAAACTTCTGTTCTTCAATTGTGTCAGTCGACTACCTATAAAGACAGTTTAATCGGAATCCCACCTTGAATATTCAAGTTGCTTTTCATCTTATTCTTGCTAGTTCTTGGATTGCTCGAAGGGATTGAACTTCGTGTTCAGGTTGGCCGCGCATTCGGCAAAGTCAATAACCATTTGAAGTTGGTTCAGCGATTGCTAAGGTGCAAACTACAAGCATATTTAATCAAGCCTGAAAGAGAACTATATGATTCATCAATAAGAACATCCTGAATTTCATGATTAAGTCCACGTATGAACCTAAACTCAGTAGCTTCTTCACATTCTTGTAAACTACAACGCAACAAATAATTTTGCAATTCATGATAGTATTCTATAACAGTTTTAGAACCTTGTTTTAAGCATTGAAGTTTAGTAAGCAAATATTCAGCATCATATTCAGGAACATAATCATCTCTCATAAGACTTTTTATGGCATTCCAAGTTTTAGGTTCTTTATCATGTCTAGATATATGCTTCCACCAATATATTGCATCTGACGTTAACAATTTAACTGCGACACAATTTTTTTGGTTTTTAGATAAGTCATACTTTGCAAATTCTGTTTACCGCTATCTCCCAATTAATATATGCATCAGGATCAAACTTTCCACCAAAAGGAGACAATTCAAACTTGATTTTACCTTGTTCATCATCAGTTGATGAAGCCATGGCGATGTTGATGTCGCGAGTCCTTGTGCACCAACATAAGTGCTTGAGGAACACATGATCCAAAGGTTGTATTACATGTTTACGACGAGGGGACTGTGGCACGTCATTGTCCTCATATCCTGACATAGTTAGTAGCAAAAAGGGAAACACAAAGGTTTATGTAATTCCCTATCAACTATTAGGAAGTAGAGTAATCACACTTCTCTCAGGCTATTATCAGACTCTTACAAGTTCTTACCAAGCTTAGCAGAAGATGACGGCAACCGAACAAGACAACAACTCCTGGAGATAGGTGTATCGATGCTAGTCGCTTGTACCTGGTTGGTAGTAGTATTTGTGGAGCTAGAGGTGGATGAAACAATACAATGGAGAAGCTAGAACCACGTTAGTCAAGCAAGTTAAATAATTGTTCAACGACGGCATCGCACTGGTCCTAGGCCTAACTGTACTAGAGACACAAGCCGGGACACAAACGACGTCACAGAATACCAACTAGCTCATAGAAAAGCAAAGCCACTAGCTCTCTCCTTTTTTTCACTTGATTTTTTTATATGCACTTGCCTTTTTCTTTCTTTTTTTGTGCAGAACTTTTTTTGCACTTACCTTTTTTTTTCTTTCCTTTCATCTTTTCAGACTAGACAACAGGACCTGAAATCATATTCTGTGATTTTGGGACACAAAGACTCTAAATCTGAAAATCTTTCTCTACCAAAATTGTAGATAATCTTCTAATCTTTTCAACAAGTACAAGGTCCTAAAAAACAGAGATAGGAATCTCAAGATATGGCAGTTTTATCGAAGCAATTCATAATAGATCTAAACTCTACCGCTCGACAAAGATGGCAACTTTTCTCAATGATAGAGACCGAATTTGGGAATCTTTCTATTGCCTAAGGCAATGACTGATCTTATGGAAAATTTGGAGATCTTTCCAATGAGTGCAAGAACACAAAAATCTGAGTTTGTATGAGGAAGTTATGGACAAACTACCGAACTGGACAGTAGCAGACCCGAACTGGACGCGACGACGACAACGACGATGTAAAGACGTATGTCGATGATGAGAAATCAACGGTGACCAAAACGTGACTCGAACTCAAAACTCTAAGGTAAAGACGTTAAAACCAGCACATGACACGATGATGCAACAGAAAACTCAACAAGCAAAGACTAAGTAGTAGAAGCGAAAGGCTCGAATTGTCTTGGACCAAAGGGAATTTTTTTTGTGGCAATTTTCTGGACTGTAGGTAAAACAAATAATAGAACGGTAAATCTCTTACCGATTAACCTGGCACTCTGATACCATTTGATAGCAACTATGGTCCCGATCTTTCGATGAGAAGGGTAACTCTCGATTTGTGGAGAGTCGATGTTGGTGGCCTGACTACAACCGTCCAGGACGTTGTGCCTTTGCGACCGATACACCAACTACAGATGGTTGTTGACCTCGCCGGCACGCGATCAACCTGACCACGAAGGTATTTGTTCCTACAAGCAGCCGAAGAACTAGCAAGAACAAGATGAACAAGCAACTAAATTGCGAATATGAATGAAGGCAAAAACAGGGTGGGGTTCTATTGAAGATCTTGACAGGGTGGCT
Organism: Otatea glauca; assembly: GCA_036346275.1. Lineage (NCBI taxonomy): Eukaryota > Viridiplantae > Streptophyta > Magnoliopsida > Poales > Poaceae > Otatea > Otatea glauca. The sequence goes on along the minus strand of CM070727.1, from coordinate 35,049,006 downwards.
GTCCAGCACAACTCGAAAACTCAAAATTTGCACTTGGCTAAACTAATCAAACAAAACCCGAGTTTTTTCACGGTGGCTGCTTGTATATAAGGGTAGAAGACGACCAGGAGGTGTTGGGGACAAACTCCAACCCTAGGACGCACTCCCTAATGGGCTCTACTTGATACAAGGCCCATTGGACCGAAATAAGGTGGTGTAGCACCCTGAAAAGTAAACCCATCAGCTTCTTACACAATTTCCCGGATTGGCTAAACTAATCAAACAAAACCCGAGTTTTTTCACGGTGGCTGCTGGTATATAAGGGTAGAAGATGACCAGGAGGTGTTGGGGACAAACTCCAACCCTAGGACGCGCCCCTAATGGGCTCTACTTGATACAAGGCCCATTGGACCGAAATAAGGTGGTGTAGCACCCTGAAAAGTAAACCCATCAACTTCTTACACAATTTCCTGGAACTTTGGGCCGAATATGGCAGTGAGCCTAGATGTATTCGAAAGCTGATCTCCTAAGCTTTCCAACGAGTGGTCGCACGCCAAAAACGGATTCCGGATGTGGGCTGGGCTTCCGTTTTGAGTCCTGCTACTCCTGAATGGCCGAACCGGCCTCGTAGTCGACTTGGGCTTTCTCGTGGGCCTTCCTTGAACTGATGTGTCTTATTTGAGTTGTGGATGTGGTAGAGGTAGAGACACACCTTTCTTGAATACGCCATCAAGCATGGGAGGCGGCCAAGGTGGCGGCCGAACTGATGAAGGAGATGGCGCCATGTCCAAAAGCCGAGGAGGCCAAGTGTGTGATCGACCTGGCCCTGGTGGGGATTGGTGAAGCCATGTAGATGCAGCCATTCTAGTAGATGTAGATGATGCAGAGGATGTCGTGAAGTGTCGCCAAAGTGATATAGCGTTGGTCATATCCAGGATGAGCATGGTCTCATCAATAGGTAGAATAGCGCACGATGCCGCGCCGTGCGAAAAAAATCTACGCCGAGTTTCTTTTTTGCAAAGAACGAAAGTTTGGTTTTCGCGGTTGTGTTTTTAAAAAAATTAGTTGGCTAGGAGTCATCGGTGAATGTACATAACCACAGGGTTCTTTGTGAAAAACCGGTGGGGAAAAGTAAAAGGACCTATCCGCGATTGCAAAAAAATGGTGGAGGACCCGTCTGCGAATATACGGAACTACAGGGCCCTTTCTAGAAAAATCCCGAAAATAGGGCTAAGGGCCTACGTAGTTAGAATGATCTATCCGGAACTTTGTTTTACCGCAGAGGACCCCTTCTGCAGGGCCTTTTTTGCAAAATAACCGGTGGAAGGACCTACCCGTGATTTCGGAATGCATGGTGGCCGGGTTTTTTCACAAAAAAATGAGGTGCGTGCTGGTTGGACTGGAATCCTTCGCAATGTAAGATACTAGATGCGTATGCGTGGTGCCACACCATGCAAGGGAAACGGGGGCATGCGCTTGCCTCGAGGCCTCGCAATCGGATGGCTGCTCTCGTTTGATGTCTCAACCGCATCCGCCTAATTAGTAGAATTTATTTAAATGTTAGCATTGCTATTTGCAGGAATATGGCCCAGATAACTGAAGGGGGAAGCGCAAGTATATATCAACAAAATGCTTCTGAATTTTTGAACAAATTGAGTTGTACTACTGGGAGATGCTCAATGGCTCAACGTTGTAGCTGTAGTTCGTGCGCAAATTTTAGACAGTATAGCTCAACAAGGACATTACCCATTGACCTTTTCTTAATTAGATGAGTTTTTTAAAAAAAAATTATGAGCACTTTAAGCTAATTTCTAGCACAACTTTTAGACATTGTGGTTCATGCATGCATGTCTTGGACAATTTAAAGATGATCTGAGAATTCTTTGCTAAATTGTTAGATTTCTTACTATTCCCATGGTCATTATTAGGAATTTTGGGGGAGATAAAAGAATTAGAGTAAGGTTTCTAAGTAAATAGAGGATGGTCTTAAGCACAATATATAAAAGTTTTGAACGGACCTTGCGAACATATCGGCTATGGTTTTCGAAGGCATCAATAGTGTAGGAAGAAATGTTGACAAATGAGTCATGAGGTCGTCCTGCAACAGTTGAATCATAACCTACAAGAAACAAAAAAGGAGCATAAAATTAGCAATAAGGGGAAGAAAATCTAGCTGTATGCAAAGAAAACGTAGGAGTCATAGAAGCAATGGTATTTTGCATGTAATAAAACATTATTGACCCTAATAGAGATATATCTGTGCATATGTTATAATTCATTAATGCACATTTTCAACATGTTTATTAAATTTTAAGGTTCCTTTGACCTTCTCTAGAACCGGTGTGGGAGCTAGAACAATTAATTGTGGACAATTTAAAATTTTAACTTTGCTACTCATAAATGAAGTCTTCATCAGTGAACGTGCATCATTTACAGTTATCATAGAAATCACAGTTAAGTATATGCACATCTAAACAGATTTATTAATTAATATCCGTATAAACATGCGGCATGTGTAGTTAGTGACCATAGAAATCATAGCTTTAATTATCTGCTGTAGTTTTTTTAAATTCTCATATTTGGAAATTCACTCATACAGGGCGGACAAGTGATCATTTGCTCGTCTACCAAGTCGCCTGCATTCCTAACGTGAAAGTCCCAGAGCATTTAATACTAAGCATTTGATGAACTTGAGAGGCTCAATACAAATACTAGAATCGTAGTATTAACATTGTCGACGAAGTCAATGATATGCTGGATGATCATATCGATTGTGCTTCCGATGAGGATAAGTTGCAGGATGATGATCTAAATCAGATGCTGCGCGACGCAGAAGGGAACCGTGATGACAGAGAATAAGGTTGTCATCGGTGCTTGAACTGCTGAAATTGAAGGCAAGCAATAGTTGGTCCGACAAGAGTTTCACACCGCTGTTACGTCTATTGGTGGACATGCTTATAGAGGGAAACGAGTTGCCGACAACCACCTACAAATCTAAGAAGGTTATATCCCTTCGGAATGGAAGTAAAAAGAATACATGCATGTTCGGATGACTGTATCCTGTACCGCAAAGAGACCGCAAACTTACATGTATGTCCGGTGTGCAACGCATCTCGGTACAAGCGTGAGAGTCATTCACAGGATGACAAAGAGGGCATCGAGGTGAAAAAAGGACCTCCAGCTAAGGTGGCATGGTATATGCCTGTAATTCCCCGTTTGAAATGTTTGTTTGCGAACCCAAAGGAGGCAAAACTGCTGCGTTGGCACTTGGAGGAGCGTAAGAACAATGGAATGCTAAGGCACCCTGCTGATTCCACCCAGTGCAGAAATATCGATAGGAGGTTTCAAGAATCGGTCCGGATCCGAGGAATATAAGGTTTGGATTGAATACAGATGGAATGAATCTTTTCGGTAACATGAGCAGCCGGCATAGCAGTTGGCCAATGAATCTCTATATCTACAACCTTCCTCCTTGGTTGTCTATGAAGCGGAAGTACATTTTGTTGTCTGTACTTATCCAAGGATCGAAACAACCTGGAAACGATATTGATGTGTACCTAGCACCATTGGTGGAAGATCTAAAAACATTGTGGGTTCCAGGGGTACAGGTTTGGGATGCGTACAAACGAGAGAACTTCACTTTGCACTGCATGTTATTCTGCACCATAAATGATTACCCTGCCCTTGGTAACATGTCGGGCCAGAGTACAAAAGGAACCAAAGGCTGCACTCACTCTTAGATGATACAGAGTGTGTGACTGAATCACTCACGCAAAACCGTGTACATGCGTCACCATAGGTTCCTTCGGAGGAATCACCCATGCCACAAGATGAAGAAACAATTCGACGGAAGAAACAAAGACATTCAGCTCCAAGGCCTTTAAGCGGGAAAGATGTTTATGACACTGTTAAGGATTTGGATGTTGCGCATGGAAAGAGACGTAAATCAAGAACCTATGAGAACAGTATGTGGAAGAAGAGATCAATATTTTGGTACCTACCTTATTGGGAGCACCTAAAAGTTCGGCACTGTATCGACGTCATACACGTAGAGAAGAATATCTGTGATAACTTCATTGGTATCTTACTAAACATTAAAGACAAAACAAAGTATGGTATCAACACACGGCTTGACTTGGTCGATATGGGCATAAGACCTAAGTTAGCACTGAAAGAGACCGATAAAGACCGAACATACTGCGAACCTGATTGTTACACTTTGTCCAAGGCTGAGAGAACTAAACTTTGCCACTACTTGCATGGTGTGAAAGTTTCGTCCGGTTACTCCTCCAACATGAATAGACTTGTTCCCGTGCAAGATTTGAAATTAATTAGCATGAAGTCTCATGATTGTCATGTATTGATGACACAAATGCTCAATGTGGCAATTAGAAGTATTTTGCCGGTCAAGGTCCGGGAGACAATCACAAGGCTGTGTTATTTCTTTAACACATTGCTCAGAAGGTCATTGATCCTGAAGCACTAAATGCTTTGTAGGCTGAGGTGGTGATGACTCTATGTAATCTTGAGATGTATTTCTCTCTGTTGTTTTTCGATATCATAGTCCATCTCATTGTTCACCTTATGATAGAGATAAAGATATGCGGACCCATGTTCCTGCGTAGCATGTACCCATTTGAGAGGTAATGAGAATTCTCAAGTCCTATGTACGGAATCGATCACGACCGGAGGGTAGCATTATCGAAGGTTATGCAACCGAAGAGGTCATCGATTTCTACGTCGATTACATGGCTCAAGTCGAACCAATAGGTGTGCCTCGATCTCGCCATTAGGGGAGGCTCCAGGGTATCGAGACCATCCGAAGGAAAGCAATCACGTCTGATCCGATTGCCTACGCTCAAGCCTGTTTCACAGTTTTGGAATACATGGCTGTAGTGTCCCCATACATCGACGAGCATAAGCACTGGCTACGGCAAGTGAATCCGACGCGGTAGGAGTATTGGATCACGAGATGATGTGAAGTTGTCTCCCAATCTTTCGATGAGAGCGATAACTATCGATTTGGTGGAACCGACTTTGATGATCCGACTACAATGTACGACGACGATGCGCCTTAGCAATCGCTAAACCAACTCCGAAGTGTTATTTATCTTGCCATGGGCACGATCAACCTGAACACGAGGTTCAATTCCTGCAAGCAACCGAAGAACAAGTAAGAACAATAGTAAAAGCAATCTGAAATTGCAAATAAGAATGGAAGGCAAAATCAAGGTGGGTTTCTATTGAAGATTTTGACAAGGTGGCTGTCCAGCACAACTTGAAGACACGAAGTTTGCACTTGGCTAAACTAATCAAACAAAACCCAAGTGTCTAAAGCGGTAGCTACTGAGTTTATAAGAGGGATGGATGTGAGAGGGACGTCCTAGGGTTGTGTGCAGCCAAGGGGGCGCAAACAACTTGGGCTTGGGCCCCCACACATTTACAAGGCCTAAAACAACCTAAAACAGTATTGTAGTATATTATTTTAATGATTTTGACTGATCCACGATGAATCTGGAGTTGGGATTAGATCCATTGGAAAGATCTCATTGTAAGCTTTCAATCAAGTCCAAGATCACCCAAATTCAAGTCCGTATGCAAAAGTTATTTATATTTGAAGTCGGTGCTGTCCCAGGAGGCCGAATTGGATTCCAGAACGTGATGGATTTGATCTCTCTCTCTCTTCTTGGCCCGTGGATGATATGTTGGAGTTGGCATAATCAAATGTAGTCATATCCGTAGTAGTGATGTCCTCATCATCCTCCCTTTCTTTAATTTGAGTCGTCCTCGACTCACGCTCAGCCTTTAGCTTGTCCTCAACAAAAAATATTCTCATCTGAAAATCATCCACAAAGCTCAATATTTATTCCCAGCATATAAAGGCATGTTGAAAGCTAGCACTCTTGGATGCTTCCTCCCCTCGGTGAAGGAAAGCCATCCTAGTTGATGTAGACGATGCAGAGGATGCCGTGAAGTGTCGCCAAACTGATATAGCGTTGATCATATCCAGGACGAACATGGTCTCATCACGAGACAGCATAACATTCAGATCAAAATATGGTTGAAGGAGCGACTCATCACTGAGAGCTCATCAGGTGATACGTCGTTGACATGGTTGGCAAAAGGGTCAACATTTACAGTTGTAACATGAAAAGGATACAACTTAAATGGGTACACATTTTACACGAGAGATCAGGTTATGAAGAGCACAAACCAGAACAGCGGTGTCCGCATAGATGCGTTCAAAACTGGTGGGTCGACAAGGAGTTCCAACTATAGGTTTATAGAGGAGATTTGGGAGCTCGACTATGTACTATTCAAGATCCCTTTATTTCGGTGCCGTTGGGTCAACCTCCAGCAGGTGAAGGTTGACAAGTACGGTGTCACTACTGTGACCTCGCATGCGTCAAATATCAAGATTAACAATTCGTACTCACTAATCAAGTTGTTCAAGTATTCTATATAACCGACCCGTCCAATAAGAAGCGACATGAAGTTCTTCAGGGGAAAAGGAGGATTGTCAGAGTTGAGAATGTAGTAGATGAGGAAGAATGCAATCAATTTGATGAGCTGCCTCCTATCAAAACGACATCACGATCTAGGAAGAACAACCCGAGGAAGCTAGATACACACACGTCGATCATCGTGAAGAGCTAATTTTTATACAAACGAATAAGCAAGTGGAGTTATGATTTTAAGTGTACTCTCCAGCATAATCGAGTTGTTTTTGATGAGACGCTCAAAATTCGAAACATTTTTGTGTATGCATCTAATTTTTCGCAAGGAAAGGTAATTATTAGAATCCTAAGACATGACAATATTTTTTTTCTAAAACTACCAAATCAGCAATAATAACTTTACTTGTTGGTTGTCGTCTCTCATATCTATAATGTCTCTTAATGTTCTACTATTGTAAAACATCTATTCTTCTATAGTTCCTTGTGTGCTTTTGTCGATCTCCATCATCTTTGGAACATTATATTCATTAGAATACCTGAAAATTATAAACCAATAAAGAAAGCAATTTTGTGAATATTTGTGAAATTATGAGTTGCATGCTGATGCAATTTACCTTTCTAAGATTTCTGAAGTTTCTAGTATATCCGGGTTCAAATAGACTTGTGAGGCACTACTTGTGTTTAGAGACAGACCTATTTAAAGAGGTTCTAGTTGTTACGTGCTAATAGATTTTATATTTGCTGAAATAATTATGGTTATGGGTTGTGGAGTTTATATTCTTTAAATTTTAAACAACCTCATTTATCGGGTTGTTATATTTCTATTTTGTTTCTTTTGCCAACCATACACTACTTTTGTACCCATCAAACAAAAGCAGTCATCAATTGGTAACCTTCCTTGCTTGATTCCTTTTCTTTCCTGTTGAAGCATGAAAACCAACTTAGATTGGAAGTATGACTCTTCTAGTGGAATCCCAAAAAGAATCCCTCACTTATGTTTTGATAATATATCCCTCACTTATCCCTCTCACTTATCTTTTGAGACCTAAATAGATTATATAATATATGGCAGCAGGTCTAGTTAAAAAGAAGATGGCGTCCTCTCATTCGTCGTCTCAAGGATGTGATGAGCCAACGAAAGAAAAACCTCCATCACCTGTCCATCTTGGAAGTCGCTAACTGACGAGAATCTCAATGACTTGGTGACAGAAATTCTATCTTCGTTCGAGATCTCAGAAGACTCTGTGCGCTCAGTGCGACAGTATGCACTGCTAGTGGTGGGAAAGACATGGAAAAACGTTAAGAGAACGCTTGTCGAGGAATATGTCAACAAGAATATGACTCCCTTCTCTAAGTACCGTTGTGGATTTTACGTTTGCCACAACATTCAACTCCTCGTCAATAAAAAGATACCAGTCAAGTTATAACCAAGACCGATTTGATGCGAGTTAGAGGACAACTTTGTTCCTTCTTGCTCAGTCATGTCTTAAATCCAGAAGGCAAGTTCCACGCTGCTTAACTTCACGAGTTGTGTTCTTTCTGAATTACCATTTGGGTTAATTTGTCAAACTTGTGTTGTGCATTTAATTAATTGGTTAATAATATTGAATTCCATTGGTTAATATACCTAAGTTGATTTCTGAAATGGATGTCCCGTGCAATAATCTATACATAATCTTCTTGCGCTGTGATGTAATTTGAGTTGATTGCTGAAATAGATGTAATGCTTGTAATTTGTAATCTGAAATGGATATAATACTTGTAATATGAGTTGAGTTAATCTATAATCTGCTTTTTTCAGAGGGCATGGCTAGCATTTCCTAAAGCTAGCCAATAAACAGAAAAAGGTTCATCTGTAGGAAACTTATCACAGACGGATTTTAATTATAAACTGTCTGTGATGTTATGATATCACAGATGGTTTCAAATTGAAATCGTCTGTGATATTATAAAATCACAAATAGTTTCTAATTAGAACCGTCTGTGATGTTACTATATCATATGCGGTCATAATTTGAAACCATCTGTGATGTCATATATCACAGATGGTTTGGAAACCGTCTGTGATATGCCATAACATCACTGTCACATGGTTACAGACGATTCAAAAAACCGTCTGTGATGACAATTCTGAACCGTCTGTGATGAATTTTTCTGGTAGCGTGTTTCCTTGAATGTGCACCTAAATTCTTTAGCCTCAATGAAACAAAAAAAAGCCTAACATCGGGTCTTGTTCGCAACGGCAAAAGAGAATGCTGATCGCACCATACCTTCACTAAATTGCTTCTTATTAGCTGTAGACTGTACAGTGAGTTATGGCGTGCAGTCCCAGAGGGTCTTAAATCATGTAGTGAATGAAGAGCATGTGAGCTCATAATATTCTTAAGCGGACTGTTGAACCCGAAAAACATAGGACTAATGTTGGTGCTGAAATTACCTGTTTCTAGAAGAATGCGAGCTTATTTGGATAGGACGAGAACAGTACTGGCTTTCCAATTAGGATCATGTGCAAGTTAACCAAAAGTCCCAAAAGAATGGGCTTCTTGATCGTCAATGGAGACTGAGAGATGTAGGGTCTGTACTTTTGTGGCCTGCAAAAGTGATGAGAAATAAATTAATTTAATGGTAAAGCATGGCTCACGAAGAGCAGCAAAGATGAAAAGCAAGACTCAGGAAGGGCAGTGAACTAATAAAAAAATCAGGGCTAACAGTAGAAGTAAAAGACGGAAAGGTATCTCAGCAGAGGGTGCTCACGCTAGGCATAATCAGTAGTGGCAGCTTGAGGATGATGAGCAAGGCAGTGTTCGGCGGCAGCGCGTTGGGCTCGAAAGAGATAGTGAAGGCCCCAGCGGGTAACATCCGGATCTTGATCGCGCACAACCGTCACTGCTGCTGGAAGCCTGGAACAGAACGTCGACCGCTCACATAAACGAAGCAAATCTATGCGACAAGGAGCTGGCAAGACATCATAGTCATCCTGCAGTGATTAGTATTCCTCAAGAACAACAATGACATGTAGATTGTTGTTGAAATCTGTGTTGGTCGTCCCCATTTGGCAGCACAAATAAATCAGTAAACGGAAAACTTGCGGCATAATCTAGAAGCAATGTTTGTCTGGGGCAATCCAAAGCAAACGAGTCCAGATCGGCGTGAATCATCGAAATCCTACTCGAATCGTGCGAATTAATTATGTTGTCTAATAGAAGAGGATAGAATAGGAGAGAAGAATAAGCAGTACAGAATAGGGAAGTGACTAATCTGAGTAAAAAATCTAAGAAATGGGGAAGACGCTAGATAGAGAATCGGAGGAGGCTGGGAGAAAGTGGACTCGGCGAGTAGTCTTCTTACTCGGGAAGGAAGGAAGATGGATGCTCTGTAGTCTCCTGCCCTCCCACAGAGAGGTCGATATGCCGAAGTAGCGCTGGCGCAGGAGAGGAGCGGAGCGGGCACGCCTATGCTGAAGGACATACGGAGACAAAGAGGACGGGATCAAGGGTGAAGTCTAGCGCGCGGGGAGGAACGACAGAGGCAGTGGTGACGCGGCCGGATGAAGGCACGCAGAGTGAGGGAGAAGGGAGCTTGTTGGAACAGAACGTCAAAAATCTTTGGGACACTTTTTTTCTACTATTTCTCGTTTTGTTCTCTTACAAAACTCAGATCTACCCCTGTATTTATACCCAAAACTACAGCCCTTAAAAACGGAATAGGATTCTACTTCCTTATCCTAATTCAACTCCTCATCATAAATTTTCTTAATACAAACTTTCCTATTACAAGATTACTTCTAACATTTTCCCCTTTAATCTTGTAACACCTTTGATCACGCCGATCTTCTCTCTCATCTCCAAGAACTTATTCAGCTTGTTCCGTGTGCGCGAACTCTTTTGTGCTTTCTCGCCTGCATATATGAAACGTCGTCTTCTTTTGAGTTGCCTACACCCGCATCCACCTGGTGCCTCTACGCCCTCCTGACGACTGTGTTGCACCCACCTGGTGCCTCTGCGCCCTCCTGACGACTGTGCTGCACCCACCTGGTGCCTCTGCGTCCTCCTGACGCTTGCATTGCGATACTGCGGAAAAGACACGACGCGAAACAAAATACGCCGAGCGTTGAACTATTATTGTTTTCGGGAGCCTTTGCTCTACTTCTTGCATCATCCTCACGATGATTTACTAGCTTGGCTTACTAGACCTTGGCTTTCCTCCGACCGACATCTCAACTTCCAGCCAAGCCGCCATCTCCGACGACGCTGCACTGCTCCAGCGCCTCCTCACACGTCGGCCTCACCGGCCACACTCAAGATTTTAAATTTTGGTTTCGGAATAATTTTTGAACCTTGCCCACACTTGCGCTTGAAGCCTAGAGTAGAAATGCTGCTGCCTGGAGTCTTGCTGCTTGCTGCCTCCGCATGCACCCTGCTTGCTTTTCTCCAGCCACACGTAAGCTTGTTTTTCTAGTTTTCTTTCTTGCGCACGAGCTGCATTTCTGGTGCCGCACACACGTCACGTCCTCACGCTCACATGCACGCACAGTTAGCGCCAGAGAGTTCTCCTCTTGATTCAGGTTCGTCGCATGCACTACCTTTCTTGATGTCCTCGTACATTCTTTAGCTTTTGTATATCACGAAGAAAGCCTTGACACGATGGCTTACTGCTGCTGCATGCCTTCTGGAAAAATAACTTTTCCTTTACTATGACGTTGCTACTCCTCTTTCCTTTCCTTGTCTTGAACTTGTCGATCTTCCGGATTGCCTTGGAGTTTGCTCGACTTGCTACAGCTTGGTGCCTCTGCGCAGCACGTTCTCCTGCTTGCGCTTCTTCAGACGCACCTAGTAGACGCACTTCTTCTGCTCTGCTATTGCAGCCACATGCAGCTCGGAGCGCGTGGTTAGTTACTTACTCACATCTCTGATGGCCCCGAGAGGACATGGTCCCCAAAGCACGCACCTCTTCCCGATAGAGCTTCGTCTGGTTCGTGCGCACGTGCTCCCGTTTCTCTGATTTCTTCCTTCTTTTCCTGCGGCGCTGCTGCCGTGCCCTTTTTTTCGTGCGGTCGTTCTAGCCGTACGTCTCGACCCGGTTGACCACTCCCGAGAGTCTCCTCCTCCCAGGGAAGACGACTTGATCAAAAACCCTAAGCTCTGATACCAATTGTTGGAACGGAACGCAAAAAATCATTGGGACAATTTTCTCTTTATTACTTCTCGCTCTGTTCTCTTACAAAACTCAGGTCTACCCCCTGTATTTATACCAAAAACTACAGCCCTTACAAATGGAATAGGATTCTACTTCCTTGTCCTAATTCAACTCTCATCCTAAACTTTCTTAATACAAATTTTCCAAACTAAAAATTTCCTATTACAAGATTACTTCTAACAGAGCGGCCTCACCGATCTGCAAGCGGAGGCGTCGGCGTCGTCTAGAGGGCTCCGGAAGGAGCGAGGGCAAGCTGCGCGATGCCAGCCAGCGGACACGCGAAGCGGTGCAGGTGGAGCTCGCGCTTGGAAGGGAATGGAAGGAGTGAGAAGGAAGCGAGGTGGGAAAAGGGGATTGGATGGGTCTTCCCACACGCGGGCAATTAGGCAAGGGAGTGCACATGGGAGCAGGGTTCAAAATTTCGGATTTCGGATCACCCCGAAATCTCAAGTACCGGTCGGAAAAATTTTTTTTAAAAATTTGAAATTGCTATAGTAAATATCCAAAATTTCAGTTTTTTTGGCGAAATTTCGTGTTTTTTTGCCGGTTTTGAAAGTTTTAGGGCCGGATTTGGTCCAATAACCCTTAGGAAAGTCATCTCCTGTGAAAATTTGTTGCAAAACCTAATTTTTTAAACATTTTTAAATTTTGGCAGAAACACTGTCAGATTTTTATAAAATTGTACAAGCTTGATAATAATATTAAAATTTTATGGTACTATCCTTAGTAGTTTAAGATCATACATAAAAAATTTCAAAATAATTTAGCTTCATTTGTTATTTTTGAAAAATCAAAAACAGAATGAACATAATTGGGACAGTTATATTGTCAGAATTTTATAAATTTTATTGTGTGTGATTATGATCTAAATTTTTTTTGAGAGATTAACAATTGACTCAGTACCATTATATAAAGTTTTTTAAAAAAATTCAACTTTGTTTGTTTGGTCAATCAAATCTATGTAAGCATTAAACTTCGTTTGTTATATTATATTTCAAAAATCAAAAAGAAAAGAACATAAATGGTACTGTGCCTTGTAAGAATTTTATAAATTCACTGGAGTGTGATCATGAATCAAAACTTTTATGGTATATTAAGAACTTCCTTATCACCATTCTTTAAAATTTTCAAAAAATTTTATAGTTTACATAATTTTTCATTTTGTTCAAGTTTGCCGGTAAGCCTTTTAACATGGCAGTAGTACTGTTCGAATTTTTCAAAATTCATATAGTTTGATCATCATCTGAAAATTTTATAAGAGCATTATAGATACATCATAACCATGCACAAAAAATTTCAACAGTTTCTAACTTCATTTGTACCATTTTCCATTCGGATCAAACTTGTCGGTCAGTGTTCTATCAGGACAGCGCCACTCTCCGAATTTTTAAAAATTCCTCACATGTGATAATCAGCTGAAATGTTTATGAGAACATTAGTTATGGATCATAACCATGCAAAAAAAATTTCAACAGTTTATAACTTGATTTGTACCATTTTCCATTCCGATCAAACTCGTCGGTCAGTGTTTTATCAGGACAGTAGCACTCTCCGAATTTTTGAAAATTCCTCAGATGTGATAATCAGCTGAAATTTTTGTGAGAACATCATCATTATGTCAGGAACCTCCAAAACAAATTTCAAAAATTTTTAATAACGTTTAGACTACTTTTCAGCCAGTGCAAAAAAACCCAAATTTCGGGTTTTTTCGCCAAATTTCGGTTTTTTTCCGGATTGAACCGGATTTGAATTTTCAAATTCAAATTTCGTCCGAAGTAATTCCGAAATTTAGCCAAAATTTCGTGATCCGGATCGGGACAAAATTCATTCCGAAATCGAAATTTGAAAGCACGCATGGGAGCGCGTGTGGACCCAATGCAAAACCGGAACCTTCGAGGGTATCTCCACATTTTTGCCGACGTGGCGTAGGTCTCCTTCCAGGAAGTTCATGGACTGCAGAGGCGAACGAAAAAGACCGGAATCTCCCGAGGGTCACTCCGAGTCTCCGTATTTTTGCTGAAGTGGAAGCGCTCTCCTTCCAGGAACACTATGGAATGTAATAAAGGCAGTGTAGTATATAGTATACTATTTAAGAATATAAAATTGTGAAGACTAGATCACTACTACAGAAATATACATCACAATCGGTTCTTTTTCGTCATCACAGTCGGTTCTGGTGACGACACAAAGTCATTAGACAGTGATGAGACGACGTTATTACAGTCGGTTCTTGCCTGATAGTGATGAGGGGGTCATCTCTATCGATTCTTTGTAAGAAGCGATAGAGATGACCGTCTCATCTCTATCGGTTCTCAGAAGGAAGCGATAGAGATGAGGTAGTCATCTCTATCGGTTCTTTGTAAGAACCGATAGAGATAATACCTTATCTCTATCGGTTCTCAGAAGGAAGCGATAGAGATGAGGTGGTCATCTCTATCGGTTCTTTGTAAGAACCGATAGAGATACACATCTATCGGTTCTTACAAAGAACCGATAGAGATGACCACCTCATCTCTATCGCTTCCTTCTGAGAACCGATAGAGATGAGGCGGTCATCTCTATCGCTTCTTACAAAGAATCGATAGAGATGAGGGTGGTGTGCTATTTTCCAAATTTACCCTCCTAAAACAGCATATATCATACACAGTATGCATATATCACATTCACTTAGCATAGGTTACACACATTATGCACATATCACATTCACAGAACATAAACACTTTATTACAACACACATATCACATTCGTTCACAATAATAACATGTAAAGTAAAAACCGTTGTAAGGACACAGATCATATTACAACAACAATAAAGACAATAACTTTAGGTATATCTGTTCAACTAGAATTGCTCTTTGGATAGGCAACCACAAATAAGCAAACTTCATGGTCTGATTTAGGAGTAGGTGAAAACTAATTATTGGCATTAGAGTAGATGAAAGCATGCACCTGAGTAGCAATGACAACAGTCAACTGGAAAATAATGAAGGATTTCTGTCTACCAGGGTCACTAGAAATCAATAGTTGTCGCAACGGGAGGCAGCAAGGTTGAGATAACAACTGCACAACTTGGAAGAAAATCACCGGTATGGCCAGAAAACCTGCAAGTTATGTTTACCAGATGTATGATCAAAAATATTGTGAGATGTAAAAAAATGGACGATATGGTGCTCCCAGTTACATGGAAGTTTAAGTACAGGTATTTTTTCAGTTGTAATATGACACCTTTCGCGTGCAATTTCAGAAAAATAAAACACAAAACAAAATATGGTTCTGAATTACACTAGCTTAACAAGAGATCATAAATTCTTTCTTGAGGAAAAGCTGTGAGGTTGAAGGCATTATATTCGTTTAATTTCTTTTTTGGCGGTTAAAGTCCCACATTAGTGTTTGCTCCTTTTCCACAACAAATGTGCCTCAGAAAAATTTTCAGATCCCTTGCCTTTTCCAAAGCAATCACCCATCACATAGTGCATGCTTTCATCCCACTTTCCAAAAAGTGTAGCGACATTCGATCACTTGGTCTGAACAACACCTTCTACCGCACATACATTAGTTCAGTTGAATAAAGTGTTCTAAGATAAAATAAGACAGTCCATAGATATGGCATCATCAGAAAGTTAAGGTACTCTGACAAGCAAACAAAATAAAAAAAATCATAGCGTGAAGAAAGATAAAGTGATTCAGGATAGCATAGAGCCATTTTTTATAAAAAAATAGTAGCGCAAAAGAATTTCTATCCGAACTATCAATAAGGGTTCTTTTGAACAGAAATGAAGGGTTGTCGAATGGGGTTCTCACATTATTCATCCTCACCTAAAGGATGCACTTGCAATGTTTCTTCAGAATGTATATAGATATATTTCAATTGATCAAGCTTGTCGTGAACCTGAGTTCATTGAAAGTAAATACCACGACTTAATAGACCTGAGGAAAGAGACCGAGAAATGGCTAGGAAGGGATGCTAGGATGGACATATTGGAAAGGCTTTTAATTCATTCTTTTCTTGCTTGATGAGCTCTGGATACAACCTCCCTGTTTATACGGATGCCATCTCTTATAGATGGAAACTTATCTCTAATAGATATAAATAAACTAAGGGGGAACAAACTAAATAATGATGGAAAACTAATATAGTAATAGATGTAAACAAACTAAATTTTCTTGCTGACCTAACACGGGAGATTGTAAAAGCAGTTCACACAAGCATGCGGCAGCTGCCTGATTGCTAGTTCTGTGGTCGGTCACAGACAGATAAAATCAAACGTTTTGCTGCCGTTTAACTCGAATGCTTACTCTAGCAATTACTACAACTGACGCACACTAATGAAATGCTAATGTTCTATATCTGAGTTCAGCAATTACAGGTTGTAAATTTTAGTTATAGCTTTTGACATAACTCATTGAAGATACTTAAGCATAAACGAAACATCCTTCCTTCAAAAAATATTTCTAATTTCACAAACCTATGAATCACCCATCATGCTTATCCTGTGGTACTCACCAAATTCCAGTTCTAAACATTTTCTTTTCCTGAAAACTATGTTATCTTATTTCTTATCTTCTTTTACCTTTGTGTATCGATGTAATTGCAACTGTACAAGTGAAGAATGTGGGATTACCATCAGTTTGTAATCCAAGATAACATGAAGGAGGTATCAAATTTCATATTACCGGGCTATCATCACATGGTATATCAAAAAAAGAAATGCTCTTGTCGGTGCTGAGGGAGTCGCAGTGGGGCGCCGCCTGCTCTTGTCGGTGACGAGGGAGTCGCGGTGGGCAGAGGCCGAGGGAGTCGCAGCAGGGGGTCGCGGTAGGGGGTCGCGGAGGCTGAGGGAGTCGCGGCGGGGGGTCGCGGAGGCTGAGGGAGTCGCGGTGGGGTGTCGATTCCTACTCCTGTCGGCGATGAGGGAGTTGCGATGGGGGCCTCTCGGCGGAGGGGGAGCCGAGTTGGGGGTCGCTCGGAGGAGGGAGTCGAGGCGGGGGAGTGGCGGCGGGGGCGCGGAGGAGTGGCGGCGTGTTCGAAGAACAAAATGGTTGGGAGTCAGGGACGCTAGGTTTAAATGCAACTCATTTCATCTCTATCTCTGTCGGTTTTCTTATAAAAACCGACGCTAATACTTATCTATCTCTATTGGTTCTTTGGTAAAACCCGACACTGATAATTCTACATCCCTATCGGTTTTTTAGTAAAAACCGACACTACTAAGAGACCATCTCTATCGGTTTTTTGAAAAAATCGACACTAATAAGGGACCATCTCTATCGGTTTTTTGAAAAAACCAACACTAATACTCATATAAATTACTTAATGGAAAATGTCCCACAAGACTATCTCTATCGATTTTTTTATCAAGAACCGACACTAATATGTGGCCATCTCTATCGGTTTTTGATTAAAAAATGATACTAATAAGAGGCCATCTGTATCGGTTTTTTATTAAAAAGCGACACTAATACTCATATAAATTACTTAATGGAAAATGTCCCACAAGACTATCTCTATCGGTTTTTTATTAAAAACCGACACTAATATGAGACCATCTGTATCGGTTTTTGATTAAAAACCGACACTAATAAGAGACCATCTCTATCGGTTTTTTGAAAAAACCGACACTAATACTCATACAAATTACTTAATAGAAAATGTCCCACGGGACTATCTCTATCAGTTTTTTATTAAAAACCGACACTAATATGTAACATCTCTATCGGTTTTTTATTAAAAAATGATACTAATAAGAGACCATCTCTATCGGTTTTTTATTAAAAATCGACACTAATACTCATATAAATTACTTAATGAAAAATGCCCCACGAGACTATCTCTATCGGTTTTTTATTAAAAACCGACACTAATATGAGACCATCTGTATCGGTTTTTGATTAAAAAATGACACTAATAAGAGACCATCTCTATCGGTTTTTTGAAAAAACCGACACTAATACTCATATAAATTACTTAATGGAAAATGTCCCATGGGACTATCTCTATCGGTTTTTTTATTAAAAACCGACACTAATATATACCATCTCTATCGGTTTTTGATTAAAAAATGATACTAATAAGAGACCATCTCTATTGGTTTTTTATTAAAAACCGACACTAATACTCATATAAATTACTTAATAAAAAATATCCCACGAGGCTATCTCTATCGGTTTTTTATTAAAAACCGACACTAATATGAGATCATCACTATCGGTTCTTTGTTAAGAAGCGATAGTGATGTGCATGATCATCACTATCGGTTCCCACAAAAGAAGCGATAGTGATGACCATGTGCACATCACTATCGGTTCTTTGTTGAGAAGCGATAGTGATGACAAACAAGTCATCACTATCGCTTCTTTTGTGGGAACCGATAGTGATGATCACTTCTCGTATAAGAATCGATTGTGATGTACCCAGTGCTACATCACAATCACTTCTAATCTCAGAACCGATAGTGATTATTATTAACACCCCTCCTATGTTATTTGTCACAATCATTTTTTTCTAAAAACTTAAGAACCGACACAGATGAAGCGATAGTGATGTATCATTCTGTAGTAGTGGATTTACAACCCATGTAGTCGCTACAATAATCATATGTAACATGATGTCAGTTTTACGTGCTATGTATACATACGTCCATATGTTGGCTCAATTAACAAAATTAATTTTCAGAGGAACACATGCAGCGTGGTGTTCATGACTGTATCCGCAAGGATCTTGTACATCTTCTCCGTTGGGTGGATTGCATCGAAGAACACATACTTGTTGGCATTTCCGCATAACAATGAGGTGCTCAAGCTGCAGAAGTATCCCGCCTCGAAGAGCCCCGTCCCGCAACACCCTTGCACCGCATTCTCAAAACCTGCCCATCACAAAAAATAATAATTTGGACAAATAAGTTAGTCAATTTATAGTTTGCTCAACTTGGATGTACTCATAGTTAATTTTCAAAGTCAATATTTTTATTTGCACAATTAATTCATATATTTTTCACATTTTCAGGGAGTGTTTAGGCAGTAAAAGGCCCCATTAGTTAATTAGTCTAAAAAAATAGCCCAATTTGTTTCTTTTAGAGGTCATAAACAGTTATTTACAGCATTTAGTAATTAATACTGAACCTCACAAAAAAAGTAATTAATACTGAAAGTTGTGCATGGCAAGTCCATCCTAACACGGCGACTAAAGAATTTTGCAACCTGCTACTCCCTCGTACTTTGACTTTGCATAAGATTAAGGTAACAATAAAATTAAGAAAATATAAGAGAAAATAACTTAGATACTCCACTTAGATATTTTGGAAGATTAGAGATAATACTTTTGTAGATGGTAATGAATAAATGCATTTGGTTGAAAAAAATAAATAGAGATATATTAAGAAAAACCTCATTAAACCTATGTACAACACATATTCGTAAACAAGACCATTCAAACTATGACTTGTACTCTCTCCATTCAGAAATATAAAACCTATAGTTTGAATGATTATGTTCATAATATAAGATTTACATATAGATTTATTAAGATTTTTCTCACTGTACCCCTATTTATTTTCTCTCAACTATATGCATTTATTCATGACCACCGCACACAAAATATTATCTGTCATCTTCAAAGACAATTAAGTGGGGGTATATAAGTCATTTTCACTCCTATCTTTCTTAATTTTACCTTAACCTTAATTGTTACGTAAATCCAAAATAAGCTTTATATTTTTAAATGGAGGTACTACCATATATTTGTAAACGGATGAAGTAGTCAAAACAACAAAAGTAGCCAAGTTAACGGTGGCACTGTGCCGGATTGCAGCAGCAGCATGCTGCCAAGACAAGGCATGTGGCGCCCCCATGCTTGTCTTTGCAGTGTGAACTACTATTAATCAAAACGACGAAATGAATGCATCCTAGATTCCTAGCTACTACGCTGCATGCGTCTCGTGAAGCTAGCTTGCTGGAGTTGTTAATGGAGTAGCTAGTGCCGCATGCTGGCATGCTCACCGTAGTCGGCCGGCTTGCTGACGACGTCGTCGAGGAGCTTGTAGGTGTCGGCGTAGACGAGCTGCAGGCCGGCGAGGTCCTTGTTGAGCTTGGCGACGAGGTCCTGCAGCTTGGCGTTGAAGCTCCGGGCGACGGCGTTGTACTCCTCGTTGCATTCACCGGGGTCGTCGCGGTTGCCGATGCGCTCGGCCGGGAGGCACCCCATTGGCGTTAGCCCGGTGAAGTCCATCTTGCGGCCGCCGAGCTCATGCACGTCGCGGATGGCCGCCTCGGCGAGCCCCAGCAGGTACGCCTCGTACTCCGGGACCGTGTACTGCAGCCGCCGCTCCGGCAGGTTGTAATAGTTCTCGATGAAGTCGTTGGTGCCAATGCTCCAGATGTACACCGCCTCGCCGATGATCTCGTCGGCTTTCGCCTTGCCCTTGGCGATCCTCAGCCTGTCCTTGTACTGCTTGAAGTACTCCAGCTGCTCGCTGACCGTGATCACCGACTGCATACATGCAGAGCGTCGATGTATCAGTGGTTCAAGTGGAGAAAATTTGGTATACCGAACGATGTCGACAGGATTAATTACTAGGACTCCGGCGGTGGCGTTGTCGAGGCCGGTGGCGGCAGAGGCGAAGGATACGCCTGTGGCGAGCTGGTCGATGGTGCGGTTGGTGTCGAGGTATGCCGGGATGGAGGGCGGCAGGCCGAAGGCCTCGGAGATGAAGTCGGTAGCGAGGCGACCGTTGGAGAAGCGGCCGGTAGGAAGGCCGTCGGAGTAGTCTCGCCCGTACGGCCAGAAGTTGCTCCGCGCCACGGTCGGGATGAAGTTGTTGTTGCCCGTGTCCACGGACGAGTCCCCGAACACGATGATCGCCGGCACCTTGCCGGCCGCCGCCACCACCACGCCGCGGTCGCCGCCACCGTCGTACAGCGAGGAATGCGTCAAGAAGATCAACCACGGCAAGTACTTCTGCAGTGACATCGATCAACCTGTAATCTCGCTAGCTGAGCACTCTCAAGAAGGAAAGAGTTGGTTTGGTGAGATGGATTGGGTGTTTGGTGTGTGTGACGAGATTAAGGTGCCTGTTTGTGTACCAGATATTTAAGGCTGTTGCGTGCTTATAATTTACGATCGAGTGCATTAGTGCCCTGTAGCAGCAACAAGGTAACATAACTGTAAGCACGATGCGATTAGATTAGGCAACGCTCTTCTGCCCAGCAGCATGTGAGGCGCTTAAGACCGCATTTAAACCGTTCCTCAGTGCCTTTATGGAAAGGACGAGCTATATAATATAGCTACCGCTTCCGCCGCCTGGCTACATATTTATGAGCTCCCATTCTCATTTGCTTTCAGATTCTCTATTCGTTTGACGTGCAACCCAAGTTCAAAATCTCGTTGAGATCTCGATTTTCGAAAGTGAACGAGATTTGAAATGCCGGTTGAATCAGAAAAAAAATTTTAAAAAAAAATTGCTACAGTAATCTTGGTACACTGTAATTGTAAGAACATAAATAGTACACTGTAATTGTAAGAATTTTATAAATTCATTGTAGTGTGATCATGATTCAAAATTTTTATGAGATCTTAAGAATTTCTTTATAACCCTTACAAAATTTTCAAAAAACTTAAACATTTTTTGGTTTTCTAAAGCAAATCTATATATTGATCATTAGGCTTTTACGAGGACGTATCACTCTCATAATTTTTGAAACTTTTTGAAGCTTGATTATCAGATTAAAAATTTATAGAAACATTGATGATAAATCAGGACCATTCACAAAAATTTTCAAAATTTTATAACATGGTTTGTACCATTTTTCATTTGGTTGAAGTTTGCCGGTAAAGCTTTTATCAGCACAGTAGCACTGTCCGAATTTTTAAAAATTCATGATGCTTGATTATCATCTGAAAATTTTATGGGAACATTAGAGATGCATCATAATCATACAAAAAAATTTTAAAAATTTTTCTAATGTGGTTTGTTTCATTTTTCATTCAGTTCAAACTTGCTGGTTAGCGTTTTATCAAGACAGTAGCAATATTTGAATGTTTCAAAATTAATCATATCTGATAATCATCTGAAATTTTTATGGGAACATCACTGATGTGTCCGCATCCTACAAAACAAATTTCAAAATTTTTTGATGTTGTTTTGTCCATTTTTCGCTCAGTGCAATTTTGTCGAGATCTCGGCAAAACCGGCCAAAATTTCGGTTTTCTCAGTAGTAAAAAAAACTGGATTTGAATTTTTGTTTTTGTATTTCGTCCGAAATTTTTAAATCTCGCCGAGATTTTGTTCTCCGGCCATGGACAAGATTTAGGGCAAAAACAAGATTTTGAACCCAGCGTGTCGTGGTACACCTTGTTATTACAATTTGGGACATGGATTACACTACGCACTAAGTTAATTTTGGACAGGAGGAAAGTTTTGAATACAATACTACTGCTGGTAACTTTTTTTAGATAGTGTTGCAAAATGCAAAGAAAAGTAATAGCAACAGACAGATTTTGTGTGGAAAACCCTTTCGAAAAAAACCATAGACAAACGAATGCTACATCATTATACGAGGAGATATTTACAATGATACTCTCTTTTCCCTTTCTTCTTGCCTTAATTGCTTTATCCTATAAACTACCTGTACATATTTAAAGGGTACATAAAGAACTATCTGTGTAGTAGTAGAACTCCGAGTTAGAGTAAAATAGAATTTGTATCACACTCAAATTAATTCAAGAATCTCCAGCTTTAGACGAATTCCTCCTATAACCAAAATAAAACACAAATCTCCTTGAAATATATCAACATAAATACCTTGTGTACCGAAAGTCCAAAATCTAGTGAGTGATATCAACTAAGTTTGAGCAAAGCTCAAACTTGACGGTAGGAACTGGTTTTATTAGCATATCAGTTGGATTATGATAAGTACTTATCTTGCTAACTTTAATGTCTCATTTAGCAATGATACCTCGAATGTAGTGATATCTGACATAAATGTGCTTCGTTCTCTCGTGGAACATCTAGTGCTTTGTAAGGGAAATAGCACTTTAACTATCACAGAATATTGTAGTGCAAGACGTACTTTCACAAAGTTTAGTTAACATACTTCTCAGGCAAACGGATTCTTTGTAAGCTTCATAAATAATTATATACTTAGCGTCTGTAATAGACAAGGCAACGGTAGCTTAGGCTTGCCTTCTAGCTAATGATACATCCTCCAACATTGAATACTTATACACTAAGAGATCTCCAAACCAAATCTTTAGCAAAATCTAAATCCACATAACCAACGAGTTCATCTCTAGTTGTTCTAAACTATAAACAAGCATTAGGAGTTTCTCCGCGAGTATATGAAAATCCATTTAACTGCTTTTCAATGCGCTTTTTTAGTATTTGCTATGTATCTATCGACAACACTCAGTGACAGAGATAAGACAAGACCAGAACATACTATAGTGTACGTAAGCAGTGTTTTGTAAAACGGTTGATATGTCTGTTTAGTCAGCCGATTATATGGATGCGACAAGCAGAACTTTAACGCATGTATGGATCAGAGGAACATTAACGTGCGTAATTTTTTTGATCTGCTGGTACAATATTGTTTGCATCAGAATTTGGTAAAGTATGGCCTAAATCGTTAGGCTAAGTATTGGTAATTTTGATAGATACCGGATAAGGAAAGAAAGGTTAAAATCGTATTATAGCCGATATCGGATAAAGGTTAATGGAATTGTAACCAAAGTTGTTCCAAACAAGGAGAATACTATCCGGATTAAGGCCGATACGGATCATGGTAGATAGCGTATTGGAGTAGGATACGATCGGCCAACAGCTATAAATAGTGGTCAAGGGCAGGCGAGGAACACAACACAATACAATCAAACAACTCGCATTACTTTTATTTACTTTTATGTCGACTAGGAGTAGCCTTTGTAATTTAGATTCTCCCTTGTAATCTGATTTGATCAATAAAATTGCGCAACGCCGATTGTTGATCACCTTCGATTACGCCAATCAGGTTTGATTTTCTCCGATCTTGTTGTGCATCGCCTTTTTCAGAAAATATCTACCTCTTATCATCTGATTAGCCCTGATCAGCTAATTAGACTTATCGTTACCCCTAGATTTAATTAGCTTTTCTAGCTGTTTGGGTATTTGCCGATTGTTTCACTAAATCGGCTTTGAGCGTTTTTTATATTTATCTTACCGATTGCAGGATCAAATAGGTTGGCATGCTTTGAACCTCAGAACTCAGCGTTCATCCGGTGTGTTGAGGCCAATTAATCCTTCGTCATATTTTTGGTGCCAACACACACTTGGCACGCCCGGTGGGACGCGATGTCTTCATTAGGGAAATCAATTCTGCCATCCGATCTCAATGCTGAAGCTACAATCGTCCCTACTCTGGCCGATTTAACGCCAGAACAATGTAAAGAGATTGAAGATCGAAAAGCTGAACTTGAGGAGATGATGCTGGGATGTTATCAAAAAACCCGACGTGGCATCACTCAGAAGGCTGCATTGCCAACGGTTAATGCCCTCGGCGACGCTGGAATCACTAACAAAATCTAAGCCAAATACATGCCTGCACAAGCCGCTATGATTAATTAGTTTATACATCACGTCTTGGTTAATCAGTCGTCGGCTCTAGTCACAACGCTTAAACCGATGATAACTAGTGGTATAAAAACCATAGCGCAAGAGTTGGCATTAGTTGAAAGTTTGCTCAACCCAACGCAAGCCTTGTCCAATTATCTTGTTTATTCGGTACCATAGAACACTCAAGGGACAATAACCGATCCTAAACCATCGGCTGTAAGTTCACCCTTGACTATGATGCCAACCCAACCTACTGTTATACTACCACGAAACCCTCGTACAGGTGGGGTTACGCATTACCAATCATACACCGATGCTGCTAAGTTGTTGCATCAGCCAACTTACCATCATCGGCACCATTTTACATCTTTTCGCAATCGGTTCCACAACTGATTGACCAAAATAGGCATCTATAATATGTTGAGCTGATTCCACAAAAGAATCAGGCCCCATACAAGGTCGTAACATACTCGGAGACCTTTGTCCCAGTACCAGAGCCGATTGCTAGGAGGAATAATGGATATGAGTTATTTCCTCAATACACATTGACTCAACCAACTAGTCAACCCGAGCTTGCGGTCGGGGGGGGGGGGGGCAGAATGTCAATTACGATTATAATTGGCACACTCCTAGCCCTGTGTTGGCTAATACAGTTAATTGGGCTGACAAGGTATCTGCCGTATTGAGAGATCAATTCAGCATACAGCCCAAGGGGAAAGTTATCGGCTATAGAAAACCGTATCTAAATTATATTGACTGCAGCCTTACCCTAACAATTTTAAAGTTCAGGATTTTGCTATGTTTTCAGGAGATGATTCTGTTACCACATTAGAGTATGTCGGATACTTTGTTGCACAATATGGTGAAGCTGCTTAGTCCGACGGCTTGAAAATTAGGTTGTTCCCGTTATCGCTATCAGGAGCTACGTTTGCCTGGTTCACCAGTTTACCCCCAAATTCGGTTCATTTTTTGGACTGATTTGGAAAGCCAATTCCATGAGTATTTTTTCTCTGGCAGTCTGGAACTCAGAATTTTTTACTTGAGCTTCGTTCGCCAGAAATGTGGGGAATCGGTAACAGATTATATCAAAAGGTTTAGAGAAATTAGAAATCGGTAGCGTCACTTTGTTCGACAACCAACTAGCTGATTTGGCCTTCCAAGGTCTAATTTCCCAGCTAAGGGAAAAATTCGACGGACAAGAATTCACTGATTTAAGTCATTTGCTGCATAGGGTATCGGCTCAAGAAAGCTGTTTTACCGATAATAGAGCCTTCAGAGACAAATTCAAGGCTAATAACAACAGCGATAAGGAAAAAGCCAAAGTTAACCTCGTCGACTACTGTTCAAGCGAGTCTTCTAAAGATGACGAGACTGAGATAAACATAGCCGAATGGGTTAAGGGATCTAAGAAGTCCTTAGTCTATTTTTGGCTTAAGCCGACTAAAAACAAGTCGAAAATAAAATATGCTTTTGATGTCTCTAAGTGTGATCATATTTTTGATTTACTATTGCAATTAAAAATTATACAGTTGCCTGAGGGACATGTCATACCATCGACCGATGAGATAAAAAAGCGAAGGTATCACAAGTGGCACCATTCTTTTCCTCATAATACTAATGATTGCAATATTTTTTGGTAGCAGATACAATCGGCTATAGAAGATGGTCGGCTTAAGTTTAAAGAAGAGCCAACAATGCAGGTGGATGCCAATCCTTTCCAATAAATATGGTTCAGTGCTCTGGAAAGGAAAAAAGCTGATGCAGTTTGAAGGGTCAAAGATTGCCCGGCATGTTGATATTCAATCGGCTTCTAGCGGCAAGGAGACCCTGAAAATTACGGTTGGTTCACTACAGATAGAGACCAACCGTGAAGGAATGAGTTCAAGGACCGTTAAACCCAGGGGAGACCTGCAAATCGGCAAGTAGTATAAGGCGAAGAAATCGCCACCACGTCAACAGGTGTTCAAGCCTAAGCCAACATTCTCCTAGTTACTTGAAAAGTATGAAAAGAGAAATAACAGGTCGCGCTATCCTGCTCATTGCCCAGATAATCTATATTGGCCTGATAACTTGGAGAGAGCTCACCAGTGATGCCCCTTCTGGCAATTTTGTTGGGAAAGGGGATCGGCTTTGTCATCACTGTATACGTGCCCAATGGAGCACTATCCTCAAGATGATTGGCCAAGGCGATCGGCTAAAGATAGAATATCTGGACCACTGCAAGATTATCCTGATAGAAGTCACAAAAAGCTGATGCATGAAAGGGTTTTCGCACCAAATTTGGCCAAAATGCAAATGGAAGAAGGGTCAAGTCCCACAACTCAGGAGAATCTGGCTGGTAAGATACAAAAGTCGATTGAACCAAAGCTGCAGTGGTGTTCTCCTGGTCTTAGTCGGTCACAATGCAGACGACTCCAAAGGCTGAGGACTCAAGAAGTGAGAAAGGCCAATCAAGAGAAGCAAAGGGATCAAGCATTCAATGAGCTTCAGCCGATGAAGACTTTTAAGGAGTGGAGGAAAAAGGAGCCGATTGAAGAAGAATATGATTCAGTCGATGACCTAGATTCACCTGTAATTCGGGATGACACTCCACCGATGGACATCAACATGGTGTTCACTTTACCGGTTGAGTTCAAAATAAATACCGAATCGGCTAGAGAAACATTTTCACAGTTGTGTTTAGGGGCCCAAGATGCAGTCTTCGAGAAGCCCCAAAATGCTCATCAGCATCTTAAGCCGTTATACCTAAAAGGGCATATTAACGGCAAGCCGATATCAAGAATGCTTATTGATGGCAGGGCAATAGTTAACTTAATGCCATACACCACGAGCGAGAAGCTGGGTAAGACCGATGAAGGCCTTATTAAAACTAATATAGTTTTGAATGATTTCACAGGCGATCTCACTAAGGCAAGGGGGTCATGATAGCAGAATTGACTATCGGCTATAAAACATTGCCGACCGCTTTTTTCGTAGTTGACGCCAAACGCAATTACAGTGTTTTGCTTGGGCGAGACTGGATTCACGCCAATTGTTGCATATCGTCGACTATGCACCAGTTATTCGTTCAGTGGAACAGAGACAAAGTTGGGGTAATTCAAGCCGACACATCGGGTCATATTGCTATGGCCAATTCAGATACTAATTGGCAACATGAAGAAGCTAAATGTATATCGGGAAAAGATCTAGATGATTGTGATTTTATCTGCATCAACAAGACAGGGCTTATTTCGATCAACGTGATGCCAAGTACACTTGATCGAATTGATGAAATCTTGCGCCGATGGAGTCCAAATCGGCAATGAAGGCTTTACAAGACAAAATGCAAAGCTATCGACAAATGACGGATAACTATGAGGCTATTGAAGATTTTCAAGAAATTGATAAATTAGGTCAGGGTTTTACATCGATGGATTTGTTAGAAGAAGTCGACATTGGTGAAGGTGATAGAAAGAGACCAACTTTTATTAATGCTGAAAGATCGAAAAAGGCGACTAGAGGGGGGTGAATAGGAGCCAAATAAAATTTTCGAATAAACTCTCTCCCTAAAATTCAAACCACCAAAAGACCAGAAAGAAACTGCACTGGTCGGGTATTTCTGGACGGATGAAGCAGCACTTCGACCTACGAGGTCGGATGAACAAGACCGGAATGAATAGTGTTCGGTGAACAAGACTTCGCCAACACTGGTCGGATGAACAGTACTCCCGACCTGAAGTGGTCGGATGAACAGTACCCCCGACCTGCGGAAGTCGAATGAATAGTACTTGGGTGAATAGTATTCAGGTGAACAGTAAAACCAGCACGATCTCAAAAACAGAAATCAATGTAGCTTTTGATCGGCTGATCCAAAAACAGTGAAAATTGGTGTGCACCTCCCAAAGGATGTCAGGAACCTATTTCAATCAACAATCGAAGGAATTAATACCAAGGTTCCGTCCTTTTTAGTTTAACAAATGCAACACCAAAAACAGAGTCACGAACACAGACTTCACCCCTAACTTGCTGGTGGGAGTTGATGGTCAGAAATCCTTAGATGACTCTCCACAAATCATAGCAAGTAAGTACACGAAGAAACAACCCTTCAAACAAATAGAAACACTATCTGAAAACTAGGCACATAAATTGGTTTCTTGCAAAAATGAATAGAAGAGGTTGTAGATTGCCTAGATGATTGGGATATGATCTATAGAAGATTCATCCAGCAATCTTTCATCCTTGACAACAAGAACCAGAAGCCAATCAAGACTAAAGAACTGCAAGTCACACACAGATTTACTAACTTGCAACAAGAATGCAAGGATTGCCTAGATGATTGAAAGCACCAAGTCCAGAGAAGAGTTCATCAATCATGAATTTCAACAAAGACTCAATAGCATGTAGAAGGAGATGAGGCAAATCCAAATTACGTAAAGTAAATTGCAAGTAAGTAAATGCGGAATTTAGATAACAAAATTCAAGTGCGTAATGTAAATACGTAAGAGAAATGAAACAATAATATAAATGAAGAACATTTCATTTCTGAAAGGGGAGGTTTACAAAGCCTCACAACAAAGTGGGCAAAGCTCAAATGAGCAGCAAAAACCTCAGAACCTTTAAAGAGGGGAGGCTGCCCCTACCCCTCTATTTATAGTGACCTGGGATCAATTCCCACTTTTGGATTCCTGCTTCAATCCTAAGCTAACATCCAAGAGCCAGGATTTGATCCTTACACTGTCACTCTCAACAACTCTCAACTACTCACGTAGACTTTCCTCACCTGCTCACCCCCAAGGAGACACCCCTCTCCCTGTCTATTCATAGCAGGCTTGGAACACCTACCACCCTTGGATGAGCCTCTAAACCCTAGAGCACTCCATCAAGGGCTGAGATTTTACCCACTCACAAAGCTATGCATGGGCTCACTCGAAACCCAACAACACAACGGGTTTTGCACGCTTTTCAACTCACACTAACTTGACCCGCTACTCTATCTTCCTGACCGCGTCCAACGGTCCTCCTAGATCAGAGCAACTCCAAATTAGCATCTCATCCATTCCTTTGTCTTCTCGGCTTGCAGCTACTCCCTGGCCTCAGCCATCTTTGGCGACACCTTGATCATCTGGACCTCAGCTCTCCCAGCCTAGTCCTGATCCCCTTCGCCTCACCATGACCTAGCTCCAAAGTCCTGCAACCATCATGGACAAGGAAACCACATCACATAGCAATGTCCAACAACACATTTCCATCTCAACAGAAAGATATACACTATGCTGACCAGCAAAAACCCCGACCACACGTGGTCTGACCACTGGTCTCCATCCCGACCAACCATGGTCTGACCACTGGTCTCCAACTCAAACACTCGGAGTCTCAACCACTCGGAGTCGGACGACCCAACCACTCGGGGTCGGACGACTGGTCTCCAACCAGCCAAAGCCCCGACTACTCAGGTCGGACGACCCGACCACTCGGGGTCAGACGACTGGTTTGCAACACAGCCAAAGCCCCGACCACTCAGGTCGGACGACCCGACCACTCGGGGTTGGACGACTGGTCTCCAACCAGCCAAAGCCCCGACCACTCAGGTCGGACGACCGACCACTGAGTCGGACGACCGGTCTCCAACCACCAAAGCCCGACCACTCAGTCGGACGACCCGACCACTCGAGGTCGGACGACCGTCCGCAACACACCAAAGCCCCGACCACTCGGTCGGACGACCCGACCACTGGGTCGGACGACCGGTCTCCAACCACCAAAGCCCGACCACTCGGGTCGGACGACCCGACCACTGAGGTCGGACGACTGGTCTCCAACCAGTAACTCAAATTGCTCTAGCTTGAAAAACAATCCAAATCAAACTCAAACTTGAGCACACCTTGCTCAAATAAAGTTAAATACTCATCACAAACATGGATGGACCTCCACATGGTCCTTCAATCTCCACCTTGATGAGTATATTGACAAACCACACAAAAGGCATAAATTTGAGTTTGAATGAGAGAAGAAGAAAGCAATTTGATTGCAAAGCCAAACTTTGTCCAGAGAGAAAGATATAAAATTATGACCAAGTTGGTAGAAAGAATTTAGAGCAAGACCATGAAAAGAGCAAGTTTTCAACAAAAGCTCTAAAAACCAATCATAAGTGTCAAATGTGATTATGATCCATAAGAGATAGCAAAGAAGCTTTCACATTTCTATCTCCTCCTTTTCTACATTTTAAATGATGCCTTTTTCTACATTTTCTCCCCCTTTTGGCAATATAGACAACAAAATAGAATTTTCTCCCTCTTTTATGTATGCATGAAATGCAACCTAAGGGAGCTTTGAAGATTATCCAAATGATCATAATGACAAGATATGACACCAAGCTTATTAATCTCAGATTATGACCAAACTAAGACATGTCCAAGTGCAAATAACAAATTTTGCTCATAAGCTAAGTTTTGAAAATGTATCATTTTTAGCAAGATTTGACAAGTGCAAAACTTAGCAAAGTTTCAAAACTAGAAGCAAAACCACTCAGGGATCAAATGGAAAACCTAGAGTTCAACCTACTCAACACTTTGGGGAAATTTGAAGTGCATATTAGGTCCTTCGAGCCCATTTTTCAATTTATGCAAATTTTCTTTAAGACTTGAAAAACATAGCGGGTGCAAATGTTTGACATTATTTGCATTCTTTACCCACTTATGTGTTTGATATTTGCATTTTTTTTTGTTGATTGACTCAAGCCATTTTCGATCATCTCAAGAGTAACTCTTAAGAGAATGATCTTGGTCATACACGATATATTCCAAGTTCATCCCAAGTGCAATGGGAGGCGATCTTGAGAATATATAGTGTTGAGTTCAATTTTGCACAAAAAGAGTCAAATTTTTCTTAATTTAGCACATATGAGCAATTCTGAAGGACTCAAATATGGATCAAGCAAATTTCACCCAAGTTGCTATAGGGACTCTAGAGAATTCCAAAATTTCACAATTCATGGTAAAAGCTCTTAGAGAAGAAACTTAGTAAGTAAAAGCAACATGTTTCATCAAGTTTTCATTTAAAGCTTTTAAGTTTTTCAGATTTCAATGAACATTAGCTTGATAAAAGAACTTGGACATATCTAAGCTAGTGATTTTCTTCGAAAGATATAGCATGATGTATTTCACGAAGATTGAGTCAAATGCATAATAGACAAAGCTCATAAAACGAAAAATGCAGTCTAAATGCAATGCATGAACAGATTCCCAAACTCCCCCTCAACAAATGAATCAATTTTAAGCTCAAAACTGGTTAAAATTGGGTTATAATCAAGATTAGGCATAAAGAAAACCCAAATGAACTCAATAATAACCAGAAAAACAGAATGAGGAGAAGAAGTCGAGAAACTGCAACACTGGATGGCTATTGAGCATAGATAAGATAGAAGAGATTCACTATGGCTCGACTCGCTCTTATCTTCCCAGAGATCGACATAGGAAGTCGACTCTAGATCTCAACTAAGGAGTGCACATGCACTCTGTCTACCTGTGAGGCCACAAAACCTACTAGACTTATAAGACTGTGAGGGAACTCAACCTAGAGAGAAGAGAGAACACTAATCACGCATGATAGCAACCTAAAGCACAAGATAAGAGGTCCATGCGAGGCATGCCGAGAAGTCTAAGTGAGTGAACTCAACTCAAGAAAACAAGCCCAAAGTCACCCTAAGAAGAAAGGAAAACTGGAAGAGAATATATAGTACATAATATACAAACCAGCTCCCCTCAAGATAAGCTATATGAGCTCATAAACCCAAGCTCAAATCCCCGAACACACTCTAAAACTCTCTCCTCACAAGAGATAGGTAGAAAGCTAGAGGAAAAGAGATAAGATCGAAAACCACATGGTCTCTAAGGAGCAAGACGGCTCAAGGTAAAAGCAACCTAATTATGCTAGAAGTCCAACCAAAAGACTCTAGACAAAAAGGACACAAGCTCTACCTACAAAAGAACCACAACCTCATAAGAGATCCATCATTATCATCAACATTTTCAGAGGTACTTACCTACTGCAGTGTAGGACAAGTAGTGGCAAAGGACCCAAGTGGATCCTAAAAGCAGAGGAAGAGATATTCCTAGGATGATGGTCTCTCACTGTAAAGCCTACACACATGCATCCAACAAATCTATGCTTTCAAGCGGGGTTAGGCGGATCCAGCTTCCTAGGCACGAATGGACAAGATACATGAAAAGTGTGGCAAATGATCGTCTAGAGCATGAACATGATGCAGAAGGTAATGTAAGATCATGTTCACAACCAAGCTAAAGATAGCATCAAGATCCATATATCCATAGACAACAGTGAAAACATATCCACATGATAAACAACAAGAAGGTGCATCATAGCACCATCATGTCGCGTAAGAAGCTAAGCAAGGTGCATCACAACAACTAAATGCTAGTAGGGATCATGTGCAAGCCTAGAAATACATGGATCAAGATACTACCCTAAACATGGCAATGAGCATGTAAATGAGGAAATACCACAAAGAAGCACAACAACATGCTACTAGATATAACATGAGCAAGATGAATAAGACAGCCAAAGAGGATCATGCGTAAAACAAACCAATTAGCAACATCAAGATCCATTTATCCATAGTCTCAATAACAATATTTACATGCTGCGAAAAGGCCCGTCAAAAAGAAGACCAAACAAAAGGTCATGAGGACACAAAGATAAAAGTAAATGGTGACCATGGACACAAAGATGAGAAGCTACTTATGGCAACACTATATGCATGATGATGAATACATGCCATGAATGAAGAACACAAGCTTATGCAAAATAGGTATGAAGCATATAAGCATGAAGGACAATAAAAGGTGATCATGAACAATATAAGTCATATAATGCAGCCTAGATCATATAACCCTAATCTCATGAAAGGCACTCACATGTAGCACAAAGTCCGACAAACAAAGTCTAAACAAGGCTAATCATGGATGTAATAGAAAATCGTGGTCATATAACCTAGATACTACTCATGACAAAATAAAGTAAATGATATATAGCACGTGCCCATAGTTAATACAAATGCTCATACCAAATGAACAATATCATGGACAAGATAAAAACAAGAAAATCACATGCTGGGAAAGAGCTCATGAATTTAGGATATAATACATGAAGCACAAAGATGGTTGGGGAAAACATGCTATGGCACAAAACAAGACAGACAAAAACTAACAAGACCTAGCAAAGTACATATAATACACATGGGAGCAAGAGCAATCACAACATGTCATGGAAATGATGATCACAAATATAACCGACATGAGGGTATGAGATAGCTCACCATGGAAGTGAAAGTCCCCAATGCTGTTATCATGAAGCTCAACACTTGTGGAGTGAAACACGAGGCAAACAAAGTTGAAAGTACATGCAGGTTAGCATGATGCTCATGATGGTCATGCAGGAAGATCCAATCCTCTAGAGACAAGCCGCAAATGCCAACTCGGAATTCACATCGAGTGCCAACATTGAAAAGCGACTAAACGATCCTAGATGAGATTAGTAAGGATCAACATGACCAACATACTTACCTGCAACTCTTGTCGTGAGTGGGTACCTCGAGGAAAAACGAGGTCCACTACTTATGCACGGCGAAGATGATGCCTCAGGACAACTCATGGACTAAGAATCGAACTATGAAAGGACAAGTCCACAAGATGA
This sequence comes from Otatea glauca, assembly GCA_036346275.1. Lineage (NCBI taxonomy): Eukaryota > Viridiplantae > Streptophyta > Magnoliopsida > Poales > Poaceae > Otatea > Otatea glauca. The sequence continues at coordinate 35,015,102 of CM070727.1, read as the reverse complement.
CCCAAATCCACTCCACTAGGCAGTGATCATATCCTCAAGCTAGCCTCAAGCGACTCATGCCATGAAGAAGGCAAAAGGCACTTAAAAGCATTATTGCATAGACATGACACAAGGAATTGACACAAGAGGGAAAGATGACTCAGTACTGGGATAGAGAGAAGATCTGGGAACCCAATATCGAGCCACACGACGCTCGCAGTACCACCACGTAAGAAGATCGACTCGAGTGTCTCTCGACGCCAACTCTCACACGATCAGAGCAACTCGTAGATAATCTAGAGTCAAATCGGGTTGGCACGCCGTGGTGCAAAAGCCGACCATCCCAAGAAGGTCGCTCGATCTCCTACCGAAAACACCTCACGCCATCGATATCTACCTCGATAGGAAAAACGAGGAATATCAAGAGGACGGCGGAAAGATCGACTACGAATAGCTCCGTGACTAAAACTCAAGAACTAGCATGAAAACCAAGTCCCGGACGCCCAAAACAGCGACTCTCTAACTCGCCTAGAAGCGGTGTGTGCCTTAGGAGCACTCAAAGTCCGGGATGACCCTGAATACCCCTAAGAGCAGCAACACGCTCACGCCGAGTGATCTTGGCGTGCCTGAAGCAGAAATCTACTAGGTGACCATCCTTCTTACAAAAGGTGCATGTGTACTTCGCCTTGCTAGAGACAGAAGCAACAGGAGTAACATCCTTCTGGTCAGAAGTTCTATGGACAACCCCAGCAGACCTAAACTTGGTGGTGCTCACTCTGGGAGCTACCACAATCTCACCATTCTTGGAGCCGCGCACAATGGTGGGAGGATGCGCCCGAGCGTGCTCCAAGGGATCAAATCCTAGACCTTGATTGAATCTACTAATCTTGGATTGGTCTAGAATAAGATTGAGCTTCTTCTTGCCTCCAACAAACTTCTCGAGAGTGCTCATAAGATACTGGCAATCTCGAAAGAAAGAAGCACAAGAAGAACAGGGAGAAGAAGAAGAAGAAGAAGAACCAGAAAGATGAGCTCTCTCAAAGACGTGCATTTTTCTCCTCCAAGACGGCTGCCTCAATCTTGAGGGCCTCACAAGAAACGCAAGACGCATTTCTAATTCTATTGGCTTGGTCTTCTAATTTCTTCCTAAGCTCGACATGGATTTTATCCAAGTCCCCCTCAATCACAGAACATCGCAAGCAACTTTCTTGTGACTTACCTAGTAAGTCCTTAGCAAGTTTAGCACACTTGACATTTAAGGATTCATTGTCAAGTTTTAGTTGCCTACAGCCTTCACATGAGCTGACTGGTTCCTTAGAAGCATGCATTTCAAGTTCATCGTTTCTAGAAGAAAGCTTCCTAAGGTGATCGCTCATGGCATCAATTTCGGCAAGCAATTTAGGGCAATTAGAGCATGATGGAGTGGAGTGAGCATGAAGAAAACAAGCCTCAACAGGAATAGCATCAACAGAACTAGTTCTAGCATTCTTCAACCTAAGACCATCAAGTTCAAAGCAAGCACACTATCATGTATGGTCCTTAGGTTCTCCAACTCCACAAGAACAAAGATCACAGAGAACACACCATCGCTGACTCGGGAGGAGAAGATCTAAGTGAAGCTAACTCCGAGTCAAGGTACCTACTTCCTTCTCAAGCTCCATACACCTAGCTCTAGCTCTAGCATGAAATTTTCCTAATTTGCGTAAAGCTTCGTTGAGCTGGTCATAGGAGGGTACCTCATCCGAGTCATTTGAGAGCTCTGAGTCGCCGATGTCGTTGGTGTCGCCATGAAACACATGCCGAGAAGTCGCCGCCCTTCTTCTCTTGCGGATCATCCTCGCCTCGCCGCCCATGTCTCCGTGTCGGAGAGGTTGATGTCGCAAGCCGCGAGGACGCGGTGGAAGAGCTTCTTGTTCTTGGAGAAGTTGCGGTACTTCTTCTCGTGCGCCGATTCACGAACGGAGGCTTCTTGTTGCGGTTCTTGTCGGTGTAGTCATTCTTGCCCGAATCGCCTTGTTCGTTTTTGCCCTTCTCCAGCTTGGGACAGTTTGCTCGAATGTGGTTGGGGCCACCACACTCAAACAGTGATCATCCCACCTCTCTTCCTCTCTCTCACTCTCTTGTATGCATATGAAAATTTGCGAGCAAGAAGAGCAAGCTCATTTTCCGAAATTTTTCCAGCTTGGTCATCGCTAGCTCGCAAAGGGCGGAGAGAGAGAAATCAATGTAAGAATCGAAGAGAGGATCCAATGGGATCGGTGACCAAAGCCATCGATCGAGATTTCGTCTTCCGCGAGACGACGCCGATCTCATGAGTCTTGAGGCGGAATAAAGCCCGCCAAGAGTCAAGGTCGATGTGTCGGTGGTGTCCTTGATGGTGGTCACCTTCATCTCCCAAACACGAAGATCAAGTGCGGTCAAGAAATGTCGAGCATTCTCCGAGTCGGGGTATATGCAACCGATCGCCGGAGGTCGCCAAAATCTTCGTGAACCGACCAAAGCACTCGCCAAGATTCTCACCGCGGTTGTTCAAACTTGTTGAACTCACGCTTGAATTGGTCCTGTCGAACCGCCTTGATTTGGGTAGTGCCTCATGGTAAGCATCGAGGGTCACCCAAATCTCATGAGCGTAACGAAGGTGAGAGATCCTATCGCACTCATCGCGACTAAGGCCCCTGTATGAGGATGTTCCTTGCCTTAGCATTTGTCTCAACATCAGCCATTTTGCCGCCGTGACGTTCTCATCGGCAGAACCTCATACGGAGCTTCACCTTCGCCATATCAGAAACCCCGGCAGTGATGTACGACTCCATCCGAGATTTCCAAAAGGAAAATCAACTCGAGAGAAAACAGGAGGCTTGGTGGAATACTTGTCCATCGCCATGGCTCTTGAGACCGGTCAAGATCTAGAAAGAGCAGAACCTGCTCGATACCAATTGAAAGATCGAAAAGGCGATTAGAGGGGGTGAATAGGAGCCAAATAAAATTTTCGAATAAACTCTCCCCTAAAATTCAAACCACCAAAAGACCGTAAAGAAACAGCCGGTTGGGTATTTTCGACGGATGAAGCAGTACCCTCGACCCACAGAGGTCGGATGAACAAGATACCTGAATGAATAGTGTTCAGTGAACAAGACTTCGGCCAACACCGGTCTGATGAACAAGATTCTCGACCAAGTGGTCGGATGAACAAGACTCCGACCAAGTGATTGGATGAATAAGATTACTCGGGTGAACAAGACTTCGACCGGATGAATAAGACTCGACCTGCGGAGGTCGAATGAAAAGATTTAGGTGAATAGTAATCGGGTGAACAGTAAAACCAAAGACGATCTCAAAAAAGAAATCAATGTAGCTTTTGATCTACTGATCCAAAACAGTGAAAATTGGTGTGCACCTCCCAAAGGATGTCAGAACCTATTTCAATCAACAATCGAAGGAATTAATACCAAGGTTCCGTCCTTTTAGTTTAACAAATGCAACACCAAAAACAGAGTCACGAACACAGATTTCACCCTAACTTGTCGGGTGGAGTTGATGGTCGAAATCCTTAGATGACTCTCCACAAATCATAGCAAGTAAGTACACGAAGAAACAACCTTCAAACAAATAGAAACACTATCTCAAAACTAGGCACAGAAATTGGTTTCTTGCAAAACTGAATAGAAGAGGTTGTAGATTGCCTAGATGATTGGGATATGATCTATAGAAGATTCATCCAGCAATCTTTCATCCTTGGCAACAAGAACCAGAAGCCAATCAAGACTAAAGAACTACAAGTCACACACAGATTTACTAACTTGCAACAAGAATGCAAGGATTGCCTAGATGATTGAAAGCACTAAGTCCAGAGAAGAGTTCATCAATCATGAATTTCAACAAAGACTCAATAGCATGTAGAAGGAGATGAGGCAAATCCAAATTACGTAAAGTAAATTGCAAGTAAGTAAATGCGAATTTAGATAATGTAATTCAAGTGCGTAATGTAAATACGTAAGAGAAATGAAACAAGAATATAAATGAAGAACATTTCATTTACGGAAGGGGAGGTTTACAAAGCCTCACAACAAAGTGGGCAAAGCTCAAATGAGCAGCAAAAACCTCAGAACCTTTAAAGAGGGAGGCTGCCCTACCCTCTATTTATAGTGACAGGATCAATTCCCACTTTGGATTCCCGCTTCAATCCTAAGCTAACATCCAAGAGCCGGATTTGATCCTTACAATCATCACTCTCAACAACTCTCAACTACTCACGTAGACTTTCCTCACCGCCACCCCAAGGAGACACCCCTCCCCTGTCTATTCATAGCAGGCTTGAACACCTACCACCCTTGGATGAGCCTCTAAACCCTAGAGCACTCCATCAAGGGTGAGATTTTACCCACTCACAAAGCTATGCATGGGCTCACCCGAAACCCAACAACACAACGGGTTTTGCACGCTTTTCAACTCACACTAACTTGACCCGCTACTCTATCTTCCTGACCGCGTCCAACGGTCCTCCTAGATCAGAGCAACTCCAAGTTAGCATCTCATCCATTCCTTTGTCTTCTCGGTTTGCGGCTACTCCACGGCCTCACCATCTTTGGCGACACCTTGATCATCTCGACCTCAGCTCTCCCAACCTAGTCCTGATCCCCTTCGCCTCACCATGAACTAGCTCCAAAGTCCTGCAACCATCATAGACAAGGAAACCACATCACATAGCAATGTCCAACAACACATTTCCATCTCAACAGAAAGATATACACTATGTCGACCAAAGAAAACCCCGACCACACGTGGTCCGACCATCGGTCTCCATCCCGACCAACCATGGTCCGACCGCGGTCTCCAACTCAAACACTCTGAGTCTCAACCACTCGGAGTCGGACGACCCAACCACTCGGGGTCGGACAACTGGTCTCCAACCAGCCAAAGCCCCGACTACTCAGGTCGGACGACCCGACCACTCGGGGTCGGACGACCGGTTTGCAACACACCAAAGCCCCGACCACTCGGTCGGACGACCGACCACTGGGTCGGACGATCGGTCTCCAACCAGCCAAAGCCCCGACCACTCGGTCGGACGACCCGACCACTGAGTCGGACGACCGGGTCTCCAACCAGCCAAAGCCCCGACCACTCCGGTCGGACGACCACCACTGAGGTCGGACGACCGTCGCAACACGCCAAAGCCCGACCACTCGGGTCGGACGACCCGACCACTGGTCGGACGACTGGTCTCCAACCAGCCAAAGCCCCGACCACTCAGGTCGGACGACCCGACCACTCGAGGTCGGACGACTGGTCTCCAACCAGTAACTCAAATTGCTCTAGCTTGAAAAACAATCCAAATCAAACTCAGACTTGAGCACACCTTGCTCAAATAAAGTCAAATACTCATCACAAACATGGATGGACCTCCACATGGTCCTTCAAGTGCAAAGTTAGATATAGATTATAAGGAAAAGTTGGTCAAAATTCTTAAAAATTATAAATATTGTTTTGCTTGAGAGTACCATAAGATGTCTGGTTTAAGCCGACATCTTGTTGAACATCGGCTACCTATAAAACCAGGTTATTGACCATTTAAACAGTCTCCTAGAAGATTCAAGCCAGCCTTGTATAATGTTATAAAAGAATAAATCGAACGATTGCTAGAGGCCAAGTTTATCAGGCCTTGCCATTATGCTGAGTGGGTTTCTAATATCGTTTCTGTCATGAAGAAGAATGGTAAGTTAAGAGTGTGTGTTGATTTCAGGGACTTAAACAAAGCTACGCCAAAGGATGAATATCCGTTGCCAATAGCCGATATGCTTATCGATGCTACGTCAGGAAATAAGATTATTAGCTTCCTTAATGTTAATACCAGATATAATCAGATATTCATGACAGATGCCGATATACCTAAAACAGCCTTTAGGTGCCCTGATACCTTAGAGTTATTTGAGTGGGCTATAATGATGTTCAGCTTGAAGAACGCTGGTGCAACATATCAGCGAGCTATCAATTGGATCTTTCATGATCAAATCGGCCATATTGTAGAGATTTACATTGATGATGTTGTTATGAAGTCCAAATAAGACTTGCAGCACTTAGCCGACTTAGAAACAGTCTTTAAGAATACAAGAGCGCACAGTTTAAAGATGAATCCATACAACTGTGCTTTTGGCATGTCGGTTGGACAATTTTTAGGCTTTATGGTTCATGAAAGAGGGATTGAGGTCAATCAAGAAAGAGTCAAGGCCATATCCTAGATAAAGCCGCTGACACGTAAAAATAATTTGCAAAAGTTGATCGGCAAAATTAATTATTTATGGTGATTTATTTCAAATCTGTCTGACCGTATTAGTGCATTTACCCCGCTGTTGAAGTTGAAGGATCAATAGAAGGCATTTGAAAACATCAAGGAATACTTAACTAATCCTTCGATTTTAGCCGCACCCCGTAAAGGTATACTGTTCAAATTATACATATCGGTTGAGGTGGAGACTATTGGAGCTGTTCTGGCACAATAAGTTGATGAAAAAGAGCGGGTTATTTTCTACATAAGCCGACGACTAATTGATGCTGAGACCAGGTATCCCTTTGTAGAGAAACTCTGTCTATCTTTGTATTTTGCTTGCACGAAATTAAAGCATTATATTTTAGCATCGACTTGTAAGGTTATTTGTAAAACCGATGTTATAAAATATATGCTGTCATCTCCAATTCTGCGTGGTTGACTTGGTAAATGGGCTTATGAGCTCATCAAGTTCGACTTAACATATAAATCGGCTAAAGCGGTTAAAGGGCAGGTGATGGCTGATTTCATAACAGGACATGAAACAAATGATGTTCTAGTACTTATGGCCCAATGGCAACTGTTTTTTTGGTAGATCGGTATGTCAAGAAGGTGATGGTATTGGGATAGTGCTGATTTCTCCTAAAGGGCATGATTTTGAATTTGTATTTAGGCTAAAATGCCGATGCTCTAACAACCAAGCTGAGTACGAAGCATTGCTTAAAGGCCTACAACTGCACGATAATATCGGAGTAGAATCTATTGAGGCTTATGGTGATTCTTTGTTGGTTGTACAATAGGTTAAGGGTGGAGTATAACTGTTATGATGAAATTTTGGTCAAATATTTAGAGCAGTGTCTTGCAGTAATCGACTCATTTACTTCTTTCTCTATTAATCATACTCCTCGAGAAATAAATGACAAGGCCAACTTATTTAGATCAACAAGCATCGGGCTCTAAAGTTTTTGGCCAATTTGTGGATTGTGAGCCGATTAAGAAAACAGTAAGGTTTGTTGCTAAGGTGCCTTGAAGCCGAAGAAGCTAAAATAGCTATGGAAGAAGTACACGAAGGCATTTGTGGATCCCATCAATCGGCTTATAAGATGAAATGGCTGTTGAGGTGAACATGATATTTTTGGCTGACAATATTGGAAGATTGCTTCAGATATTACAAAGGTTGCCATACATGTCAGAAATTTGGCAATGTTCAATTGGCTCCAGTATCGGCTTTGCACCCGATTATCAAGCCTTGGCTATTTAGAGGATGGGGGATAGATGTAATCGGTCAAATATTTCCCGCACCAAACAAAGGCCACATGTTTATTTTGGCCGCGACCGATTATTTCTCAAAGTGCGTTGAAGCAATCTCACTCAAGAAAGTCACAAGTGTTGAAGCTATCGAATTTGTTACGGAACATATTATCCATCCGTTTGGAATTCCGCAGACTATTACGACCGATCAAGGAACTGTGTTTATGTCCGATGACTTCCAGAATTTTGCCAAAAGTTTTGGTATCAACATATTAAATTCATCGCCTTATTATGCTCAAGCTAACGGTCAAGCCGAATCATCTAACAAGACATTAATCAAGCTGATCAAGAGGAAAATTGATGAAAAACAAAGGAATTGGCATTCAACGCTATCAGAGTAATTGTGGGCTTATTAGCTTGTGTACCATGGAGCAACAAAGATTTCACCATATTAGTTAGTCTATGGGCAAGAAGCCGTTTTACCTGTGAAAATCAATATCGACTCTATAAAAATAGCCAGGCAAAATGGTTTGTCAGCTCAAGATTACAGGGATTTAATGATTGATAATCTGGACGATTTGGCAGAGTTATGTTTACATACGTTGGATCGGGTTAAGAAGAATAATGAAAGGGTTGCAAAGGCATATAACAAGAAAGTAATGCCTAAGTCTTTTTGAGAAGCCAATTTGGTCTGGAAAACTATATTGCCAATCGGCTCCAAAGATAACCGATTTGGTAAATAGTCTCCTACGTGGGAAGGACCGTATAAAATAAATCAGCTTGTTGATGGAAATTCCTACATTTTGGAGACGCTGGAAGGTGTGGTGTTTTCTAAGGCGATCAATGGGAAATACTTAAAGAAATACTACCCTAGCTTTTGGATCAGTTCCTAATCGGCTATGAGAAGTTATCAGATGAAAATGCCAAATTAACTCGTTGTAGTTAATTCTGGATAAAATAAAAAGCCGATTACACATTGCAAAGGACATCCATACATGAATAAAAATCGGTTAAACAGTCGATTAATGTTATGAAAAGTACTTAACATTCAAAAATTGTATAAGGCCACCAGCATCACAAAATAGAAAATATTGTTTCAAGAAAAGCTTCCAAGGAAGCCGATTAAATTCCAGAGTTATAAAGTCTGGCGCCCAGAGCTGATAGAGCTGCACTAGCTTTGGTGATAATTGCCTCCACATCCTCCAAGGTTTTGTCGTCTTCTTCTTGGGTTCCAGGAACGGGAGTGATTTTAGCCGTTTGCTTCTTTAAAGACGCAATGGCAAGACCTAGACCAAGATTTTGGTCCTTCAAGGCCGATGCCGATGCAGCCATCTGCTCATAAGACTTGGCTAGAGTACCGATCACCTTGGCCTGCTCCTCCTCCAAAGACTTCTTAGCCGATTCCAACTTCAACACCATCTCCTTGGTGGCCTTGAAGGCTTTTGAGTCCTCTTCAAACTTTGCCTTGTTGGCTTTTGCGTCGACTACCAGACCATCAAGCAACTTCTGTTCTTCTTACTGCATTGTCCGACGAGCAATTCTAGCCTTGGCCGCCTCCACCTCACCCTTTTGCATCAAGATGGCAGACATCGAGTAAGGCGGCCATCGCCTCCTTAGGCAAATCGGCTTGCATCGTTGCCATGGCATCTCACAGGGGTTGCGAATTCTAGAGAAGCTTGGCCGATGGAGAGCAGACTAGACTGAAAAAATGATTCAGCTTCTCCGCCATACCAGGGGTCGATCTCACTTCGACCGACGCAACCTCTGAGACTGCGAAGATCTTCCAAATTTCCTCCGAAAAGTTCTCCATGCCAAGGTCCACACCGTCTTCGATGTCAGACCAGTCGAAGGCTAGAACGTTGCTAACCGAATCGCTAGCCCCAAACTAGGTTTAGCGATGGTACGAGTGGCAGTGTTGATCGGCACGGCCTTGATAGCTGTAGCGGTTGGTGTCGGCTACGAAGTAGGAGGAGAGAACTCTGATCTGGCTAGCAGATCAGGCAAGACGTCAGCCGAGAAGACAGGAGGAGACAGAGTGGGCTGTAAAAGAACACTAAAGAAGTAATTAAGCTGATGATTTTTTTAAAAAGAAGAAGAGCAATTGTCGGGACCCGAACCCGCAAATCCGGACCCTCTGTGTATTCTGTGCGATCCCAGATCACGCTTAGCACACACAATCATACTGAGGCTGCACATCACGCATATTCACGAAGATATAAGAATAAATAGTGCAAACATGTATATAAACCGAGTTGTACGACCTTATGGTCTCCTTACGGATAGGTCACCACACAGTGGCTTACATTATTCAAAGTAAAGAAATAGCAATGAACATAAAAAAAGGTCGTGGAAGCCTTCATTTTGCCACAGCAACCGATCGGGCTTGCCCCTAGTTCATCGTGTCCTCGATGTACTCCTCCTCCCAAACCGGTGTAGTCTCTCCACCGATGTTGGGGTTGAAAGCAAGGTGGGGTGAGTACACAAGGCACTCAACAAGTAATGCATGAATGCAAGACTATTACTATATGCAGATCTTGCTCCAAAGGATTGGCTTAAATGGTTCTTTTGCATCAAGCAGCATTTTTAACCAATATCTTAGTTAGATTAAAGTAGTAGAACAGTTATACGTAATAATAATTTCAAATGGTTTTTCCATGAGGTTTCTACACACACCTTAATATTCATTTTAACACTTGGCACACAGCCACCCCTTCCATGTTTTGTTTATGAAAATCTACCCCTTGACTGTAATCCCCGAGCAATGCTCAATTCCGTGAGCACGGCTATTCGAATAGTTTTGACACTCTGCAGAGGTTGTACACTTTACCCACAAGATACACCGCCACCACATGTGATTGTCCGCAACAAAGCTTTTCAGGAACCTCTACCTTAACCAAAGAACCTCTCCGGTATTGCCTTCACTATCACTTCCCTCACACAGAGCCGAAGTATAGGACCGGCCAATCACCGTTGGATGGGCACCAAGCCGTAGCACGTACGCCCCATACGATACACCTCGTAATCTTGTCACCCCGAGGTATCGGAGGAAAGATATCGTAACCCTAGTCAACTAGGTCTGTCCCATATCAGACATGTGGTTGTACGGGTGACTCAGATCAAAGGCTTGCAAGGTGAAGTCCTTAACTGACCAAGGCAAGGCTTCCAACACTCAACAGTGGCACACAGCCCAATGTGGCACACAGACTCACATCACTCATCAACCCATCGCCACACAGCCCACTCAGCACACTGACCTCTTGCCACTTGCCCCAGCCTAAAACATTTCCCACCCCATTGATTATTGTGCAACACATGCCAAGAATAACTCAACATCAATATGGAACCACACAGTCACCATACTTCCATATCATCATGTGGCATCATCACACCACTTTCAAAATACATTCAATATTCCATTAGTCAATTTTGTAGCATTTCTCCAAAGATCATTCATGACTCATTGCAAGGCTAAGCATCTACTCACGGTCTAGCCTCCGTGTTGGCACAATATTAACATCCAACTAATATAATCAAACTTAGGGTGACAATGATTTAGGCATACAAGTAATAATTCAAGGTGGCATAACAAAATGGGTTGATTAACTACATTATCCCAAATTAATTTAAATTCATTTTAAATAATTAGCATGCATAGTTTCAAAGCATAAATTACATTTTAAAATCTGGGATCAAAATGATCAAAGCATCACTTGCCTTCAAAGAGTTGCTGGTCGTGTTCAAGCTTGGTCTTGAGCGACTAATTCTTCCTCGAAACTTTACGGCAAATTTGCGCTCACGCGAACAAACAAAATATACAATAAAAATCTAATACAGAGGACTAAATGGCCTCAAAATTCAAATAAAATTCATCATTAAATAGATCATAATTTTATGAATTTTAGAAATTTGAATCACCCAAATCCGAGTTAAAATGCAAAAGTTATAGTCATTTGAAATTTGAATAAAATCTGAAAATACTGAAATTAAGAAATCCGATTTTTCCCAATTATTTTTATACTGAAAAATTCGCATTTATGACGTCAGCATTGCATCATGATGACGTCAGCACATAAAAGAATTTCGGCCAAAATATTTTTATATATAAAAATATTTATGACGTTATTGCTGACGTCAGCACGACACGTGGCAGCCTCTAGTGCTGCCACGTTGCTTCGGTTCATGGGCTGGGTCCACGGTTCGGCTCGTCCACCGTGGATCGGCAAAGACTGTGCTCATGCACGGGTGACGCAAACCGTGGCGTCGGCCGACGACGCGCAGCCAATCCCGACGCGACACGCGGCAAGATCCGCATCGCGCCATCCAACGGCCGGATCTCACCGCGCGGTTCGGCGACGCCGACTCCACGCCCACGCTGTCGCACATCCAACGGCGCGCCGGATCCAACGGCCAAGATCGCGCCGCCATCGCGACGTCTCGGTTCATGCGACGACACGCGCGCGCAATCGCGACGAGACGCCCAAATCGACGGTGGATCCGTCTCCGCCCTACCAAAATGCCCACGCGCCAACACGTGATTTGGCGAGGGTACGGTGCCATCTCCGCCGCACGCTCAAATCTGAACGCGCGGATCCTTAGGGCAAAACCAGATCCAAATTCTACCGCTTAGATCTAATCTAACGGCCTACGGCACCGAGCGGTTTCATCGCTCATGGCGCGACGTGGCTCAATCCTACGATCCACTAACGATCCAACGGCTATGACAAAACATATCGCGAAACTAGATCTAATCCAAGCCGCATACATCAAGATCCAACGCCACGATTCAATCTAAACATCTACAGAGATGGAGGCTACGCGACTCACCGTAACCGAACGATGCAAATCGGACGGTCGGCGCGGTTCGACGAGGTTGACGACGGCGAAGAAGCGAAGGTTGCCGAGCCGGGAAGATGACCTCGGCGACGGGCTGCGGGCTTCTCCGCGAGAAGAAGTGGTCCACTCGCGCGTCTTGCTTGGTGAACTCGAACGGGTTTGAGCACGGCGAAAGCGACGGACGGCGGCGAGAGGAATCAAAACAACGGCGGCACAAAGACGCCTTCACGGCGAGCTCGCCAGCGCTAGAGAGGGTCTCGGCGTGCGTGCGAGGAGTCAAAAGACGCAGCGAAAGGAGCTCACGGACGCGCTACTCGGTGCACTTAAAGGGGCCTCGACGTGCGCGCTCTGCGGCGAACGAGCGGAAACGGTCGGCGCATTAGCTCCGATGATCTCGCCAAGACGACCGACGTGGCGCAATCCCGCGTCCGTCGCGGGCGACGATCCAAGGCTCACGCGCGCGCGACGTGGCACACTCACAGCGCTCGATCCGAACGGACGGCTTGGGTGGGCGGCGCTAGGGTTTCAGTAGCGGTTGGGCCGACGACACGCACAAGAATGGGCTCGGCCCATTATCGCTCATGTGATTTTTAAAACATTTCACATTTAAAATAATTCTAGAAATTCAATTAAATCATTTGGAGCTTTTAAAATAGCAGAAAAATTCCAGAAATCACTTTGAGATGTTTGGAACTCAATTAAAATTTTTGCAATAAAACTTTGCAAAAACTTTTCCATTATTCAATTGTTTTCAAGAAAAGCCCTATTTGAATAAATCCAAATAAATTTAAATAAATTCCCAAAAAAATTCACAAAAATAAAAATACTCCAAAATTTAAGTTAGAGCAAAAATTAGGGTGTTACAGTAATTACGGTAAGTCTACAAGAGAAAGCCTTACCTGGCCAGTAACCGATTCATGAGGTGAGCTTTCAGCCGATTGTTCTTGCGCCTTGCTCCCTCTGCTAGCAAATACTTTCTTGTTGGCATGAGTCTGTTTTTCCCTTTAATCGATTGGCTAAAAGGATAAGCAAACAAAAAAAAGCAGTAAAGAAGGAAGAGTTAAGCTGATATACTTACTTGGTTATTGCTTGTCGATATCAGAAAGAGATGGGGAATGAATGCCCAAGGTACCAAAGGTATACCCTGACACGCAGTCAGACGTGACCGTTTAGAAGCTTGGCCAGTGCCCGATGGATCGATAATGGCTTTCTTGCCTGCTGCTTTGGTCTGAACAAATAAAAGGTAAAAGCATATCAGAATTTAAATCCAGCAATGTATAGTGTAGAAGAAATGGAAATCTACTTTACGCCGATACCTCGCCGGTGATATTTAAAAAGCTTGAATTAGTATAACCCGATGAGCTAGCTTTGCTAGAACTTGACCTATTACTACTGGTGTTAGCTATTGATGATGGCGGAGGGAGATTTGGGAAAAAAGCGGCCATTACAGCCGATATGCTCCGTGTAGGTGGGTATAAAGCTTCACTTATAGCCGACCACCACCATGTAAAGCTTCCTGCCCTTCGAGTGTAAAGAAAAAAGTGCGGCAGATTCTGTAATTGAAGATCATTAGCTATATGGAAAACAATGTTTGCTGCAGATGCCTTGCGGATTTGCTCTCTTGGCTGAAGCCGATCGAGGAATTGAAAACTTGGAGGGACTTGCCTGAACCCCAATTGCCTTGCATATACCGACAGATGATAAAACTGATATGAGGGAGAATAAGTCCGATTCCTGGTATGCAAGCCAACGGAAAATACGCTCGTAGACCGAAAAATCTTATATAACTCAAGTGATTCTTCGCGCATAAAGTGACTATCGGCTGACAGGTGGAGGAATGAAGGACATGGGTAATCATTGTCATCTTTATAGCTGAAGAAATCATGCTGGCTAAAGTCTTCACTGCAGAGCTCAAGAAAACAGGCCAGATACCTCCTTGAGCCGATCGGGGTGATTTTTGCTTCACTGCAAGAGCATAAGATGAATCTCTCGCCAAATGATTGGCTTTCTCTATATTTCATCTCCGAGATTTCTTCAGAAGGATAAGGAGTCTGGTCGGCTGGATTAAGTTGAAAAGGTCGGCTGAATATACAATACAACCATGTCTGAATGAACCATAGGGGTCCTCCAACATTCCCAACAGAGTACGACCCTACTCCAGTAAATAATCGACTGCGGATAATGTGCATCATTTGATATACTGCGCCCAAAAACATCTTTCCTAGGGCTAGCCGACGCCCCCTACTAATTGTTCAGCCAAGGCTTGATAGACTTGTGTCGGCCCGAGTGATGCTCCACAGAAAAGGAAGCGATCCAGCCACATGTTCAAGAAGGCAACATGTTCTTTAGCCAATATTGGGCCTGTCCCTTGATTATTGCTAATATATTTATTCCAGCCCTCACCTTTGAATGGATCAACTTGTATATCGATTTGGCGCTAAAAGCCGATATCTGATCTCCGTCAGGCCTTAAACAACAGAGTTTTGCCACATCTAAAAGTGTTGGGCCAACTGGACTAGTTTTGAACAGAAAAATGTTAAAAGTGTCTGACCAGAAATAACAAGCTGCGGCCACTAAAGGCTCATTGGCCTCTAGATTGGCTAAGGATAAAGGGAGACACTCTGCTACGCCCATGCGATCTCATTTAACCATCTTATGGGCCGCAACCCGATTGTACCACTCCCTCCACCCCTTAAGAGCTGTCGGCCAAGCTCTAAAACTCTTACTCCATCCCTCTATTTTATACTTAGGGGCCGACAAAGGAAGACGAGGTAACTCTTGCTTTATTATAATCGAAGATTCAAGATTCCCTACCATTCCTAAGTAAAACTAGTCATTACTATCAGGTACAGGAATAAATACCTGGTTCAGATCCGTTAGCTGATGAGGTGAAAGCTGATGAGGGAAGCTGAGCAGAAGACTTGAAAGTGTGAAGAAGAAGTCAATTGCCAAGGATGCGAGAGCTCGTGCGCGTGAAAATGAAAGCGTGGGGACCTCATATTTATAGGGGGTAAAAAAGGTGAAACAACGGGAAGATTTTTGAGGGGACGCAAACAGTTAATGGCCGAGATGCGTGTTTCAAGAATTTACGACGCCATGAATGGAGCGGTTACTAACGGAACATTGCATCAAGCCGATGATGACAAAAGCCGATGGACAAGATTTTTGGAAGATAAATGTATCTCCAAAAAATAGGGGGCATATGTTTGCACCAGAATTTGGTAAAGTATGGCCTAAATCGTTAGGCTAAGTATTGCTTATTTTGGTAGATATCGGATAAGGAAAGAAAGGCTAAAATGGTATTACAGTTCATATCGGATAAAGGATAATGGAATCGTAACCAGAGTTATTCCAAATAAGGAGAGTACTGTCCTGATTAAGACCGATATGGATCATGGTAGACAGTGTATTGGAGGAGGATACGATTGACCAACAGCTATAAAAGGTGGTCAAGGGCAGGCGAGGAACACAACACAATACAATCAAACAACTCGCATTACTTTTATTTACTTTCCTGTCGACTAGGAGTAGCCTCTGTAATTTAGATTCTCCCTTATAATCTGATTTGATCAATAAAGTTGCACATCGCCGATTGTTGATCACCTCCAATTATGCCAATCAGGTTTGATTTTCTCCGATCTTGTTGTGCATCACCTTTTTTGGAAAAGATCTACCTCTTATCTTTAGATTAGCCCTGATCAGCTAATTAGACTTATTGTTACCCTAGATTTTATCGGCTTTTCTAGTTGTTTGGATCTTTGCTGATTGTTTCGCTAAATCGTCTTTCAGCGTATTTTATATGTATCTTATTGTAACATCCCAAAAATTGAAGTTTTGGAATGTTTGAAATCAAAAATAAACCAATTGCATTCTCTTGAATTAATTCCAGCTTAATTTGAATTTTCTATTAATGGAAGGATTTAATTTGACTAAACTATTCATCAAACTCAAGAATCTATTTGATATTTATTGTGCTCCAAGGAATTTTTCTGTATTTTTGGGGATTTTTCTAAATTTATTTGATATTTATTTGAATTTATTTGATTTTATTTGAAATTCTGGCAATTTCTTAAATCGAAAAACGCTTTGTTTTTCAAAGACCTTCGGCCGAATCTTCTCCGCCCAATTCTTTTTCCTCCGCCCGCTCCGCTCTCAAGGCCGCTCGCCCGATCGGCCCAGCCGCGCCGCCACCATGAAAACCTCTAGCGCCGCCGCTCGAGTCCACACGCCGCCGCCGTCGTTTCGGACTCGGTCGGGCACGCCTCAGCTATTTAAGCGCCGTAAACCGCCCCGAGGATCGCCTCTCGCGCCGCTTCTTTTGCCCCCTTTCGCCGTCAGTAGCGCTGCTGTTGCCCTCAGGCGCTCGCCGGTTCCTCCGCCGTGCCCGAGCCTTCCTTGTCTTTCTTTTCGCCGCGGTGCTCCTCGCCGCCGCCGTTGGTCTCCCGAAGTTCCCACGCCGCCTCTCCCGCTCCGCTTGCCCCACGCCCGATCCGCCACCTTTCGCCGTTTGCCAATCCGTCTTCCTCGCCTCCGGTGAAGCGCCGCGCCTCGCCTCGCCGTCAATCTCCAGCCGATCGCACTGCTCGATCTCCTACGGACGCGCCGGATCGTGCCGCGTTATCGCTTCGCTTCGCCGCGCCCGCTTCGCCGTCCATCTGGCCTCCCGCCAGATGCGTGACGCGTGGCCCGTCCGCATCATCGCCGGCTGCGGCCACCGCCACCGTCGCCTCGCCGCCACAGTGTCCTCGACGCAAGCGCCGACGTCGGCCGTGCACCGAGTGCACGGTGAACCGAGCCGCGCCGTGGACCGAGTCCACCGTGAGCCAGCTGACGTCAGCGATTGCGCAATAAATCACTTTTTCAGTACAAAAATAAATCCAGAAATTCTGATTTTCTGATTTTTCTGTATTTTCTCTGAATTTAATCTTTCGGAGGCCCGTTCTCGCTCATACGAACTCCGATTGAGGCGATTCAAGTTTCTAAATTTTTCTAAAATCAAGATCTATCTTCCAGAGATATTTATTTTCAGTTTTGAGCTTGTTTGAGTCTCTGTTTTGTATTTACTTGGTTTCGTTGCTTTCTTTTCCGGTAGACGCTAATCCCAAGGGAGCGAACGAAGACTTCGAAGACCAAGATTCAGCAAGGCAAGTCGTAACCTTTGATCATATTGATCCTATGTTTGCAAAGTAATTTATTTTATACACTTGCATGCTATTTACGTATCAATGTTTATTTAATGGGAGTAGATGTATACCTAGTTGATATTATGCCACCTTGATTAGTTGTATGCCATGTATCCATTGTTAAACCTAGGTTGGGACATTACTAGTTGGACATAATCATTATACCAACATTGGGTTATCGTAGCTATGCTTAGACATGCTTACATATACGTTGGGATTCATGTCACATGTGAATAATGATAATATTGACTTAATGAGATATTGAATCGTGGCCGGTAGCCACTGTTGTAAAATTTGTTGTACCATGGCGGGGTTTGCCATTGGTCTTGGTTGAACGAATTGTTTTCCCTCGGGCAAGTGATCGTGCAGTAAAGGGGGTGCTTTCTAGCACATTGGGATGTGGATGTCTTGCCTGAGACAATTTAAGGACTTAATCTTGTGCGCCATTGAACTGGGCCTAGCTGCACTACCACATGTCCGAATGGGACAGACTTAGTCGATTAATTTGCAATGTCTAGCCTTGAGTAACGCCGGTTGGTGGTGTGGGTTCCGGATGGACGGGTAGATTCGCAAGGCGCAAGAGGGGGCCCTAATGGGCGAAACCTTAGCGGGCAGTACCGAGTTTAGACAGTGCATTGTAAAGGCTTTGTCATGATATCTCTGCGACACACCAAAGGAAGTGTGTTAAGATCGATTGCACAAAGAGGTGTTCATGTCTTGTGGGTAAAGTTGTACAACCTCTGCAGAGTGTAAAACTATTCGAATAGCGCGTCATGGTCATGGACAAAGCCCGGGAATTTCACACGGGGTATAGAGTGTTTCATAAAATGTGGAATGTGGAATTGTTGGGATGTGAACGGGGAGTTCACTGTTGTTTTGTTGTCTATCTTTGATCTACCAGTTATTTATTTATCTTTTCATAAATATGCTTTCAATCTATTTATTGTATTTCAATTCAAGTTATTGCTTTCTGCAAATGAACTATATAGCCATCCTTGTCAAGCCGTGCATAAATATATTGCATCAATTCCCTACGGCTTGTCGAGTACCTTTGTACTCACGGCTTTATGCCCTTGTTGATCGATTCTGTCAAGGAGATAATGAATATCATGAGGAGGAATTCTATGAAGACTACGTGGATTAGGAAGCGCGTTCCCACGATTACCGTGGCATGTCGAATGGTTCAAGTTATCTTTCCACTGCAATAGTATTTGTTTCTTAAGCCCTTAAGGCATAATGGTGTAAACATTGACCATAAGGTCGTTTGCTTTATTTAATAATAAATTGCTTCTTCTTAGTTAATTCGTTGTATGGAATGGTATTTCATCTATGTTTCCACTGTGTGCACTAGCGTGATCCTGGACTAGTGCAGTATACACAGAGGGTTTCTTCCGGTGTGTTGACCTAATCGGTTAGCACGCATTAAACCTAAGAACCCGGCGTTCTTCCGGTGTGTTGACGCCAATTAATCCTTCGTCATATTTTTGGTGCCAAAGATAGATTCTTTCATAATTAGTAGATGCAAACTAAAGTTATTTTCTGGGTGGAAAAATCCAACGTCCTTTGTAAAAGATGCAAAAAAAAATTACTGTACGGGCCACCTGGCCGTATTTTTTTTTTCCAAAAATGGCCCTGGTCGCAACAAATTTGCGGATCTAGCCCCATGGGGTCTAAATTCAGTTCCCAGCGAGTGCTGTTTTTTTTCATTTTTCCCCAGAACCAGCAGTCGGTGAGTGCTTTTTAATTTTTTTACAATTTTTTTCTGAAATTTAGCGGACGGGCACCGCTTGAGTTTTTAATTTTTTTCCCATGCGTTGAGTGAGACGACGGGGCCCATGCGAAATAAACACCTGGCCTGCGTTGGATTTTTTTTCTTTTTTCCAGCGGTATGGAACCACTGAAATTGCATGGGGTCCGTGCGAATCCAGCGCTCGGGTAGCGCTGATTTTTTTTATTTTTTTTCCCATTCAATCAAACCACTGGAATCACCAACCGGACATGACAGAGCCACGTGGTGCGCGCGCGCTGGGGGCCTAGAGCCGGTGCCAGCCGAAATGAGCATGCCGCCCGCGCTAGGGCCTGGCGCTCGTGTCAATCATTCTTCTGAGTTTTTTTACATCAATGTCACCTTGTTTCGTCCCATCAGCGCACCGAAAGCACCGACCGAGGCCCGCGTCTCCCGTGCATGTGCGTCGAGGAGGCTGCTATAAGTTGAGGACTCCTTCCGATGGTTTGCATCAGGCATCCGCATCGATGAGGGAAAACATGAGAGGGAGTTCCGAAATGAATCAGTGAGCTGAGAAACCTGAGAGGCAAAATTGAGGAGACGCGGGACAGAAGCGAGGGAAAATATAGGTTGAAGAGGAAATTTGGAATCGTACTTCTGGAGGTATTCATTAAGGTTATTTTTTGGAGGAATTTATTCGGGTTCATATTTTCCAACATTTGATTGGGGAGGTTTTTTTTGCTGGTAATATCTGAGAAGGTTTGTTTGAACGTTGCTCAGGCTGTTGTAATCATCAGTTGAGCTTTAGAAAGGTTAGTGTAAATAGTAGTACATTAAACGACAATATTGGTACATGATTAGTAGAAATAATGACGTCATTGTGTAATGAGTAGAAAATAAAATGATAGTACCAGTGTAGCGAGTAGTACACGAATGGACGATACAATTGGTAAAAAATGTTGTGTACTTGGTGTGATGTTAGTGCAATTAGTAGTACAATGGTAGTAGTGCATTGAATGACGTTATAACGGTACTGCTACGTTAGCATGTAAAATAACGTTATACTTATATTACCGTGATACAATTATAAATTTATTAGAATAGCAATAATATGGTTCTTTTACTATTGTAATACTGGTATAATATTATTGTGATATATGCATAACTTCAATAATGTCGGTATAATATTATGACAACATTTGTGGTATTAGTACAATATTAGAATAACTAATAGTACATGAAATGACGGTATTAGTACATGGAGTAGTACAAGAAATGATAATTTCAGTGCAACGAGTCGTGCATGAAATGACAACAGTACCACAATGAGTAGTACATGAATTGACGATACAAGACGTAAACAATGCTAATAAGTGGTGTCCGTGAGATAAGTAGTACACGAATTGATGTTGCAAGATGTAAATTACTATGTGTAATTACTTTAACAGTACCACATGAAAATGATATTTACGCATTTGCTATATTACTACTGATTATGGATGTGTCGAATTGTACATTAGTGTGTAATGCACGTTCCTGCGTCTTTTGCTATGGTAGGTAAATGGCACATATTCAAGATTTGTTCGTGTTTTATGGTGACGGTGTTGTTCGAGGGGGTCCATATGGAGTGGACCTTTCGAACTACGAACAGAAGGTGATCCGGGCTTCGGTTCTGATGGAGAAGAGTCTAGCCGACCTCAGTAGGTGCGTGAGGAGTGCATTTGATTGGGAGACTGCCCGAAAGATGCTCATAATCGAGGCGGTACATGCCAGAGTCATGGGAGGTTCCACAAACTATGTGTGGGACCTATGCAAGATCTCGGGAAGCACAATATAGGGGGAATACATGCAAATTGTGATAAACCTTCAAGCGAAGATACACTGTCGACCGGTGGTGTATGTGTGCTTCTTGGACAGAGGACAAACCTAAAGTCCTTCTAGTGGCATCGCCGTCGAAGCATCCTCTGGGGGCATCCGTGAGGACACTGGTGCGGATGAATTTCAAGCGAACGAAGACGTCAGGCGGTGGTGATCCGCTTGCATTGACTGCCATGAGCACCTATAAGCCATGGCGGATCAAGCAATATCTAATGAAGACGAGGACGTCAACACGGATAGCAGCGGAGATGGCGATGCAACTCCCGTCGGTGGCATGGTGTCCATTGATGTGGAGTATGTGTCTTCACATATCGATGATCTGGCGATGGTTTCTCTCGTGTTACCAAACGAAGCCGGCACTAATTAGGCCTTCGATCGGCACACTCTGCTAGTAGGGCAATGCTTCCCTACAAAGAGTGCCACCCTGCAGGCAATTGCAAGATATGCGGTAAATATTAGTCGCACATACCTGGCGTACAGGTCCAACCAGGAGACGTACATTATAAAATGCATGGATCCTAAGTGTCCCGGCAAGATTCGTGCCTAGAAATTCAAGGGCACGAGATTGGGCTTTAGGATAACTGTCCTGACAGATCACACATGTGTGCTTGCTGAGCCACTGCAGGAGCACAGAAATATCATATCCTCATATGTGGCCAGCTTGATTTCTCACTTGGTCACAGTGGACGTGATCGTTTCATCGAAGGTACTGATGGCTGACGTGGTTAACATGGATCAAAGTTGAGGTTTCAAGGACGCGACCGGTTCTATTGCTGTAATGCAATTCGTATGTGTAATTGCTATATGCTGAGTCACCCTGCAAGCAAGCAATACTTGAACATTTCACCCTTAAAGCATGATCATACGGTTGGCACTTCAGCTCTAGTTAATGTTAGTCCCCAAGGTGCTGGTGCTGCAACTGCTGCGAAGTGCAGCAAGATGACAATCGAAGTTGTCAATTTTCTAGACTTCTCAGTAGTTGGAGCACCAGCACCTTGGGGACTAACATTAACTAGAGTTAAAGAACCAGCCGTATGATCATACTTCAAGTGTGGAATGTACGAGGATTGCTTGCTTGCAGGCTGTGACGAGGAATGCACGAGGATTGCTTGCTTGTAGGCAATAACATCATGTCATAAATAATATTTGCGTCTTCATGTCATAATTATGGCATTTCTATCCTTTCTATGAGTAACAATAGAAGTCACCCATGTAGTGCCCATTACCTGGGCATGATAATACCAGTTTGCCCTTGTGTGTTTCTGTCTGGCCACGTTGCACATATCCAGCAAAATATTGGTTCCATCTTTTCCACCGAATCTTTGCACTGCCTCCATAAATAGGCCTCCATGCTGCCTCCACTTCCTCACATCCTCTTCCTCGTCCCATGTCTTGCCTCTTCCACCTGGGTGAAGGCATCACTGAAACGCCGAACTCAAGGAATCAGAGGGCTCATGCGCTTGCCACTGCAAGATGGGTCGATTGTCCTAACTGCCATGTGCAAGCTAATGTGTTTAAGCCAACACTAAGGAAAATAACGGCCGGGTGTTATATAAATACCTTTTTTTCTCTGTAAGTGAAAAGTTAGTTTGATTTCTTCTTTTTTTGATGTTTACTTTCCTGTTTGAGTTGTCTATTTGTTGAGAGATTTTTTCCTTTTCATATCCTCAACGCATGTTCACATCCTCACGTAGGCTGCAGGATGCCAATATTTACAGTGGGCAGACACCATGGATATCTTGATGGAGCATCTTGCAAGCACAATACCACAGAGGACGCTGTTTGGGATGGAGCAGAGGATGGACCCTATGCTCGAGCTGTAAGGACCCGAATCCACTGATTCGAACCCACTGTGTTTACCGCACTAGTCCCAGGTTCAACGCTAGTGCACACAGCTCAACATTGGTACATATCACATCATACTCAACGATAATAGAATAATAGTTCATTTATTGATATAGCTAAATGTATGATCTTATGACCAACTTACATTATTAAGCCATGCAGGGCAAGACTGAAAATATAAACTAATAATTAAGCAGCGGACAGTAGAAACGTAGATAGCTCATCAGTTCACCACAGGCAACCGACAAGGTTCGGACCCTAATGACTCGTGTCCTCTTGGACTTCTACTTCCAACACAGGTGTATATTCTTCAACTGTTGATTATTGTTGTTGGCAAGGGTGAGTACTTTAAGCACTCAACAAGTTGTGCACAGAATGCAATTCTATGTAACTATATGCAAGGCTTATTCCAATGGATAGGCTATCATGGCTATTTTGCAATAAGCAGCATTTATGAACAAATACAGTAAATAGATTAAAAAGACTTTAAAACAAATAACAGTAATAAATAATTTCAGTACTTCTCAAGTAAACCAAGTTTCCAATCCTAAGTCAAATTCCATCTTCCACATGGCATTCTGCCATCCCAACCACGTTGTCCAATTAATTAAGCTAACCCTTAACTGTAATTCCCGAGCATTGCTCAATACCGCGAGCACGGCTATCCGAATAGTTTCACACTCTACAGAGGTTATGCACTTTACCCACGTGATACAACCAAACACCACCAAGGCGAGTGATTATAACAAAGCCTTTATAATGTGCTGGCTTAATCCGATACTACCCGCTAAGGTTTCAACACTGGTGGGACTGGTTACCACATCCAAGGCCCCCCTCTTGCGCCATGTGAATTACTCCATAACTCGGGAACTCACACCGACCACGATAGTACCAAAATTAAGACAATGCAAATTACTCAGCTAGGCTGGCCCATACCATACCAGACATGTGGTTGCATGATTGACTCTGGTCAAAGGCTTGCAAGGTTAAGTCCTTAGAGTGATCAAGGCAAGACATCCACATACCCTCTGCCCATCTGGCCCACCTTGGCATCCTCGCCCCTTGTCACTTGCCCCAATCTAAATGATTATCACCCAGTTGATTACCAAGCACCACGTGCCATCAAGAATTCAACATCGTTGCGTGACATGACTCACCACAACAACTCAATCTCATCGTGTGATCTCACATGACACACAAGTTCATAACATTGTTCCATATTCCATTAATCAAGATTATTTATCAATGATTCTGACACATGTGATGACGTGGCAAGGCTAAGCAACTAATACGGACTAATCCTCCAATGTTGATTATAATTATTAACCAACTATATTTAACCAATCTAGGGTGACAATGGATCATGGCATACAATGACAAGGTAGGGTATAGATCAATCTGGTATATTAGCTAAGCCCAATCTAATTTGAAACAATTGTATACTTGAAATATATGCAATAGGGTAAAACAAATATAGCAATTTTATAAACAAGGGTTCAACATGATCAAAGCACAACTTTGCCTTGGAATAGGTCCTGATCTGGTTCTGGAACTTGCTCTTGAGTTGCTGGATCTTCCTCCGAAGCGTCGCACAATTCAACGCTCACGCTGCATCAAGGAGAAAAGCAAATAAATACCAAAAAAGAGAGAAAATGAACTCCAAAAATCAAATAAAATTCACCATTAAATATATCTCAATTTTACAAATTTTTAGAAATTTGAATCACTCAAATCCGAGTTAAATTGCAAAAGATATAGCCTTTTGAAGTTTGAAATAAATACTGAAATTAACAAAAGTTAGAAAATCAGAATTAACAGATTTATTTTTAAATCAAAAAACAGATTATTGCGTCATCATGTCGGCACGCTGACGTCAGCCCTCGCGCCAGCCAATCAAAGCTTGCCACGTGGTCCCGGTGCATAGACTCGGTCCATGGCTTGATCCGTCCACCGCGGACCGGCCCTATGGCGCTTCAAGACTGTGTTCGCCACGCAAAGACAATCTGGTTGGTTGCACGCACCGCTCGATCTGATTGGAGGAAAACGAATCGAACGGTCACTGATGGCTCGAGATGTGGCAGCGCATCAACCAACAGATCTAGATCCGACGGCTCAGAACTTCTGGATCCGGCGATGGCTACGCGACGGCGAGTTCTTACCGGCAGCGAAGAAGAAGACCGGGGTAGCGGCGTTCCGGCGAGATTCTGGCGATGAGACGCTGCGGTTCTACGCGGCGCAGTCCGGCGAACTTGATGATGGCACCGGTTGCGGCGGAGACCCAACGGCGGTGACGAAACCGAGCGAGAAACTCTCACGGTCCGAACCCCACTCCAGCGAGCTCCCGAGCACGCTCCTCGACCGATCTTGCGAAACCTTACCGATCAAAAGCTGCGGCGCACAAGGACGAACCTCGGGTACTTGCTCCCCCCAATTTATAGCCTCAGAACACGCGCTCACAAGGAACCCTAGATCCTCCCGGCGGCGAAGGCGTGTCGGCGGCGGACTCCGAGTCCTTCGCGGAGACGACAACCCCCAGCCACCCGATCTGCTACCAACGGCCCGGATCACTCCTGGCACGATACGATCTGAACCGATCTTTCCAAATCTAACGGCGCGATCTTATCCTTCCCGAATCGGTACGATGCGAACGGCATCGCCCGATCTTGATCTGACGGTCAGGGCGCGAGCACTGACGTAGCGATCTTTGGACCACTGGATGGAAATCGAACGACTACGAGCTAGGGTTTCTGGGAGACAGTCTTCGCGTGCTGACTGGGCCGCACCGACGCAGGCCTCAAGCGCATAATGTTGGGCTTCGGCCCAACACTGTTCCAAGGTATTTTTAAAACTTTATTAATTTAAATAATTCTAGGAATGCATTTAATTAGTTTTAGGCAAATAAATTTTCAGGAAAAATCCCAGAAAAATCTCAAAAATACTTTGAGATATTCTGGACTCAAATGAAATATTTTTGGCAAAACTTTATTTTAACTTTGCACAGATTTAAATAAATTTGAACAAAAGGGTAATAAACTTAATTTAAAATTAAATCAAATAAATCCAAAAAATCCAAATAAATTCCAGAAAATCATAAATGCACATTTAAGCAATAAAAACATAATTAGGCCAAATTTTGGGATGTTACAAACCTCCCTTAATGTAATCTCAACCGAGATTGTGGCTAACTAGAGAATAGGTTGGAAATTCGACTTCAAATCTTCTTCTCGCTCCCAAGTGGCTTCACTTTCGAATGATTGCTCCATCAACTCGCAAAGCTTAATAGACTTGTTCCCGGTCTTGCGCCCATAACATTCAAAATTTTGACCGTTGCTCTTTGTAAGTCAAATCTTCTTGCAGCTCTATTGCATCCAACGGGTTTGCCCGCTGGCACTCGAGACATTTCTTGAGCTGCGACACATGGAATACATCATGCACTCCTGCCAAGGACTGAGGCAACTCTAATTGATAAGCTACCTCTCCCCGACGGCTCAGAATCCTGAACGGACCAATATATCTTGGTGCAAGCTTCCCTTTAACGTGAAATCTTTTAACGCCCTTAAGAGGGGTAACCCTGAGATACACATAATCTTCTGGCTCAAAGCTCAAGTCTCGACGACGGTTATCTGCGTAGCTCTTTTGCCTTGACTGTGCTATCTTCAATCTCTCTCTAATCATCGCAACTTGACTTTCTGCCTCTTCGAGGATATCTGGCCCAAAAACCAAACGCTCTCCTGTTTCATTCCAATTTAACGGAGTACGACAAGCACGTCCATACAACGTCTCGAATGGTGACATCTGTAAGCTAGCTTGATAACTATTATTATAACTGAACTCTGCATATGGCAAACATTTATCCCATGACGTAGCATAAGCAAAAGCACAGGCTCTCAACATATCCTCTAAAATCTGATTTACTCTTTCAGTCTGACCATCTGTCCGTGGGTGATATGCTGTACTAAAATTCAGATGGGTTCCCATTGCTTCGTGCAACTTATTCCAAAATCTCGAGGTGAATTGGGTTCCTCTGTCTGACACAATCTTCTTGGGCACTCAATGCAAACATACAATCCTTGACATGTACAACTCTGCTAAACGATCTCCTGAGTAAGTGGTTTTCACTGGGATAAAATGGGCGACCTTGGTTAGACGATCCACAATGACCCAAATGGAATCGTAACCTCTCTGAGTCTTAGGTAAACCGGTGATAAAGTCCATTCCGATTTCCTCCCACTTCCATTCCGGAATTTTCATCGGCTGCAGCAAACCAGCTGGTCTTTGATGCATAGCCTTTACCCTTTGACATACGTCATATAGAGCAACATGCTCAGCTACTTCACGCTTCATATTAGGCCACCAAAATCTCTCCTTCAAATCCTGGTACATCTTAGCACTTCCTGGATGAATCGAGTACTTAGAATCGTGAGCTTCTTCAAGAATCAACTGCTTCAGCTCCTTTTTATCCGGCACACAAATTCGACCTTTGAAGAACATGGTTCCTTGCTCATCCAGGGTGAAATCCACGGCTAGGCCTTCCTCCTTTTTAGCCTTGATCTTAGAAATTTTATCGTCATCTTTCTGGCCTTCTCTAATCTGATCCTCCAATGTTGGCTTCACTTCTAGTGCAAAATACCATTCCTCATGAACGACTTCCAATCTTAGCTTCAAATTCCTTGCATAATTCGTTGATCCTCCATTGTTAGCGTATTCGCGTTATGGCTCTTTCGGCTCAGAGCATCCGCTACCACATTGGCTTTTTCGGGATGATAATAAATTCCCACGTTATAATCCTTAATTAGCTCTAGCCACCTTCGCTGTCTCATATTCAGATATGCTTGAGTGAATATGTATTTCAGGCTCTTTTGGTCCGTATATATCTCACATCTATTTCCTATGAGATAATGACGCCATATCTTTAAAGCATGCACTACGGCAGCTAACTCCAAATCATGCGTTGGGTAATTCACTTCATGCGGTCTTAACTGTCTCGACGCATAGGCAACGACTTTGCCTTCCTGCATTAACACACACCCTAGGCCTTGCTTTGAAGCTGTTAGTGTTATGCCCTTGAGGCAATCATTTAGATGATTGTAACATGACTATGTTTATGAATAATAATATGATTATTGGTCCAATGAATGTATATCATTGTATTGATCAACAAGTATGTGACTTGATTATGAAGCTCTTTACTTAATGATGTAATTCGATAAATATCTCTGATCGGATATCATCGATAGGACTACGATGAATAGATCAAGACATGTAGTGATCGATGATCATGCTTCATAGATCATGGGATATGGAGATATCATCTCTACATTGTGGACCATGTTGAAGAACATGGGTTAGATAGACCCGCTATGGGACATCGCGAGAATGTTTCATTCTTATGTGTCATCGATGTATCTCATACCTAGAAGATGTATGATCCTTAGACCTGAGATTGTCATATTCCCTACATGTGTAATAGTTTTCCTTGGGGCTATCAAACACTACTTCCTAACCGGATAGTTATAAAGGTAGCTTTCATGTTTACTATGAAACGTGCAGAGGGAAGTGAGCAAATAAGATGGAATTTGCCACCCAATGAAACGGAGATATATGACAAGGCCACTCGTGTGATATGATTAAGAAAGTGCATGGCCATGCCGTGATTGAGGAGTCAATCACAACTTATTAATATATCACTGATACGAGAGATGGATTGAATCATCAAAGGATGACATGCTTCTCGCCTTGAGATCAATCTTCATATACTTGGCAAAGGGATTATTTCATGAGTTCTTTTGATAGGTTCTGCTCGATTTGATCACAAGATGTTTGGGAGTTGGCATACTTTGCAAGAAGCCGCTACCAACTATTGGATTGAAAAGGAGTTTTCCGAATCCATGTCCAAACGTATGTGAACCTCGCAGGTCACACACTTAATGGGTCGGGACGATTAATTTGGATTGATCCGTAATTAATGAACCTCGTGGGCTTAGCATGTCGGTGGGCCCCGGTTTAGGTTTCATCTCGTGGCTATATAAGGAGGGGAGGAGGAGGCGCAGTGTGCTTTCCACGGTTTAGGTTTGATTCACTTGAAACCCTAGCCTCCTCCTCTCGCCGCCTCGCCGAGCGACTAGGTGCTTGCACACGACGCACGGCGTTCCATCTCTCGGACGTGTGGATCATCTGCGGTGACGCTGCCGCGATCGCGGCGTGGGAGGACGATCCACGGCGAGGCGAGGACGATCCACTACATCGACGCAACGATCGCGGGCGAGGACGAACCACTACATCGACGCGAAGGATTCCGCAATCGCGCCTAGTGGTAATCTTATCTATGATCCCTTCTTGCAGTAGCTTTCGTTGCGCGGTAGTTTTTTTGTGCTAGCGTAGCATACCGCGCTTCCTTCAAAGGGTATCGAGCCATCTCGTATAGTTTTGTGATCTGGATGTTGCACATATGATGTGTGAGGTTAGTAGATTGGATCTATTACATGTTCACCGGTTCATGTGATGAATTGGTGACGGCGACCATCGATGAGATCGATCGATTTAGGGTTTGAGGAAAATGCAAACCGACTCAATCTTGATTTGGGTGAGTCCGCTCATGGTACGACGTTACCCTTACCGGCCGGGTTACCGCCATCGTGGTTTCAAACGATCCATATGGGACCAAGCCAATCGATCGAGTTGGATTGGGTCAACTGTTGATCCATGGTAAGCGCAAATGATTCAATATTGATTTGGGTGAGTCCGCTCATGGTACGACGCTGCCCTTACCGGCCGGGTTACCGCCATCGTGGTTTCAAACGATCCATATGGGACCAAGCCAATTATATTAGATCGGATTGGGTCAACTGCTGATCCGTGGAAATTTTGAGGTGTTTTTCATGGCGGAAGACATGCCTCTAAAAAATTTCAAGGGCGCCGCCTCGACCGCAGGTGGGCGCCGCCTTGATTCTGCTTGGCGCCGCCTCGGACCCTGAGTCGTAGGGTTGCTTTTGTTTAACTGCTTTTGCAGGAATTATGTGAAATAGTATGGCCTATGTGTATGTGATGCATGTAATTTCCACATGGCTGCGTCGTGTTAAGCCATAAGGCTATTTAAATTGTATAACGACTGCGGTCGACTTGTGATGCTTCAAACCTCATGTAAAATTCATTATCAAAAGTTGTAAGGAGTTGCATCCATAATGATGAAGACGATGGCTAGGTGAACAAATCAAGCAAGGTGGCTAGGTGAACAACCAAGCATGATGATGGAGATCTTAATGCTAAGGGCCATGCTATTTCACACTTATTTTGATTTTCGTGGATGTGTGTTTTATCCTTGCTATTTTCTTTATGCTCATTGCATGTGATGCTATGTTCATAGTAATCTTTGTTCATCCTTATAGTTAAAAATCTTAAATCAAATTGTCCATCCAATTGTTGCACCTATCAAGAATTTAGATCGTTATTGATATGACCGCCAAAGTAGTATATCAATGGCTATCTCAATAGATGATAGGGATGTGTTGGACACATCACGCATAACAATGGCAGATTTAAACGAGCTATCAAAACGGTTTTGGGCTTGAGGACATAAGTGGTTGGGATTTGATTTCAGTAATGAAGGAACCTATACAAGACAATTGGTGTCTAGGAAAACACACATGAGGCAGGTTTCTTAATTGGCACCGAATACGGAAGTGCTCCTCCTCATGTGAGCCCTTGGGGCAGGTTGACCTGGCCATGAGTCAAGTTGATGGAGGCATTCATTACTTGTTTTCATACTCAACAAACAAGAGTTACATATGATGTAATTAGCAAAGGTGTTGCTTACCTATGTCATTAAATTTCTAGCAAGTGATGCCAAGCTCACTAGTGTTTAATGAATATGGATCTTGAATACTCACTATGTGTCTATAAAAGGACATAAAATAGGAGTGTCTTTAATTAAAAGTTTAATAAAAGTTTTACATAAACATAGTGCTTAGAATCTTTGCATATTTTTGTTGTAGTTCAATGGCACCTTCTCCTACTCCGCTACACTGGTTTTGCTTTGAGATCGGTTTTGGAAAGGGAAAACTGAATGGAACTAATTTTGTTGATTGGTATCGCAACCCGAGAATTGTTCTCAAGCATGAAAAGAAGGACTATGTTCTAGAGAATCCAATTCTCGATGAACAAATTAAAATGCCGCTCGCAATTTGAGGGTTGAATATGAAAAGCATGTTAATGCTTCAGAGAGGTCACTGTCTCATGCTAGTCACAATGGACTCGAGCTCCAAAAGCAATATGAGGACCAGGATACTTACAATATGATTGTGGGCTTGAAGGGCATGTTTGGGAATCAAGCAAGAGCTGAGAGGTATGGTATCTCAAAGCTTTTATTTGCTTGTAAGTCGGGTCAAGGCAATCGGCCACCCTCATGTGATCAAGATGATTGGTTACATTGGGAGATTGGAAAACTTGAGTTTCCCTTAGCCTCGGTTTGGCCACAGATGTTATTCTCCGTCTACGCCTCAGAGCTTTGAGCCATTCATTATGAATTTTCATATGAATAGCATGGAGAAGAGCCTAACCGAGCTACATGGGATGCTCAAGGTCATGGAGGAAAGCATTAAGAAAAACCCAATCATGTGATGATGGTTCGTAAAACAACTGCTTTCAAAAAGAGAAAGGCTAAGGCTGGGGAACGGGAAAGAGCAAGGGCAAGGGCAAGGGCAAGGCTCAAGATGAGATCGCGAGCCTCAAAACTAAGCTTCATAAGCTTAAAGTTGGCCCTCAACCTGATACCCAATGCTTCTATTGCAAGAAATCAGGGCATTGGAAACGGAATCGCTAAAAGTACTGGCAGATAAAAAGAATGGAAATGTGGTTTCCACTTGTGTATTAATGTTATAGAAATTAATCTTGCTACTTCTTCACTCACCATGGGTATATGATACCGGTTCGGTTGCTCACATTTGCAATTCGTTGGGGTGATAAAGAGTAGAGACTTGGCAAAAGGAGAAGTGGATCTTCGCGTGGGGAATAAAGCAAGAGTTCTGGTCTTGCTGCTGGCACATACCCATTGCATTTGCCTTCGTGGATTAGTTTTAGAACTCAATAATTGTTATTTTGTTCCATCTTTGAGTAGAAACATTATTTCATCTTCTTGTTTGGAACATGAAGGTTATGATTTCGAATAAAGAACTTTGTTTGTTCAATATTTTGAATGATATGTATTATGGTCGTTGCCCCATGGTGGATGGGTTGTACGCCCTGAACTCAAGAAAAACTCTGTCTATAATATTAATGTAAAAGGCACCGCCTAATGATTTGAACCCTACCTTTTGTGGCATTGTCGCTAGGTCATATAAATGAGAAGTGCATGAAGAAGCTCCATGGTGATGGACTTCTAACCTCATTTGATTTTGAATCATTTGAAACATGTGAATCTTGTTTACTTGGCAAGATGACAAAAGCCCTTTCACAGTGTTTTAGTGAGAGAGCAAGTGAATTATTGGCCCTAGTACATACAGATGTATGTGGACCAATGAGCTCGATCGCTAGGGGTGGGTTTCAAGATTTTGTAACTTTTACCGATGACTTCAGAGATATGGATATATCTATTTAATGAGGCATAAATCAAACTTTTGAAAGGTTCAAAGAGTTTCGTAACGAAGTACAAAATCAACTTGGCAAAACAATAAAACACTTACGATCCGATCGTGGTGGCGTAATACTTGAGCCAAGAGTTTGGTGATCATTTAAAGCAATGTGGAATCGCTCGCAACTTACTCCGCCAGAACGCCTCAATGGAATGGTGTGTCCGAACGACGAATCGGACTTTATTAGATATGGTTCGCCAATGATCACCAAACAGATCCGCCATTATCCTTTGGGGTTTCGCTCTAGAGACACAATGCTCACTTTGAATAGGGTCCCATCAAAATCCGTTGAGAAGACGCCATATGAGATATGGATCGAGAAGACCCATGTTGTCATTTCTCAAGATATGGGGATGTGAGGCTTATGTAAAACGCTTACAATTAGATAAACTCGCACCTAAATCGTAAAAATGCTTTTTGTGGGTATCCTAAAGAAACAAAAGGATATTACTTTTATAAAAGAAACGAGAACAAAGTTTTGTTGCTCGAAATGGTGTCTTTTGGAGAAAGAGTTTCTTTCAAAAGAAATCAAGAGGAGTGATGTGTATCTTGATGAAGTTCGAGAATCACATGAATATGTTCAAGCTACCTCTGAACCTTCACAAGATGTACAAAGTGTTGTACAACCTGTGGAAGAGACTCCACCCCACGTAGGTCGGGAGGCCACGCCATGTACCTATTAGATATGGGAATGACATATTATTGTTGGACAATGATGAGCCCACGACTTATGAAGAAGCAATGATGGACCCAACTCAAAAATGGCTTGAAGCCATGAGATCCGAAATTCAATCCATGCATGACAATCAAGTTTGGAACTTGGTCGATTCACTGATGGTGTAAAACCATTGAGTGCAAATGGATTTTCAAGAAAAGATAGACGAGATGGAAATGTTCAGATCTATAAGGCACGGTTGGTGGCAAAGGGTTTCAAACAAGTTCAAGGAGTTGACTATGATGAAACTTTCTCACCGTAGCCATGCTCAAGTCCGTCAGGATCATTTTAGCTATTGTCGCATATTTTGATTATGAAATATGGCGATGGATGTCAAAACAGCCTTCCTTAATGGGAATCTTTCGAGGATGTATACATGATACAACCCAAGGCTTTGTTGATCCTAAATATGCTAAAAGGGTATGCAAGCTTCAAAGATCCATTTATGGGTTAAAGCAAGCATCTAGGAGTTGGAACATTCTGCTTTGATGAAGTAGTCAAAGGTTTTGACTTTATCAAAATGAAGAAGAGCCTTGTGTTTACAAGAAGGCTAGTGGGAGCGCACTTGTATTTACGATTTTGTATGTGGATGACATATTATTAATCGGGAATGACATTCCTATGCTTGAAGATGTTAAGACTTCATTGAAAAGGAGTTTCTCAATGAAGGACTTGGGAGAAGCATGCTATATCTTGGGCATAAAAATCTATAGAGATAGATCAAAAGGTTAATTGGATTAAGTCAGAAACGACATTGACAAGATATTGAAAAGGTTCAATATGCATGAATCCAAGAGAGGTTTCATGCCAATGTCACATGGCATCGTCTGCAAGAATCGGTGTCCTTCGACATCCGATGAGCGAGACAGATGAGCAAGATTCCATATGCTTCAGCTATTGGGTCTATTATGTATGCCATGATCCGTACACGCCTGGATGTCTCATATGCTCTAAGTGTCACGAGCGATACCAAGCGGATCCCGTGATGGTCATTGATAGCCGTAAAAATATCCTCAAGTACTTGAGAAGAACTAAGGGTATGTTCCTTGTTTTTGGAGGTGAGGAAGATCTGTTGCAAAGGGTTACACCGATGCAAGATTCCAAACCGACAAAGATGATTTTCGATCGCAATCCGGTTTGTGTTTACACTTAATGGAGGAGCAGAAGTGGAAGAGTTCCAAGCAAAACACGGTGGCCGACTCTACGACGAGCGGAGTACATTGCGGCCGGAGGCCGCAAAGGAGGCTGTGTGGATTAAGAAGTTTATCACGAGCTTGGTGTGGTCGCTAGTGTCTCTAGTCCAATGGACATCTATTGTGATAATAGTGGTGCCATTGCACAAGCAAAAGAGCCTAGATCACATCAAAGTCTAAACACATACTCCGCCGCTTTCACCTTATTCGCGAGATTGTGGATAGAGGTGACGCCGAATATGCAAAGTACATACGGAAGCCAATGTGGCCGATCCGCTGACAAAGCCAACGCCACAAACCTAAGCATGAGGCGCACACAAGGTCTATTGGTATTAGATACTTAATTGATTGACTCAAGTGCAAGTGGGAGATTGTTAGTGTTATGCCCTGAGGCAATCATTTAGATGATTGTAACATGACTATGTTTATGAATAATAATATGATTATTGGTCCAATGAATGTATATCATTGTATTGATCAACAAGTATGTGACTTGATTATGAAGCTCTTTACTTAATGATGTAATTCGATAAATATCTCGATCGGATATCATCGTGATAGGACTACGATGAATAGATCAAGACATGTAGTGATCGATGATCATGCTTCATAGATCATGGGATATGGAGATATCATCTCTACATTGTGGACCATGTTGAAGAACATGGGTTAGATAGACCCGCTATGGGACATCGCGAGAATGTTTCATTCTTATGTGTCATCGTGTATCTCATACCTAGAAGATGTATGATCCTTAGACCTGAGATTGTCATATTCCCTACATGTGTAATAGTTTTCCTTGGGGCTATCAAACACTACTTCCTAACCGGATAGTTATAAAGGTAGCTTTCATGTTTACTATGAAACGTGCAGAGGGAAGTGAGCAATAAGATGGAATTTGCCACTCCAATGAAACGGAGATATATGACAAGGCCACTCGTGTGATATGATTAAGAAAGTGCATGGCCATGCCGTGATTGAGGAGTCAATCACAACTTATTAATATATCACGGATACGAGAGATGGATTGAATCATCAAAGGATGACATGCTTCTCGCCTTGAGATCAATCTTCATATACTTGGCAAAGGGATTATTTCATGAGTTCTTTTGATAGGTTCTGTTCGATTTGATCACAAGATGTTTGGGAGTTGGCATACTTTGCA
Source organism: Otatea glauca (assembly GCA_036346275.1). Taxonomy (NCBI): domain Eukaryota; kingdom Viridiplantae; phylum Streptophyta; class Magnoliopsida; order Poales; family Poaceae; genus Otatea; species Otatea glauca. The sequence goes on along the minus strand of CM070727.1, from coordinate 34,979,443 downwards.
AGAAGCCGCTACCAACTATTGGATTGAAAAGGAGTTTTCCGAATCCATGTCCAAACGTATGTGAACCCGCAGGTCACACACTTAATGGGTGGGACGCATTAATTTGGATTGATCCGTAATTAATGAACCTCGTGGGCTTAGCATCTTTGGTGGGCCCTGGTTTAGGTTTCATCTCGTGGCTATATAAGGAGGGGAGGAGGGAGGCGCAGTGTGCTTTCCACGGTTTAGGTTTGATTCACTTGAAACCCTAGCCTCCTCCTCTCGCGCCTCGCCGAGCGACTAGGTGCTTGCACACGACGCACGGCGCTCCATCTCTCGGACGTGTGGACTATCGCGGTGACGCCGCTGCGATCTGCGGCGTGGGAGGACGATCCACGGCGAGGCGAGGACGATCCACTACATCGACGCAACGATCGCGGCGAGGACGAACCACTACATCGACGCGAAGGATTCCGCAATCGGCGCCTAGTGGTAATCTTATCTATGATCCCCTTCTTGCGCAGTAGTCGTTGCGCGCGGTAGTTTTTTTGTGCTAGCGTAGCATACCGCGTTTCCCTTCAGAAGCATCGCAATAAATATCAAATCCATTCTGCACATCTGGCAATACTAATACGGGGGCTGTTGTTAAACGCTTCTTTAATTCCATAAAACTTTTCTCGCACTCTGGCGTCCATGCAAACTTCTTTTCTTTCATCAACAACTGCGTAAGGGGTTTAGCAATTATCGAGAATCCTTCTATGAACCGACGGTAATATCCCGCCATTCCCAAAAAACTACGGATCCGGTAATGACTTTGGTTGCTCCCAATGCAACATCTGCGCCCACTTTGCTTGGGTCGACTGCCACTCCTTTAGTAGTCATTACATGACCCAGAAATTCCACTTTCTCCTTCCAAAACTCGCACTTGCTAAACTTAGCATATAGCTGATGTTCTCGCAGCCTCTCTAAAACCATCCTCAGATGTTCTGCATGCTCTTCCTCTGTCTTCGAGTAAACCAAGATATCGTCTATGAAGACTACAACAAACTTATCCAAGTATTCCATGAAAACCTTATTCATCATGTTCATGAAATAAGCAGGGGCATTTGTCAATCCAAATGACATGACTGTGAACTCATAGTGTCCATATCGCGTAGAAAACGCAGTCTTAGGCACATCCTCCGCTCGGATCCTCAACTGATGGTATCCCGAACGAAGATCTATCTTGGAGAAAACTCCAGCTCCTCTTAACTGATCAAATAAGTGGTCGATCCTGGGCAACGGGTACTTATTCTTGATCGTTACTTCATTAAGTGCACGATAATCGATGCACATTCTAAGACTTCCATCCTTCTTACGAACAAACAAAACCGGTGCTCCCCACGGTGATGAACTTGGTCTAATGAAACCTTTCTCTTGCAGTTCCTCGATCTGTTTCTTCATTTCCACTAACTCGTCCGTAAGCATCCGATATGGTCTCTTTGATATCGGTGCTGTCCCTGGTGCTAACTCGATAACGAACTCGATATCGCGGTCTGGCGGCAATCCTGGCAAATCTTCTGGAAACACGTCCGGGTATTCTCTGACTACTGGCACATCTTCCATGCTGATGGCTTTCACACTGTTGACCACTAACTGCCCATCTCGAACTGCGGTTGCTTGAAATTCTACCTTCTTGCCATTAGGGCCTTCCAAAGTTACGATCCTTCGGCCACAATCCAAAATAGCCTTATGCTTAGACAGCCAATCCATTCCAAAGATGACGTCTAGGGACTTAGCATCTATCAAGATAAGATTCGCTAGAAATTCTATCCCATCCATAAGTAACTTAGCTCCCAAACACCCAAGGCTAGATCTAAGCTCAGATCCTGGGGCTTGGACTAAGAGCACACACTTAAGATTCACCACTTTAAATCCATTCTTGGTTGCAAAACTTTGAGAAACAAACGAATGCGAAGCTCCAGAATCAAACAAAACTGTAGTAGGTACTGAGTTGACCAGAAACTTACCCAGTACGACGTCTGTAGCTTCCTGAGCTACATCTGCGATGATGTGGTTGATCCTACCACGCACTGTTGATTGCGGTGTTGCTCCAGCTTGACCTGGCGCACGATTTTCTCCTGAGGCTAGTGCTTTGGCAGGTGTTGTTCCCAAGTTGAAACGAACCGGCGTGATGCCTCCCTTCTGTTGACACCTATTAGAAAAGTGCCCTCGCTCATTGCATGTGTAGCATCTTTCACCGCAGATCACGACTTCTCCTAGCGCATTGTTGCCTTGTGCTGGTGTCTGAAAGTTCTGATTAGCAGGGCGAGGCGCAGGGGTTGATGTCTTATTTACGGCTGATGGTTGGAATCTAGCAAACTGCTGTGGTGACATTCTCAGACGTAGGTGGTTTGGACGTCCACCCTGATTAGTCATCAAGCGCTTACTGTTTTCACCCAACTCTTTGCGCTTATCCTCTAGGATCAAAGCCTTATTAACTAGCTCCTGAAAATCTGGAAAATTGTGGGTGATCAGTCCCACCTGCAGTCCTGAATTTAGTCCCTTCATGAAGCGAGACTGCCTAGCTTTATCCGTCGCTACGTCTTCATGGGCATAGCGAGCTAACTGGGTAAATTTATTCAGGTATTCGGCCACTGGCTAGCCTCCTTGTTTCAGAGCCCTGAACTCTTCCTTCTTAAGATCCATCATTCCCTCTGGAACATGGTATTGGCGGAAAGCAGTAGTAAAATCCTCCCAAGTAATCTCTTGCGGGGCTCCATGTGCGGCACAATAATTCTCCCACCATTCTGCGGCGGTTCCTTCCAGTTGATGAGAGGCATAAAGCACCTTCTCATTGCCTTCACATTGCGTGATGTGCAGCTTCTTCTCAATAGTCCTAAGCCAATCATCGGCTTGCAAAGGGTTCACGTTTCCTGAAAAAGTTGGTGGCCGAGTCCTCATGAAATCTGACAGCTTGGAGTAAGGTCGAGGTCCACCATTGTTGTTCTGAGCTGCATGGTTATTGTTGGTTGTCTTTGATTGGTCATTTGTTTGATCCGCCGCATCATAGTCCTGATCGCTTGAGTCTGTGCGGCAAGAAACGCTCCCAGATTCTGCATGTCCACTGGTGGTGGTTGAGGGCTGCCTCCGTCATTGGGGTTGTCATTCTGGCGCAGTCCACTTCCTGAAGCACCGTTGTTTCCTCGAGTATTCACCATCTGATGATTGCCTCTTGGGTTAGGAAAGGTAGATGTAGCATAGATAAGAAGTAAGAATTTCTAAAGCGGGGAAATAGCTTATACCCAACTGAAATATTTCTTTATTTATTCTTGGTATGGCTGCTTATTTAAGCCTACAAGCTTTGCAACACATACTGCACACTCAGCATTACAAAGAAGCAAACTAAACACGAAACCTTAACGTCAACTAAAGAGGTAAAAGACTAACTTAAAGACGCGACTCCACACTCGAGTCTCAACACAGCCTCAAGGCTGACACTCACTCATCCAGCCACCCTGGCTGAGGCTGATCCGGTGCATACACCGGCGGGTGAGCTGGCATAGGAGCGAACCTATCCTGATGACCTCCTGCTAGCTCCTCTGCAACAACAGGTCCGTGACTCCTCCTGGCTCCCACTCGCTCCTCCGATCCTCCTGACTCCTCACCGCTCTCGAACTCCTCGAGTCACGCGCCCAACTCGCCCTCGACCGCCTCTAGGGCTCTCCCGGCCGGTGATCATCCCGATGGTCAAGCACGGTCACTTCAAGCTCCGCTCGCCACTGAGTGCCTCGCATACGCCTCCGGCTCCCGAGTAGTCTCTCTCATATGATCCTCCCGGCAAGGGCGAACTCCGCAAGGTGTACCGCAGAGCACACTCGCCCTCCACGATCCGCGGCGCCGGCATGCTTGAACGTCCGGGTGAAGTCGGAACACCGAGTCGTGAAGCTCGTCGGCGAGTCGCGCGGAACCCGGCCAAGAGCAAGTCGGGCAACCTCGGATCGCAACCTCGCACGAGAATCTTCCGCGGAGATGTTGATTGGTCCGCTGGCTTCATCATTCTCCGAGCGTAGATAATCGCCTTGCAAATAAATCCTCGGTGTACACCATTAATCGACCACCGCCTCCTCGGTAAAGCGGACGATAGAAGCCTCAAGCGCCTCAAGAACTCTCCACAGCTCCATGGCGAGCTGCCACCGACTCAAGGTCGAAACGATCGGCATCCGCTCCACAAGAACTTTGAATAAGTTCTCCTCCAAACGGCAAGTAAAACTGTAAATTCAGCAAAGTAGAAGTAGAGAATGAGATGAGTCGAGAGTGTTTTATTAGTCAAATTTAAATTTTCCTTTAGAAAATAGTTTTGGACACACACAGGACACTTCCATACTATCTAGGGCCAAGACCTATAGTCAGTATGCTTTGATACCACCACTGTAAGGACCCGAATCCACTGATTCGAACCCACTGTGTTTACCGCACTAGTCCCAGGATCAACGCTAGTGCACACAGCTCAACATTGGTACATATCACATCATACTCAACGATAATAGAATAATAGTTCATTTATTGATATAGCTAAATGTATGATCTTATGACCAACTTACATTATTAAGCCACGCAGGGCAAGACTGAAAATATAAACTAATAATTAAGCAAAGCAGAAAGAGAAAACGTAGATAGCTCATCATTCACCACAGTAACCGACAAGGTTCGGACCCTAATGACTCGTGTCCTCTTGGACTTCTTCTTCCAACACAGGTGTAGATTCTTCAACTGTTGATTATTGTTGTTGGCAAGGGTGAGTATTTTAAGCACTCAACAAGTTGTGCACAGAATGCAATTCTATGTAACTATATGCAAGGCTTATTCCAATGGATAGGCTATCATGGCTATTTTGCAATAAGCAGCATTTATGAACAAATACAGTAAATAGATTAAAAAGACTGTAAAACAAATAACAGTAATAAATAATTTCAGTACTTCTCAAGTAAACCAAGTTTCCAATCCTAAGTCAAGTTCCATCTTCCACATGGTATTCTGCCATCCCAACCACGTTGTCCAATTAATTAAGCTAACCCTTAATCAGAATTCCGAGCATTGCTCAATACCGCGAGCACGGCTATCCGAATAGTTTCACACTCTGCAGAGGTTATGCACTTTATCCACGTGATACAACCAAACACCACCAAGGCGAGTGATTATAACAAAGCCTTTATAATACGCTGGCTTAATCCGATACTACCCGCTAAGGTTTCAACACCGTGGACTGGTTACCACATCCGTGGCCCCCTCTTGCGCCATGTGAATTACTCCATAACTCGGGAACTCACACCGACCACGATAGTACCAAAATTAAGACATTGCAAATTACTCAGCTAGGCTGGCCCATACCATACCAGACATGTGGTTGCATGATTGACTCACGTCAAAGGCTTGCAAGGTTAAGTCCTTAGAGTGATCAAGGCAAGGCATCCACATACCCTCTGCCCATTGGGCCCACCTTGGCATCCTCGCCCCTTGTCACTTGCCCCAATCTAAATGATTATCACCCAGTTGATTACCAAGCACCACGTGCCATCAACAATTCAACATCGTTGCATGACATGACTCGCCACAACAACTCAATCTCATCGTGTGATCTCACATGACACACAAGTTCATAACATTGTTCCATATTCCATTAATCAAGATTATTTATCAATGATTCTGACACATGTGATGACGTGGCAAGGCTAAGCAACTAATACGGACTAATCCTCCAATGTTGATTATAATTATTAACCAACTATATTTAACCAATCTAGGGTGACAATGGATCATGGCATACAATGACAAGGTAGGGTATAGATCAATCTGGTATATTAGCTAAGCCCAATCTAATTTGAAACAATTGTATACTTGAAATATATGCAATAGGGTTAAACAAATATAGCAATTTTATAAACATGGGTTCAACATGATCAAAGCACAACTTGCCTTGGAATAGGTCCTGATATGGTTCTGAAATTTGCTCTTGAGTTGCTGGATCTTCCTCCGAAGCGTCGCACAATTCAACGTCTACGCGTACCGAAGGAGAAAAGCAAATAAATACCAAAATAAAGAGCAAATGAACTATATCTCAATTTTAAAAATTTTTAGAAATTTGAATCACTCAAATCCGAGTTAAATTGCAAAAGATATAGCCTTTTGAAGTTTGAAATAAATACTGAAATTAACAAAAGTCAGAAAATCAGAATTAACAAATTTATTTTTAAATCGAAAAACAGATTATTGTGTCATCATGATGGCACGCTGACGTCAGCCCTGGCGCCAACCAATCAGAGCTTGCCACGTGGTACCGGTGCATAGACTTGGTCCTGTGCCCGCCACGCGGCACAATCTGGTTGGTTGCACGCACCGCTCGATCTGGTCCGAGGAAAACGAATCGAACGGTCACTGATGGCTCGAGACGTGGCAGCGCATCAACCAACAGATCTAGATCCGACAGCTCAGAACTTCTGGATCCAGCGATGGCTACGCGACGACGAGTTCTTACCGGCAGCGAAGAAGAAGACCGGGGTAGTGGCGTTCCGGCGAGATTCTGGCGACGAGACGCTGCGGTTCTGCGCGGCGCAGTCCGGCGAACTTGATGATGGCACCGGTGGCGGCGGAGACCCAACGGTGGCGACGAAACCGAGCGAGAAACTCTCACGGTCCGAACCCCACTCCGGCGAGCTCCCGAGCACGCTCCTCGACCGATCTTGCGAAACCTTACCGATCAAAAGCTACGGCGCACAAGGATGAACCTCGGGTACTTGCTCCCCTATTTATAGCCTCGTAACACGCGCCACAAGGAACCCTAGATCCTCCCCGGCGAAGGCGTGTCGGCGGCGGACTCGAGTCCTTCAAGGAGACGACAACCCCACCACCCGACCGCTACCAACGGCCCGGATCACTCCTGGCACGATACGATCTGAACCGATCTTTCCAAATCTAACGGCGCGATCTTATCCTTCCCGAATCGGTACGATGCAAACGACACAGCCCGATCTTGATCTGACTGTCAGGACGCGAGCACTAACGTGGCGATCTCTGGGCCACTGGATGGAAATCGAACAGCTACGAGCTAGGGTTTCTGGGAGACAGTCTTCGCGGGCTGACTGGGCCGCACCGACACAGGCCTCAAGTGCATAGTGTTGGGCTTCGGCCCAACACTGTTCCAAGGTATTTTAAAAACTTTATTAATTTAAATAATTCTAGGAATTCATTTATTTAATTTTAGGCAAATAAATTATCAGGAAAAATCCCAGAAAAATCTCAAAAATACTTTGAGACATTCTGGACTCAAATGAAATATTTTTGGCAAAATTTTATTTTAACTTTGCACAGATTTAAATAAATTTGAACAAAAGGGTAATAAACTTAATTTAAAATTAATTCAAATAAATCCAGAAAAATCCAAATAAATTCCAGAAAATCATAAATGCACATTTAAGCAATAAAAACATAATAAGGCCAAATTTTGGGATGTTACACGAGCAGAGGCTAAACATTCTAATGTTTAAGATGGAGCCCATTTTAGATCATGTTATATAGTTGGAGAAGATTGTGTGTGTGCTATCCTTGTTGTACCCTACACTATACTTGCGAAGTAGTTCGTTTCCTGCAGATGAGACAAAGTTGGTCATGGATGCCATTCAAAGTGGTTAAAGAATGATTAACTTATGTACTATTTCAATATGGTATTTCGCTTTGTTAACTAATGTGCTATTCGGATATGATCTTTTGCTTAATTTGTTAACTTATGTAATACGCAATTATCTCCTCGTAGTAACAATAGTTGTGAAATACTGAAAGCATCCATCACCTTTCGCAGTCACAGGTCACAACACTTTGCCCACCGCTTTCAGCTTTTTCAGGACGATTTGATAACACGCTGCCAGCAGCTTTGTTAGGCTGATTTTACAACACTCTGCGCACCACGAAGTGACAGCACACTGCCTATTTCTTCATTTCTTTAATCGGCCTGAAAAAGCTGCTGGCAGCGTGTTCTCACATCGGCCTGAAAAAGCCGACAAGACAACACGATGCCCCCTCGTTCTCAGTGCGAAGTAACCACACACTGGCTATTGCTTTCTCAAACCGATTTGACAACTCGTGGGCAGTAGCTTTATTAGACTGATTAGACAACTCGCGGGCATCAGCTTCATCAGACCGATTAGACAACTCTCGGGCATGAGCTTTCTCAGTCCAATTTAACCGCTCGTGGGCAATAGCTTTCCCAGGGCGCTTAGACAACACGCTGCCACCGAGAACTTACTATAAATACAGCGCCATGTCCATCATACATATTCCACACAGCACTGAGCCAACTCCCACACCGAACACCACAACCGCCTTCACCGGCGGGTTCACAATGGCAGACTACGTAGCGGTTCTTCGTAGGCGCGAGTGGCTAGCCGAGAATGGGAAAAACTACCCAAATGTTTCTTGCAAGGATGCACTTGTGCCACCGGAGTTTCCCCGCCCAAACCGCGACTACGACGAACCGACGTGGATAAAGCAGTCCAGACATCCCGACACCACTGCCTGGGCGTACTACATGTGCCACTGGGAAATACGCGTAAGTTAATGACATGCATGTATATTCCATGATGTGTTTTTCAGACTTCTAACTTTGTCCTCGTATGACACCAGGGAGAAGACAGTTACCACTTCTTCCAATGGATCGATTGCCCGAACAAGTATAATAGGGAGTACTTGCAGCACGAAGAGTACCTGCACCTCGCAGATGTCCCCGAGTAATTCCAACGTTGGAAGCCTGAGCCTCAGACCACGGAAGACAAACCAAAGCGACCGGGCTACCAGGACGACAATGCACACTTGTGAAAGACACTAGAGGGGCATCAGGCACATCGCAAGAAGATAAAAGAGATAGTTGACAAGCGGGACAAACGCGAGTGTGAGGAGTCGAAGATCCTCCCAGAATACTATTATTGGGTCGATGTGTATGGCCCTAATTGGAAGGAGGTGAAGGCCCTGCATCTCGCGCAATTAAAGGGGAAGCACTGATGGATCCTTCCATATAGGGTCTACGACAATAAGTATGACTTTTTTCCATTTCTAAAAGGCACACATGTACCTTAGCAGTAGTTTCCGTTCATGGTTTGTTTATGTCGTCGCGCCATGTCTCTTTCATTATTTTCTATGTCATGTTATGTCCACGATGTCGTGCTATGTATCCTAATATTTCTATGTCATACTATGTACCCTAATATTTGTATGCATGTTTCCTTTAGTCGTTTCGTACAGCATACTATGTCATCTTCTTCCGTATGAGCCATTAAATGTTACTTCTTCGAATTTTTCCTTTATAATTTTCTATTTTCATTGTTGTTATTTTCTATTTTCTACTTAAAAACAAAAAGAAGGGAGCCAAATACATCAACAGTTCAATCATTAATTTGCCATTTTTCAAACACCGATAAATAGGTAGATCTGTTATTTTTTAAATCAGCATATTAATTATGTAATTTTTATTTATCAAATATTATTAAAAATAAGTAGTAATCGATAATAAATCCACAGGAATGGTTGAAACTATTATTAAATTAGACTTTAACAAAAAATAGCAATGGAAGATTCGGGAATATCTACACGAGTACATACTTCTGCAAATTTTCTTTTCGGCGAACTATTTTTTTTGTAATTTTTGATTTTCCCAGTATTATTTACAAAAAATTTCACCCTTCCTCTTTGTGAAATTCGATTATAAAATCTCTATAAAATCTCTATGCTATTCATTGGTTGTGATAAACAAAATTCAATTATAAAATCGGTGTCATTCATTGGTTGTGACAAACAAAATTCGATTATAACAATAACACCTGAGTTAGTAAAAAAAATTCCGCTCCACATTTTTCACTGTTGTTATTTTTATCCAAAAATTTACCGCGATACTATTTTCTAAAAAAAATACAAAAGAAAACGCTGGCCTGGGCAATGCAGCGCACCCTGCCGCTGCACTTCCCTTGCAGCGCTCAGCCAGGGCTGCAATGTCCTCCTGGAGCCATTGCATCCTCTCCCGCGCGCCGAAGCAGCAGCTGCAGACCGCTGCATCCTTTTGCTGCACGCCGGGGCCGCTGCACTTCAAATGTCGCGCTCCCCTACAGCTGCATGGGGCTATTTCCACTAATACGAGATCAGGGGAGCTAAGGATGGAAAGAAAATGAAGTAGCCAAATACATAATCAGTTCTTCCAACAGCCGGCCCGGAGGGAAAAAAGAAAAGATGCGCTCGGCGACCGCTGGTTCGGGGAAAAAAATGAAAAATAGAAAATAGCGCTCGCCGGTTCCGCGGAAAAAAAATGAAAAAAAACCAGCACTCACTGGGCACTAAATTTAGACCCTATGGGGCTAGTTCCACAAATTCATCACGACGAGGCCCATTTTCAGAAAAAAAAAATAAGATCAAAGGCCAGTACAGTAAAAAAATTCAAAAGATGCACACCGTACTTGGTTTCTTTTATCTTAATTTGTACTTTGATGTTCATACTTATTAGTACTTTCTTCTCATGTGTTATGATTTGCCAGATGTCTTCTGCTCCGTTCCTATGATGGACATGATGTAGAACAAGTACTAGTGCATGAGTGAGTGCAGGCTGCATGTGTGTGTTAGAGCTAATTTGTCAGCTCCAAATCTAGTGTTCGTATCCAGCAAATACTGTTGGCTATGCCGTTGTTCTTGTGACCCATAAAAAATAGATGGTCTTAATGAGAAGGCCAAATGAAATGGGCCGTTGCACTATTTTGTCGCACTAGTTTTATGACATTACATGAATACTTTGTTGCTCATTAATTTCTTAAGTAATATCACCACTTTCATTACTTTTTTAAGTAATGCCAATAATTAATTATGCTATACCTTGTTCGTGTGTAATAGTAGAGATGGCTGGTTCAAGCTCTCAACCTTCATTGTCGACCTTGACAGATCAAGGGGAGTACCTTTACTGTAACACCCTAGTACATTGTGTGCTCAAGATATTACCATAATTTACAATTTTTCTCACTTTTATCATAATATTAACCATAATTTTAGTAAAAAACCATAACAATTATCACCGCTACTAAAGAATCAATAATAATAATTTGCATAATCATACAAATAACAAGAAACTATAATAAAACTACTTTTGGCGATGACGATGAACAAGATTAAGTAAATAACAGATAAACAATCTTACCTCTTAATTTAACAAAGGCAACCGACTAAGTTTACATGTCTATTATTGCAACTATGTGATTTCATCATCCTCTTAATTTAAGAGAGGAAACTGACTAAGTTCACATGTCTATTATTGTAACTATATAATTCCATTATCTAAATATAGTTAAGTATTATCTTATTCATGAGTGAACGCTAAAACTAAATAATTGTAAAGATGACGTGACAAGTAATACAATAACGCTACTCTCATCCCATGCATGTTGTCTTTAATGATCACGTAAAACATTAAAATAAGCAAAGGTGGGTCCACGACTCGTTAAGTATATAATAAAAGAATAATATGACCATTTATCACATTCATCTCATTAATTGTCTTTGGATGAGTCCACAACTCAATAACGTAACCATTTAACGCATTCGTCTCATTAGTCATCATTCAGCATTAACAATGCAATGTAAATATGTCTATATGCTCATCACATAGCGTATACTAGTATCTCTAAGTGCACACCCATTGATGTTACACCCTCTTGTACACTCCATTCCATTGAGAATGCTACCGAAGTAGGTTATAGAGGCCCACACAGGTCATCTCTTTCCATCATGAATACACATATATAAATAACAAGAGTTATTAACATGTTCCATCATCTCCATTATTATCATCATCATAGCATATCATTTTTCGTAATAAACGAAAAAATCACGTAAAACATCATGGTAACAAGTTTCCAATAAGAGCAATAAGAATTAACAATCAATGTCATTATTCCATCATGCACTTGCCTTTTTACCTATGATGAACGGAATGGTGTGCAGTTGAAGCCAAACATGTAGTCACACCTCCTACAATAGGTAAACCTATCTCAAAAATATGATATAATAGTACATATATCAAACATAGCAATATTGCTCCTACGCATATCTCTGGACTTAACTTTCTCCTTCACCAAACAATTTACCTTTTGTTGTCCCTAAGACAATAACTCCTAACTAGGAGTCCAAATATAGTAAACCATATATGTTCTGAAAACTACACAAGATTGTCTACAATTTTCTAGTTATCCATATTTTTCAATTAATTTATTTAACCCCCTCATTTCCAGCCCTAAAGACCGATCTATTGATTTACTGGACAACAAACTTCACAATTTCATAGCTATTTTTATACAACTTCAAAAATAGTAAACCATAGCAACTCTGAAATTCAGGAAAAATTATCTAGCTTTCTCTAGTTATGGACATAATTTAATTTGGCCATCTTTTAGGAAAAATAAGCATATTAAGACGACTGCAACTAACAGCGACCAATTTCTGGACAACAGCTTTCTCGATGCTATAACTTTCAAATTATTGTGCCAAATCTAGTGTTCTAGCACTCTACAGCTAGCTGAGACAATAAACTACACTTTTTAGGTTGAGCAAAGATTATAAATTAAACCAACCTAGGCAGCAATGAAATGCCTCATGACACTACCCAATTATCGCTATCATATAGCATGACCACATATCAGCCTACCACGCCAAAACAATTAGTATTAATTAATTAGTTCCCATGACCTGGTCTAAAATCGTCCATGCAACTAAAGATTAGCTATGGCCCAAGCACTAGTTACCTAAGACCTCAAACCAATGGATACATCTATACGTGTCCTCCATCTTGATTTTATTTGCCTCTAGCTACTAAACACAAGGACCAGTATCTAGCGTGGCAGAGAGCATCTCTGCAGCATGCATGCATGCCACTAACAGTAGCACACTACTACAGAAAAACTTATATTAGACGTCTTATCACAGATGATTTCTCAAAACCGTTTGTGACGATGAACATCACAGACGATTTTTAACTAAAACCGTCTGAGATATTATCACAGACGGTTTTTAACTAAAATCGTCTGTGATATCATGTATTATCTCAGACGGTTTTATAATAAAACCGTTAGCGACTTATCACAGACGGTTCGTTATAATAACCGTCTGTGATAAACCACATCACAGACAGTTTATCCAGACAGAACCGTCTGTGATAATATTTCAACTTTCACGCTCTCACCAAATTTGAACTTCCCGCTGTCTCGTTTTCGACTTCCTTTAAAATACCAGCCAGCGACTCTTCTCATGCTGTTTCTTCTCACTTCTCCTGCTCTCCTCTCCTCTCCTCTTCTCTCTTCTCACTTCTTTTTCCTCTCCTCTTCGAATATTTGGTAAGTATGGTGTTCGAATCGTTCAACTAAAATGATATAGCTCATCCTTTCCTCTTCCTCTTCCTCTTCCTTTCCCTCTTCTCTTCTCTTTTGCACTCTTGATGTTGCGGCGTTTTCGTTTTTAATCCGTGCACCTTTCGGTAAAACGGTCATAACTTTTGCATATGAGCTCCGATCGTGACGTTCTTGTGCTCGTTTTAAAGCTAACGAAAAGTTCGATTTATAAGTCCAAGTCAGGGGGCTACATTAGAAGTACACGCGAGGCTCCGAAAAAACATCGATCTCGAAAAAACGTCGTTTAGAGCCTCAAAACGGTCTCCGAAGTTTTTTTTTTGTCAATTTTGCGTTTTCAAGTTCTTCAGAGCAGTGACATGGGATATCTCACATCCAGTAGCTCTTCCATTATGCCTGAACTAGCATAGAGTAGCTGGATCACAGAAATATCATCTGTACGTGACGATATTTTTTTTGTTTCTAAAAGTAACATCACAGGCGGTTCATAGTAAAAACCGTCTGTGATAGTTGTTATCATATACGGTTCTTAGCAAAAACCGTCTGTGATAGTTTGTTATCACAGACGGTTCTTAGTAAAAACCGTCTATGATGTTTGCATATCACAGACGGTTTTAGTTTGAAACCGTCTGTGATATGTTCTATTACAGACGGTTCATAAACCGTCTGTGATGTTCCGTAACATTACTGACCCATGGTTACAGACAGTTCGAAAAATCGTCTGTGATGACGGTTCCGAACCGTCTGTGATGATCTTTTCTGTAGTAGTGGCACTATCTAAACACATCTATCGCACCTTCATCTACTGGTACCTACCTTCCAGGACTGCGACGAAGAAGATCAAGCAGCACAGCGCAGGTGGCCGCGCAGATTCGGTGACCGCTCTCTCCTCCCTTCTTGTGTCTTTGGCTGCCTGCTTGCTCTCTTCTTCCTTACACTTGCGTCTTCTTCTTACTTGCTCTGCCTTTCCTCTCCCTTCTGTCCTGCCTTGCCGCAGAAACACTTGGGCAGCAGGAACCACCTGCAGCGGCCAACTTGGGGAAGAAAAAACACACAGATCCTTTTGCGATGTGAAAACTGCCCACATCTTTTCTATTTTCTCTTCTCTTATATATGCTATAGATTACAGCTAAAAGGATAGTTCTATCTGCTATCAGACCAAATCTAAACTAACCAAAAAAAAAAAAAACTAACCAGGATCCGATACGGCTACTGTATCGTATCCGGCAAAACTGACGTATCTTTCCTGGAGGCAACCTGAATACTGACTCTAATGCAAACACTGAAAAACAGAAGCAAACTTTGAAACAAATCTGACTCATACTGAAACAGAGTAATTCTGAAAACTACAAGATTAAAACTAACAGCATCTTGGCGGCAGAACGCAGCAGCACGCACCTTGATGGCAGCGGTGACGGCGGCATGATGGTGCTAGGGCTGGATGGTGCGGTAACTAGAGCGAGGGTTTGGGACGGCTCGGCAGCAGCTAGTGTTGGCACACATAAAGACTCCCGCAAACACAGTGAACACAACTATCACTTTCACATGGAACTCAAGGAAGAAGAACACGCGCAGAGTTCTTTTCAGCACGACACAACTAATGCTTTTTCTCTTGTATCTTCTTCACATAATTACCTGATTACAATGCTTTAAATAAAAACACACGCACGCACTAACCAGCTAATGACCTATTATTAAGCCAGTCACACACGACTCAGCCGGCCACTACTCAACTAGCTAGATGCATGCAACTACACTCAAGGAGACCACTAACTCAACTTACGTGCATGCACCACCTCTCAACTAACTCGAACACACCTAGAGCTAGTCTCACACTTGTACATGTTCTTAGGCCCTGTTTGGATTTATTAGTGCTAATAGTTAGCTGGCTAATAGCTAATAGTTAGCTAACTATTAGCTGTCTAATTATTAGCAGGGGATGTTTGGATCCACCTGCTAATAAAGTTCACAAAATCAGCCAATTAAAAAGAAATGATCATAATGCCCTTTTAGTAGGATAGTGGACGAGTGGACAGGGTCGCTCGAGTGGATAGGGTTGGAGGAAGGGCAAAAGTGTCAATTGGCTATCTATTAGCAGTTTTTAGTAGGGTGCAACCTGCTAATGAACTAATTGTTAGCAGGGTGGATTGCTAATAATTAGTAGGTCTATTAGCAGGCTTGTTTGGATCCATAGTTGCTAATTTTAGCAGCTAACTATTAGTGCTAATGGATCGAAACAGACCTTATCCTCACAAATACATGCACTAGCCACTAACACATGAACACAGCTAGTTCAAATAACTGCATATGCATGTGCACATAACTACTGGCTAGCTTCACTTGACTGCCGATCCGTCCACTACGCCATGACGCCATGCATGCCACTAACTTGAACTTGGTCTACTCCATGCATGAACGTGTTACCTCAAACATGCTGGAAACTAGCTTAGACAACAACTCTATGTGAGCACACGACAACAGGCCATGCAACTAAACATAAAAAGAACACCTAGACAACAAGATTAGTAGTTTTGTACTAACAGCTAGGGCCGGCGCATGACCCCTGTCCCTCCTTTTATGCAGCGCGGCACCTGGGCCTCATGACCAACTCGGCCGGAGGCTAAGCCCGAGGCAGCCACAGCGTGGCCTGGATCGCCCTCACTTTTCTTGTTTTCTTTTTTCCTGTACTTCTTTCTCCTTATTTCTTTTATGGGAAGAACTAGCGTCCAGACATGATCTGAGGATGTTTCGTCGGACGCTCGGTGCAACATGTTTTTTCAACGTCTGTAATATTTTTTTCAACTTCTGCAATATCTTTTTTTCGCGCACACATTTATACTGTTATTGAAGGAAAATGTTTCACGCGTAGAAAGAAAATAGTTCACGTGTAGGAATAAAATGTTACAAGCGTCCGAAAAAACGGATGTCTGAACACAAGTCATTCCGTTCTTTTATAGTCCCTCAAATACAAGAAACGAAAAAAGCAAAGGGAAGAAGAACTGGGAGCAAAGGTTAACATATCGCAAGATATACAAAAAGATGATGTTGTCGTGATGGATCCTCGAACGAGTCAAGAACATAGAGGGCCAATTGATAAGTATTCTGTGGCTGGCTTGTCAGTTATAGGTAAGGAGCAGGAAAACATCAAAGATTCTATTACAGCAAAACATAGGAATAATGTGAGTGACTATTTGGCCCATTGGGCATGCAAGTGCAGCATTCCATTTAATGCTCTCACTGATCCAGCTTTTCTAGCTTTTACTGAAGCAGTTGGACAATATGGTCATGGTTATAAACCTCCCAGTATGTACGAGTATCGGGTGCCATTGTAACAAAGACAGGTGACGAAGACCAACGAGAACTTAGAGGCTCAAATAGAGTTGTGAAAAAAATGGGATGCACTATCATGACAGATGGGTGTACTGATCGGAGAGGTAGAAGCCAAATGAATCTGTGCGTGAATAGTGAGTTGGGCACTGTTTTCCTCAGAGCTATCGATGGCTCAGCTAATACTCATAGTGCAGAGTATATATTCGAATTTGTTGAGAGTGGAATCAAAGATGTCGGGGTAGAAAATGTTTTGCATGTCACTTCGTGTGCTGCACATTGCATCGACCTGATGTTAGAGAAAATTTCCAAGGATAAACGCATAAAAATTATAGTGGACAAGGCCAAGAAGGTTACCTCTTTCATATATAACCATCACAAAACAATTGATTTGATGCGCTCGTACTAAGACAATAAATAGATTGTGAGATCTGAGGTGACACGCTTTGCTACAACCTTTCTCACATTGGACAGCTTCAACAAGTTGAAGTCAAAATTAAAATGAATGTTTGTTGAGGAGTGCTTCAATGCTTTCCCTCCTAATACAAGTTGCACAAATCTTAAATCAAGCGAAGGGGTAAGTAATCTCCATCTACTCTTCATTCATGCTTTAATATTTGTGCAACTGTAAAAAAGAAAAGCATTGAAGCACCTCTCATGTTTTTTTTGGTAATAGGTAAGCATTGAAACTCTTATCCTTATTTGGCCGCACTTTTATTTCTATAGTTTCTTATAAAGAATGGCTATTCAACAGGTTTAATGCACTCAAGATCTCAAGAACTATAAAAGCTAAAAGAGTTATCTCAATTGTTCCATCTGATGAAGGGTTTTGGGCTGATGTGGAGCTAGCCATTAATGTTTTCCACCCACTAGTTAAGCTTCTTTGACTTGTTGATGGAGATAAAAGGCCAGCTATAGGATTCATCTATGGAGGTTTGTTGGATGCAAAGCCTGAGCTGGTTCATTTACTTAAAAATGAGCTCGAGCTATGCATTCCTATGATGAATGCTATCGATTTCTACATTGATGGAAAGCTGGACAGTGAGCTCCATTTAATGGCATATTATCTCAATCCGCACTACTTTTACAGGGATAAAGCTGACATGGTTAGATCATAAAAGATTTTTAGCAGCATTCATAAGTTTATCCAACACTTTTATCCAAATGAAGACATTCAAGACAAGATCACAATGGAGGAAATGATGGCCTACTCTGAGGCTATTGGGAATTTTGGAAATCCAGGAGCTAAGAGGCAAAGAGAAAAACTAGATGATGCATTTAATCCTGATAACTAGTTCATCTTTTCTGGCTGCTTCATTCCTCTCTCTCTCTCTCGTGTGTGTATGTTGCACCATCTTATAGCTATACTGTAAGGACCCGAATCCACTGATTCGAACCCACTGTGTTTACCGCACTAGTCCCAGGATCAACGCTAGTGCACACAGCTCAACATTGGTACATATCACATCATACTCAACGATAATAGAAATAGTAGTTCATTTATTAATATAGCTAAATGTATGATCTTATGACCAACTTACATTATTAAGCCACGCATGGCAAGACTGGAAATATAAACTAAGAATTAAGCAGCGGAAAGTAGAAAACGTAGATAGCTCATCAGTTCACCACAGGCAACCGACAAGGCTCGGACCCTAATGACTCACGTCCTCCTGGAACTCCTCCTCCAACATAAGTGTAGATTCTTCGACTGTTGATTATTGTTATTGGCAAGGGTGAGTACTTAAAGCTCTCAACAAGTTGTGCACAGAATGCAGTTCTATGTAACTATATGTAAGGCTTATTCTAATGGATAGGCTATCATGGCTATTTTGCAATAAGCAGCATTTATGAACAAATACAATAAATAGATCGTAAAGACTGTAAAACAAATAACAATAGTAAATAGATTCAGTATTTCTCAAGTAAACCAAGTTTCCAATCCTAAATCAAATTCCATCTTCCACATGGCATTCCGCCATCCCAACCAAGTTGTCCAGTTAATTAAGCTAACCCTTAACTGTAATTCCCGAGCATTGCTCAATACCGCGAGCACGGCTATCCGAATAGTTTCACACTCTGCAGAGGTTATGCACTTTACCCACGCGATACAACCAAACACCACCAAGGCGAGTGATTATAACAAAGCCTTTACAATACGCTGGCTTAACCCGGTACCACCCGCTAAGGTTTCAACACTGGTGAGACTGGTTACCACATCCAGGGCCCCCCTCTTGCGCCATGTGAATTACTCCATAACTCGGGAACTCACACCGACCAAGATAGTACCAAAATTAAGACATTGCAAATTAATCAACATGTGATGACGTGGCATGGCTAAGCAACTAATACGGTCTAACCATCCCATGTTGATTATCATTACTAACCAACTATAATGAACCAATCTAGGGTGACAATAGATTATGGCATACAATGACAAGGTAGGGTATATAAGTCAAGTGGGTAGATTAACTAGATCCCAATTTAAGTTGAAACAATTTGTATACTTGTAATACTATGCAATAAAGTAAAACAATATAGCAATTTTATAAACATGGGATCAACATGATCAAAGCACAACTTGCCTTGGAATAGGTCCTGATCTTGATCTGGAGCTTGCTCTTGAGTTGTTGGATCTTCCTCCGAAGCGTCGCACAATTCAACGTCTCACGCTGCATCAAGGAGAAAAGCAAATAAATACCAAAACAGAGAGCAATTGAACTCCAAAAACCAATTAAAATTCACCATTAAATAGATCTCAATTTTACAAATTTTTAGAAATTTGAATCACCCAAATCCGAGTTCAGATGCAAAAGTTATAGCCTTTGGAAGTTTGAATAAATACTGAAATTACAGAAATTAGAAAATCAGAATTAACAGAATTATTTTTAAATTGAAAAACTGATTATTGCGCAAGCGTGACATCAGCCCTGATGCCAGCCAATCACACGGCAACACGTGCCGCGGTCCATGGACTCGGTTCACGGTTTCTACCTGGTCCACCGTGGACCCGATCCATGTGGTGCTGGTTCACTGATGTGGTGGTCCCACGCCTTGGCTGACTCGGTGCCACGGCGACGTCCACGCAACACGCCATGCAACGCGCCACACCAGCGATCGAGTCCACGTGGCCGACACATGGCGACAGAGCATCTAGCCATGTCGACGGCGATAGCGTAGGGCCCTAGGGTCGTCGGCGGCGAGGACGGAGGGTACCTACAGACGCGTCTTGCCGACGCGGATTTGATGACGCGATCGGTTTCTCCTCTGGTGCACTGGAATGACGACGGCGAGGTTCTATTCTTCGGCGGCGAAGTCCTCCCCGCGGATCTCCCTCTCCGACGAGCTTCTGGCGAAACAACGGCGCGCACAAGATGCTCTAGACGATGACGAAGCAGATGCGACTGGTCCCGAGCCTTGCGATGACTTGACGGTGGAGGATTAGCGTCTTCTTCTTCACGGCGGCTTACGACGAACTTCCCGATCTCTCCACGAACGGCGGCGAATCTCAGGATGAAAACTTAGGGCTTCGGTCGCTTGGGGGTTTGCGCAGCCCACGCTCTCCTTTTATAGCGCTAGGGGTCGCTGCTTCGCCCGATTGCCCTGCGGTGTCCATGGCGGCCATGAGACGGACGCAAAGTCCTGGTCGGAGAAGACGACGCCAGGTTGCGCCACGAGACAGGACGGATGGCCTAGATTCGCCAAGACGTGGCTAAATCCGAAACGCTAACGAGATCCAACGGCCCATGGTGCTAGCTTCTAGAAGATGGGCCGATGCAACGCACAGTGGATGGGCTCAGCCCAACACTGTTCATCGAATTTCTGGTTTTTATCAATTAAAACAATTCCAGAAACTTATTTAATTAGTTTTAGGCAAATCAATTATCAGGAAAAATCCTAGAAAAATCTCAAAAATACTTTGAGACATTTTGAACTTAGATAAAATATTTTTGGCAAAAATTTATTTTAACTTTGCACAAATTTAAATAGTTTTCGACAAAAGACCAATACACTTACTTCAAAGTAAATTCAAATAAATCCAGAAAAATTCAATAAATTCCAGAAAAACATAAAAAGGAAATTAACCAATAAAATGACATTAAAGCAAATTTTGGGATGTTACATATACTATCTTTTTTTTTATCGTTTGGCAACTCACTGGTGGAATGTTTGGGGATCAAAAGCGCCATACTTACAAGGGATTGCGACGAAAGTACTCAACTTGACATGCAACTCTTCAGGATGTGAAAGAAATCGGAGTGTTTTTTAATTGGTAATTTTTCCTATCATTTTTGTCAGTGTACTTCAGTGAGTCTATACTAAACTTTGTAGCATCTTCCTCTGTTAAATTAATTAAATCAGTAACTTCTCCTTCGCTAATTTTGTGTGAGGCCCCCATTTTTGGTACAGAATACCAACAATAGGCTCCATGTGCATTCACTACTAGTCTAATGATCAGTGGCTAGTACGCACATTTATAAAGTTGAAATCACATCCATACACAAATATATTACATATAATAGCAAAAGCTGTTTATACAATAGTCTTAAAAAACAAAAAAAGTTGTGGTGGAAATTCAAAAGTTTTGTAGTGTGCCACATAACCCTCAGGCAACTGACAAGGTATAATCCCTAGAAAAGCTCATCATAATATTCCCCATGACCTGCGTCATAAACTATTTCGTCGGGGTGTTCTGATTCTTTACCTAAAAACAACAACAACAGCAAGGGTGAATACATTGCGTAATCCACAAGACTTTGCAAACCTATCATAAATACAGACTGTATCAAAGGAAAGGCTTCCACAGTTATTTCGCATAAGCCAATTTGAATTGTAAATACTGAATAATAGATTGCAAACATAATTTTGTAAAAGCAATTTGAAAGGCATATAAAATATCAAGTATGTAAGCATAAATATAGCAACTCACAGTCCTCCATGACGTGAGCAACACTTCGAATAATTCCCTGCCAACACATGGCATAAAAAAGCCAGTCTTTGCCAACACATAGCATAACGGTTGAAACCAATCCTTGCCAACACATGGCATAGTATTGAATCATCTGAAGGGTAAGCTTTTCCAATACATGTATCCATTTCCAATTCCCAATCCATTTTTATGAAAATATCAAAATCATCTAACTAGTGTCAGTTCACTAAGTCTCCTATAACCGTGGGCACGGCTTTTAAAAAATATTTAAACTCTGCAGAGGTGTACAACTTTACCCACAAGTCTTGACCTTTTTTTGCCGCTATTTTCACGATCCTTTGGCGTGTGGCAAAAATTTTCATGGTGAAAACCTTTGCATTACCTAAGTTAACTTTGCACCAGCCCGGTGACGATAAACCCTTCCTATGACAGCAGAAGATATTTGTACACCCATTGTACTCTCAACAGGCTATTCCTGATGAGTCTTCACTTCCCCATGTTCTAAAGCGGCGGAAGATATTTTTACAATGTTGTAATCTCAATAGTTTTCACCTGTTAAGTCCCAACTTCCCTTATCATACCAAGGAGTACACCGTTGCATTGGTATGTAGAAACCCCTAGAAGCAAACCTACCCAGAATGCCTGTGCTACTCCTGCCTTCCATTGTGCAAAGTTACACTAGATAACTTAATTGGTTTAAGGCTATCCTATACCAGTACTTGTGGTTGTACGGATATCCCTTGGATCATACAACACCACGTTCGGTCCTTAATCTGACTCGGACAAGAAATCTCCCCTATCTACGTGCAAGTTCCATTCACATCTGGCTATTGCCAATAGCTCGCCCATGCCAAAATCATAGTTTTATTTTAATTTTTACCAAAATATTATTATCCATATTTTCCATCTTGTCCAATATTCCATTTCCATCAGGAACAGTATAACCAACCATTCGTGTCCCAATCTAAATCATAGCTAAGCATATGCAAATATAATCGAGTATACCCATTTGATATTATTAAATGTTTTTCCATGATTTATGGCTACAAAGGATGTCATGTCAATATTTATTAAGTATGTTCCATCAATGAATGTTATATCTACCAATACTACAATTGTAACGACCATCCTTTTTGGTACAGAATACCAAGAAGGATGATCTATGTGCATACAGTACTAGTCCCATGATCAGTGGCTAGCATGCACATTTTTAACAATTGGAATCACATCCATATACAATATTATTAAAGCGGAAGCTATTTATACATCATAGTCTTACAATTCAGAATATATTGCAGCAGAAGAAATAAAAGTCTTGTATTGTGGCCATCCAATCCTGAGGCAACTGACAAGGTATAAACTCTAGAAAACTCATCATAATATTCCCCGTAACCTATGGTATAAAAAGTATTGTCTGGTTTCTGTACCTTCACCTAAAACAACAAATAAGCAAGGATGAGTACATTACGTACTCCGCAAGACTTTTGCAAACCTATCATAAATGCAAGCTGTATCAAAGGAAAGGCTACTATGGTTATTTTGTATAAAGCCAATTTTAATTGTAAATACCAAATAATAGATTATAAATGGAATTTTGTAAAAGCAATTTGACAGATATATAAATAACAAGTATGTAAGCATAGATATAGCAACTCACAATCCTCCATAACGTGAGCAACACTTCGAAACATTCCTTGCCAACACATGGTATAAAACCAGTCTTTGCCAACACATGGCATAATAGCTGAAACCATTCCTTGCCAACAGATGGCATAGTATTGAACCATCTAAAGAGTAAGTTTTCCAACATATGTTTCCAATTCCAATATATTTTTATGAAAATATGGAAATTATCTAACAAGTGTCAGTTCACCAAGTCTTCCAAAATCGCAGGCACGACTTTTCGAAAAGATTTACACTCCTCAAAGGTGTACAACTTTACCCACAAGTCATGACCTTTTCTTTTTGCCACTATTTTCATGCTCCTTTGGTGTGTGGCCAGAATGTTTATGACGAAAACTTTTACATTACCTAGGTTAACTTTGCACCAACCCGGTGTAACATCCCAATTTTTGCATTTCTTGAATTTAATTTGCATTTTATGCTTTTATTAATTTTCTGGATTTAATTCAATTCATTTTGCATTTAAATAATTAAGCCTCTTGGCATCTTTTATTTATTGCTAAAAAAGTGTTAATAAAATTTTATGGAAAATATTTTATTTGAGTTCTAAATGCTTTAAAATATTTTTTGGAATTTTTTTGATATTTTAGCTATTTATTTGGACTTTATCTATTTTGCTGATTTATTTTTATTCAAAAAAGATTTAAAAACTGTCTGCACAGTGTTGGGCCGAATCTTGTTTAGCCTCGCTAGAACCCTAGCGTGTGGACCGATGGATTCAATCCAACGCTTGCCGTTCTGCCGCGTTGTCATCGCGCCTAGAACCGTTGATCCTTTGCCACGTGTGCGCCCGCGATGGAGCCACGTCAGCAAGCCGTATCCTCACTGGATTCCGCCGCTGTATCCTAGCGAACCTTGGTTTTAATGAGATACACGAAAGCCGTACCTATAGCCCTAGTGCACGCCCACCGAGACGCCGTCTTGTGCCCGTGCGACCTCACCGAAGTTTAGAGATAGCACCGCCGTGATTTTTGCCTTGGTCCGCCACCATCGAGCCGTCCCCGCCATCGCTAGGATCCTCATCGAGTTCGCCGCACCAAGACGCATCGACACTGCCAGCTAACGTCGCCGGAGGAGCCCCAGAACGCAGTCGACTTCGTCTTCATCTCCATCTCTGGTGAACCAGTTCCACCGCACCATCGTCAATGACGCAAGCTTCACCGACTGTTGGATCTAGTAAGGAGAGGTGGATCTTGTCCACGTGTCGCGTGCCCAGGCAACCGCGTGGACGTCATCTTCTCATCACTTCGCCGTCGTTGGATCCGCATCGTCCGCCCGGGATTGAGCTGCATAGCCGCCGCCACTTTGCCTCGTGTCGTATGTTGTCCGTCGGGCTAGTGTGCAGTCACATCGCTTTGTCTTCGCCGCGTAATCTCAGTCGTCCGACCTGCCATCGACGCGCTGGATTATGCCACGTGTTGCAATCCTAACCACCGCACTCAAACCCCATTAGTAAGCCTGGACCGTTCGATCGAATCGCATGGTCACGGTTGTGCGACGTCGCCTTGGGATCTATCGTGAGGTGTAGCTGTTGGATCTACAGTGGATGGCTTAGATCGCACCGTTTAGCCGCCGAACTAGAGCTTGCCGTGTGTTGCGCCCGCGTCGTGCCGCGTGTCCATTGATGTATTGGCTTGTGTCAGCCGGTGCACGGCACAGTGCCGTCGGTCCACGGTGGAACGAGGCCAATCGTGGACCAAGTCCATGCGCCTCACCACACGTCGGCCAGAGAGTGGTCCACGTGTCAAGCCGTAGTGCTGCCACATAAACTAGTTCTTCTTCAGAAAAATATTCGGCCAAAATTGATTTCAATGCTGAAGTCAGCATGACATCATAAATGCTATTTTCCAGTACAAAAATAATTCGGTTTATTCGGATTTTCTATTTTCTGATTTTTGTTTTGTTCAAACTTTAACTAGCTCGTTCTTGCTCACATGAACTCCGATTGAGGTAATTCCAGTTTCTAAATTTTTTTAAAATCAAGATCAATTTAATGGTGAATTTTATTTAATATTTGGAGTTGATTTTTCTCTCTAGTTTTAGTATTTATTGCTTTCTCTTTCGTTTCGCGTAGACGTTGAGTTGCCCATTGAGTTTGTGATCGAGGAGCCAATGCAAGGACTAAGTCCAGAGTAGGATCCATAGCTCTTTGAAGGCAAGTTGTGCTTTGATCATGTTGAACCCATGTTTAAAATATTACATTGTTTCAAAGTATTGCATATTAATTCAATTATTACTTGTTTCAATTATGTTGGGTATAGTTATTCATCCAATTGTGATATATCCACCTTGCCATATTATATGTCGTATTTCGTTTGTCACCCCATAATGGTTTCATATTAGTTGGTAGCTATATTTGCCAATGTGGGTAGCTAGAACGCATGTAGTGTGCTTAATTAGCCATGCAACGAGTCATCATTTTATGAGGAAATGGTTAATCTTGCTTAATGAATTATGGAACTTGTTTATTAATTTTTGTGTCGGGTGTTGTCACACAATGTGTATTATTGTTGATGGCACGTGGTGCATGGTAAAACAACCAGGCTGGTAAAATGATTTAGACTGAGGCAAGTGGCAAGTATTTATGGTGGGCTAATGTAGATTTTGGGCGGTCGCATTGCTTTTCAATGGTATATGATGGTTTATGTTAATAAAGATTTTTGGTTAATCTTGCCTTAGTCAATTAAGGACTTAACCTTGTAAGAATTTTAACTGAGTCATTCATACAACCACAAGTCTGGTATGGGACAGACCTAGCTGATTAATTTGTTATGTCTAAGCTTTGGTACTACTAGTGGTGGTGTGAGTCTTGGGTTGTGTTAACCAGTCCTCGCATGGGTAGTCTCACATGGTGCAAGAGGGGGGCTCTGGATGTGGTAACCAGTCCCACCAGTGTTGAAACCTTAGCGGGTAGTACTGGGTTTAGATAGGGCACTGAAAAGGCTTCGTTATAATCACTCGCCTTTGTGGTGTATGGTTGTACCTTGTGGGAAAAGTGTATAACCTCTACAGAGTGTCAAACCTATTCGAATAGCCGTGCTCGCGGTATTGAGTATTGCTCAGTGATTACAGTCAAGGGTTAGATTTTATTAAAACAAATGTGGTTATAGAGGTTGCATGCCTATGGAAGTCGGAATATTGTTTAAGGTTATAAGTTGGTTTATTTGGGAAATAACTAAGAAATTTAATGTTGTTATTATTTGTTTTACTGTCTTTCAATCTATTTATGCTATTCTTTTATAAATATTGTTTTATGCAAATTAACCATGTCAGCTATTCCTTTGTAATAAGCCATGTATATAGTATATTAGACTTGCATGCTGTGCACAACTTGTTGAGTGCTTTATGTACTCACCCCTTGCCACAAAACATCATCAGTTAGAGAACAAGCTACGCCTGCTTTTGAGGAGGAGTTTCAGAAAGAAAAGGACAACTTGGTTGCGAACTTTGTTAGTTGCCTGTGGAAAATTGAAGGGTTACTAAGAATAAATTTATCTCCACTGCAGTTTATTTATTTTTCAGTCTTAGCCTTGCGAGGAGTATTCATGTAAGGTGGACCATAAGGTTGTCTAACAAGCTATATTTAATTTGATAGTCTTTATTATGATATCGTTGAGTATGATTGTGATATTCATCTATGTTGAGCCTGTGTGCACTAGCGTAATTCAGGACTAGTGCGGAATACACAGAGGGTTCGGATTTGCATATTTGGGTCTCGACAGAGGTGGTATCAGAGCCATACTAACTGTAGGTCAAGCCCTAGCTAGTCTGTTGTCTTAGGAGTGTCAAAATCTATTTTCTAAAGTCAAAACTAACTCAAAAGACTAAAAAGTTCTTGACTTATCCTCTCTTTCTTGCTTCCCACCATTGCTGAATTTTCCGTCTTTTCTCTTGTTTTTGAGCTGAGGTTTCATGAGAGCCGCTTCTGCAGGTAAAAATGGAGTGCATCTATGGAGAACACAAGGGAGTATATGCAGCTGAGCTATGGAAGATGTTGCAGTTGCTGGGAGGCTTTGATCGGCCTATCTACCGTGGTACTAACTGGATTGTTAGCGAGAAGCTACGAGGGACAATTTGCAAGGTCACGATCTATGCTAGGGAGAACACAATGGGAAGCCGCCCCATCAACATCTCGGTGAGAAGATCAACGTTCGAAGCTGGAATTCAAGAATCTACATGTCTCGCACTTCGCTGTTTTGCTCGAGACTACGTCGCTGAATTAGAGTCAATGACGTTCAAGTATCATCCACATGGAGGTGCTGTCACTCAGGACAGGATCAGGGAAAAGGAGGATGCCACTACCGTCCATCTCGCGCGTCTTGCTACCGCACATGAGAACTTCATGAAGACCACCAATCAAGAGCTTGTAGAGGTTTATGAAGCCTTGGAGAAGGTGGAGGAGGACCTTCGAGAGACTAGAAGGATGGCTTCTAAGCGGATTGCCGAGTTGTAGGAAGTCCTCTATCTCCAGGAAGAGGAAGCTGAGTCTGTATCTTCCAACGAGACTCCTGACCATCGAGATCAGTTCTCGCCAATGCCTCACCACCCGCTGCTGTATTCGCTTGGAGGTCCGCATCTTGGATGGCTTAGTGATTAGGTAGTGTCTTAGTCTAGTAGTAGTGGCTAAGTATGTGAGTCATATGAGTCTAAATTAGAAGTGTCGCCCTTTAGGCGCTAGTATTGTGTGCTTAGGTTAATGAGAGTTTAATTGCCTATTTGAGTGTGCAGTATGTGTTGCATTGCCCTTAGGCACTTGTGAGCAACCATACCAAGTATTCATAAATTCCTTATATTTGGAGTTTGGATTTAAAACTTTTGTCATGTATAAGTTCTTATATTACTTGTCTATGCTATTCCTTCATTTCTCTAAACCTTGGGGTGATCAGCAGATGGTTCCGACTTGCGGAAACAACGGAACCAATGGAAGTCGCCCAAGTGAGAATTCGAATGAGATGCCGATTCCACAAGCAGCACCACCAGTTGATATGAGCAACTTTGGAGCTTTTCTAGCTGCAGAAACACAGCTTATGCAGACCATGATGCAGCAGATGCAGCACTTCACAAGTCCCGCAACTGCCAATAATGCAAACTAAGCTGCTAGCAATGGGAGTTGTCCATACTCGAAGCTGTCAGACTTCATGAGGACTCGTCCGCCTACTTTTTCTGGGAATGCTAACCCAATTAAGGCAGATGATTGGCTTATGACAATTGAAAGGAAACTGCACATCACTTAGTGTGATGGGAATGAGAAGGTGCTCTACGCTTCTCATTAGCTTGAGGGTACAGCCACCGAATGGTGGGAGAATTATTGTGCATCACAAGAGAATCCACAATTAGTCACATGGGAATAATTTTCTGTTGCTTTTCGTCAGTACCATGTCTTGAAGGTGTCATGGACTTAAAGAAAGAAGAATTCAGAGATATCAAGTAAGGAGGCCAGTCTGCGGCATATTATTTGAATAAATTCACACAACTTGCTCGTTATGCACCTGAAGACATTATGAAAAACAAGGCAAGGCAGTCTCGCTTTATGAAGGGACTGAATTCTGGATGCAGGTTGGGTTGCTTACCCACAATTTTCCTGATTTCCAAGAGCTGATTAACAAGGCTCTCATCCTGGAAGATAAGCGTAAGGAGTTGGATGACAACCACAAGAGCAGACTGCCACAGCAGGGAACTCGTCAGGGACAACAGAGAGTGAGAGTTGCACCTCACCAATTTGTTAGATTTCAGCCTAAAGCTGTATTCAAGACGTCGTCTCCTACACTACATGGACATAACTTTTAGACACCTGTTCAGACCAATAATGTACTAGGAGGAGGTCAGCAATCGACAGTCAGGCGCCGTTTCAGTTGCAATGATCCAGGACATTTTGCTAACAACTGTCCGAAGAGAGGAGGTGTTACACCCGTTCACTTCAACCTTGGTCCTACACCTGCCAAGATGCCTGCACCAGGAGGAAACTGTGGAGCTATTCAAGCTAGAGCTATCACTCAAGCCACGGTGAGAGGTCGTGTCAACCATATCACGATTGATGAAGCCTAGGAAGAATCGGACGTTGTACTGGGTAAGTTCCAAGTTAACTCAGTGCCTGCTCCAGTTTTATTTGATTCCGGAGCTTCGCATTCATTTATTTCTCGAGAATTTGTTGTTGTGAATGGGTTAGATGTTATGAATCTTAAGTGCATGCTTTTGGTCCAATCTCCTGGATCCGAACTTTGATCTAACCTAGGATGCTTGGGAGTTAAGATGCTCATGAATGGAATAGAGTTCCTAGCGAACCTTATTATGTTGGATACTCAGACATTGGATGTTATTCTTGGAATGGATTGGTTGTCTAAACACGAGGTTGTATTGGATTGTGGTCGAAGAGTTGTGTCAATTGAAAGCCCGAAAGGTGAAAGAGTGGAAGTCCAAGCGACCGCAGTTCGCAATGGTCAGATGATGGTCAATAGTATTAAAGCTGTCAGTATAGAAGAAGTACCAGTTGTTAATGAATACCCAGATGTTTTTTCTTAGGATTTACCTGGAATGCCACCCAATCGATAAATTGAGTTTGTGATTGAATTGGTGCCTGGTACAGCCCCAATAGCCAAGAGACCATATTGGATGCCTATAGATGAGCTGGTAGAAATGAAGAAGCAAATTAGAAAAAGGTTTTGTGAGACCAAGTTCGTCGTCATGGGGAGCACCTGTGTTGTTCGTTCGGAAGAAAGATGGAAGCTTAAGGATGTGTATCGACTATTGAGCTCTTAATGATGTAACAATAAAGAACAAGTATCCATTACCTAGGATAGATGTTTTATTTGATCAGTTAAGAGGTGCTAGAATTTTCTCAAAGATAGATCGTCGATTAGGATATCATCAGTTGAAGATTCGCACAGACAGCGTTTTCAACAAGATATGGACATTATGTATTATATATGTTTTATTTTAGCATTTCCTTTCTTTTGCATCTTCTGGGTGATATTGTACTTATTTCTAGAGTTTTGAGCTCGCTTCACTTAGACTTTTGGCATGCTTTTCATGGACCTCTCATCTTATACTATAGGTTGCTATCATGCACAATTAGCTGTTCTCTCTTCTTTCTAGGTTGAGTTTCCTCACAGTCTTATAAGTCTAGCAGGTATTGGGCCTCCTGGGTAGACAGGATCTATGTGCACTCCTTAGCTTGTGATCTAGAGTCAGCTTCCCTATGTCAGTCATTGGGGAAGATAATAGTGAGTCTGAGCCGTAGTGTTCCCTACTATCTTTCTATGCCCTATAGCCACCCAGTTTGCAGTTTCTCGACTTGTTCTTCTCATTCTGTGTTTCTGGTTTCGATTGAGTTCATTTGGACCTTCCTTGAGCTTAATTATGCTAATAACTCAACTTGAACCAGATTTGTTCTTAAAATTGAATCACTTGTTGAGGGGGAGTTTGAGAACCTGTTTCATGCATTACATATAGACTTCATTTTCTGTTTTATGAGCTTTGTCTATTATGCAAATGGGCTATTATTCACACTATGCCCCATGCTACTTTTATGAAAAAAAATGCTAGCTTATAAATGTCCAAGTTCAGTTTGATTCATCATCTTGCTAAGCTTGTTAAAAATTGAAAATTAAATTTTTAAATGAAAACTTGATGAAACATGTTACTTTTACTTGCTATGTTTCTTCTGTAGGTGCATATGCTATTATTTGTGAAATTTTGGATTTCTACTAGAGTCCTCATAGCAACTTGGGTGAAGCTTAGTTGATCCATACTTGAGCCCTTCATATGCTCATAAATCTAAATGGCAAAATAAAAAAAATTGACTCTTTTATGCAAATTGATCTCAACACTTTACATTCACGAGATGGCTTCCCATTACACTTGGGATGAACTTAGAATGCATCGTGTATGACTAAGACCATTCTCTTTAGAGTTCTTGAAATGGTTCACTATGGCTTGAGTCAATCACTTGAAAAATGCAAATAAAATTAAAAAACATAATTGATTAAAGAATACAAATAATGTCAAACATTTGCACCCCACTATGTCATTTGAAGTCTTAAAACAAAAATTTGTATTAAAGATAAGTGAGCCTGAATGACCTTGTATGCACATCTAGCTTTTCCAAAGTGTTGAGTAGGTTGAACTTTAGGTTCTCCATTTGATCAATTGTATGGCTTTGCTTCTAGTTTAGAAACTATGCTTAGTGTTGCACTTGTTAAATCATGCAAAAATGACATAATTTTATTTGTACTTGCTAGCAAAATTAATATTTGCACTTAGTCATGTCTTTGTTTAGCATAATCTGAACTTGAGTAGCTTGGTGTCATTCTTTGTCTATATGGTCACTTGGATAATCTTCAAAGCTCTTTAGGATGCATTTCATGCATACATGTGAAAAAGGAGAGAATATGCCATTTTGATGCCTATATTGCCAAAAGGGGGACAAATGGTAGAAAAGGCATCATTAAAAGATAAAAAATGTGAATGCATCTTGGTTCTTATGATCTTGGTGAAAATTGCTAATTTTTTTAGGATCATAAGAATACTTGAGCTTTTTGTGAGTTTTTATTGGATTTTTAGAGCTTTTGTGGAAAACTTGTTCTTTCTATTGGCTTGCTCTAAAATCCTCCTCGCCAACTTGGTCATGATCTTATTTTCTCTTTCTCTAGATCAAGTTTGGCTTTGCAATCAAATTGCTTTCTTCCTCTTTCTTTCAAACTCAAATTTATGCCTTTTGTGTTGTTTGTCAATATACTCATCAAGGGGGAGATTGAAAGACCATGTGGAGGTCTACCCATGTTTGTGATGAGTATTTGACTAAATTTGAGCTTGGTATGCTATGATTTGAGTTTGATTTGAACTGGATTTTCAAATTGAAGAAATTTGAATTATGTCTACCAGGTGCGACACTACCGGCCATGTGAGAACGGTAGTGCCAGCCGAGCGGCACTACCGGCCCAAGGGGGCGGTAGACATTTTATAGAGAGGGTCCTAACAGGGTTTGAATGCAAGCGGCACTACCGGCCATGCTGGGGCGGTATTGCTAGCCGAGCGGTACTACCGGCCCCAAGGGGCGGTAGTGCCGACCTGTTGAGCAATTGTTGAGATTTAAATTTTGAGATTGCGTGAGATCTATTGCATATCATTTTGGGCAATGCTATGTGATGTGTTTCCTTTTTTGATGGTTGCAGGACGATGGTGTTAGGTCATGGTGAGGTGAAGGATGATTGAGACTAGGCGAGGTAAGCCCGGGGTCCAAACGATCAAGGATCGTCGAAGATGATCGGAGACGGAGTCAGTGCAAACCTATATGATAAGGAATGGATGAGATGTTAGCTAGGAGCTACCCGGATCAAGGAGGGTCGTTTCATCGTGGTCTAGGTGATAGAGTAGCGGGTCTAGTTAGTATGCTTTGAGAAGCGTGCAAAACTCATTATGGTTGTGGGTTTCGGGTTAGCCCATGTATGAGTGAGTGAGTTAATCCTAGCCATTGATGGTGATCCTTAGGGTAGAAGGAACTCATCCAAGGGTGGAGGATGACTCAAGAGTAGTATAAATAGAGGGGTAGGGGTAGCCTTCTTCCTCTTGAAGGTTTTGAGGTTTTTGTGCTCCTTTGAGCTTTGCCCACTTTGTTGTGAGGCTTTGTAAACCTCCCTTCCAGAAATGAAAATATAATTTTCTCAATTCTGAATTTACTTTCCGCATTTACATTATTCCTTAACTTCAGTCTTTAAATTCAGCAATTTACATTTGTTGCAATTTACTTTCTGCACATTTGGATTTGCCTCCCCTCCTAAATGCTTGTGGATCTTATGCCAAGGATGAACGATTGATGGATGAGTCTTCTTCAGACCATATACCAATCATCTAGGCAAATTTTGTGTTCTTCCTTGTAAGAAACCGATATTTTGTTCTTGAGAGGATCAATAATGAAGGATCGGGTTTTTGGTGTTCTTGTCTTGTGTTCTAGCTTGCTATGACATGTGGGAAGCCATCTAGGATCATCTTGATCATCAAGAACCCACGAGCTAGCTGAGGGCCAAGTTTTTGTTTTTGTACCCGTTCTTGTGCACTGTTCCTCAAATTGGAAAATGATTGGAACTTCGACATCAATCCTTGTGATTGAAGGTTGGAATAGGTTCTTGACATCCTTAGGATGGTGCACACAAAGTTTCACGAGTTTTGGATCATTCAATCAAAAGTTACATCATTTTTTTTATTTGAACTCATTCTGAAATTACTGTTCACATGCCTGATTTTACTGTTCATTATGGTAGTGCCGGCCTCGGGCTGAAAACTTCAAAAACTGATTCTTCCGCTTCCATTTGATTCTAAGGTCTTTGGCTTGGTTTCTTTGAGGGTTACAATTTAATTTTTGATTCACCTCTGATCGCCAGCTTGTTCCTTCACAAATGAATTGCCGAATTGGTTATTTTGCAATAAAGTAGAATTTATAAATGAATAACATAAATAGATTGAAATGATAGCAAACAAGTAGTAACAATAATAGATTTATCAGTTATTTCCCAAATAAACTGACTCACAATCTTAAATCAATTTCCATACTTCCATAAGCATACTGCCTCCATTCCTATGTTCATTTTATTAAAATCTAACACTTGACTATAATTCCTGAATTTTTTTTCAATACTGCGAGCACGGCTATTTAAATAGGATTGAGACTCTGCAAAGGTTACCCACAAGATACAATCATATCACCACAAAGACGAGTGATCATAACAAAGCTTTTACAATACTCTGTATAAACCCAGTACTGCCCGCTGGGGTTTCAACACTGATGGGGCTGGTTACCACACTCAGGGCCCCCTCTTGCACCATGTGAGTCTACCCGTGCACCCGGAACCCACACCACCACGACAGTACCAAAATCTAGATATTACAAATTAATCAACTAGGTCTGTCCCATACCAGATGATGAGGCTAATGGAGGCCCGATCTTTCGGTGAGATGGATAACTCTCGATTAGTGGAGACAACCCTCACGATCCAGGATACCGACTAAAACACGACCAATGCCAAGCAATCGCTGAACCAAACTCCGAATTGTTATCAACCGTGCCAAAACCCGGTTGACCTGATCACGAATATCAATTCCTACAAGCAATCGAAGAACAAGCAAGAACAAAACAAAAGCAATATGAAATTCCAAATATAATTGAAGTATTGATGTGGGGTTCTGGAGCGTGGTATTGCTGTTGATCTAGCCGAACAAGAGAATACCTAATAGTTTCAACAAGAAAAACTATGACTAAACAAAATCCAAGTAATTTTGGGGGACTCCCTAGCTATATATAGGTAAAAGAGAAGGGGGATTCGGCCAGCACAAAGGAGTGGCCGAATAGGACTCTTACAAGGCCCAAGGCCCAAGTTTGACTCGGACTAGAAAGATGACCCGAATTGTTTGGGAGATTGTGGAGTGTTCCGAAGGAATTTTTAGGTGGGGTTAAATAAATTCAAAAGATCTCTATGTAAGCTTTTAATCAAGTGCAAGAACTCGCCAATCAGACGCCGTATGCAAAAGTTATGCTCGTTTTACTCTAGGCTGGTATCCGAAGGCCAAATTGGGCTTCAAAACATGGCACACTTGATCTCCGACTTATCTTGACTTAGATGTGCATCCTTGCTGATCCAAACCATGGTTCCTAAGTATAAGCACATCACACCCATCAGGTAGTTGATTATTCTCAAAAATGTAATTAGATGTAACATCCCATTTTTTTAGTGATTTTGCCAAAAATTAATTTAAATTAATTAATTCAAGGATTTGGGTTTTCTTCGGAGTTTTAGTTAACCTCGCATTCCTTTCCATCCAAAAATGGAATTTATTCCATTCGCATTCGGAAAATTCCATTTTCATCCGGATATCCAAAATTCAAATTCAATTCTAAACTTCTCTAAAAATTCCAAAACCAATTTTATTAGGTTAAAATATTCTAAAGTATTTTTGAGATTTTTACCAAAATTTTTAGAAACTTTCTACTATTTTTCCCAAGCCTATTTAATTTTCAACATTTAGAAATTAATTATTGTGATAGTAATTTTATATTATTTAAAAATATTTATTTATACTATTATTGCTGAAACCGGTATCTCTTCAAATTCCCATATTTAATAAAATTTATTTGCTAATTTTCTGATTTAATATGAATTATCAATGGAAAATTAATTATTTTCGGAATTAATAATTTCGGTTACTGTTCATTATAACCCGATCGTTCAGTTACAGTACGCCCGTTGCTATAGTGTCCGACCCGCATTCAATTCATCTGTTTCACTCATTTACTCCGGCGATCTCGCTTACTATTCCAGTAAAAACTTTGGCGAGCGTTTCCCGACGATCCGCTGGTCCGATTGCCCTGTAAATTGAACCCCAAGTTCCCATTCCCATTCCTCACATCTTCAGCTTGGAGTTATTCCAATCCATCTAGCAGATCTCCCTATTTAAGCCATTCTTTCTAAACTCCGGCGAACATTCGGTGAGTTCTCCCGGCCGCTCCCTACCTCCATTTGTCCTCAAATTTTTACGGGAACTTCCTCTAAGTTCCCTTTACATCTGGTAAAATAATATTTTAAAAATTTTCATAGGAGCTCCACCGGCAACCATTTCTTCTCTAAGCTCCGCGAAAGGTCAAAGTTTGAATTCAAAATATCCGATCTCTGTCATAATAAGTCCGATTGACCTCATTCTTCTTCCTAAATTCATATAAATTCAAGCTATTTCTGGCCATACTAATTTCATAATTTTTAGATTTTATTTGTTTTATTATTTATTGGTCGCTCCGTTTTGCGCGTAGTCGAAGAAGCTGTCGCCGTCGCCGAAGAAAGTGCCGATCTGCCGAGCGACCCTTCCCTCCTCATCAACGAAGGTAAGTCTCCTTGACGCATGTTGATCCCATGTTTTATAAATGCTTTACAATGTTTTACAATTTGCATCGCTATTTATTTAAAAGATGATGTTAAATTGAGGTTGGTAGTTAATCCCAATTGTTATTACAACCTTGATATTGAAATCCTTGACTGTTGTAACCCTAGGTTGATGTGATATGTCATAATAATAATATGTTATGATATATATTTTGTTTAGTGCGCTAGATGTGCTTAAATGCAAAGTCGATTAAATACCTATGGATGGGTTACTTTGAAACTGTGAAAAATTATGAATTTGAAAAGTTGTGGCAATATGTATGCTGCTGTATTTGTAAAATGAAAATGAAAATAATTTAGACTTGGGCGAATCGGTTTGTCTGGCGGGTGCGGATGGAGCACTAGTTTTGGTTGTGTTACTACCGCCCAAGTCAAATTGAGGACCGACGCTTGTGATTGTCCATTCTAAGCACAACCGTACAACCATATATCTAAATGGGTAAGACCTGGCTGAATAATTTGTAATAATTTAACTTAGACTCACCAGATGGTGGAATGTGGGTGCCGAATGGAGGCAAGTTTGTTTTTCCCACACGGCGCAAGAGGGGGCTTCTGTACTGAGTGGATGGAACACTAACAGCGGTGAAACCTCAGCGGGTCGAGTCGGGTTAGATTATTGCATTGTAAAATTCTTGTCATGATCTCTCTGCCAACACACCAAAGGAAGTGTGCTTATTGCTCATGGCAACAAGAGACGATCATGTCTTGTGGGTAAAGCTGTACACCTTTGCAGAGTGTAAAACTATTCGAATAGCCGTACCTACGGTCAAGGGCAAGCAAAGAATGCTTTCATATTGGTAGACTTTGTTTTTGGTTTTAAAAACTGATGTTTTGGGATCTGGGAGTGGTTAGAACTTCCGGATGTATTCCTGGTGGTTGGAGCCAGTCAGGTGGTTGGAATCTATTTTGAATCATGACTGATAGAGTCATGTGATGGTTAAACAAGATCTTTTAAATTGGGTGGATAGAGCCTGTATACTAGTGTTGGTGGTTGGAACCTTCACTAGAGTTATAAATAATTTCAATTGTACAAATAATTGTTAAAACTGCTTTGTGAAAATTATTATTAATAATGTTTGTTAAATCTGGCTTTGTGCAAAAGAACCATATTATGCCATCTTTGGAAGGCCTTGCATCTTGCATATTTCCCCGACTTGCTGAGTACGTTTGTACTCACATGCTACAATAAATTCTTTCGTCAGAAGCTTTCCAAGATGCCACGAATGATGGTGAGTTCTACGATGTGGAGTACGATGAAGACAATCCAGAGAGCTAGGCACACGTTCTTTCAGTCGATTGCCTCTGGTGTTTATTGGCTTTACCATCTTGCTTCTTATTTCCGCTGCTGTAAACTTAAGGTCATGTGACCTGGTTTTGCAATAATGGCTTTTCAGCCGGTACTCAGTATTTATCTTTTCAATTTGTGCTTTTCGGTTATGATTATCACTGTGAACTGTGTGTACTGGCGTTGATCTGGGACTAGTACAGAAATACACAGGGGATTCTGGATAGCAAATCCGGGGTCCCACAACGGTGGCATCAGAGCAAGGTTGACTATAGGACGTGACCTAGTTAAAATGGCAAAACCCTAAGGATGATTATTTATATAAAATATATTTATAAAATTCTAAGTTTTCGTGCTTCTATCTTTTCTATCTTAGCATCTTGCTCTTGTCTTGTCTTCTATTTAAAATGTTTTACTGACCTTGTCTTATTTCAAAATTTTTAGATGCCTTCCTATACCTCGTTTGCTCAGAATGAGGGAGGTTTCTGCCAGGAGTTATCCTTGATTCTCCAGGAGCTGGGTTACACTCGCCGCCCTTAGTACCGTTGCACTTCTGTGGTCAGCAATGGCATCAACATGTGGAGGGTGAGGTTGCTTATTTCCTCCAAGGATCTAGCTGCAGCCAGACAAGAGATCCTTCTGTTGATGGAAGCACGATGATCCGCCCACCACCGCCCCTCGTGCAGAGGCACAGCAGTATCGCCGCCACCCCGATTCAGAGGAGCTTCCACCTAGAGAGTTGACTCCAGACGTCTCTCGGGTCAAGCGTCGCCGTGGACCTTTGATCAGGATGACAGCGCGCAAGTCTGTGCACCGTGTGGAGCGTTCAGAGACCTCGACGAAGGCATATCAGGGGTTTAGAGTTGCCCTTGATCAGCCAGGTCCATCCCAGGCTATCAGAGGTGTCCTCATCAGCAGTGATGAGACTAGTGAGGAGGATCCTTCCCCTCGTGTTCTTGAGGAGGGTGAAGGGAGTAGTTAGTTAGCCTTGTTGGTAGCACCCATCTTTTGTTCTCGTTAGTATAATAATTGTGTGAGATGGACTGTATTGTGCTTTATGCGCTTGTGATACATCCATCCTATCAAAAATATTTTGTTTTAATTGAGATTTCAGTTGGTGTTCCTTTCTTTGCTGTTGTTCTTGTTTTTGTGGTGGGTGTTGTTTAGTCCCCCTGTCTATCTTATCTTTGCTTTTCCCTCTTTCCTTGTGCTTCTTCCATCTCTCGTTTCAGATGGTTAACCCAGGTAGAGGACGTGGAGCTGGTCGTGTAAGAGGACGTGGTCGTGGACATGGCCGTGTAGCGCCACAAGAACAACAAGAGCATCAAGTGCCACCGTCCCCGATCCAGCAAGATCAGGTGCCACAGGGTTAGCAGGATCAAGTGCCATCGCCACCCCCAAATCAACCACCAAGCATGGAACAGATGATGGCCATGCAGCTTCAGATTCTGCAGGCCTTAGCACAGAACATTCTGAATCCACCTCAAGCCGCCCCAGTGCAGGTCGCAGCTTAGCCACCCCAATCCAAGTATGGGGAGTTCACGAGGATCAGACCTCCGACTTTTGCTGGGTCAGCCGATCCTTTGGAGGCTGATGACTGGCTAAAGGAAGTAGAGAAGAAACTTTACCTGGCCCAGTGAGATGAGGTAGAAAGTGTGCGGTTTGCTACGCACCAACTTAAAGGAACAGTTGTGAGTTGGTGGGAGAACTATTGTGCTGCCCACGAAGAAGCTCAAAACATTACCTGGGATGAGTTTGTTGAAGCCTTTCGCACCACCCATATACCTAAGGGAATAATGGAGATGAAGAGGAGGGAGTTCCAAAAGTTGCAACAGGGAAATCTCTCTGTGTCAGAATATCTGAACAGATTCACTCATCTGTCCAGATATGCTGCAGAGGATGTCTCAACTGATGAGGCGAAGATCTGGCGTTTCATGGAGGGTCTTGACCCTAACCTCAAAGTGCAATTGGTCTCTAATGACTTGCCCACCTTCCAGCACATGGTGAACAAAGCTTTGATTCAGGAGGATGCTCAGCGTCAGCTCTTTGAGTCGAGAAAAAGGAAGATGGTGTTTCAAGCTCAACGTGGTGCTAGTAGCTCTAAGCCTCGTTTCTTTCAGCCCCAGTCCAGCAGACCAGCAGCGTCTAGTGCTGCCAGAACTCCAGTGTCAGCACCGCGATAGTTTGCTCAAGATTCTGCTAGCAACCCAGGAGGTCAAGTTCAGAAAAGCAACACAGCTACAGCAGGTGTCCAGTGTTTTAACTGCAGAGAATTGGGACATTATGCTAGTAATTGTCCTCAGAAGCACCAAGCCATGACCCCAGTTCATTTCAACCTGGGGACCACACCAGCCCGCGCACCTGCATCAGCTCAAGGAAGAGCAGCATCGCAGACCCTGCGTACACCTCACACTGTTGGAAGAGGACGTGTTAATCACATCACAGCTGAAGAAGTTCAGGATGCACCTGATGTGGTGTATAGTAAGTTCTTTGTCAACTCAAGACTGCCTTAAGATTGTTCGATTACTCGTGCTACGATTCTTTCATATCGAGTATTTGGTCAAAAGCATGGTTGGGGTACAGTTCACTTTGAAACCCTTTATTAGTTCAATCCCTAGAAAAGAATTAAAACTACTATTGTTTGTCCAAAATCGATATAGTTATAAATGGGGTAAAGTTCCTAGCTTAACTTAATATTATTGAATACCAAGGAATAGAGGTAATCCTTGGGATGGATTGGTTAACCAAGTTTAAAGGATGATAGACTGTGCTAATCGATCTATCTCCTTACTGCACTGATAGAATTCGTGTAGAATTCTTGTCCGATCTTTCCTCAAAGAAGGGTAGTACTCGAGCGCCTTGAAAGGTACAACTTTGGAAAAGTGCCTATAGTAAATGAATACCCAGATGTATTCCCAGAAGATTTGCCTGGTATGCCACCAGACCGGGACATTGAGTTCATAATTGAGCTTGTACCTGGTACGGCTCCTATATCAAAAAGACCTTATAGGCTACCCGCCAAGGAGTTAGCAGAAATGAAGCAGCAGATTGAAGAACTGCAAGAGAAAGGATTTATAAGACCAAGTTCTTCACCTTGGGGAGCACCAGTAATCTTTGTTAGGAAGAAGGATGGTAGTTTGAGAATGTGTATAGATTACAGATCTCTAAATGTGGTCACAATTAAGAACAAGTATCCTTTGCCAAGGATAGATGATTTGTTTGATCAGTTGAAGGGAGCCCAGGTTTTCTCAAAAATTGATTTGAGATCGGGATATCATCAGCTTAAGATAAGGAAGGAAGACATTCCTAAGATAGCTTTCACGACCCGGTATGGACTGTATGAGTTTACAGTGATGTCCTTTGGATTAACAAATGCACCTTCCTATTTCATGAATCTGATGAACAAGGTGTTCATGGAGTGTTTGGATAAATTTGTGGTTGTCTTCATTGATAACATTCTTATCTATTCTAAAAGTATGAAGGAACATGAGGATCATCTGAGGATAGTTCTGGAGAAATTAAGAGAGCATCAGCTTTATGCTAAATTCAGTAAGTGTGATTTTTGGTTAAAAGAAGTTGCTTTCTTGGGTCATGTCATTTCTACTGGAGGAGTAGTCAGAGATCCCGCAAAAGTGAAGGATGTTTTAGATTGAAGCAACCTAAGTCGGCCGGATGTCGAAGTTTTCTTGGTCTAGCAGGCTATTATGGCGTTTCATTGAGGGTTTCTCTAAGATAGCCAGACCTCTCACTCAACTCTTGAAGAAGGAGAAGAAGTTTGAATGGATGAAATCTTGTGAGCAGAGTTTTCAGGAATTGAAGAAGAGGTTAACTTCAGCACCTGTGCTTGTTCTGCCAGATATTCGGAAAGATTTTGAAGTTTTCTGTGATGCTTCAAAGCTAGGTCTTGGTTGTGTTCTGATGCAGGAAGGAAAAGTTATAGCATATGCTTCAAGACAGCTGCAACCCCATGAGGAAAACTACTCAACTCATGACTTGGAGTTAGCTGCAGTTGTTCATACACTCAAGCTTTGGAGACATTATCTTATTGGTAATCGATGCGAGATCTACTCGGATCATAAAAGTTTGAAGTACATTTTCACGCAGTCTGATCACAATTTAAGGCAAAGAAGATGGTTGGAGTTGATTAAAGACTATGACGTCGGCATTCATTATCATCCAGGGAAAGCTAATGTTGTTGCAGATGCTTTGAGTAGGAAGAGTTATTGCAACAATATTATGATTTTAAAAAGTCAGCCAGCACTTCATGAAGAATTCCAATGTCTCAATCTGGAATTAGTGAATGAGGGTTGTATTTTCAATGTGGAAGTGCACTCAACCTTGGATGATCAAATCAGAGATGCTCAAAAGGATGACAGTGGTATTGCAGACATAAAGAGTGATCTGGAGAAAGGAAAATCTTCTGGATTTTCTGAGGATGAGAAAGGTACCATTTGGTTTGGAAAAAGAATTGTAGTTCCTAACCAAAAAGAAATCAAGGATGTGATTTTAAAGGAGGCTCATGATTCCGTTTATTCTATTCATCCGGGAAGTACGAAAATGTACTCGGATTTGAAAGAAAAATATTGGTGGTCGAATATGAAAAGAGAAGTTGCTGAATTCGTGGCCCGTTGTGATATTTGTCAGTTAGTTAAAGCAGAGCATCAGAGACCAGCAGGATTGTT
This sequence comes from Otatea glauca, assembly GCA_036346275.1. Lineage (NCBI taxonomy): Eukaryota > Viridiplantae > Streptophyta > Magnoliopsida > Poales > Poaceae > Otatea > Otatea glauca. Next base: position 34,937,234 of record CM070727.1, on the reverse strand, counting down.
ACAACCCTTGCAGATTCCTGTTTGGAAATGGGAAGAAATTGGAATGGATTTCATTACTGGACTTCCCAGAACTAAGTCCGGATATGATTCTATTTGGGTTATTGTGGATAGGTTGACAAAAGTTGCACATTTTATTCCGGTGAAGACCACCTATTCTGGCGATAAACTTGTAGAGTTGTACATGGCTAAAATAGTACGTTTACATGGAGTGCCAAAGAAGATTGTGTCAGATCGAGGGTCCCAGTTTACCTCGAGGTTCTGGCAGAAGTTGCATGAAGTATTGGGCACAAATATGAATTTTAGTACTGCTTACCATCCTCAAACAGATGATCAAACAGAAAGGATAAACCAAATTCTAGAAGATATGCTGAGAGCTTGTGCATTGACATATAGTGCCTCTTGGGATCAGAATTTGCCATATGCAGAATTCTCCTACAACAACAGTTATCAGTCAAGTTTAAAGATGGCACCTTTTGAAGCTCTTTATGGAAGAAAATGCCGAACACCATTGTATTAGAAAGAGACAGAGGGTGGACAAGTAATCGGGCCTGATATTCTGAAAGAAGCAGAAGAGCAAGTTAGAGTGATTTGTCAGAATTTAAAAATAGCTCAGTCAAGGTAGAAAAGTTATGCTGATAATCGTCGTCGAGATTTGAGCTTTGCACCTGGTGATCATGTGTATCTGAAAGTTTCACCCCTAAAGGGAATGCGTCATTTCAGAGTTAGCGGGAAGCTTGCACCTCGCTATATCGGTCCATTTCCTGTGGTTTCCAGAAGAGGAGAAGTTGCTTATAAATTAAAACTTCCTTCGCTGTTGTCAAATGTGCATGATGTCTTCCATGTTTCTCAGCTAAAGAAATGCCTTCGAGTGCCTGAAGAACCATTGCCATTCGAAGAGATGGAACTGAAGGAAGATCTCTCTTATCCCGAGTATCCACTCAGAATCTTGGATGAAGCGGAGCGTAGAACCAGAAGCCGTGTGATCAAGTTTTGCAAGGTTCAGTGGAGCAATCATTCCGAGAAGGAAACAACCTGGGAGCGGGAAGAGGATCTTAGAGCCGAGTTCCACGATCTTTTTCTTTCTCCGTCCGAATCTCGGGGTCGAGATTCTCTCTAAGTGGGGTAGGTTTGTAACATCCCATTTTTTTAGTGATTTTGCCAAAAATTAATTTAAATTAATTAATTCAAGGATTTGGGTTTTCTTGGGAGTTTTAGTTAACCTGGCATTCCTTTCCATCCAAAAATGGAATTTATTCCATTCGCATCCGGAAATTCCATTTTCATCCGGATATCCAAAATTCAAATTCAATTCTAAAATTCTCTAAAAATTCCAAAACCAATTTTATTAGGTTAAAAATATTCTAAAGTATTTTTGAGATTTTTCCCAGAATTTTTAGAACCTTTCTACTATTTTTCCCAAGCCTATTTAATTTTCAACATTTAAAAATTAATTATTGTGCTATAAATAGTAATTTTATATTATTTAAAAATATTTATTTATACCTTTATTGCTGAAACCGGTATCTCTTCAAATTCCCATATTTAATAAAATTTATTTGCTAATTTTCTGATTTAATATGAATTATCAGTGGAAAATTAATTGTTTTCGGAATTAATAATTTTGGTTACTGTTCATTATAACCCGATCTGTCAGCTACAGTACGCCCGTTGCTACAGTGTTCGACCCGCATTCAATTCATCTGTTTCACTCATTTACTCCAGCGATCTCAGTTACTATTCCGACGAAAATTTCAACGAGCGTTTCCCGACGATCCGCTAGTCCGATTGTCCTATATATTGAACCCCAAGTTCCCATTCTCATTCCTCACATCCTCAACTTAGAGTTTTTCAATCCATCCAACAGATCTCCCTGTGCAAACCATTTTTTCTAAACTCTGGCGAACTTTCGGTGAGCTCCCCGGCTGCTCCCGACCTCCATTTGTCCTCACATTTTTACTGGAGCTTCCTCTAACTACCCTTTACATCTGGTAAAATCATATTTTAAAAATTCTCATAGGAGCTCCACCGGCAACCATTTCTTCTCTAAGCCCGGCGAAAGGTCAAAGTTTGAATTCAAAATATCCGATCTCTGTCATCTTAAGTCCGATTGATCTCATTCTTCTTCCTAAATTCATCTAAATTCAAGATCTTTCTGGCAGTACTAATTTTATAATTTTTATATTTTATTTGTTTTTTATTTATTGGTCGCTCCGTTTTGCGCGTAGTCGAAGAAGCTGTCACCGTCGCCAAAGAAAGTGCCCATCTGCCGAGCGACCCTTCCCTCCTCATCAACAAAGGCAAGTCTCTTTGACGCATGTTGATCCCATGTTTTATAAATGCTTTACAATGTTTTACAATTTGCATCGCTATTTATTTAAAAGATGATGTTAAATTGAGGTTGGTAGTTAATCCCAATTGTTATTACAATCTTGATATTGAAATCCTTGACGGTTGTAACCCTAGGTTGCTGTGATATGTCATAATAATAATATATTATGATATATATTTTGTTTAGTGCGCTAGATGTGCTTAAATGCAAAGTCCATTAAATACCTATGGATGGGTTACTTTGAAACTGTGAAAAATTATGAATTTGAAAAGTTGTGGCAATATGTATGCCGCTGTATTTGCAAAATGAAAATGAAAATAATTTAGACTTGGGCGAATTGGTTTGTCTGGCGGGTGCGGATGGAGCACTAGTTTTGGTTGTGTTACTGCTGCCCAAGTCAAATTAAGGACCGACGCTTGTGATTGTCCATTCTAAGCACAACTGTACAACCACATGTCTAAATTGGTATGACCTAGCTGAATAATTTATAATAATTTAACTTAGACTCACCAGATGGTGGAATGTGGGTGCCAGATGGAGGCAAGTTTGTTTTTCCCACACGGCGCAAGAGGGGGCTTCTGTACTGAGTGGATGGAACCCTAACAGCGGTGAAACCTCAGCGGGTGGAGTCGGGTTAGATTATTGCATTGTAAAAGCCTTGTCATGATCTCTCTGCCAACACACCAAAGGAAGTGTGCTTATTGCGCATGGCAACAAGAGATGATCATGTCTTGTGGGTAAAGCTGTACACCTCTGCAGAGTGTAAAACTATTCTAATAGCCGTGCCTACTGTCAAGGGCTAGCAAAGAATGCTTTCATATTGGTAGACTTTGTTTTTGGTTTTAAAAACTGTTGTTTTGGGATCTCGGTGTGGTTAGAACTCCAGAAGTATTCCTGGTGGCTGGAGCCAGTCAGGTGGTTGGAACCTGTTTTGAATCATTACGGATGGAGTCATGTGATGGTTAAACAAGATCTTTTAGATTGGGTGGATAGAGCCTGTATACTAGTGTTGGTGGTTGGAACCTACACTAGAGTTATAAATAATTTCAATTGTACAAATATTTGTTAAAACTGCTTTGTGAAAATTGTTATTAATAATGTTTGTTAAATCTGGCTTTGTGCAAAAGAACCATTTTAAGCCATCTTTGGAAGGCCTTGCATCTTGCATATTTCCCCGACTTGCTGAGTACGTTTGTACTCACATGCTACAATAAATTCTTTCGTTAGAAGCTTTCCAAGATGCCACGAATGATGGTGAGTTCTACGATGTGGAGTACGATGAAGACAATCCAGAGAGCTAGGCGCACGTTTCTTTCAGTCAACTGCCTGTGGTGTTTATTGGCTTTACCATTTTGCTTTTTATTTCACACAGAAACTTAAGGTCATGTGACTGGTTTTGTAATAATGGCTTTTCAAATTGCACTCAGTATTTATCTTTTCAATTCGTGCTTTTCAGTTATGATTCATCACTGTGAACTGTGTGTACTAGCGTTGATCTGGGACTAGTACAGAAATACATAGGGGATTCTGGATGGCAAATCCGGGGTACCACATTAGATATGCTTAACAATCACTTTACCTGATAATTGAGTTGACAAGCATGTGCTCTGGTAATTGGTCCTTGTATATATAGTTGAGGAGCAGTAGGTATGATTGTATTAGTGGAAGGGATGACCTCATCATCCTCGCCTTCTTGAATTGGAGTCGTCCTCGACTCAAGTTCATCTTATTCTCCCAAGTACGGCTTCAAATCTGCAATGTTAAATGTGGGACTAACCCCAAAATCTGCACGCAGATGAAGCTTATATGCATTATCATTAATCTTCTCTTGCACTTTAAATGGACCATCAGCTCTAGACATCAATTTTTATTTTCTCAAGTCAGGGAACCTTTCTTTTCTTAAGTGTAACCAAACAAGATCACTAGGTTCAAATTTAATTTCTTTTCTACCTTGACTACTAGCAAATTTATATTTAGCATTTATACGCTCTATATTCTCCTTCGTGGTTTTATGCATCTTAAGTATTAATTCAGCATGTTGTTTAGCATCAATATTTACCTTTTCTGAAGATGGTAGAGGTAATAAATCAATAGGAACGCAAGGAATAAATCCATATACTACCTAAAAATCGCACATCTTTGTGGTTGAATACAGCGTACGGTTGTAAGCAAACTCCACATGTGGCAAACAATCTTCTCACATCTTCAAGTTTTTCTTTAAAACAGCCCTCAACATAGTAGATAATGTGCGGTTGACAACTTCAGTTTGTCCGTCAGTTTGGGGATGACATGTGGTAGAAAACAGTAACTTTGTTCCCAATTTAGCCCATAGTGACCACCAAAAGTGACTCAACAACTTGTATCACGATTAGAAACAATTGTATTTGGCACTCCATATAGGCGAACGATTTCTCTAAAAAATAAATCAGCAACATTTGTAGCATCATTGCTTGTATGACAAGGTATAAAATGTGCAATCTTAGAAAATATATCCACGACAACAAAAATGTTGTCCCTCCCCTTCTTTGTTTTAGGCAGTCCTAAAATAAAGTCTATAGAAATATCCTCCCAAGGTATGCTAGGAACAGGAAGAGGCATATATAAACCATGCAGGTTAAGTCGTGACTTAGCTTTTTGACAAGTGGTGTAGCGTGCAATATAGCGCTCGACGTCACGCCTCATCTTTGTCCAATAGAAATGCTCAGCCAGAACATCCTCTGTCTTCTTGACACCAAAATGTCCCATGAGACCTCCTCCATGCGCCTCCTGTAACAACAAAAGACGAACAAAGCTAGCTGGAATGCATAGCTTGTTAGCACGAAACACAAATCCATCATTAATCACAAATTTATTCCAGCTCTTTCCCTCTTTACAATTCAACAATATTTCTTTAAATTCAGCATCATGCACATATTGCTCTTTAATAGCCTCTAGTCCAAAGATCTTGAAGTCAAGTTGAGATAGCATAGTATATCGCCTAGACAATGCATCTGAAATAACATTTTCCTTTCCTTTCTTGTGTTTAATGACATAACGAAAAGATTCAATAAATTCACCGATTTTGCATGTCAACGGTTCAATTTACTTTGCCTTCTAATATGTTTTAAAGACTCATGGTCAGAATGTATAACAAATTCTTTTAGTCATAAATAATGTTGCCATGTTTCTAAAGTTCGAACTAAGACATATAATTCCTTATCATAAGTAGAATACTTCAAACAAGACCTTGATAATTTCTCACTAAAGTATGCAATAGGCTTACCTCCATGAATCAGCATGCCTCTAATTCCTATATCACTAGCATCACATTCTAATTCAAAAGTCTTACCGAAATCAGGAAGTTGGAGCAGTGGTGCATGACTCAATTTCTCCTTGAGAAAATTAAAGGCGTCTTCTTGAGCTTGTCCCCATTGAAATGGCACGTCTTCCTTGGAAAGCTCATTCATCGGTGTGGCAATAGTGCTGAATTCTTTCACTAAGTGACGGTAAAATCCAGTAAGACCCAAAAAACTACACACCTATGTAACCGTTTTAGGAGTCAGCCAACTCTTGATTGCTTCGATCTTGGTCTCATCAACCTCAATTCCCTGCGGAGTAACAACATAACCAAGAAACGAAACTCGATCCGTGCAAAGGGTGCACTTCTCAAGGTTACCAAATAAATGTGCATCATGTAGAGTATTAAAAGCAGCACGTAAGTGTTCAAGATGTTCATCAAGTGACTTACTGTAAATTAATATATGATCAAAGTAAATTACCACAAATTTACTAACGAAAACACGTAAAACTTCGTTCATTAACCTCATGAAAGTACTAGGTGCATTAGTTAATTCAAAAGGCATCACTAACCACTCACATAACCCGAACTTAGTTTTAAATGCAGTTTTCCATTCATCTCCAAGTTTCATTCTAATTAGGTGGTAACCACTATGCATGTCCAGTTTAGAAAATATGGTAGAGCCACTTAATTTATCAAGCATATTATCTAACCTAGGAATAGGATGACGACATCGAATGGTAATATTATTCATAGCTCTACAATCAACACACATACGCCATGATCCATCTTTCTTAAGAACCAAAATAACAAGGACAGTGTAACATCTCAAAAATTTGCCTTTAATATTATTTTATTGTTATTTGTGCAATTTGTGATTATTCTGGAATTTATTTGGACTTACTTTAAATTATGTATATTGTCTTTTTGTGAAAATTTATTTAAATATAGATAAAGTTAATATAAAGTTGTACCAAAAATATTTTATTTGAGTTCAAAATGTCTCAAAGTATTTTTGAGAATTTTCCTGATAATTTTAGTACCTTAAACAAATTAATCTATTTTTGGGAATTAAATTAAATCGAAAAGCGTTAGAAAAAGAAATGAACAGTACTGGGCTCGGCCCATTTACTATGTGCGCCTGGCCTGTATTCTAGAGCCTTGATCGTGGGCTGTTAGATCATCATCCAACGGTAGATACCGATTAGAGAACCCTAATGTCTGCAGCTATTCGATTTTGAGTTCATCTCGGATTGCGCCACGTCATTGAGTTTTGCAACCGTTGATCAAGATGCGTGGACGGTCACGATTTCATCACCTTCGCCGTATTCGGAACGGACTTCTCCACCGCGTCGCTGTCGCGTTTGTTCGGTGTCCGTGGTTGGCACGCCTTCCAGGGCGCTATAAAATCTGTCGACCCCCGTGCTATTTTCCCCTCGCGTGCCGACTCTAGTGCCCAACTTCTCGTCATCCGAGCCACCGCCAGTTGAACTCGAGAGCTCGTCGGAGTTTGAGGGTTGCGCCGCTGTTTTCTTCGCTGGATTTCGTCACCGTCACCAGAAGCAGCTTCGAGATCGCCGTGCCGAGATCTTTCAATCGAGCTATTTTCATCGCCAAGAGCTTGTTAGAATGCCAAGTCGAAGCCTTCGTTCCCAAGGGCGGTGAGGTTGCACCGCCGAGCTGCCATTAACAACTGTGAAAGCTTGTGACCGTTCGATTCGTCGCGGAGGTTTGAAATCGTGCCACGTTTGCTAGTTGAGTTAGCCATTGGATCCATCGCAAGCAGTTTCGATTTTGCCACGCATCGCATGCGATGCCTCAGCCAACTAAATGCAGCCGCGTGTCGGCACGAGTCGCGAGGCACCGTGGACCGCGTCCAGGTGGTGGACCAGAGGTGATCCCGTGGACCTGGTCTATGGACCAAAGCGACATGTCGGCGCGTGATTGGTCCGTGTGGCCGTGACATTAGCGTGACATCAGCATGACGCAGAAAAAGGATTTTCAATTTTAAAGTAATTTGGATTAATATTTGATTTTCCAATTTTTTTATTTTTAGATTTTTGAATCTTTTACGAGCCCGTTCTCCTTCATACGAGCTCTGATTGAGGTGATTCAAATTTCTAAAAGTTTGTAAAATTGAGATCTATTTAATGGGGATTTTTATTTGATTTTTAGAGATTTTTTATCTCTGTTTTGGTGTTTATTTGTTGTTCTCCCTCGTTTCACGTAGACGTTGAATTGTGCAACGCAACCGAGGAAGATTCGTCGACTCAAAACCAAGGTCCACAACAAGAATAAGGGCTTTTTTTAAGGCAAGTTGTGCTTTGATCAACCCATGTTTATAAAATCGCTATATTGATTTACTTTAATGCATGCTATTTCACATATACAATTGTTTCAAATTAAATTGGGATCTAGTTAATCTACCAATTGATCTATACCCTACCTTGTCATTTGTATGCCATGATCTATTGTCACCCTAGATTGGTTCACTATAGTTGGTTAATACTAAAATCAACATTGTTAGACCGTGTTAGTTGCTTAGCCATGCCACGTCATCACATGTACTTGAATCATTAAAAATTAATCTTGACTAATGGAATATGGAACAATGATATGAACTTGTGTGTCATGTGAGATCACACAATGAGATTGAGTTGTAGTGGTGAGTCATGTCACGCAACGATATTGAATTGTTGATGGCACGTGGTGCTTGGTATTCAACTGGGTGGTAATCACTTAGATTGGGGCAAGTGATAAGGGGCGAGTATGCCAAGGTGGGCCCGATGGGCAGAGGGTATGTGGAAGTCTTGCTTCGATCATCCTAAGGACTTAACCTTACAAACCTTTGACCTGAGTCAATCATGCAACCACATGTCTGGCATGGGACAGCCAAGCTGATTAATTTGCAATGTCTTAGCTTGGTACTATCAATGGCGGTGTGAGTTCCCGAGTTATGGAGTAATTCACATGGCGCAAGAGGGGGGGCCCTGGTTGTGTTTTTGAGACCCACCAGTGTTGAAACCTTAGCGGGTAGTATCGGGTTAAGCCAGAGCATTGTAAAGGCTTTGTCATGATCTCTCCGCCGACACACCCAAAGGAAGTGTTTTAATTGCATGGCAACAAGAGATGATCATGTCGTGTGGGTAAAGTGCATAATCTCTGCAGAGTGTAAAACTATTCGAATAGCCGTGCTCGCGGTATTGAGCAATGCTCGGGAATTACAGTTAAGGGTTAGCTTAATTAAATGGAAAACTTGGTTGGGATGGCGGGATTACCATGTGGAAGGTTGAAACTTGACTTAGGATTGGAAACTTGGTTTACTTGAGAAATGCTGAATCTATCTACTACTGTTATTTGTTTTACAGTCTTTACAATCTATTTATTGTATTTGTTCGTAAATGCTGCTTATTGCAAAATAGCCATAATAGCCTTTTCCTTTGGAATAAGCCTTGCATATAGTTACATAGAACTGCATTCTGTGCACAACTTGTTGAGTACGTTAAGTACTCACCCTTGCCAACAACAACATCATCAGTTGAGGAGTCTACATCCATGCTGGAGAAGGAATATCAGGAGGAGACGAATGTTTAGGACGCAAGCCTTGTCAGTTGCCTGTGGTATGCTGAAGGGTTGTCTACGTTTTCATTCCGCTGCAGTTTAATTTGTTGTTCAGCCCTGTGAGGCATAATCATGTAAGTTGACCTTAAGGTCATTCAATAGGTATTAATTAATATAAGATGTCTTTCTTAATGTTCCACTGTATATGATTGTGATATTTACCGATGTTGAGTCTGTGTGCACTAGCGTGATCCTAGACTAGTGCACTATACACAGAGGGTCCAGATTTGCATATTCGGGCCCCGACAGACAGCACATGGACTATGGATTTCGGGTACGTACCCTTTGTCAAGTAAATTTTGCAGTTGACATTGAATTTCCTTAGTCTCGTCTGGATTGGTCCTATAGGGTGCACGGTTTGGCAATGAAGCTCCCGGGATCAAATCGATTTGATGCTCAATTCCTTGAATTGGTGGCAGCACTTGTGGTACTTCACTTGGAAATACATCAGCAAACTCCTGCAAAACGTTAGCAACAACAGGAGGCAAAGAAGGAGGCACATCCTCTAATGAACATAATGCTTCTTTACACACTAAAGCATAGCAAACAAAATTACTAGCTTCCATCTCAACAATATCAGATTTTGTAGCAAGCAAGAAAGCACCTTTCAATTTAATTTCACCTTTAGTAGCACTAGTTTCTTTCTTCTTTTGTTGCACAAATTCTTTAGCTACAATCTAATTTTCACTTTTTCTACTCTCCTTTTCTCTATTAGCTCTCTCTAATTCATCTTTTAAAATTGCCTCAGGAGACATGGGTAGCAAAGTGATTTTCTTCCCTTTAGATATGAGAGTATATTGATTAGTTCTACCATGATGCAAGGTATCTCAATCATATTTCCATGGTCTACCTAACAACAAAGAACATGCTTGCATAGGTACAACATCACAATCAGCATAATCATGATATGAACCAATAGAAAAGTGTACTCTCACAATGTGAGTTACCTTTCGCTTACCACAAGAATTAAACCATTGAATGTAGTAAGGATGGGGATGCTGATTCATTGTCAAGCCAAGCTTCTCGACCATGTCCATGCTTGCAAGATTATTGCAACTCCCTCCATCAATGATCACACGACATGAATGGTCGTTGTCAACAAAGTTTGTTTGGAACAGATTGTGGTGTTGATTTTATTCAGCACGCTCCATTTGAGCATTTAGCACACGCTTTACAATGATGCTTAAGTACTTGTCAGAAGCTTCAACACCAAAACATTCGCCTTCATGTTCAGATCCTTCTTCGTCACCTGCAGGGTCAGTTGCAAACATAGCATATTCCTCCTCAATATCACTAGCTAAAGTATACTCACCATTATCCTTTAAGGAGAGCTCTCTTGCTAGGGAAGTCCATAACCGTATGACTGTAGCCCTTGCAGCGATGGCACTGTAGTTCTTGTGTTCTTCCTGTCAAAGCAACCGAGGATGAAGTTTGTGTTGGGGCTAGTACCATGGTTTTGCTTGTTTCTGGTGCACGTGAAGGGGTAGTGGAAGTAGTGGGGTGCTGACTCTTGTGGGAGGAACTTGGAACAGAGGCTCGACTGGTAGTATTGTATGGAGCCTTTGATTGCACTTAATTTGAACGACCTGCAATAGATCCTCCAAAATTTCCTCTTGTTTTGGATTGTCGTCCCTGTACTTCTCTTTCAGCCTTACAAGCAAGATGAAACAAACGAGTGATAGAATTGTACTCCTTATAATCAAGTATATCCTGAATTTCACGGTTTAAACCACCCAAAAATCTTGCCATTTTAGCATCTTCAGTTTCTTCTAAACCACAACGTAATAACCCAGTTTGCAATTCTTGATATTAATCCTCTACAAAACTACTACCTTGTGTTAAACATTGCAATTTGTTTAGCAAATCACGAGAATAATATGAAGGTACAAATCTATGTCTCACAGCTCTCTTCAAAACATTCCAAGTTCTAGGTATGTTCTGAATATTTCGATAATACTCACTCCACTAAATAGTTGCAAAATCAGTGAACTCACTAGTAGAAGCCCTAACTTTCTTATCTTTAGAAAAAGCATAGCAAGCAAATTTTTGTTCTACGGCTAGCTCCCACGTGAGATATGCATCAGGATCATACTTTTCAGCAAAAGGAGACATAGTGAATTTAATTTTACCAAGTGGATCATCACGATCACGTACCTCTCTTGGTGGTGGATCTTTTCTCATACCTTGGCGATTGAAATGAGGTTACCGATGATCATGATCATTCTTAGGATTGAATGCTCCATCGGACTCAGTATCAGCAACATATTGATTTCCTTCATCAACGACTTCTTCTTCTACTTCATCTGCCCATGAGTGAGCAATGGAGGGCGTACGGCGTTGTCGTGGTACGCCGGCAGCAGCAGGTGGTGGAGCTCTCTCTAGCTGCCCTACGCGTGTAGCAAGCACAGCAAGCTCTCCATTGGTGCAATCTAGAACTCCCTCAAGGCGCTCTGAATGTTGATTCAATAGGCGTGAAAAGTGTTGTACGATTCCCTTTATACACGGTGTAACAGGTGCATCATCCTCACTAGGATCAGTGGAACCTGCCATTGTTAGTAGAAGACAAGAAAAAAATCACAAGTATATGTTCCTATCAACTACTAGGTGCTGGTGGTTGAAAGTCTCTCACACAAGTTTTTACCAAGTTCTTACCAATTCTTACCAAGCAAACAGATGGTGACCAGCGGCTGGTTTGTGATAAACACACTCAATCTTGGCAAAGTGATTGCAAGGAGATGGTACTTATTTTGTTTAGTAGATTGTGGAGCTTGGATAGGCAATATTTATTTCATATGCAATCTGATAATTCTAGTTATTGTAATATTAAGTAATGACTCGAACTAGAAATCACAAGCCCTAGTTACCGGTCATAAGGATATAAGCGAATTTCAAGACAACACACACACAAAGATAATGGTACTTATGCAATTAAGGAATGAGCTATAAAATATAAGTGAGACACCAAAAGCTCTATTGCACAAGTAGTAGAGAGACGCTAACTTATTACTTCAAGAATGTAAAAAGGGCACAAGATTGCTCACTAATAAATACAATTGCACAATCTAAAAATAACGAATACGAATTAGGGTTTTGCTCAATGTAGTGCGACCGGCCACTATTTTCTTTTTTCTTCTTCTTTTTTTTGCCTTTTGGCTCTTTCTTTCTCTTTTCTTTCTTTGGGTGACTTTCGACCAACACTAGTATGAACAAAGTTTTGGAATCCTTAACTTGATGTCACAAGATAGTATGATATGATAATTCAAGATTATGCAATGTATCAAGTAGAGCAGCCCTAAGCAATATCGCTAGTCTCAATTAGGATCAAAGTATTCGCAAAGGATGAATTGGTTTCCAAAGGTATGTATACTGATATTTTTGGGGTTTTATGGCTTGTAGATGCTACTCGAGTCAACCAACTCAAGGAGCAAGATAGAACAAAAATTGATGCAAGAAACCCAAATTCGGCCAGAACAATGCAGAAAATTTGTCACCATAATTAAAGTATGAAAATTACCGAATCTAGTTTGCTCACAATGTAATAAATGAAAGGTAATATTCTATGCTTTAAAACAAGTATACGAACACACAATTTGCAGCTCATATATAGATGTTATAGCTAAAACATTGTGGTGCACAGATTTGACCTATTCAGCCGATCTGACCGAATCTGAATTCGAATCACAAAGGACACCCAAAAACGTTTTTGTAGAGGACTCTTCAAGGATTTAGGAAAGTATAAAAATTTCTCAATTAGAATTCGGACGTGAGAATTATGATCAAAATACCGAACCAATCTGGATTGGAAGTATAACTTGATTCACCAACTTTGACTTCCAGATTAAACTAACTTGGATACGAAATTAGAGTTATCCCAACTAGGTTACTGCAGAGCTCGTTCCAAGGTTTCAAGAAAGTGCAAGAACACTAGAATCCGAGCACATATGCAATAGTTATGAACAAAATAATGTACTCGACAGATTGAAATAAAAGCTACTCGACGGAAAAACGATCAGCAACTAAAACAAGAACTATAATTGATCAAAACCTAACAAAACACACTAAAATACTAGGTTGAATCTAAAGGTTGAATTTTTGTGAGTAATTTTCAATTTAGGATAGAAAACAAAAACTAATCTAAGGTACTAAAATTATCATTGATCAACGAAAGCTCTCATACCACCTGATGAGGCTAATGGAGGCCTGATCTTTCGGTGAGATGGATAAATCTCGATTAGTGGAGACGACCCTCACGATCTAGGCTAACGACTGAAACACAATCAACGCCAAGCAATCGCTGAATCAAACTCCGAATTGTTATCAACCGTGCCAAAACTCGGTTGACCTGATCACGAAGATCAATTCCTGCAAGCAATCGAAGAACAAGTAAGAACAAAGAAAAAGCAATATGAAATTGGAAATATAATTGAAGTATTGATGTGGGGTTCCGAAGCGCGGTATTTCTGTTGATCTAGCTGAACAAGAGAATACCTAATAGTTTCAACAAGGAAAACTATGACTAAATAAAACCCAAGTAATTTTGGGGGACTTCCTAGCAATATATATCTAAAAGAGAAGGGGGATTTGGCCAGCACAAAGGAGTGGCCGAATAGGACTCTTATAAGGCCCAAGGCCCAAGTTTGACTCGGACTAGAAAGTTAACCCAACTTGTTTTGGCGATTACAGAGTGCTTCGAAGGAATTTTTATGTGTGGTCAAATCCATTCGAAAGATCTCTAAGTAAGCTTTTAATCAAGTGCAAGAAATCACCAATCAGACGCTGTATGCAAAAGTTATGCTCGTTTTACCTCACCCTAGTATCCGGAGGCCAAATTGGGCTTCAAAATGTGGCACACTTGATCTCTGACTTTCCTTGACGTAGATGTGCATCCTTGCTGATACAAACCATGGTTCCTATGTATAAGCACATCACATGCATTAGGTGGTGGATTATTCTCAAAAATGTAGTTATATACACTTAAGAACGACTTTACTTGATAATTGAGTTGACGAGCACGTGCTTTGGTAATTGGTCCTTGTATATCTAGTTAAGGAACAGTAGGTATGGTTGTATAAGTGAAAGAGATGTCGTCGTCACCAAACATGTTGTATGATTGACTCAGTTCAAATGCTTAGGTTAAGTCCTTAATTGACCAAGGCAAGACTTCCCAAAAACTCACAATTACTATTATCCATACCATCAACTTTCAGTTATAAAAAAAATAATGTGACCCAAATGTCACATTGGCCCACCATAAATCACAACTATTGCAACTTGCCTCAGTCTAAATCATTTTACCACCCCAGTTGTTTACCATGCACCACGTGCCATCAACAACATTGTGTGATAACACCTGACACACCTTTTCATAAACATGTTCCATATTCCATTAAGCAATATTAACTTTGCATAAATAAAATGATATGAATAACTTGTTGCATGGCTAAGCAAACTATTCATGTTCTAACTATCCCACATTGGCAATTAATAGTGTTACCAACAAATAAGGAACCATACTAGGGTGACAAATGAATCATGGCATACAAATGACAAGGTTGACATAACTCAAATTGGTTGAATAGCTAATCCCAAATTAATTGAAGCAATTATATACTGAATTAGCATGCAATAGTTTAAAATAACATAACTTTTAAAATATGGGCTCAACATGATCAAAGCACAACTTGCCTTCAAAAAGTTCTTGATCCTACTTTGGACCTTGCTCATGAACACCTCAGGTACTTCAACGTCTACGCGAAACGATCAAATAAACAATAAATACCAAAAACAGAGAGCAAACTCAACTCCAAAAATTAAACAAAATTCACCATTAAATAGAGCTCAATTTTACAAATTTTAAAAATCGGAATCACCTCAATTGGAGCTCGTATGAGGGAGAACAGGCTTTCTAAAGATTTGAATAAATAAGAAAATATTAAATAATTATTTTTCTGAATTAAATCTATGCTGGAAAATAGGTTTATTGTGTCAGCACCCGAACGGACCAACCAGAGCCCGACACCTGTCGTCAGTCATGGACTCGATACACGAAATCGATCTGGTTCACGATGAACCTGGTGCACGACGCCTCGACTCCCGTACCTGACTTTATCGCTGACTTCACGCATGTGACGCTAGCATGCCTACGTGGCTGCCCCAGTGCATGACGCGTGGAATGATCACGCCCGCTCATGACAGATCAGACGGTCACCGATGCATGGAGGTCGGTGATGGAGCGGTGGATTCTGCGCTACACGTGGCTAGATCTCACGCATTCACTCTGGATCTAACGTGGCTAGATGATTGAGATAAAATAGGAGATTCATCCATCAGTCAACATCCTTGACACAAGAAGCGAAAGCATTTAGAAGGAGAGGAGGCAAATCCAAAAGCATGTAGAAGGAGGGGAGGCAAATCCAAATTACATGAATGTAAATTGCAAGAATATAAATGCGTAAAGAAAATTCAAGCATGAGAGAAAGTGATTTGGATTTCTGGAAGGGAGGTTTACAAAGCCTCACAACAATGTGGGCAAATGCTCAAAGGAGCACAAAACCTCTAAAACCTTCAAGAGGAAGAAGGTTACCCCTCCACCTCTATTTATACTACTCTTGAGTCACCCTCCACCCTTGGATGAGGTCCTTCTACCCTAAGGATCAGATCAAGGGCTAGGAATGACTCACAAACACGGTTGTACAAGGGCTAACCCAAAACCCAACAAGCATACTGGGTTTTCTTGCACGCTTTTCAAAGCATACTACCTAGACCTGCTGCTCTATCACCTAAAACGTGATCCGACGGCCCTCCTTGATCCGAGTAGTGTTTAGCTAGCATCTTGTCCATTCCTTGTCTTCTAGGCTTGCCACGACTCCGTCTCTGATTATCTTCCGGCGATCCTCGATCGTCTGGACCTTCGACGCACGTCGCCTAGTCCCGATCATCCTACGCCTCACTATGATCAAGCATCATCGTCCTGCAACCATAAAAAATAAGGAAACACATCACATAGCAATGTCCAAAAAGATTGCAATAAAATTCATTAAAAAACAAATTAAAAATCATCTTCGCTCATAAGATTTGGTGCTACCGCTTCTAGGTCGATAGCACCGCCTGCAGAAACACTGAATTTTCACACCTACCGAGGCTCAGATGACCGCCATGGCGGTGCTACATCCCTTGGGCCGGTAGCAATGCAAGTGCTAGGAAATTTTTACTAGTTTTCTTCAAATTCAATTTCCAAATCAAATCAAAACACCACAAGCTTAAACAATATCAATAACTCATCATACACATAGATAGACCTCCATGTGGTCTTTCAGATATTTTTAAATATCACAAAAACAAAGGCTCTAATGTAGTCATTCAAGTCTAAAATCCGATTTCTTAAAATCGCTCACATAGACTTGATCAAGAGCATGACTACAATCTAGAGAGAGTCAATAAGATCAAATATTAAGCCATGTGATGATCAACTCATGATCAAAACAATTTTGCAAAACACATTTGCAAATTCTAATCACAAGCTCCAATATCAAATGCACGAACACCAATATTTTGCGAAACACATTTGGAAATATAAATCTTGCAAACAAGAGCAATCAAGATCATATCTTTGAGCCATGTGATGATCGACACATGATCAAACTAATTTGCAAACCATATTCACATGCTCCAAGATAAGATTCAATTAAACAATATTTTGCAAAAAATCATTTTGCAAACACAAAGCATAAACCTATCTTAGCCTTTGTGACGATCAACTCATGATCAAGTCACAAGCTAAGACTCCGATGCATGAGCTCTCTATTTGCAACACATGCAAATATCTAGCTCCATACAAACAACCACTTAAACCAACTTGCATAAGCTATCTCCCTTTTGCAACACATGCAAATCCATAGCTATATGCAAAAACCAAATCAAGATCCAATGAGAAGCAAGCATGAGCTCCCTTATTTGCAACACATGCAAATACTTAGCTCATGCGAAATCCAAATAAGAGAGCAAGCTAGAGTGAACCGGATTGAGTTCATCAACACATTATGAAGCTCAAGCTAAAGGACTCAACCCCTCTTAATAGTATGGCACCTAACTAGCAACTCGGTCTCCCATCCAAACACTGAGACCGGTAAAAGATTAGGAACACATCCTTAGCCCTAGCTAGTTATACCTTTGCCTCTAGCAATCCCACTTGGAGCTTTTATGATTCCCATCATCTTCTCTCCAAGCTGGGTCCTCTCTTCTTGTTCATCAACACATGATGAACTTTCTCCCTTCTTCACTTTGGGATAACCTCTTGAAGCTCATCAACACATGATGAGTTATTTTCTCGATTCTTCATTTTCTTGTACTCAACCTACTTCACAACTCATGAAAGATTGTTAGTCTAACAAACACGGTTGTCTCAATCATCACTTGCACTCCATTAACACATAATGGATGCCCCGAGATCGATTGAGTACAACCCAAAGACAATTGATTGAAAGATTAATTGTGTCTTGAGTAATTTGATGCAACTGATGCTTCATTATACTCAAGAACTTTTCATTTGTCCTTAATCAACAAAGAATACCATCAACACATGATGAAACGTTCTTTGATTGAATGGCAACCGAACACAATTTAAATTGTCACGAGTATATACTAACTACACAAGTTTCATATACTCAATTCGATGGAATCTAAAAGTAATGATCCAATTTATATGGAGTGGTGGAAAGAGATCAATACTCTTAAGACCATTAATTATAGAATAAACTCCATTGCATATATGTGCATATAAATAATTAAACTTGGAATCAATATGCGCATAATCAATTTGATATTGCTTTGGAGCTTGTCCTATATTAACATGAGTATACTACAACTACACAAGTTTTATATATACTCAAAGGATTGTTTCAAAGTAATGATCCTTGATATAGAAAGGTGAATAGATCAATACTATTGAAACATCAAGGTAAAGTATGAACTCCCCCTAAATGTGTACATTCATGTATATGTAGAATTAAAACATTAATGCACATCTTGAGATCTAAATAACAGTAGAGTTCATCCTTTATCTTGAATCCAAAATATGCATTAAGATATCATAAAATGAATACGAGTGCATACCTTGCATTTTCCATTTATCAATGAGATGAGACTAAACAAAAGTATACTCAATAAAAGAGTTAGTCTCATATTTAGATTTATCAATATGATCATGAAAATTATATCCAAGGAATGCAACAAGATATGATAGTATGAACTCGAGTGCATACCTTTGATATTTCCATCTTTTTCATCCAAAAGAGACTAATAAGAGTTAAGCTCAACAAAAGAGTTAGTCTCATAAAAAGATTTGTCATTAATTAACAATTGAGACTACTCAATATTATGATAATCAAAAGAGTTAGTCTCAATATTAGATTTGTCATTAACACCAAAACCAACTTGATGGAGCTTGAACTTTCAACAACAACTTAGGAACTTGCCCGTACCACATATCCTCGCATATTTATAAACAAGCACGCTCGAACAGGAGACGTAGGTTGCACAACCTAAACTCTAGCATTGATCATATTACTGCAACAATAATGACATGTAAAGTAAAAACTATTGTAAGGACATTGATCATATTACAACAAAAATAAAGACAATAAAGACTAAGTTAAAGTAGGCATGCCAACTTTTACAGACAGTTCGGATTATATTAACTAGCAACATTTTTAGTGGCTTGACACACAAAAATAACACTTGACAGATTAAGAAAATAACATTTGAAACGAAGCACTCTTTTGCTAACTAACACTCTCCAGCAAATCAAAAAAAGTGTCTTTCCCCATTGTCATTCTATTTCAAATATTTTGATATTATAGTATTTTCTTAATGAGCTCCAAAACCATTTAACAATAAATTAACCAAACAAGTTCCATCTACAATACGAGATTAAAGTTCCGTATGTCTTGTATTTAGAGCACCCAAATATGGTCATGTCACTTGGTAAAATCAGCAATAGTACTTTTAAGGGAAGATTGCATAAGATGACTTGTGGAATTGTTCTTTGGATAGGTAGCCACATGAATATAACAATGCAAGAAATTCGGATCGCCATCAGGCCTTCATCGATAGTTACCCTATCTAACCCACATAGAGAGAATGTTTGTCACTCAAGTGGCTCTATACGACAACCTTAGGCAAAACTAAAATTAATGTGTGAATTGAAATGCCTCTAGGGCAGTACGACGCAAGAACCTTGGTCATCCATGTCATTTTGCCTTAATGATGCAATGAAACTACATCCCAACATAAAAAAATTAGGGGCTACATCCAATAATAAGCTAGAGTCAGTGAGTGACCACGTGCATGTTTTTTCGAAAGCGACTTTCTTTTTACTGCTAACACCGCTTGGGTAGCTAAATCTCTTTGATGCACACGGTTTCTTGTCATCTAACCATTTTGTCGAGGAGGTCATAGGCAACATGAATGCCAATACTCAATGCGACCCATTTAGCCTAAGAGAGGGATTGATATGATGATTTACTCGATACAACCACAAACTATAATGACAAAGCATCGATCATCCTTCCAAGTATGTAGTTTCTCAAACTATAACAACACAATTGAACCATTGTGTCGACGATCGGGACAGTCGACCGCAAAGAAGGGGGGAAGGATAGCGGAAGGGGGCGAGGCCTGAAGTCGTGCTCGTCCGGGAAGGAGGGAGCATTGATAGGTGCACAGGTCGGGGAAGAGGAACAATTGGACAGGAGATACAGTGCTTATACTGGTTCGAGCCCCCTAGGTCGGGTAATAGCTCTACTCAAGTCTTGCCCGTAGGCGAAAGATGACTAAAAGCTACTCGGGGGAGAACGAAGGGGGAGCTCGACCTCGGGGTCGTTTCGGAAGTGGCGGCCGAGGGGAGCTCAATGGATGGTGTGGCATACGAGTGTGTATGCAGATGTGTCTACGCATCCCCCTTGGTTTCTGCCGTGTTCTCCTTTCTGACTGGGGTAGTCCGGCGCTTTTATAGACCCTTGGCGCTGATCTCGAGGCTGACGTCGGGTGGTTGTCTATGAGTTGACGGGAGCAGTTGACCCTAGTTCCCGCGCAGGGGAACTGACAGGAGTCTGTGACCCTAGTTCCCACGCAGAGGAACTAACAGGAGTCGGTGACCCTAGTTCCCATGAAAGGGAATTGACAGGAGTCGGTGACCCTAGTTCCCACACAGGGGAGAGAGGTCACATAAAAAGGAGATTATTACGCTGGAGGCCAGGCCGAGGGCGCCGAGGTCGAAGAGGTCGCCGGAGTCAGCACGAGCTCAGGAAAACTCTCGCCCGAGCTCGGGAACCGTCCTCTGAGCTCAGGGACACCCCCGTCTGAGCTCGGGAACAGTCCTCCGAGCTCGAGGGAGAACGGCCTAAAACCCCCGGGGGGGCTGGACATGTGTCGGGGATGACCGATCCCCGACAACCAGCCCCCGAGGCTTAAGAAACGGTCTGAGACTCTAGGCGTTCTTGAGTCTGAAGTCTC
Source organism: Otatea glauca (assembly GCA_036346275.1). Lineage (NCBI taxonomy): Eukaryota > Viridiplantae > Streptophyta > Magnoliopsida > Poales > Poaceae > Otatea > Otatea glauca. The sequence goes on along the minus strand of CM070727.1, from coordinate 34,916,496 downwards.
CGAGGAGGGATCGTCTCCTTGGTTGAGCTCGGGAACTCTCGAGCTCCTCTCCCCGCCCGGGGGAGGCCCCCCCCGGCGGGTGCTTTCGACATGGTCGCGCTCGGAAACACTCGAGCTCTAATGCTTTGTCTCCAAATTGACTTGATGTCATCTGGAATACTCGGGCTTCTCCGCCACGAGGGGACGAAGGGGCCCGAAAGCGCTCAGGCCTCGCAAGCGGAGAAGTCGGGGGGATGGTTAGCGGATATCGAAAAGACGTGTTCGCACAAGGATTTTGAAGGGCCGCGATGCCGTTGTCGCACCGTCGGCCGCGCAGACGCTCTTTAAGCTGACAATAATGTCGGCAGTCGAGGCCCCTTTTAAACCGGGAGACGCGACCTTTCGAAACCTTTCTTCCTCAGTGCTTGCGTTCTCCGTCCCTTTCCATTCCTTTCTGCTCCTTGTGCTGACGTGTCTGCCTTTCGCCTTCGATCCCATCCTCCCCACCGGCTCCATGGTGAAGTTTGGGAAGAGCACACTCACCGCGGACCGGATGAAGGACTTGGAGACCCTGGGGCTGCTGGATCCGTTCACTTGGCGACTTCCGGCCGGGGAGAACGTGCCACAGCCCCGGGACGACGAGATTGTGAGCACGGAGCAGTACACGCTCTTCGGGCTGCGGACCCTGGTACCCAACTCTCTTCTCCACCTCTTGCGCAGTGCGAGATCGAGCTTGTGAACCTGGTACCCAACTCTCTTCTCCACCTCTCTATTTTCGCGCATCTTTGCGAGGGGTTTCTGGGCATCCTTCCCACCCCTCTTTATTTTTCTATTTCTACTTCATGTCCCGCACCGCGAAGGACCCCGTCGTCGGGTGTCTCTATTTCCAGCTGCGGGCAGGACTTCCTTGCGCCTTTCTCTAGATCCCGACCCGGGACTCGCTCGGGCCGTGGTCGGAGAAATGGTTTATTTGAAGAAGGGAGAGGGGAGCGGCCTCGCATACCACGGCGCCGCGATCGACTGTCGACCAGGCGGCGGTCGCCTTCGTCCACATCTGCGCTGACGCTGCAAGAAGGGGCAGCAAATGCGTTTACGACTTCCGCAGCCGTGTTCCTCTACGAAAGAAGTTGCACCCCTTCTTCGAGATTACTGGGGAGCATGATGCCACCTGGGAAGGTCATGATGGTAAGCATTGCTCAACCCCAAGCTTCTTCGGGCCTGATCAAAGTTTCTCGCTCTCAGCGTTCTTCTTTCGGCTCCTCGCAGCACCGAAGGCTTCCTGGATCGCCGCGAGGATGTAGGAGATCTTCGGGAAGGCCGCCACCGCTTATGACCTTGACGACGATGTCCCCAAGAATATCTTGAGGTGGAGCTGCGAGGTAACGCATCTCGCCTTGATTTTGGCCCTGAGAGCTCGGGTTTGGGCGCTAATTGTGACGAGCTCGTGCAGGAGACCAAGGAGCTCTGGGACACGGCCAAGCAGATGCTGCCGCTCCCTGGGCTGAGCAAGGGCAAGAAGGGGAGCAAGAGGCCGCCCTGCACTTCAAGCAGTTGCCAAGAAGCCCCACGTCGAGTGGGGTGATCGGACCGTGGTAAGTCGAATGCTCCGGGCTCGGGAACACTCTAGCCCGGGCTCGCCTCTCTGATGTTTCCCCTAAACTTTTTACTGATCTTTTGTTTTTTTCAAAGCAGAAGCGACAATGCTCTCGTGTTCCGGATGTGCAATGAGCAACGGCCCCAGCTAAGCACCGGGAAGGAGCCTTCTGCCGCCGCTGTGGAGACGCCGCGCTGTGCACGTCTTCTTTTATTTTTCACACTCCGCCTTGCCGCAGCGCTGTTGCCCGAGGGGACGACCTTTCCTGTGGTCCAGGCCGAGGAGGAGGAGGAGGAGGAGGAGGAGGACGACTTTCGCCTCGTGCCGCGGTCCAGGGCACGGCGAGTCTCAATCGCCGCGGCTCTCGAGGAAGACGACGCGACCGAGGGGAATGAGGCCGAGGGCGACCGAGGAGCACCCGAGCTGGGTGCCAGCCTTGGGGGTTCTGCTGTGGTTGGCGAGGTCGAGTCCGGGTAGGCCGTCACCGCGAGCCAGACGACCCCGGCCATCATCGTGCCCGGAAGGGTGCTAGGTAAGATTTTGCCTGCTTTCGCTATTTCTCGTCCTCCTTTACTCTTGTTTGCTGATTTGGCCTTTCTTGGTGTTTTCTCTTCCTCCTGGAGTCCCGGTTATAACCGAGCAAGCTCCTTCCCCGGCCCAAGGGGACCAGGCCGGGGATGGGGCCGCTACGGCGACGGGGACTACCGGGGACGAGGCCGCCACAGCGACGGGGACCGCTGGGGACGGGGCCGCCATGGCTCTGCCCCGAGGACCTGACGGCGCCGTCGACCTGCAGGTGCTGGAGGACCGGCTGGTGGCGGTAGGCGTGCTTGTCTTGAACTCTACCCTTTTTCTTATCCTTTTCCTTTCCATTGGAGCTGCGGTGACACTTCCTTTGTTCCTGCAGGGCTTGCGACTGATCTCGCGAGGGTTCGGGGTCATGCGCGGGCACGTGCTCAGCTTTCGGCCCCTCTGGGATGCAAGTGAAGCCAACCAGAAGGACGCCGCCGAACTCGAGGCCGACGCGGCGCGCGGGCGAGAGGAAGTTGAGCACCTAAAAGAGGCCCAAACTCTCGAGCTCGCGCGGGCTGTCAAGGCCGAGCGGGAGTGCGAGGCTCGAGAGGTCGAGCGACAGGTGACCCTTGAGAGGGACATCCACGCCGTAGCGCTCTCACAAGCCGTCGAGGAGGAGCGGAAGAAGGCGATGGAGACCCTCGCCCGCGTTCGGCAGATGGCGCAAGAAGTCCTTGATGAGAACTGCGCGAGCGCGTCGGCGTCGTGCCAGCGCCTTGAGCTCGAGCTCTCTGACGCTCGTTCGGAGGCGGAGGCCACGCGGCAAGAGGCGCAGGAGCTCCGGGAGCACCTCGAGACATCGTTCATGGCCTGCGAGGAGAGATACGGGATCGTGTCGTCCGCGCTTGAGGACATCACGATCGCGTGGAAGGAGCTGGAGGGGCTCCAGGTGCGACTGGCGGATCTTCCCACTGCCTGCGCAGTGGCAGAGGCCGCGCACGAGGAGGCGGCAGGTCTTCAGGCGCGGCTCAAAGAGCTCTTCGCTGCCCCGGGGAAGGCCTCTACCGAGCTCGAGGCCGAGATGGCCGAGCTCAAGGCCAAGGCGATCGGGGCCGAGGCGAAGGCGGCCGCGCTTGAGGTGAGGGCAGCCGAGCTGGAGGAGAGGACCACCAAGGCCGAGGCGAAGGCGACCGCGGCCGAAGCGAGGGCAGCTAAAGCCGAGGCGCGGGCGGCCGAGGTAGACGCGAAGGCCGCCGCGTCTGAGGTGAAGGTCACCGGGCTTGAGGAGAGGCTGGCCCGGGTGGCCCACGAGGGGAAGAGGGCCCTGGCCCAACTCCAGAGCAACCGCAATCAGGTCGACAATGCCGAGACTGAGGTGCTGGCGCTGTGGAGGAGAGTCTCTGACCTTGAGCAGGAGAAACCTGCTCGGGAAAGGGTTAATAAATAGGAGGGGCAAAAGATTTGCACCCCTTGTAAAGATAATTGTATCGTTTTGCCCCGAATTATGAAATTGCGTTCTTAGATGACTTAGCTCGCTTTTTCTCCTCATCGCCTTTGTAGGCTTGCTTAGCCTGCTGCGTAGAAGAGTCCGAGCGACGTTGGACTGGGACGCATGGAGCAGACATAGCCGGAGGGGTTTGTCGGGCGAGCCATCGCCTTCGACCTGAACCATTTAGATTAGGTTGACCGAGCTTGGAGATACTCGAGGTCAGGTTAACCGAGGTCGGTCGAGCCCGGAAGTGCTCAGGCTTGGGTACGACTTGGACCAACCGGCCTGGAATCGCTCAGGCTCAGACCAGGTTTGGGCCTCGGGTCCAGTCCGCCGAGCTCGGGAATGCTCAAGCTCGGGGCTCCCTCAGAGGGCGGCTTCAAAAATTCGAACCTGGCCTACTTGGCCACGGGGGTATAGTCGGCTTATTGCGGCAGAGCGGCTTATCGCGACTGGAAACGTCCCCAGTGGTGAATTTAGAAACTGCGACCTCCGAGCCCGAATGCACCGTGCTCGGCGCTCGAGAACGCCTCGAGAGCAAAGACGGGGAATGGCCGACTTATCCCAATAACGATCGACTTACTGCGGCCGGGGCATCCCCGTGGTGAACCTAGAGAACGCGACCTTGGGCGCTGCGAAAAAACACGCAAAAATATATGCAAGAAAAGCTAACGCACAGGCGTCTCGAGGTAAGGGAGCTTGTCCGCATGACCTCTGGTCCAAACCTATGACAGGAAGGAGCCCTGAAGCGATAAGAATCGGCTTACAGTAGTAGCATCGACCTCCCGGAGGCAGTCCTTATGGCCACGCCGCGAGATCACGTTGCTCGAGGCGCAAGCATCAATGGAAAGGGAGGCAGACCTTACTTGTACTTTTTAGGTCGAGCCAGCTGACCTCGGGAACACTCGAGGTCAGGTTTGATGAAGGTCGGCCAAGCCCGGAAGTGCTTAGGCTCGGGTACGACTTGGACCGGCGGCCTGGAATCGCTCAGGCTCAGACCAGGTTTGGGCCTCGGGTCTAGTCCGCCGAGCTCGGGAATGCTCAAGCTCAGGGCTCCCTCAGAGGGCGGTTTCAGAAATTCGAACTTGGCCTACTTGGCCATGGGGGTATAGTCGACTTATTGCGGCAGAGCGGCTTATCACGACTGGAAACGTCCCCGGTGGTGAATTTAGTGTTAGTGTTATGCCCTTGAGGCAATCATTTAGATGATTGTAACATGACTATGTTTATGAATAATAATATGATTATTGGTCCAATGAATGTATATCATTGTATTGATCAACAAGTATGTGACTTGATTATGAAGCTCTTTACTTAATGATGTAATTCGATAAATATCTCTGATCGGATATCATCGATAGGACTACGATGAATAGATCAAGACATGTAGTGATCGATGATCATGCTTCATAGATCATGGATATGGAGATATCATCTCTACATTGTGGACCATGTTGAAGAACATGGGTTAGATAGACCCGCTTATGGGACACATCGCGAGAATGTTTCATTCTTATGTGTCATCAGTATCTCATACCTAGAAGATGTATGATCCTTAGACCGAGATTGTCATATTCCCTACATGTGTAATAGTTTTCCTTGGGGCTATCAAACACTACTTCCTAACCGGATAGTTATAAAGGTAGCTTTCATGTTTACTATGAAACGTGCAGAGGAAGTGAGCAAATAAGATGGAATTTGCCACTCCAATGAAACGGAGATATATGACAAGGCCACTCGTGTGATATGATTAAGAAAGTGCATGGCATGCCGTGATTGAGGAGTCAATCACAACTTATTAATATATCACGGATACGTAGAGATGGATTGAATCATCAAAGGATGACATGCTTCTCGCCTTGAGATCAATCTTCATATACTTGGCAAAGGGATTATTACATGAGTTCTTTTGATAGGTTCTGCTCGATTTGATCACAAGATGTTTGGGAGTTGGCATACTTTGCAAGAAGCCGCTACCAACTATTGGATTGAAAAGGAGTTTTCCAATCCATGTCCAAACGTATGTGAACCTCGCAGGTCACACACTTAATGGTCGGGACGCATTAATTTGGATTGATCCGTAATTAATGAACCTCGTGGGCTTAGCATGCCGGTGGGCCCCGGTTTAGGGTTTCATCTCGTGGCTATATAAGGAGGGGAGGAGGGAGGCGCAGAGTGTGCTTTCCACGGTTTAGGTTTGATTCACTTGAAACCCTAGCCTCCTCCTCTCGCCGCCCCGCCGAGCGACTAGGTGCTTGCACACGACGCACGGCGCTCCATCTCGGACGTGGACTATCTGCGGTGACGCTGCGCGATCAAGGGCGTGGGAGGACGATCCACGCGAGGCGAGGACGATCCACTACATCGACGCAACGATCGCGCGAGGACGAACCACTACATCGACGCGCAAGGATTCCGCAATCGCGCGCCTAGTGGTAATCTTATCTATGATCCCCTTCTTGCGAGTAGCTTTCTGGTTGCGCGGTAGTTTTTTTTTTGTGCTAGCGTAGCATACCGCGTTTCCCTTCATTTAGAAACTACGACCTTCGAGCCCGGGAATGCATCAGGCTCGGGGCACCCTCTGAGAATGCTCTCTGCTTGGCAGCACGGGGGAATGGCCGGCTTATCCCGATAACGATCGACTTACTGCGGCCGGGGCATCCCCAAGGCGAACCTAGAGAACGCGACCTTGGGCGCTGCAAAAAACACGCAAATACAAGCAGGAAAAGATACGGACGTCTCGAGGTCGGGGAGCTCCCCACGTGATCTTATTGTTGCCCTTATGGTCACGCCACGAGGTCATGTCGCTCGAGATGTCTTATCATAGAAAAAAGAAGACTTTCGCCCGAAAGAAAAACAAACGGAGCCTCGGGCCCGAGGTCTTGAAACGGCGCGATCTTCGACGGAAGAACCTGAAACTTGGGACCGTGAGCGGATGTCACGTCCCTCAAGAGGCCGAGAAAGGTCAGTACCGGAGATAAAGGAGAATTTTTATCATGGGCCCATACCTGGATTGGGCCGGAGTGCGGCGACATAAGAATTCAAGACCTGGGCACCCCCGAGGCGAGGGCGATCCCGGGCTCGTGTCCTACGATGGGTGGAATGGTCGGCTTACCGCGATGAGAATCGGCTTACTGCGTATTTCGACCCCCGGAGGCGAGTCACGAGACCGTAATCTTAGCTCAAGTGAGCGGCGCGCGGGCCGAGGCTCCCGCATCTCGAGGTCGGGGAAGTGTTCGGGCATGATTGCCAGGATGGACTTTGCTACAGGGGGAGGTTGGCTTATCGCGATGAGAATCGGCTTACTGCGGGTTCGACCCCCTGGTTTCGATCCTTCGCATCACGACCCTTAAACACGTTTGCTCGAGACGCGGAAAAACACAAGAGGAAATAAGAGACGATAAAGCAGTACATTTTATCTTGAGGAAAAACTAGGCCGAGCCCCTTATCTCGAAGCCCTTACCAGCGACGGTCCTGGGCCCGTGCCCTACGACAGGGGGATGGTCGGCTTACTACGAAGAGAATCGGCTTATTGCGCATTCGACCCCTGGAGGCGAACCACGGGACCGCCATGCTAGCTCGAGTGAGGGGCCTGAAGGCCGAGACTCGAGTATCTCGAGGCCGGCGAGCCCACGGGCGTGACCGTCAGGACGGATCCTACGATGGGGGTGACGAATACTTATAACAGGGGTACCCCAACGGCCCAAGGTGACCAAATGGCCTCAAGCACGCTCAAGCCCAACAGCCGCTTCCCACCACTCACCGATCAAGCACTGCAAGGCCACACGGACTTCCTTCCCGACCGATCGAGGAATGTCTCCGACCGAGCTAAGCTCCCGACCTCCTCAGCGAGACGGCCCCCCCGGCTCCGACCAAGCAGGGCTCCCGACCGCAGCAGTCGGAATCCTCGACCGATCGTGCTAAGACCACCCCTACCAAGGGCCGCGTGGTCGGCCTCTACTGACAACCGCGCATTCTACTTAACGGGTCATTCAAAGTGACTATACAAGGGCAGGTGGCTCCTTCCCGAGGGTTTAAATGATCGATCAAGTCATGCTCCCCATCCCATCACCAACAGATATAAAGACGAAGACACGCCTCTCCCGAGGCAACACCCACATCAAAGCGCAAAGAACGCCAACACCCGAAGGTTCGCAGAGGGCGTGCACGCCGCTTCCTGGAAATACCTAACCGCCTCGACCGACTAAGCTACCGACCCAAAGATGGGCAAGATCGAGCGATGATCGCCACAGAACGAAGGACCGAAGCTCCTAGTGTAGGTCGCCTCGCCCTCTCCCATTCTCGATGTAACCTTCCCTTCCTTTCAGATAAAAGGAGGCGGTGAACTCCCGTAGAAAGCGGAAGAGGAGAGAGCACCATCAAACCCATCTCGCTAAGTCATTGGCACTCTCGCTTGTAAACTTTGTGCAGTCATCTGTACTGAAGAGAATACAACGCTACCACACGAATCGAGTAGGGATCTTCGCCCAACCAAGATACATCTTGACTTCGAGTCTAACCATTCAGGGAGTGGAACGCGCGACCCCTTAGACTTACAAATTTACTTGCCGTTGCTCGAAACGCCGACAGGGGGATAGCCGGCTTACTGCGATGAGGATTGGCTTATCGCGTATTCGACCGGAGGAAGTGTTCGCCACGACCGGTCGCGGTTCGAGATACGAGACAAGCATGATGATAAGGAAAAGCATCTTATCGCAAAACAGAAGGAGGGGGAGCATCAGGTATAAAACCTCCGAAGCTGGTCTACATTCCACGAGTTCGTGAGCTCCCTGCCATCGGGGGTTGCTAGCCGGTAAGCTCCCATGCGACTTGCTGAGTCGACTCTGTAGGGGCCTTCCCATAGTGGGGACAGCTTGTTGGTGTTGGATCGGTCTTGGATTTGTCTTAAGACTAGGTCCCCGATGTGGAAGCCCCTAGGTCGTATCGATCGGGCGGCATGCCTGCGGAGATGTTGCAGGTAGCGCGCCGAGCGCAGCAGTGCGCGGCACCTTACTTCCTTCGTAAGGGCGAGGTCAAGATACCGATCCTGCTCGAGATCGGCCTGGCCGACCGAGCTAACCCTGATGGAGCCGAGCGTAATCTCGGATGGCAGGACGGCCTCGGCACCGAAGACGAGCTGGAAAGGGCTCGCCCCCGTTGCCTAGCTTGATGAGGTGCGGACGGACCAAAGGATGGTGGGAAGCTCGTCCACCCAGGCCCGGTCGCGCTATTCGAGCTCGCGAAACTCGCTTGGCGCTTGGACGAGCTGTCCGCTGCTGCTCGACCGCCTGCTGCTCGAGGATGGCTTACCGAGGCATAGCGCATCTTGGTCCCCATGTCTGCGCAGTAACCCCGGAATAGCTCACCGTAAATCGCGCCCCATTGTCGGTGATGATCCTGCAAGGGACTCCATACCTTGTGACCACAAAGGAACGGAAGAAACTTACCGCGGCTTTGGCGGTGATAGCGGAGACTGGCTTAGCCTCGATCCACTTCGAGAAAGTGTCGATGGCGACGAACAGGAATTTCTTCCCTCCAACCGATCTCGGGAAGGGGCCGAGAATGTCAAGGCCCCACATCGAGATTGGCCAGGCGAGGGGGATGGTCTTCAAGGCGTAGGCCGGTTACCGGGTCTTCCGGGCATGGAACTAGTTGGCCTGGCAAGCGCGGACAATGTCTTGAGTGTCCCCGAGTGCTGTTGGCCAGTAAAATCCCATCCGGAACGCCTTCTCGACCATGGTCCTAAAAGAAGTGTGAGCGCCGCATAGGTCTGAATGTATGTCGTTGAGTAAATACTTACCCTCCTCCGGGGTGATGCATTTCGACAAAATGCCTAGAGCTCCTTGACGGTAAAGCTGCCCGCCAACGAGCCTGTACGAGCTTGCGTGATGTCGGATCCTACTTCTCTCAGCCATAGTAGCAGGGAGCTCTCCGCGGTCGAGGAACTTGGTGATCGGGTCCATCAACGAGGGAACACTCTCGAGGAGGGCCACCGGGTATTCCCGTTCAGTGACGGACGGTGCGACCAAGGTCTCGAGGATGACGTCTGGCGGAACCTCATCACTAGACGATCCGAGCCTGGACAGGAGGTTGGCGATGGAGTTGTCCTTCCTTGGCACGTTCTGGATCTTTATGTTCTGGAACCACCTCTCCATCTTACGTACCTCGGCGAGGTACTTGGCCATTAATGGGTCCGAACACTGGTAGTCTTTGTTGTATTGATTGATGACGAGCTGGGAGTCCCCTTTAACAATCAGACGGCGGATGCCCAGGGACTTGCAAGCTCGTAGGCCGGCCAAGAGGACCTCATACTCCGCAGCGTTGTTGGTTGCGGGAAAACTGAAGCGGACCACATACCTCAGGTGGTCACCCCGAGGGGTGACGATGAGAACACCAGCCCCCAAGCACTCAAAGGACCTCGATCCGTCGAAAAACATGGTCCAAGGGTCTTCGACTTCGATCACGGGCTCGGGGGGAGGCTCGGTCGTTTGCTCGACCACGAAGTCGGCTAGCGCCTGCGATTTGATGGCGGTGCGGGCCACGAAGCGGAGGTCGAACTCGGCCAATTCCATGGCCCACTTGGGACGCCGACCGCCCGGTTCTCGACTCTCCAGCGGGAGCCCGCCGGATAACCACCGCATGCGCTTGAAAGTAGTGCGAAGCTTACGCGAGGCCATGAAGAGGGCGAGAGGAGCTTCGACCGCAGGGTAGCGCCTTTGGCCTATGAAGCACCTTTGCCGACGTAGTAGATCGGGTGTCGCGTTCGACGATTTCGGCCACTGTGACCGCGCTAACGGCCTGGGTTGTGGCTGAGAGGTAGAGCAATAGCACTTTGCCCTACTGCGGAGTTGTCAGCAGAGGTGGACTTGAGAGGTATGCCTTAAGCTCGTCGAAGGATCGTTGGGCTTCGGGGGTCCACTCGAAGCCCCCGTGCCTGCGCAGGATCCTAAGAAGGGCAGCCCTCGCTCACCGAGCCTGTAGATGAAGCGGCTGAGGGCGACGATGCGGGCGGTGAGGCTCTGGACCTGTTTTACCGAAGTCGGGGCGGCCATCTGCTCAATTGCCTCGATCTTCTCTGGGTTCGGGCCCACACCCGAGCCCTCGATCATGTAGCCGAGTACCTTTCCGGTGGTCGTGCCGAAGACGCACTTCTCGGGATTAAGCTTGATGCCGAACTTGTTTAGATTGGCGAAGGTCTCGGTCAGATTGTTGACGTGGTCAGTGTCGGAGGAGCTCTTAACGATGATGTCGTCGACGTAGACCTCGAGGTTCTGGCCTATCTGCGGGTTGAAGGTCTTGACCATTAGCCGCTAGAACGTTGCGCCCGCGTTGTGGAAGCCGAACGACATGGTCATGTAACAGAAGGTTCCGAACGGCGTGATGAAAGCGGTCTTCTCCTCATCTTCCACGGCGAGCTTGATCTGGTGGTGGCCGGAATAGGCGTCGAGAAAACTCAACATCTTGGCGTTGGCAGTGGAGTCCACAATTTGATCTATATGTGGAAGAGGGAAGTTATCTTTGGGGCACGCAGCGTTTAAGCCCGTGTGATCGATGCACATTCTCCATTTCCCGCCTTTCTTTTGCACAATTACAGGGTTGGTCAGCCATTCGGAGTAGTTGACTTCGCAAATGAAGCCGGCCTTTAGGAGCTTGTCGAGGTGCTCCCTGATTATCGCCGCTTTCTCATGGGAGAAGCGTCGCAGTTTCTGGCTCACGGGCCTGCAGCCACGCTTTGTTTGCAGTTTGTGCTCGACCACCTCCCGTGGGACCCCCGGCATGTCCACTAGTTCCCATGCAAAAATGCTTTTATTATTACGGAGGAAGGTGACGAGCTCGTCTTCCTATTTTGTGTTGAGCTGGGTGGAAATGTGGGCGCACTTGCCCGAGCTTCCCTCCTCGAGCTGCACGGCCTTGGTCGGGCCCACCAGGCTGGATTGCCGCTTCCGCATGCTCTTCGGGTTGTCTCGGACCTCGCGAGGCAAAGATGCCGGCGAGCGCTAGGACCTTTTCCTCACAGCCGAGCGCCGCCTTGAGGTTGCCGTAGACCGTTATGACGCCGTCGGGCCCTAGGAACTTCATACATCGGTGCCCATACTGATTCGCGGCCATGAACTTAATCAGGGCCAACCGCCCGAGAACGACGTTATAGGGGAGGTCCTCATCGACCACCTCAATGGTGATCAGCTCGGTTCGGAAGTTCGTGGAGTCCCCAAAAGTCATGGGCAGAACCACTTGCCCGAGCGGAGTGGTCGAGCTCCCCAGCACGATGCCGAAGAAGGGGACCGCTATATTTTTGATCTTCGACCAGGGTATCTGCATCCGGTCCAGCGCGCTTAACAAGAGCAGGTTGAGGGAACTTCCCCCGTCGACCATGACTCGCCCGACGACGGTGTGGGAAGCAGGGTTGTGTAACATCCCAAAAATTTGCCCAAAATTATTTTATTGCTTAAATGTGCATTAATGATTTTCTGGAATTTATTTGGATTTTTCTAGATTTATTTGAATTAATTTTAAATTAAGTATATTGACCTTTTGTTCAAATCTATTTAAATTATTGCAAAGTTAATATAAAGTTTTGCCAAAAATATTTTATTTGAGCCCAGAATGTCTCAAAGTATTTTTACGATTTTTCTTTGATTTTTCCTGATAATTTATTTGTCTAAAACAAATCAAAGTATTTTCTGTAATTATTTTAAATCAGAAACCCTTTTAAAATTAGTATGAATAAAGACGGCCGAGCCCATGTGTCGCGCGTGGGGCCCATTTCTGCTGCCCAAGAGCGCCTCCGCCCGCTTGGCCCGGTTTCTAGATGAAATCGCCAAGAACCGCTCGGATCTTGATCGGAGGGTGGATATTATTCTCGCCAAGAAACCCTAGCGATCTTTAGCCGCTGGATCGGGTCGTGTGGAGGGTCTTGATTTTGCCACGCCACTCGCGCAGTGTCCGCTCGATTCACGACGCGCGGACGGCCGAGACTCTATCTTCTCCGAGACACGCCGTCAGATCGGACTCGGACCGGCCACAGACGGACGGACCGCCGACACGGCCGCCGAGGGGCTATTTAAGCCGCACCCGCCCCGAGATTGAACCAATCGCGCCGCTTCGCTTTTCCCGCCACCGACGTTGGAGGCGCCGTTATTTCATCGCAAGGACTCGCCGAGGTGGACGCGAACGCAATGGGTTTTCGCAAGATTCCGCTTGGTGGGTCGTCGCCGCAGCGGTAATCCAGATCCGATTCACCTCCTGCGCCGAACCGCATCCGCAACTTCACTCGTCGGGAAGCACCGCCGCCGAGACCAAGTCATCTTCTTCGCGCCGTGAGGTCTTGCCGCCGCGCTCCATCACCGCATCCGTAAGCTTTGGGCCGCCGATTGAAATACGACGATGGCGGTTGCCGCTGATGCGTGAGATCGGTGGTCGTCCAACTGCCGGGTCGATCGAGCCGCAGGGTTGGGCCAATCGAACGCAGCCGCGTGTCGGGCGCAGGCGCCGAGGCGTCGTGGACCGGTTTGCCGCGGGTCCGCTACGCGCGGACTCACCATACGCCCGAGACACGCGGCTTGCCTCGATCGACGGGCGCTTAGGGTCGCATCGCATGACGTCATTCTTGCGTCATAATTGCATTTTTCAATTGGAAAAATAATCTGATTGGAAATTCCGTGGTGATGACGTCATCATGAGGTCACGCTGACGTCATAAATCTGTTTTTCAAGATAAAACAATTCGTTAATTCCGAATTTCCAATTTCTGTAATTTCAGTATTTATTTCAAACTTCAAAAGGCTATATCTTTTGCATCGTAACTCGGATTTGAGTGATTAAAATTTCTAAAAATTTGTAAAATTAAAATCTATTTAATGGTGAATTTTATTTGATTTTTGGAGTTCATTTGCTCTCTGTTTTGGTATTTATTTGCTTTTCTCCTTCTGACGCTGTGAGACGCTGAATTGTGCAACGCCGAGGAAGATCCAAAGAACTCAAGAGCAAGCTTCGATCAAGATCAGGACCTATTCCAAGGCAAGTTGTGCTTTGATCATGTTGAACCCATGTTTATAAAATTGCTATATTTGTTTTACCCTATTGCATAATATTTTAAGTATACAATTGTTTTAAATTAGATAGGGCTTAGCTAATATACCAGATTGATTTATATCCTACCTTGTCATTGTATGCCATGATCCATTGTCACCCTAGACTGGTTCAATATAGTTGGTTAGTAAATATAATCAACATGGGATTGTTAGATCGTATTAGTTGCTTAGCCATGCCACGTCATCACATGTGATTGAGTCATTGATAATTAATCTTGACTAATGGAATATGGAACGATGTTATGAACTTGTGTGTCATGTGGGATCACACGATGAGATTGAGTTGTTGTGGCGAGTCATGTCACGCAACGATGTTGAATTGTTGATAGCATGTGGTGCTTGGTAATCAACTGGGTGATAATCACTTAGATTGGGGCAAGTGACAAGGGGCGAGTATGCCAAGGTGGGCCCGATGGGCAAAGGGTATGTGGATGTCTTGCCTTGATCACTCTAAGGACTTAACCTTGCAAGCCTTTGACCTGAGTTAATCATGCAACCACATGTCCGTATGGGCCACTTAGCCGAGTAATTTGCAATGTCTTAATTTTGGTACTATCGTGGTCGTGTGAGTTCCCGAGTTATGGAGTAATTCACATGGCGCAAGAGGGGGCCCCGGATGTGGTAACCAGTCCCACCAGTGTTGAAACCTTAGCGGTAGTATCGGGTTGCTTAGCGCATTGTAAAGGCTTTGTTATAATCACCGCCTTGGTGGTGTTTGGTTGTATCACGTGGGTAAAGTGCATAACCTCCGCAGAGTGTGAAACTATTCTGATAGCCGTGTTTCGCAGATTGAGCAATGCTCGGAATTACAGCTTAAGGGTTAGCTTAATTAAATGGACAATTTGGTTGGGATGGCGGAATGCCATGGAAAGTGGAAATTGACTTAGGATTGGAAACTTGGTTTACTTGAGAAATATCAATTTATTTACTATTGTTATTTGTTTTACAGTCTTTACAATCTAAATTTTATATTTGTTCATAAATGCTTCTTATTGCAAAATAGCCATGATAGCCTATCCATTGGAATAAGCCTTGCATATAGTTACATAGAATTGCATTCTGTGCTCAACTTGTTGAGTGCTTTAAGTACTCACCCTTGCCAACAACAATAATCAACAGTTGAAGAATCTACACCTGTGTTGGAAGAGGAAGTCCAAGAAGACACGAGTCATTAGGGTCCGAGCCTTGTTTGCTGTCTGTGGTGAACTCGATGAGTATCTACGCTTACTTTCCGCCGCTAATTATTAGCTTATATTTCCGGCCTTGCCTGCGTGGTTTAATAATGTAAGTCGGTCATAAGATCATACATTTAGCTATATAAATAAATGAACTATTATTCTATTATCGCTGAGTATGATGTGATATGTACCGATGTTGAGTCGCGGTGCACTAGCGCTGATCCCGACTAGTGCGGTAAACACACGGTGGGTTCAATCGCGATTCGGTCCTTACAAAGTTGGTCGGGCGGGCTTCCCGACGGTGGCTTGGTACAAAGGCGCGCAGCGCCCTTCGGGCCTCGGCTGGGACCGATATGCCAAGAGCCGCCAAGATTACGCGGAACATGGTGATCGCCCTGCTGGAACTCCAAGTCGAGGCCTGCTTGGTCCTCGCCGGTGTCGATTCCGTCGGACAGCTCGTCGTCCTTCAGGAATGTGGGCATCTCTCCTCGCCTCTCAGAAGGCGCCCAGCTTTCTACACCCACGCCCCGCACTCGCAGATCATGGCCGAGACCGATGGAATGTAGAATTTATCGGAGTTGAGGCGGTTATTCTTCGCCGCCTGTGATCGGCATCAACTCGAGGGGGCCTGGCCCGGCTCTACCCCTGCTGGGGTCGGCGTGGTGCTTGCTAAGGCCGTGGGCGATTCTGTTGGGGCCGAGGCCCTCGGCGGTTGGGTCGGCGCGTTTTCGCCCCTTCGCGCCTGCTGTCGATCGCGGTGACCTCGCAGAGCTGGCCGCCTCTAGCATCGCGGTCTTTCCCCCGCTTCTTGTCGCACGGGGCTGAGCTCCCTTCCTTAGTACCGAACGGCCCTGCTTCGCCAAAGATGAGGCCGAGCTTGCCTCGGTCGTAGTCGTGCTTCCAGCGGACGGCGTCGTCTGCGTCACAGATCGCCCGCCATGCGAATGCCTTGTTGACGGTGAGCTTTGTTGCGATCTCGAGGTCCTCCGTAAAGCGTCTGTCGCGGACGCCGAACTTGAAGGCCTTGATGACGGTCTCATCGGAGACATTGGGGATAGAGTTTCGTGCACGGATAAACCGACACATGAAGTCTCGGAGGGCTCACCTTTCCCGGATGACACGGTCCAGTCCTTTTCGCCCGTGCCGCCGAGCAGCCTCGAAGTTGGAGGAGGGCGCTCGCACCGGGCGCCATGACCGGAAGCGCCGGCGCTCGTTGAAGAGCCAGCGCGCGCTCCGCCCAGACGGTGGGAGATAGTTGGCCATCGCGGCCTCATCCCCGCCGGCCGCCAAGATGGCGGTGGAGTAGATGGATAGGATTTCCGCGGGGTTCTTAGTCCCGTCGAACCGCTCCATTATCGCCGGCTTGAACCGGGCCGACAAGCGCACCTGACGGAGGTCGTCCGAGTACGCCGGGCAGCCGTAGGCTGGGAGACCGTTGTCGCCGCTGCTGGCGTCAGAGTCGCCGTCCGTCGATAGGGGAAACTCGAGTTGGCGGCGCACCCCTCGCCGACCGCGATGGTCAACAGGAGCATCGTTAGGACGGTGGCGCGGGCGGTCGCGAACCTTTCGGCGCCTGGGCGAAACGTCCTGGGAAAGGCCTTCGGAAGCATTCCTGCTTGAGTGGGCATCACTGCCGCTATGCTGGCGATTTTCGTGCCCGCGCGCCACGTCTTCACCCTGGCGAGGTGGAAGGGACGATAACGGGGTGTGAGTCTGCGGGTAAGGAGTCTGCCGACGGAACGGCCGACGACTGTGCGGTGAGTCGCTACCGCTCGCCAAGGGGCGACTCAAGCCAAGCCGCTTGCTTGCCGCTGGGCGCGACGCCGTTGGTCGCCTCGCTGATCTCTTCGCCAGGACCGTCGGAAGAGGGCTGCCGGTCCGCACGGGTCGCCATGACCCGGCGATGGCTCGCAGCGCCCCGCCAGCTCGTCCGGCGAGGGATCGAGCCGTCGAACGGAGAGCGGGCCGCCCCGCGCTCCTCTCGCCAAATGGCGGTGATAGCTTGGTTGATGGCGACCTGGGCGAGCCGACGTGCCTCCTGCGGAGTCTTTGGGCCGCCGTCATCCGTCCCCGGAGTCGCCTCGCTGCTGCCGGCCATTAAGACCCAGCGTTCGCGAGGAGGTAATGAGGGTGAGAGCATAGAGGTGGATCCTTGGCACTCAGGGATCGCATCTGAGCCCAGGCTCGCTGATCGCGACATGCTGTCGGTGAAGCTAAAGGTGCTGACGACGCTGAGGCGATGAACTTCGGACGAACGAAACTTCGGGCCCCACAGTTGGTGCTAGGTGTCGACGATCGGGACCGTCGACCGCAAAGAAGGGGGGAAGGATCACAGAAGGGGGTGAGGCCCATAGTCGTGCTCGTCCGAGAAGGAGGGAGCGTCGATAGGTGCACAGGTCGGGGAAGAGGAACAATCGGACAGGAGGCACAACACTTATACTGGTTCGAGCCCTCTAGGTCGAGTAATAGCTCTACTCCAGTCTTGCCCGTAGGCGAAAGATGACTAAAAGCTCCTCGGGGGAGAACGAAAGGGGGAGCTCGACCTCGGGGTCATTCGAAAGTGGCGGCCGAGGGGAGCACAATGGATGGTGTGGCGTACGAGTGTGTATGCAGATGTGTCTGCGCATCCCCCTTGGTTTCTGCCGTGTTCTCCTTTCTGTCCGGGGTAGTCCGGCGCTTTTATAGACCCTTGGCGCTGATCTCGAGGCTGACGTCGGGTGGTTGTCTGTGAGTTGACGGGAGCAGTTGACCCTAGTTCCCGCGCAGGGGAACTGACAGGAGTCTGTGACCCTAGTTCCCACGCAGGGGAACTAACAGGAGTCGGTGACCCTAGTTCCCACGCAAGGGAATTGACAGGAGTCGGTGACCCTAGTTCCCACACAGGGGAGAGAGGTCACATAAAAAGGAGATTATTATGCTGGAGGCCAGGCCGACGGCGCCGAGGTCGAAGAGGCCGTGGGAGTCAGCACGAGCTCGGGAAAACTCTCGCCCGAGATCGGGGACCGTCCTCTGAGCTCGGGGACACCCCCGTCCAAGCTCGGGAACAGTCCTCCGAGCTCAAGGGAGAACGGCCTAAAACCCCCGGGGGGCCTGGACATGTGTCGGGACGACTGATCCCCGACACATTGCATCGATCTGCACCTTTCTAAGATGTAATACTCATTAGAATTGCTAGACAAAAAATGTCATCAATGCCAAATAATTTAACCAAACAAATATCAAATTACCTGAAAAAAAGCAAGCAAAACTATTCTAGACCTCAATTTACCATGTCATACAATTATTGTATGACTGGAGTGCACTAATACATTTACTAAGCACAGCCGGGGGTGGAAGGGGTGCATGGCCAGGGTGGAGGATGCAGGGGGTCGTGGTCGGGGTGGGGGCAGGGTGCAACGGAGTTAGTGTCGGAGGGGCAAGGGGTTTAGGTCGGGGTAGGCGCGCAGGTCGGGATGGGGGCAAGGTGGTCAAGGTAGTGGGAGGCAGGGCAATGGGTCAAGATCGAGGGGCAATGAGTAGGCGCGACAACACGGGGGCGGCAGGGGGTAGGGGCGATGATGGGGGGCAGGGGGCAGGCGGCTGGGCGGAGGCAGGGGCTAAAGGCAAGCGCGCTCACGGATGGGGGCAAGCTGACGAGGGCAAAGGGCCGGGCCTGGGCGGGGTAGGGATATCAAGGGTAGGCGCGATGGTGTCGAGAGGAAGTTGTTGGGGGCAGTGAGGATTAAGAGTGAGTGTGGGGGGCAATGACTTGAGTGAGAAATTGAGGGAGGCTAGGGTTAGCACAATCACAATCGGTTCTGTACGGGAAGTAACAACAAAAAAGAAATGGGGAAAGGAGCAGGCTGGGAGGAAAGAAGACCTTCACAATCGGTTCTCACTGAGAACCGATTATGATGGCATTGATATCACAATCGGTTCTCAGTGAAAACTGATTGTGATGGCATGTATGATGTCACAAATTTTAATAATGACTTTTGAATACTGACAAAATTATGCCTATGTTAAATATTGAGGCAATAGTGGTTGACATTTTTTGCCAGTGTAATTGAGAAAATAGCTTAAACATTTAGAGAGTGCAATAGTAAGATAGGTAACTGTTAAACATATCATATGAAGCAAATACTACGTTACTAACATGTTATAAACTTTTTTGTTTGAATTGGAAAGTGATCTCAATCGGTTCCAATTAAGAACCAATTGTGATATACCAGATATTCAGATTTTTTTTCATTCTATTTGAGCTTCAAAAGAGAGCTAAAAAGCCGGTGATATAAGCTCCAATAAATCTGATAAAATTTGGCACTAAAGACTAACTTTGGGACATCAAATCTCACAAAGATGGTCTCCTGAAATTATGATCTGATTTGGAGATACAAAAATCATAAATTAGCTAAACACCTTGCAAAAGTTTGAATTTTTAGGCATTTGATCAAAGAGACAAAAGGCCATAACTTCTTCAAATATAGTTGAAATTATATGAAATTTTGTAGAAACATACCTTGGGATACTATAAAGCTAAAGAATTTTTCGAAAAAAGAGTGCCCATTCGAAATATATGCCAAATTTCACTTTGTAGGCATGATTTTTGCTTAAAGAGTAGACAAATCAGAACTTTTTCAAATAAAGTCCAAATTATTTGAAAATTTCCAAATATGAACATATTTGATTTAAATTGGTATGTATGTGTTTAAAATACCATTTGGAATCAAGATACAAGTTTAAATCCAAAACAAGAAACTAGTAACTAGATTTTGGACTATACATTTGTTTTCTTTTAAATGAATGAATGAACAGCTCAAGTGACATTGAAAAGCAAAGAATTTTTTTTAATCAAATGTGTTTAATGAAAAATTACAAAAGTAATATGCCAAAAAAAAACAATATTACCCACCTGTCGCACGTCCAAATTGCGACAAATATTATGTCGCAATTCCGAATTGCGATAACCTCTTTGTCACAATTTGGAATGGTGACAGAGAGCTGTCGCTACGGTTCAGCTTTCTGTCACAATTCCAAATTGCGACAGAGGCTTTGTCACAAGTGTCTCTGTCGCAGTTTGGTTGCGTGGCTGAGTTAAATAATATTCAAAAAATATTGATGGTTTGTAGAATTTTACAATTCAAACTAGGGTTCAATAAATTCAAAAAAATTCATATTTATCGGTGATAATTCATTTAGTATTTGATAAAATTATTTTTCAGTTAAATTTTTTGACAAAAAAAATAAAAATTTGTTGATCGTCATTCTCTTTCAGTGTGCGATAAATTTCCAAATTTGATGGGAAATCATAGTAAAATATTGAATAAAACCTGACATTGATATTACAAAGTGCAGGACTAAGTCACAAACTGGGATAAAAGATAGGTAAATGCCTTGGGGAATTCATAAAACTAGGATATAACATAGGTACATACATGCCTTAGATAATTCATAAAGCTGGGATACAACATATTCCATAGGTACATGCCTCTGGTGAAGGATTAAGTCACAAAACCATACATTCTGTGGCCATGGTTGTCGGAATAGGGCATGATAAAAAAAACGATAGTTATCTATTGGCTCCTGACGGGGGTAATATGTTTGGATACCTAATAGGGCTTAATGTAATATCATCGTCAGGATTCGGAGGACTCCGAGGACGCAAGGTTCGTTGCCTAGGTGGCATGAAATCATCATCATCATTTGTATGGTTAGGAGCTAGCCCTCCTTCAGTGCTGGTTGAACGTCCTCTTGCATTGTTGCTTGAACGGCCTGTTGTAGTAGTGCTTGAACGGCCTGTTGTGGTAGTGCTTGAACGTCAAGGTCTAGGTGGCATGAAATCATCGTCGTTTGCGTAGTTAGGAGCAAGACCCCCTTCAATGGTGGTTGAACATCCTCTTGAACTTGCTGTTGCAATAGTACTGGGTGGACCTCTACCCCTCCCGTTAGATCCTCTTTTGTGTCTTCTACGCAAACTAGGCATCACACCACCGTCGAAGAGCATATACATCGCTGCGAATTCTGGGATATCTTTGTTCAGCAACTCTTTATCCTCCAGGAATGATTAATACACAAGACGAGTATAAAAATTAGTGAACTTATGGATAATACTAAAAAGATTAGTAGGGATAACAAATAGGAAATAACTAACCTTAATATGCTCTGCATACTGTTCGGGCAGCATCAGTACCCAATAAAGTATTGTAGAGAAACCTATAGCAGAAGGGTGGTCAGCTAGTTCGCACACCCTGAAATACCTTTGACCTCACCATTGCAAGTGTCCCTTGAGGTCGTTGGAGGTCACAAGGTTCGGGCCAGAGGTTGTCATGTTATGCCTCGATAATGTCAGACGTCACTCTTGCAATTTGGACAGCACTGTATTTAGGTTCTCCTCCTTGAACGGATCATCCTTCCCATTACGCGTAACCTTCAACGTGTAATGAAGGGCTACGATGCTCATATCTGGTGTCCACGACAATGCTCTGCTAGAGGATCCAGCCATGGTGAAGTGTGAGTGGGAGCTTTGTATGTGTGCCTACGGTTTGGCCTTTTACAGTATTCCCTATCTACCCCTCCCACGGCTTGAGCTTCCTCCTCAGTCTGTGATTGCAATGGGGTGCAGGTTGGGGTTGAGAAGAAGGGCTGCTTGGGTGGTGGGTGGTTTTATATCTCACTTAGGTTTGAGAAAGCGGGCTGCAGCGTGTTGTCGTTTTGGTCGAAGAAAGTAGTGGGTTGCAAGGTGTTGTCACTTCGCTTTAAGATAGACATTGTGTTGTATGTCGCTATGTGATAACAGGCGTCGCGTCTTGTCACCTTTTCAGGCGGATCTGACTAATCGAATTGAGAAATCAATAGGTAGCGTGTTTCCACCTCGGCTTTTCTGGCCGATGTGACAAAGAGTCGACAAAGACTTTCTTAGGTGATTTGACAACATGCCGCCCGAACATCAAATCAAAGTTGAGAATCTTTGGTGGCAACGTGTTGTCCAATCGGACTGAAAAAGCTGAAAGTATTGTGTAGAGTGTTGTCACTTTTCACTTTGAAAGGTGATGGATGCTTTTGGTATTTCACAACTAATTTCACTACGAGAAGTTAAATAAGCCCATGAACAAGCTGCCACGAGTAGTGAAATCAGGCCGAAAAAGCTGAAAGCAGTGGGAGGTAATCGAAGAATAGTAAGTTAACAAAGCAAAAGATGATACGTGGAAACCACTTCAAAAGGCATCCATGACCAACTCTATCTCCTAAGCCTGAGAAAGGTCCTGGTAGCGTGTTCACATGACCACCCCGAATAAAGCTGATGTGTGTTGTCCAATCGGCCTGAAAGCTGATGGCATTACGAAAGGGAAAGATCATGCATAAAAGCAAATACCTTCAAGTTTGATGTGAACTTCTAAGTTATTGGCTGGTACTACATGGTTATATGATGTTTCCTGCGTTGCGGGTACTTTGGTTAAAGGCTAAAGGCATTACGGAAGGAAAAGATCATATCATAATAGAAGATAACTTAAGAAAACAAAATATCATACCTGAATGTTACATAATCTGAGGAAGTAAAGCACCATATTATGTTAAGTACATCATGTATGAAAGGAAAAAACTAACTGGGGCCTGCGCGGTGCTACTCGTGTGGTCCCAGGCTTCCTATGGCGTTGCACATGCCCAGAGCGATACGTCAGCTGGTCAGGGGCCTGTCCACACGTACTCCTAGTAGGCCGTACTAGTGCTGTCGGAGTAGCGAAGACGTTCTGTGATGGCTGAGTCGGGCCGGGTGCATCGGCGAGATGGGAGGGACCAAGGACCGCACCCGTGGACTGCTGGTAAGGATCTACAAAGATGTCCAAGTCGGCGTCGTCGAGCAGAGAGAAGTCAGCCGAGGTGCTCACGCTCTAGTCAGGTGCTAGATCGGTCGCTGTTGACAAAGTTTTCATGTTAGTACAACACATAATATGAAGAACATAATAGGTGAAAGAAGACCACGTGGTGTACCTGTAGTCACGGGGATGTACGACGCGGAACGCTGACAACTAGATCCCCCCAGCACGTCCGGAGGGGGGCTGTCTATGTGCGTGATATCCTAGCTTCGGCCTAGGGTGCGTGTCGACCCCATACAGCTGAGGCACATCCATGAACCTATAGGACGAAGTCGTCCCTAGACCTCCTACAAGACGTAAGCTGGACGATGCAAGCGGCCTTCTAGCGTACACGTGCAACGCCCCTCTCAGGAAGTCCATCATGACCTCGAGCCTGTCCGTCTGGCCTACTCATGCCAGTAGTGCGTCCATCTCCTCCATGGTCTCCCTGGCAAGGTCGCTCTGCGCACGCATTAAAAGTCTAGTTAGTTCATACAATTGTAGTAATGATACATTACATGGTATGTCAAAGAAGTACTAACCGAGCGATGAAACGCCGAGTCCGACTGCATGGGGTAGGTGTCTCGAAGGTGAATCAACAGCACGCACAACACGAACGCGTGTACGCGGACTGAACCACCGGATGTACTCGTCGTACGTGCCGGGGTCATACGGGGTAGCCTCCACATGAATGTACGCCAACGCCTATGCCCACTGCTGAGCATGAGGCAACATACGCGCCGCCCAGCTCGCACCACCAACAAAACCCTTCCGTGTAAGCTTGAATGAAAACAAGAGCATTGACGTTAGTAGCATGAACATCGTAAAAAATAATGCAATTAGAATTGACGTAGAATAGCACTCACGTGTGCACGCTCGGTGGGACAACCTCACCAGTGGGGACGGGGAAGACCTGGCAGAGGCCGAACTGCCTTATGACATGGTGCACGGCGTATGTCTCCACATAGATGTCGAACACCAGGTGGCGCTGTGTCAACCAGAAGGAGGTGTCACGGGTGCACTGCAAGGAGAGGCCATGAGGTGCTCACGTGCCTACCAGCTCCGGGAGGTAAGGACGTCAGAAGACGCGATCATCCGTCAGTTGGTCGAATATCGCTACGTACTCAGGGTACGAAGTGTGTGACGTGACAGGCGTGAAAGTCGACTACAAAAAAGGAATATTCCAAAGTTATACAAAATATTTCAAAATTACTGCACAATTCAAGGTAATGGTCATTTCACTAACCAGTCTACGACACCACAACATCCCCATGGTAGGACGGTTGACGTCATCCTTGGGGGCGCCGTAGAAGTCTGCTCCGTAGGGTCCTAAATCCATCTACGGCCGGCCGATCTGGAATCTCTCGAAAGACCAAAGCTGAAGTAGTATAGGGCACCCCGTGAGGATGGACCAGTCCCCCACGTAACGACAACCGTCGCAAAGATCCCGGTACGTGGCAGCTAGTACAGCCGGTCCCCATGCTAGCTGCGGGATCTCCTCAATGTCGGCGTCTGCGATCGATCTCACGTACTGGATCATATGCTTGTCGATGGTGTCCACGTGGGAGGAGTAGAACAAAACCCAGCCGAAGAGCCACAGCAGGTACGCATCGAAGTGGCGACTAACAATGTAATCCACTGCTCCATCTGCCATCCTATCGGGCTGCAGAAAGTAATGGTCAGTTTCACAACTTTAAGAGATAAAGAAATAAAATTTAGACAAAGTAAATATTATTTACGTAGAACTGTACCGGCCACTTCTGAGTCGGACTGTGCGCAGAAGTGAAAGGTGTGTAGCCATGCTCAGCAGGTAGCACATCCGTGAACTGGGCTTGGAGCTCCATCCGCCACTCTGGGTGGACGTCGTCAGGCATTACCACATCCCCAGTGCAAGGTAGGCCCAAAAAGTAGCTCACGTCCTCCAGTGTCGGTGCCATCTCACTGCACAGGAGGTGAAACGTGTGCGTCTCCGATCATCAGCGATCTACCAAAGAGCTAAGCAATCTCCTGTCGTATGGGAACCGCCTAGAAGCACCACGCCTATCCTGCCCATCGACGACAGTCGCCTCCACCATCCGTGCTATAGGCAGTAACCCTGCCGCTCTTAGCCTGCAGGAAAATATTGTAATAACTATTGGTTCACACATACAAGATATAATAAGGGAAGTATGGGAAAAGTGCACGAATCTGGGAATCCATCGTGGGTCGACCCGCCATGCTCTCATCGAGGTTCGCAAGTGAAGGGCACTAAGCTCGAATGATGGCTCCCCGTCTGGAGGTGGTAAGGTGGCCAAACGACTCCAGTGAGTCACATCAATCACTGGGTCCAGCAACTCGTACTCCCCGACGTTCGCCATACCTGCAATTGAATAAAACAACGTTAGTTCGAAATCAAATGCACAATAAAACTGAATGCAATGATTAGAAATAGAATTTGAATACAATAAAGGGATTAGACATTAAAATCCACAAACGCTAACACCTTTGAAATCCATACATGCATCACACATACAAATTCGAACCAAATAAAATGCAATAATAACACATCCACACATGCATTACACATCCTATGTCCATACATGCATTACCTATAGGAATTCGACATATCACATTGACATGCGAGTAAACTACTTCAATTTCATATGCAAAGCCCATACAATAATGTCACGGCCTCTGAACTGTCGGGCAATACTTGAAAGAATGTTCCATCTCCTTACAAACTGAACATTTCTTCACACGATACCCGCTTTTCTGCAGCATCCATGTCGTTCCTTATACATCTTGTTTGTCGCTGCCCTATACCCTTGAGCCTGCTGACATTAGTAACCCACCGTGTATCCTCCCATCTCTGATGCTCCGTGAACAAACTCACCACTCAAAAGCCGTTAATTTCTCCGCTCCAAGTTGCCGTCGCAGCTTCTTTATTGAAAAATTGTGACAAAAATATACCTAGATCCATACGGATTGTTGAGCAGGCAGTCATTATGTGCGAGCATGGCTTGTGTAAGAGACGAGGCTTGTTGCAGCTACAGACATATGTTTGCCGATGTAGAATGCATTCATGAGCAACTTTACGCCGATTCGTCACACGACCGACTTTCTCTTTACATAGTATCTCGAAACGAAGCTCCCTCATGCCCATCTTCAATGCTTTATGCATCTCCCCCTTTTTGACTTTCTCCTCCATGTACGTACGGATCACCTCTGAGTAATTCAAATCAGGAGTACTCATGCGTACTAACACCCTAGCATGGCGATCCACAAAGTACTTATCAATACCATGAAGAAAACCCTCCACTATAGCAACAAGAGGAAGGGGTCTCAGGCCCCGCATGATCCAATTGTAAACCTTAGCTAAATTTGTCGTCATAACCCCATACCGGGCACCATCGGTGTCATAAAGCAATGCTCATTTCTCCCTAGGATAATGTTCTATCCATTCGGAGAAGCATTTCGTGGATCTTCCATTCCTTCGGACCAAGTGCGGAGGGTCCGTGGGTAGTGTCGACTTTTGTAGTCGGCAATGAATTTATAGGGTAGGCGCCCGATCTCAAACTCGAATGTCACACAAGACAAGGGATTTAAACAGGTTCAGGCTCTCGCGGAGGAGATAATACCCTAATCCTGTGTGCTGGGATTATGCAGATTTCTTGGACCTAAGATTGCTCAAAGCGCTATGTGCTCTGGGCGATACGAGATGTTTTATGCTCTGTGGCTTGATTGCTCTATGCTTGGATGATCCGATCCCTATGTTGTTGCCCGCCCTCTCCCTTATATAGCGGGGGTGGGGCGGCTTACAGAGTCCTGATCGGTTTGGAGATTCCGATCGATTACAAGATTCCAGTCAATTAATAGGATAAAGTTTACATCTTTATCTACCCTATTAACGACTAGGATTACAACCGTATCTATCATATCTAAATATAAGTTCAACCTCCTTTAGGATATGTCCTCTTGCGCACGGCAGCGGGGCCTGACACAGGGAGTATCTTCTGGGCCTCCCTCTTGGGCCTGTCATGAGGGTACCTGGGTTCTTATATTCCACAAGAGCCCCGAGTCCTTTGCGATCGAGTTGCCGCCTTTCCGGTTGCAGCCCAACCGAGTCATGCTTCACGCCGAGTGCTTCAGTTCTTGATGCGACTTCCGACTAGTTTTACTTTACAATGAGTGCCCTGTTGTAGGCAAAGAGATCGTGAAGGACTCAATAGAGCTCCACGCGCTAATCTTTCTGGAGTGGTTCCTAGCCCCATTATTGGAATTATGGAAGTCGGCTCATCTTGGGATATATCAGATCCCAAACGATATGCGAAGTCAAAACGCTTTTCCCGCCAAGGCGAAATTCAGCCGCTCCTTTAAATTCATTAAATCACGGTTCTCGATGTAAATCGCTGAAGCGTTGGTTCACATGTCGATCCAAATTTAGTAGCCCCAAATCATGTATATGCGTAACTTAGGCAATGTAAAACAATTCACTTTCGGATGTGATGTCCGATCGTGTATATAAAATTTTAGAGTTTTTACTCTTTTTCCTTATTGATTTTGAATTCATCCGAGTGGTTTAACTCTTTTGTTTAAGCACTCGCCCGACTAGTCTAGCCCCGAGCGCTGGGAGTCGGCTCATGGCTCTTTTCCTGTGCACGTGTTTTGGGTGACTAAAGTTCGCCGTTCATGGGGTCAGAGCTTCACAACTCGGAGTTATCTCACTCGGATTCACTTGCAATCGTTAAGTAAAAGAAGAAAAATACAACTCAGAAAAAGATGTGCGCATGCGCACACTATTAGGTGTAGCCCCCGACTTACTGCTTAGTTGTGGGTCAACTAAGTAGCAAGTCAGGAAAGTCAACAATTTTATTTATAATGACATAATTGAGTAAAAAATGACTTAGCTTCTTTATGCTCCATATGTTGCCGATGATCATGCCATCTTTGCTCGTGGCGCAGGCGAAGGCTTGTAGATGAGTTGTAGGCGGCGCTCAGGGCGCAGGCGTGGCTCGTGGCCATGCCGAAGGTGGCGATCGGGGCGCAGGCGTGGCTCGTGGCCGTGCCGAAGGTGGCGCTCAGGGCGCAGGCGTAGGCTCGTGGCCGTGCCGAAAGTGGCGCCGGGCGCCGCGAGGCTCGTGGACGCGTCCGAAGCAGCGTGGGAGCGCGAGTGCACTTCACCTATCGGCTTTTTTCGATTTATTGAATTGCGACCGCCGTCACCATGGCCTTGATCCGCCACGATCGAGGCCGTCGGGCTATCGATGCAATCATCGGGTCCGCTTTGTCGAAGCGCCTTGGGCGGCGACGTTACGCATTGGCGTGTGGAAGACGGCTTGATCTCCCAACCCGATTCTTGGATGTCCTCGCATACATTGCGGCGCGAGATCGGCGATCGCACCGCACCTCCTTACCCTTACGAAGACGATCTTCCCTCGCAGCTTCTTATTCTTCTTGTTGGCATTGGAGATCGGTCTTCTGCTCTTCTATCACGAAGACGCCACGACGATCGCAGCAATTCTTCACGACGTCGACTGGTTTGCTGGCCAAGTCAAAGTGACATACCTGAAATGAGTCGGCCTGATCTTTACCAGATTGGATCCGGTTCAAGTCTAGGCGGACAAGTTCTTCGCGCGCATCTGCGACGAAGTCCAGGCTCCCGAAGCGGAAAGCCCGGTCGGAGATGAAGGTGGTGGTGATTCCGCCGATCGCTGCCATCGAGTCTGTAGGAAAAGATTATAGCGCTTCCCCTACCTAGCGCGCCAACTGTCGACTTTTGTAGTCGGCAATGAATTTATGGGGTAGGCGCCCGATCTCAAACTCAAAGGTCACACAAGACAAGGGATTTAGACTGGTTCAGGCTCTCGCGGAGGAGATAATACCCTAATCCTGTGTGCTGGGATTATGCAGATTTCTTGGACCTAAGATTGCTCCAAGCGCTATGTGCTTTGGGCGATACGAGATGTTTTATGCTCTGTGGCTTGATTGCTCTATGCTTGGATGATCCGATCCCTATGTTGTTGCCCTCCCTCTCCCTTATATAGCGGGGGTGGGGCGGCTTACAGAGTCCTGATCGGTTTGGAGATTCGATCGACATAAGATTCCGTCGCTTAATAGGATAAAGTTTACATCTTTATCTACCCTATTAACGACTCGGATTACAACCGTATCTATCATATCTAAATATAAGTTCAACCTCCTTTAGGATATGTCCCCTTGCACACGGCAGCGGGGCCTGACGCGGGGAGTATCTTCTGGGCCTCCCTCTTGGGCCTGTCATGAGGGTACCCGGGTTCTTATATTCCACAGGTAGGGGTGAAAACGGGTTGGATACGGGAGGATATTACTCTTCCCGTATCCTAACCCATATTTTTTCCCCGGATTCAGAATCGGATATGGCCTAGCCAGATACGGATACAAATCTGGGTTATTCGGATACGAATACAGGACAGATATGTGACAGATTTGCGTCGGGAACAGATAAAGTTATACGGATAATACATGCATACATAGAGTACTATATGTCGAATCAAATCAATTGTGCAAACTAGATAATATCCTAATCAAACTTATTAACAGCTTGTCACTCATCAGGACCCAAGTGTTCAACTGATTAACAGCTCGTGGCCTTTTCCAATCATTGAATATCATACTAATGTTGATGGGGCCTAGCTGGGTACTTAAAGAACTGTAGAGTGGCATTAGGTGCTAATCTAATGCACCATGACCTCCATAAAAGACCGAAGCAGGTGCTCTGAACAAGGGGGCATCAGCACATGATGCAACCAACAAGATCGTGAGATGATTATCTAACCATAAGTGTTAAATTGTATATTCCTTTTGGGACAACAACATATATACTCTTCAATCGAAGACCATTCATATATCCTTGCTTGTCTAGATTATGCATATCCAAAATAGGTGGAGCTTGCATATTGGCAGGAGGTGGCGACGGACTAACCATGCCATGAGGGGGCATCATTCCATATCTAGAATAGAAATTTGACTTGCATAGATGAAAAAACCCATCAAAGACTAAAAAGTCAACTTCGGGATCCTTCTCTAGGAAATGAATATTGACTAAAGTGGGAGTCACTTCTGTGTTGGTGGTCAAATAGCTCAATAGAAATTTGAAACACAATACCTGCTGGTGTGCCGTGGTGCTCCCCTTTCGTGTCTTTCTTGTAAGCATAAGAGACAGTGATTGGTTGGTTACATAAATGTTGGTTGTTCATGGCCTAGGATATTATAGCACACAAGGTAATAGTTGAAAACATATGATAGAACCACGAGAAGCTAAAATATAGAGCATTATTGTGACGATTACATTACCTCTATTGCTTGATCAGATGATTCAAAGGAGTCATAGCTCACAAATCCAAAACCTCGAGAATTTCCAGTTTCAGGGTCTCGCATTTTCTTGAAAAAACAAAGGAGGATTTCATGAGTTTACTGTATACGACCACTAGATTAAGAAAATGACAGATATGGCGGATTGATATTAAGAAGACACAAACTTGATGATCCAATTAGCGGCAAAAAAAGGACTAGTGGTGGCAAAGAGCTTCTTTGTGCGCTTGGCGGCGGCGAGCTTGTACCACTCCATGTCCCTGAGGTCAGCGTGGTGGTGGTGGTAGGGCCCCAACACGAAGTGCTGCGCCGTGTACGCCTTTGGCCTGGTCGCCCACAGCGCGCGCGGCACGTCAAAGATATTTGTCACTGCGCCTAGCTCCTTCGCCACCGCCCGCTCCATGCTGTGCCACACTCGACTCAGCTAGCGCTCCTCGTCAAACTGCATGCCCGTGTTCGCCGCCACTATCCCCATGAATCGTGCTCGAGATGGAGATTTAGCATCTCGTAGGGGCGCCGAAGCGACCGGGAGTGGGGAGATTTGGCATCTCGCTCGTGGCAGGGAGCTGAAGGTGCAGCCGCAGGGGAGCGGGACACGGCCCAGGGGTGGAGGAGATCTGGCGTCTTGCCGGTGGCTGGGGATGAAACGCTGCCATGGGGGCGGGGGAACACGTGGCCCATCGGGAACGGCGCCGCCAGTGATCCGTGGCCACCACGGTGGCGGCAACCAAGCAGCATGGCGTGGGGGAATAGCCAGATGGGGATCTGGCCATTAGGGCATCAGGCAGACAGAGACTCGCAGGGGTGATGGGGTTGGGATGGCGGATGGGCCAGCACGTCAGGTCACTAGGCCCAAGTCAAAACCGGATATTCGAATGGGTTATTATCCGATATCCGAGTCTCGACCCATATTTTTCGAATATCTGAATGGGTTATTATCAAATATCCAGATCCGGATCTGGATTCGACTTGATATCTAAAATCTATCTCGAATCCGGTCCGGATCGAACGGATAAAATCTGACCCGTTTTCACCCCTATCCATGGGTAACACTTCCAATGCTACTTGGGCCTCCTCTGTGTCAGGCATTGGCCTCTTCATTGCCTCCGCTGTATGCTTTGATGTCAGCTTGTGTAACATCCCAAAAAATTGCCCAAATATTATTTTATTGCTTAAATGTGCATTCATGATTTTCTGGAATTTATTTGGATTTTTCTAGATTTATTTGAATTAATTTTAAATTAAGTATATTGACCTTTTGTTCAAATCTATTTAAATTATTGCAAATTTAATATAAAGTTTTGCCAAAAATATTTTATTTGAGCCCAGAATGTCTCAAAGTATTTTTGGGATTTTTCTGGGATTTTTCCTGATAATTTATTTGTCTAAAACAAATCAAAGTATTTTCTATAATTATTTTAAATAAGAAACCCTATTAAAATCAGTATGAACAGTACCGGGCCGAGTCCATGTGCTGTGCGCGTGGGGCCCATTTCTGCGCGGCCCAGTGCTTCGCGTCGCCGGCCCGTTTGGCCCGGTTTCTAGATGAAATCGCCGCAATCGTCGGATCTTGATCGGAGGGTGGATATTATTCTCAAGCGAAGAAACCCTAGCGATCTTTAGCCGTTGGATCGGGTCGTGTGGAGGGCCCGGATTTCGCCACGTCACGCGCGTAGGTGTCCGTTCGATTCACGACGCGTGGACGGCTGAGACTCTATCTTCTCCGAGACACGCCGTCGTATTGGACTCGGACTTCGCCGCCGCGTACGGGACGGACTCCGCCTCGGACACTGTCGTCGAGGGGGCTATTTAAGACGAGCCCCGCCCCGAGATTGAACCAACTGCGCCACTTCGTTTTCCCCGCTCACCGACGTTGAAGGCGCCGTTGTTTCGTCGTAAGGACTCGCCGGAGGTGGACGCGAACGCAGCCGAAGGTTTTCGCAAGATTCCGTCGGTGGTGGGTCATTTTCCGCCGCAGCAGAACCAGATCCGGATTCACCTCCTTGCGCCGAACCAGATCCGCAACTTCACCTCGTCGGGAAGCACCGGCGCGCCAGACCAAGTCATCTTCTTCGCTGCCGGTGAGGTCTCGCCGTCGCGCTCCATCACCGTGATCCGTAAGCTTTGGGCCGTCAAAGTTGAAACCGACGATGGGCGTGTTGCGCGATGCGTGAGATCGGTGACCGTCCGTCGCCTTCCGCGGATCGATCGAGCCGCAGGATTGAGCCAATTGGACGCAGCCGCGTGTCGGGCGCAGGCGCCGAGGCGTCGTGGACTGGGTCTACCATGGTCCAGCGCTATGCCGTGGACTCAGTCCATGCACCGCAACACGTGTCGTGTTCTGATTGGCTGGCGCCAGGGCTGACATCAGCATGACGTCATGCTTGCGTCATAATTGCATTTTTCAATTGGACAAATAATCTGATTTGAAATTCCGTGGTGATGACGTCATCATGAGGTCACGCTGACGTCATAAATCTGTTTTTCAGTATAAAAACAATTCTGTTAATTCCGAATTTCCAATTTCTGTAATTTTAGTATTTATTTCAAACTTCAAAAGGCTATATCTTTTGCATCGTAACTCGGATTTGAGTGATTAAAATTTATAAAAATTTGTAAAATTGATATATATTTAATGGTGAATTTTATTTGATTTTTGGAGTTAATTTTCTCTCTGTTTTGGTATTTATTTGCTTTTCTCCTTTGACGCTGTAGACGCGTTGAATTGTGCAATGCTTCGGAGGAAGATCCAGCAACTCAAGAGCAAGCTTCAGATCAAGATCAGGACCTATTCCAAGGCAAGTTATGCTTTGATCATGTTGAACCCATGTTTATAAAATTGCTATATTTGTTTTACCCTATTGCATAATATTTCAAGTATACAATTGTTTTAAATTAGATTGGGCTTAGCTAATATACCAGATTGATTTATATCCTACATTGTCATTGTATGCCATGATCCATTGTCACCCTAGACTGGTTCAATATAGTTGGTTAGTAAATATAATCAACATGGGATTGTTAGATCGTATTAGTTGCTTAGCCATGCCACGTCATCACATGTGATTGAGTCATTGATAATTAATCTTGACTAATGGAATATGGAACGATGTTATGAACTTGCGTGTCATGTGGGATCACACGATTAGATTGAGTTGTTGTGGCAAGTCATGTCATGCAACGATGTTGAATTGTTGATAGCATGTGGTGCTTGGTAATCAACTGGGTGATAATCACTTAGATTGGGGCAAGTGACAAGGGGCGAGTATGCCATGGTGGGCCCGATGGGCAGAGGGTATGTGGATGTCTTGCCTTGATCACTCTAAGGACTTAACCTTGCAAGCCTTTGACCTGACTTAATCATGCAACCACATGTCTGGTATGGGCCAGCCTAGCTGAGTAATTTGCAATGTCTTAATTTTGGTACTATCGTGGTCAGTGTGAGTTCCCGAGTTATGGAGTAATTCACATGGCGCAAGAGGGGGGCCCTGGATGTGGTAACTAGTCCCACCAGTGTTGAAACCTTAGCGGGTAGTATCGGGTTAAGCTAGCGCATTGTAAAGGCTTTGTTATAATCACTCGCCTTGGTGGTGTTTGGTTGTATCACGTGGGTAAAGTGCATAACCTCTGCAGAGTGTGAAACTATTCGGATAGCCGTGCTCGCGGTATTGAGCAATGCTCGGGAATTACAGTTAAGGGTTAGCTTAATTAAATGGACAATTTGGTTGGGATGGCGGAATGCCATGGAAAGTGGAAATTGACTTAGGATTGGAAACTTGGTTTACTTGAGAAATATTGAATTTATTTACTATTGTTATTTGTTTTACAGTCTTTACAATCTAAATATTATATTTGTTCATAAATGCTGCTTATTGCAAAATAGCCATGATAGCCTATCCATTCGAATAAGCCTTGCATATAGTTACATAGAATTGCATTCTGTGCACAACTTGTTGAGTGCTTTAAGCACTCACCTTTGCCAACAACAATAATCAACAGTTGAAGAATCTACACCTGTGTTGGAAGAGGAAGTCCAGGAAGACACGAGTCATTAGGGTCCGAGCCTTGTCGGTTGCCTGTGGTGAACTGATGAGCTATCTACATTTTCTACTATCCGCTGCTTAATTATTAGCTTATATTTCGAGTCTTGCCCTGCGTGGCTTAATAATGTAAGTCGGTCATAAGATCATACATTTAGCTATATAAATAAATGAACTATTATTCTATTATCGTTGAGTATGATGTGATATGTACCGATGTTGAGCTGTGTGCACTAGCGTTGATCCTGGGACTAGTGCGGTAAACACAATGGGTTCGAATCAATGGATTCGGGTCCTTGCAAAGGTGGTATCAGAGCATACTGACTGTAGGTCTTGGCCCTAGATAGTATGGAGGTGTCCTGTGTGTATCCAAAACTATTTTCTAAAGAAAAATTTAAAGTTGACTAATAAAACACTCTTGACTAATCTCATTCTCTACTTCTCGCCTTTGCTGAATTTACCGATTTACTTGCCATTTCGGGTGAAGAACTTATTCAAAGTTCTTGTGGAGCAGATGCCGATCATTCCGACCTTCGAGGAGTCAGCTGGTGGCTACGCCATGGAGCTGTGGAGAGTTCTTCAGACGCTTGGAGGCTTGTATCGTTCGCTCTACCGAGGAGGCAGCTGGTCAGTTAATGGTGTACACCGAGGATTTATTTGCAAGCTGATTATCTACGCCTGGGAGAATGATGAAGCTAGCAGGCCAATCAACATCTTCGCCAGAAGATTCTCGTACAAGGTTGCGATCAAGGAGGATGGCCGACTTGCTCTTCGCCGTGTCTGCCACGACTACGCCGACGAGCTTCACAACTCAGTGTTCTGACTTCACCCAAACGTTCAAGCGTGCCGACACCGACGGATCGTAGAGGACGAGTGTGCTACTGCAACTCACCTTGCGGAGTTCGCCCTTGCCCAAGAGGAGCATATGAGAGAGACTACCCAGGAGCTGGAGATAGTGTACGAGGCACTCAGAGTGGCAGAGCAGGAGCTTGAGGTGACCCGTGCTTCAGCCATCGGGATGATCACCGAGCTGGGAGAGGCCCTAGAGGCGGTCGAGGACGAGTGGGAGCGTGTGACCCGAGGAGCTCAGGAGCCAGCCGAGGAGGAGTCAGAGGAGGATCCTGAGGAGCGAGAGTGGGAGCCCGAGGAGGATCAGCCTTAGAATTGTGTTGAGACTCGAGTGTGGAGTAGCGTCTTTAAGTTAGTCTTTTACTTCTTTAGTTGACGTTAAGGTTTCGTGTTTAGTTTGCTTCTTTGTAATGCTGAGTGTGCAGTATGTGTTGCAAAGCTTGTAGGCTTGAATAAGCAGCCATACCAAGAATAAATAAAGAATCATTTCAGTTGGGTATAACCTATTTCCCCGCTTTAGAAATTCTTATTTCTTATCTATGATATATCTACCTTTCCTAACCCAAGAGGCAATCATCACATGGTGAATACTCGAGGGAACAACAGTGCTTCAGGAAGTGGACTGCGCCAGAATGACAAACCCAATGACGGAGGCAGCCCTCAACCACCGCCAGTGGACATGTAGAATCTGGGAGCGTTTCTTGCCGCGTAGACTCAATTGATGCAGACTATGATGCAGCAGATGCAGCAAATGACCAATGTGGCAGCAACCGACAACAACCATGCAGCTCAGAACAACAATGGTGGACCTCGACCTTACTCCAAGCTGTCAGATTTTATGAGGACTCGGCCACCAACTTTTTCAGGAAATGTGAACCCTTTGGAAGCCGATGACTGGCTTAGGACTATTGAGAAGAAGCTGCACATCACGCAATGTGAAGCCAATGTGAAGGTGCTCTACGCCTCTCATCAACTGGAAGGAACCGCCGCAGAATGGTGGGAGAATTATTGTGCCGCACATGGAGCCCCGCAAGAGATTACTTGGGAGGAGTTTACCACTGCTTTCCGCCAGCATTCATGTCCTGCAGGGAATGATGGATCTTAAGAAGGAAGAGTTCAGAGCTCTGAAACAAGGAGGCCAACCAGTGGCCGAGTATCTGAATAAATTTACCCAGTTAACTCGCTATGCCCCTGAAGACGTAGCGACAGATAAAGCTAGGCAGTATCGTTTCATGAAGGGACTAAATTTAGGACTGCATGTGGGACTAATCACCCACAATTTTCTAGATTTTCATGAGCTAGTTAATAAGGCTTTGATCCTAGAGGATAAGCGCAAAGAACTGGGTGAAAACCGTAAGCGCTTGATGACTAATCAGGGTGGACATCCAAACCATCTACGTTTGAGAATGTCACCACAGCAGTTTGCCAGATTCCAACCGCCAGCCGTGAATAAGACATCAAACCCTACACCTCGCCCTGCCAATCAGAACTTTCAGACTCCAGCACAGGGCAACAATGCTCCAGGAGGGAGTCAGCAGTCTGCAGTGAAAAGATACTATACATGCAATGAGCCAGGGCACTTTTCTAATAGGTGTCCACAGAAGGGACGCATCACGCCAGTTCGTTTCAACATGGGAACAACACCTGCCAAGGCACTAGCCTCAGGAGGAAATCGTGCGCCAGGTCAAGCTGGAGCAACACCGCAATCAACAGTGCGTGGGAAGATCAACCATATCACCACAGATGGAGCTCAGGAGGCTACAGACGTCGTACTGGTTAAGTTTCTGGTTAACTCAGTACCCGCTACAGTTTTGTTTGATTTTGGAGCTTCGCATTCGTTTGTTTCTCAAAGTTTTGCAACCAAGAATGGACTTAAAGTGGTGAATCTTAAGTGTGTGCTCTTAGTCCAAGCCCCAGGATCGGAGCTTAGATCTAGCCTTGGGTGTTTGGGAGCTAAATGCTTATGGATGAGATATAATTTCTAGCAAATCTTATCTTGATAGATGCGCAATCCCTAGACGTTATCCGTGGAATGGATTGGCTGTCTAAGCATAGGGCCGTTTTGGATTGTGGCCGAAGGATTGTAACTTTGGAAGGCCCTAGTGGCAAGAAAGTAGAATTTCACGCAACTGCAGTTCGAGATGGACAGTTAGTGGTCAACAGCATGAAAGCCATCAGCATGGAAGATGTGCCAGTAGTCAGAGAATACCCGGACGTGTTTCCGGAAGATTTACCAGGACTGCCGCCAGACCGCGATATCGAGTTTGTTATCGAGTTAGCACGTGTGCAAAGACCGATATCAAAGAGACCATATCGGATGCCTACCGACGAGTTAGTGGAAATGAAAAAGCAGATTGAGGAATTGCAAGAGAAAGGTTTCATTAAACCTAGTTCATCGCCATGGGGAGCACCAGTTTTGTTCGTCCGTAAGAAGGATGGAAGCCTTAGTATGTGCATTGATTATCGTGCACTTAATGAAGTAACGATCAAGAATAAGTATCCGTTGCCCAGGATCGACGACTTATTTGATCAGTTAAGAGGAGCTGGAGTTTTCTCCAAGATAGATATTCGTTCGGGATACCATCAGTTGAAGATCCGAGCGGAGGATGTGCCTAAGACTGCGTTTTCTACGCGATACGGACATTATGAGTTCACAGTCATGTCATTTGGATTGACAAATGCCCCGGCACATTTCATGAACATGATGAATAAGGTTTTCATGGAGTATTTGGATAAGTTTGTTGTAGTCTTCATAGACGATATCTTGGTTTACTCGAAGACAGAGGAAGAGTATGCAGAACTTCTGAGGATGGTTTTAGAGAGGCTGCGAGAGCATCAGCTGTACGCTAAGTTTAGCAAGTGTGAATTTTGGAAGAAGAAAGTCGAATTTCTTGGTCATGTAATGACTACTAAAGGAGTGGCAGTTGACCCAAGCAAAGTGGACGCAGTGTTGCATTGGGAGCAACCAAGTGCATTACTCGATCCGTAGTTTTAAGGAATGGCGGGATACTACCGTCGGTTCATAGAAGGATTCTCAACAATTGCTAAACCCTTACGCAGCTTGTTGAAGAAAGAAAAGAAGTTTGCATGGACGCCAGAGTGCGAGAAGAGTTTCATGGAACTGAAGAAGCGTTTGACGACAGCCCCCGTGTTAGTGTTGCCAGATGTGCAGAATGGATTTGATATCTATTGCGATGCTTCAAAGGAAGGCCTGGGGTGTGTGTTAATGCAAGAAGGCAAAGTCGTTGCTTATGCGTCGAGACAGTTAAGACTGCATGAAGTGAATTACCCAACACATGATTTGGAGTTAGCTGCCGTAGTGCATGCTTTGAAGATATGGCGCCATTATCTCATAGGAAATAGATGTGAGATATATACAGACCATAAGAGCCTGAAATACATATTCACTCAAGCAAATCTTAATATGAGACAGCGAATATGGCTGGAGCTAATTAAGGATTATAATGTGGGAATTCATTATCACCCCGGAAAAGCCAATGTAGTAGCGGATGCTCTGAGTCGGAAGAGCCATGGCGCAAATATGCTGTCAATGAAGGATCAACCAGAGTTATGTAAGGAATTTCAGAAGCTAATGTTGGAAGTTGTTCCGCAAGGAATTGTAGCTGCACTGGAAGTAAAGCCAACACTGGAGGATCAGATTAGAGAAGGCCAGAAAGATGACGATAAAATTTCTAAAATCAAGGCTAAAAAAGAGGAAGGCCTAGCCATGGATTTCACTCTAGACGAGCAAGGAACCATGTTCTTCAAAGGCCGAATATGTGTGCCGGATAAAAAGGAACTGAAACAGCTGATTCTTGAGGAAGCTCACGATTCTAAGTACTCGATTCATCCAGGAAGTGCTAAGATGTACCAGGATTTGAAAGAGAGATTTTGGTGGCCTAATATAAAGCGTGAAGTAGCTGAGCATGTGGCTTTATGTGATGTATGTCAGAGAGTAAAAGCCATGCATCAAAGACCAGCTGGTTTGTTGCAGCCGTTGAAAATTCCGGAATGGAAGTGGGAGGAAATCGGAATGGACTTTATCACTGGTTTACCTAAGACTCAGAGAGGTTACGATTCTATTTGGGTCATTGTGGATCGCCTGACCAAGGTTGCTCATTTTATCCCGGTAAAGACCACTTACTCGGGAGATCGTTTAGCAGAGCTGTATATGTCAAGGATTGTATGTTTGCATGGAGTGCCCAAAAAGATTGTGTCAGACAGAGGTACCCAATTCACCTCAAGATTTTGGAACAAGTTGCATGAAGCAATGGGAACTCACCTGAATTTCAGTACAGCATATCACCCGCAGACAGATGGTCAGACTGAGAGGGTAAATCAGATCCTAGAGGACATGTTGAGAGCTTGTGCGTTAGCTTATGCTACGTCTTGCGATAAGTGCTTGCCATATGCAGAATTCAGTTACAATAATAGTTACCAAGCTAGCTTGCAGATGTCACCACTTGAGGCGTTGTATGGACGTAATTGTCGTACTCCGTTGAATTGGAACGAAACAGGAGAACGTTTAGTTTTTGGGCCAGATATTCTCGAGGAAGCAGAAAATCAAGTTGCAATGATCAGAGAGAAATTGAAGATAGCACAATCAAGGCAGAAAAGCTATGCAGATAATTGTCGTCGAGATTTGAGTTTCGAGCCTGAAGATTTTGTGGATCTGGATTCGACTTGATATCTAAAATCTATCTCGAATCCGGTCCGGATCGGACAGATAAAATCTGACCCGTTTTCACCCCTCTCCATGGGTAACACTTCCAATGCTACTGGGGCCTCCTCTGTGTCAGGCATTGGCCTCTTCATTGCCTCCGTTGTATGCTTTGATGTCAGCTTGTGTAACATCCCAAAAATTTGCCCAAATATTATTTTATTGCTTAAATGTGATTTATGATTTTCTGGAACTTATTTGGATTTTTCTGGATTTATTTGAATTAATTTTAAATTAAGTATATTGACCTTTTGTTCAAATCTAATTAAATTATTGCAAAGTTAATATAAAGTTTTGCCAAAAATATTTTATTTGAGCCCAGAATGTCTCAAAGTATTTTTGGGATTTTTCTAGTATTTTTCCTGATAATTTATTTGTCTAAAACAAATCAAAGTATTTTCTGTAATTATTTTAAATCAGAAACCCTTTTAAAATCAGTATGAACAGTACCGGGCCGAGCCCATGTGCTGTGCGCGTGGGGCCCATTTCTGCGCGGCCCAGTGCTTCGCGTCGCCGGCCCGTTTGGCCCGGTTTCTAGATGAAATCACCGCAACCGTCGGATCTTGATCGGAGGGTGGATATTATTCTCAAGCGAAGAAACCCTAGCGATCTTTAGCCGTTGGATCGGGCCGTGTGGAGGGCCCGGATTTCGCCACGTCACGCGCGCAGGTGTCCGTTCGATTCACGACGCGTGGACGGCTGAGACAATATCTTCTCCGAGACACGCCGTCGTATTGGACTCGGACTTCGTCGCCGCGTACGGGACGGACTCTGCCTCGGACACGATCGTCGAGGGGGCTATTTAAGCCGCAGACCCCGCCCCGAGATTGAACCAACTGCGCCGCTTCGTTTTCCCCGCTCACCGACGTTGGAGGCGCCGTTGTTTCGTCGCAAGGACTCGCCGGAGGTGGACGCGAACGCAGCCGAATGTTTTCGCAAGATTCCGTCGGTGGTGGGTCATTTTCCGCCGCAGCAGAACCAGATCCGGATTCACCTCCTTGCGCCGAACCAGATCCGCAACTTCACCTCGTCGGGGAAGCACCGAAGCGCTGTAGACCAAGTCATC
Organism: Otatea glauca; assembly: GCA_036346275.1. NCBI lineage: Eukaryota > Viridiplantae > Streptophyta > Magnoliopsida > Poales > Poaceae > Otatea > Otatea glauca. Next base: position 34,875,817 of record CM070727.1, on the reverse strand, counting down.
TTCTTCGCTGCCGGTGAGGTCTCGCCGTCGCGCCTCCATCACCAGATCCGTAAGCTTTGGGCCGTCAGATTGAAATCCGACGATGGGCGTGTTGCCGTGATGCGTGAGATCGGTGACCGTCCGATCTGTCTTCTGCGGATCAGATCGAGCCGCAGGATTGAGCCAATTGGACGCAGCCGCGTGTCGGGCGCAGGCGCCGAGGCGTCGTGGACCGGGTCTGCCGTGGTCCAGCGCTATGCCGTGGACTCAGTCCATGCACCGCAACACGTGTCGTGTTCTGATTGGCTGGTGCCAGGGCTGACATCAGCATGACGTCATGCTTGCGTCATAATTGCATTTTTCAATTGGAAAAATAATCTGATTGGAAATTCCGTGGTGATGACGTCATCATGAGGTCACGCTGACGTCATAAATCTGTTTTTCAGTATAAAAACAATTCTGTTAATTCCGAATTTCCAATTTCTGTAATTTTAGTATTTATTTCAAATTTCAAAAGGCTATATCTTTTGCATCGTAACTCGGATTTGAGTGATTAAAATTTCTGAAAATTTGTAAAATTGAGATCTATTTAATGGTGAATTTTATTTGATATTTGGAGTTTATTTGATCTCTGTTTTGGTATTTATTTGCTTTTCTCCTTCGGTACGCGTAGACGTTGAATTGTGCAACGCTTCGGAGGAAGATCCAGCAACTCAAGAGCAAGCTTCAGATCAAGATCAGGACCTATTCCAAGGCAAGTTGTGCTTTGATCATGTTGAACCCATGTTTATAAAATTGCTATATTTGTTTTACCCTATTGCATAATATTTTAAGTATACAATTGTTTTAAATTAGATTGGGCTTAGCTAATATACCAGATTGATTTATATCCTACCTTGTCAATGTATGCCATGATCCATTGTCACCCTAGACTGGTTCAATATAGTTGGTTAGTAAATATAATCAACATGGGATTGTTAGATCGTATTAGCTGCTTAGCCATGCCACCTCATCACATATGATTGAGTCATTGATAATTAATCTTGACTAATGGAATATGGAACGATGTTATGAACTTGTTTGTCATGTGGGATCACACGATGAGATTGAGTTGTTGTGGTGAGTCATGTCACGCAACGATGTTGAATTGTTGATAGCATGTGGTGCTTGGTAATCAACTGGGTGATAATCACTTAGATTGGGGCAAGTGACAAGGGGCGAGTATGCCAAGGTGGGCCCGATGGGCAGAGGGTATGTGGATGTCTTGCCTTGATCACTCTAAGGACTTAACCTTGCAAGCCTTTGACCTGAGTTAATCATGCAACCACATGTCTGGTATGGGCCAGCCTAGCTGAGTAATTTGCAATGTCTTAATTTTGGTACTATCGTGGTCGGTGTGAGTTCCCGAGTTATGGAGTAATTCACATGGCGCAAGAGGGGGGCCCTGGATGTGGTAACCAGTCCCACCAGTGTTGAAACCTTAGCGGGTAGTATCGGGTTAAGCCAGCGCATTGTAAAGGCTTTGTTATAATCACTCGCCTTGGTGGTGTTTGGTATTATCACGTGGGTAAAGTGCATAACCTCTGCAGAGTGTGAAACTATTCGGATAGCCGTGTCATGTATTGAGCAATGCTCGGAATTACTGATTAAGGGTTAGCTTAATTAAATGGACAATTTGGTTGGGATGGCGGAATGCCATGGAAAGTGGAAATTGACTTAGGATTGGAAACTTGGTTTACTTGAGAAATACTGAATTTATTTACTATTGTTATTTGTTTTACAGTCTTTACAATCTAAATTTTATATTTGTTCATAAATGCTTCTTATTGCAAAATAGCCATGATAGCCTATCCATTGGAATAAGCCTTGCATATAGTTACATAGAATTGCATTCTGTGCACAACTTGTTGAGTGCTTTAAGTACTCACCCTTGCCAACAACAATAATCAACAGTTGAAGAATCTACACCTGTGTTGGAAGAGGAAGTCCAGGAAGACACGAGTCATTAGGGTCCGAGCCTTGTCGGTTTCCTGTGGTGAACTGATGAGCTATCTACGTTTTCTACTTTCCGCTGCTTAATTATTAGCTTATATTTCCAGTCTTGCCCTGCGTGGCTTAATAATGTAAGTCGGTCATAAGATCATACATTTAGCTATATAAATAAAGGAACTATTATTCTATTATCGTTGAGTATGATGTGATATGTACCGATGTTGAGCTGTGTGCACTAGCGTTGATCCTGGGACTAGTGCGGTAAACACAGTGGGTTCGAATCAGTGGATTCAGGTCCTTACAGCTTGTCCAACTTCTTCCACAGTGCATCAAACTTTCTCTGTTGGGTCTGGTTGCACAACCTCTTAAAAAGCTTCGTATGGTCCTTGTTCTTAAACTTCTTTTAGAAGTTAGCACCTATGTGCTGCTTGCACCACCTACTTCGTAGATCAGGCCATAGATGTGTTTCTTCTGCACCTTTCTGCAACTACACGACCGCCTTCAACAGCCCGAGATGACGATCGTGTATAACACACACTCCAGGCCGCTGATCCACGACGCCGGCTTTCACGTTATTTAGAAACCCGAGCTAGCTTTCTATGTTCTCACCCTCCATGAATGCGAGCGCTACTGGAAGAACCTGATTATTGTCATCTACTCCTATTGCAGTCAATATCTGGCCTTTATACTTTCCAATCAAAAATATCCCATCAACACATAACAACGGACAGCAATGTCTAAACGCGTTGACACATGCATCGAAAGCAAAGAATGACCGCTTGAGTACCATCTTCCAAGAGAAGCGCTACGAGGGCCGCTCACAAATATCGATATAAGTTATAGGATTTCTTTCCTTGATCACCTCAAGCATACCTGGTAGGTTCTGATATGAGTTTTCGTACGTACCAAATCTAGTTTCCAATGCCTTCTACTTCGCTCTCCATGCTTTCGCATAGCTTATGGTGTACTGAAACATCTGCTCTATTGCAAGTATGATGGCACGTGGCTCTAAATCCAGGTTACCCACAATCTCCCCATACATTGCATTTGCAACAAAACCTGAAGATATGTTTCTATGCGATTGGGCAGGCTCCATCAACACGCATGTGTGTGGGACGACTATAGAACACTTCCAAATGGTATCCCACTTAGGCTGGTACGCATGCACAAGCCATGGGCAACCCTCCATCTTGTATCTGACATCATACACCCGATGGTCTGACTTCATAACCTTAAAGGTTCTATAAAGCGACACTGCCCATGCTGTCACTGCATCCTGAACCTCAAATTTATTCTTGTAAATAGCACCTTGCCTCACCTCATTCCGATCCGACTGCCATGCGAAGTGTTCACCCTCGTTGACTACCAACCTATCGAATGGACATGCATCCCACTCCAAAGGGTAATGCTTTTCATCGTCTTCATCGTTACTCAAATTCTCATATTCCTGGCTCTCTTCCTCCATCGCTTCAACCAACGATTCAATGTTTTCTCCCTCGTCTGCCACGCCCAATGATACCTAAAAATTTGGCTTCCGAACATCAGCTTCCTCGCCTCTCACACCCTCATGACTCGAGCTAACATACTGCCTCACTAAGCGATCTCCGGTTCGGCTGCACTCCCCAACTTTCTCCGGTTCATCACCACCAAGCTCCTCCTGCATCGTATGGCCAGCATTAGTTTTCTCAAATGCTTGCGCCAACAATACTAATGGCCAACTATTCTCAGTTGCCTTACGTACGAGCTCCAAGACTTCGGCCCCTTTCGTTCTACTAACTCCTAGTACGTGTAATCCCGTCTTCGAGACCCTACTCCGTGCAGCTTGAGGTCATGCAATTTACTATCCAACGAGAACATGTGGTACAACCATCTGTTAACCGTGCCCCATGAACGCTCACCAGCACGTGATAGGCCAACCATGACACTTGGAAAATGACTAAGTTTCACCCCTTGTGCACCCATCTGCGGAACCCCTTCTCTGTAGTGTATTTTAAATTCTACTCATTCGTCCATACCTGTCAAAACTTTCATGAATTTTTTAATGACCGCACGACATAATGATACAACCTTTGAAGTCTTAATCTTCCTATACGACGACATACTCTATACTAATTCAAACAACTGTTGTAGACCTACAAAAATTAATTTTTTGTATCACATTATATCTCGCGTAATTCTTGCACACATTGTATCTCTCATAATTCTCACAATTTGGAATTGCGACAGAGAGCTAAACTGTTAGCGACAGCTCTCTATCGCAATTACAAATTGCGACAGAGAGATTATCGCAATTCGGAATTGCGACATAATATTTGTCGCAATTTGGACGTGCGACAGGTGGGTAAAACTGTTATTTTTTCAGCATATTATTTTTGTAATTTTTCATTAAACATATATTATTTAAAAAATCGAAAAGCAAATCTAGCATTCATCTCATGTATGTCACAATGTTCCATGCCACATGGCAATCTTACAACTTTACCCAAATAATCGACATAATAAAATGGGCCTGTTAAACAGTAACAGCCGTTAAACCAAATAAACGGTCCGATAAAACAAACAAACCTTGACGTAGTCCATTTATTTACAATACAACCCTTCTTGATAATCTACACGCATATAATTTGTTCCATGTGTGTCGTCATCACCGCTAAGACATGCTCCATCTGGAAACAGAGGTATTTCATCGAATTGGTTATACTCTTCTTCATCTACGATATTTCCAACTCCAACAATCCGCCTCTTGCCATGAAGGACGACGTGCAACATTGGATTGGCCGGATCACGCACGTAGAAGACTTGATATGCTTGCTTTGCAAGGACAAACGGTTCTTCTTTGTAGGCTAGTCTATTGAGATCTACAAGAGTAAAACCTCTCTTGTCGATCTTCACTCCATGTGGAAGTCTCATCCACATACATCAGAACAATGGAACTTGGTATATTTCGTAATCGAGCTCTCAAATTTCTTCGATCATCCCGTAGTAGGAGTTCATTACGGTTGAGAATCCTCCTTTCAAGTGATCATCGGACAAAGCATCTATGCTCATACCACTATTTTGAATAGTATCTTTGCATCTTGACTTTTAGTGTAAAAGGTGTAGCCATTAATATCATACCCCTGCCATGTCCTTACATTAAATCTTGGTCCATTATCCAAACATTTGACATCCTTATTGACGGAGACATTCGCCTTTTCTTTGAACCATGTTGGGAATCAATCGTTGTGTTCTCGCGTGATAGAAAGCTCATCCATATATGGATTCTCTTCTCGTAATATCAACTTATGCTGCTTGATGTATGGATGAACTTCTGCACTATGCTACAAAACTGTCAAATGCGCTTTATAATACATATCAAACCATGGACTAGTTAGTTTGGACCCAATAGTTCCTTTGCCAACAAGTCTGCCCTTATGACGAGATATAGGAACACCAATTGCTTGTATTTTTACCTAGATAGTCCACACAGAACTTAATAACCACTTCAGTCCCATAACCTTCAACAATACTACCCTCAGGCTTAGACCGATTCCTCACGTATGACTTTAATATACACATGTACCTCTCGAACGAATACATGTAATGTAGGAATGCAAGTCCACCTATCTTAATCTCTCTAACAAGGTGAATAACAAGGTGGACCATGACGTCGAAGAATGATGGGGGGAAATGCATCTCAAGCTGGCATAGTGTCTCACCACCTCACTCTGCAAGTTGTCTAATACATCAGGATCAATAACCTTGCAAGAAATCGCATTGAATAAATAACATAGCTTCGTGATTGCCAACCTGACATCCTTTGGCAGAATATTTCTAATTGCAACAGGGAGCATTTGGATCAACAAGACATGACAGTCGTGGAACTTCATACCAAGCAACATCAAATTATCCATAGACATAAACTTCTTAATATTTGCGGAGTAGACCGATGGAACTTTAATACCTTGGAGACACTTGCAGAGGTCTTCTTTCTCCTTCTTGGACAAGGTGTAGTATGCAGCGGGGATGTATGGACCTTTTCCATCCTCCTCTATCATTGTAAGCATGGGCCTGATTCCCATGTAGGCTATGTCGCAATGAGCATTCACACCATTCTTCGTCCTCCCAAGTATATTCAGCAGGATACCAACCAAATTGTCGCAAACATTCTTCTCAACGTGCATGACATCAATACAATGCTGGACATCTAACTCCTTCCAGTATAGAAATTCCCAAAATATCGACCTCTTCTTCCAAATGGTCCTAGGACGAATAGATTTACGACTCTTTCCATACTGAACATCGATATACTCCACGCGTGAATATACTTGACGTTCACTCATAGGATGCGGAGCCAAACGAACTTCCCTCTTCTCATCAAATTTGTCATCCATCTTACGGTATCGATGACTTCGAGGTAGAAACCTATGGTAACTCATGTACACAGTTTTCTTGAAATTTAGCAGCCACAAGCTCTCAATCTCCTCTTCACAAATAGGACACGCTTTAGCTCCCTTTGTACCGTAGCCCACAAAATTACCAAGGGTCAAGAAATCATTTATGTTGCAAAATATCTTAGCTCATAGGGTGAAGTTCTCTCTTTTGTATGCATCCCACACTGTGACCCTCTCGTTCCACAATTTTACCAAATCCTCAATGAGTGGTGCTAGGCACACGTCAATATAATTTCCCATTGTTTGGGTCCCAAGATTAGTAACGACATCATAATATACTTTCGCTTCATGCACAACCAAGGAGGGAGATTATAGATACACAACAAAACTGGCCAAGTGCTGTGACGACTACTCATATTACCAAACAATTTCATTCCATCAGAACTCAATCCAAATCTTATATAACTCATCTCGGCACCAAACTCGTCATGTTTCCAATCAATGTTTCTCCATTGAGCAGAATCAGTAGGGTGTCTCAGCTTGCCATCTTCCTTTCGAGATTCATAATGTCAATGCAATAATTTTGCCTATTTGGGATTTGCAAACAACTACTTCAAATGGGGAATGATGGACAAGTACCACAATACTTTGGCCAGTGCCCCTTTGTTTACCTCTAAACCATCGTCACGCCTGCTCTTACGCTTCTTGTCATTACGCTTCTCCTTTTGTTTGTACCGGGGTACACCACAAATTGGACAAACGTGCAATTCCTTATGTGCGTTACGGTACAAGATGCAATCATTCGGACATGCATGTATCCTTTCTATTTCTATTCCCATGGGACATAGTAGCTTCTTCACTTCATAAATGCTTGTTGGTAACTCATTTCCCTCCTGAAGCACATCTGATAGAAGAACTAAAAGTGAATTGAAACTTGTATCTGTCCAACGATGTTTTGCCTTCAGTTTGAACAATGTAAGGACAAAACCCAACTTGGTGTATTCCACTTTGCAACCCGAGAACAATGGTTTGGCATCATCGTATCAAGCTTTTAAAATTTTCAAACTCTCTTTCCGTGTTATTTCCCTGCACATCCCACAATATTTGCTTTAAATTGTCCTCAAACATATCACGCTGCAACTTGTGATCGGGTTCCAACATGTCTTCGTTGCATACCGGACGGGTACTACTTGTCTCCCCATGATGGATCGAACACGCGTAATTCCTCACCATGCCACGTTGAATCAAGTGGTCTTCAATTCGAGCTGAGTTGTTAACTCTCCTGAGATTGGTGCAATCAAAGCAAGGACAATATATGAAATTTACACCCCTCTTTGCCATGTCTTCTTCTGTAATTTTTTTGAACTCCTTAACACCCCTCTGAAATTCGGCACTCACACGCTTTTCTAATACATCCATTCTTCATGGTCTATCTGCAATTAAACTACGCACAATAAATTAAGAAAAAACTGGAGTGACATCTAGCTATTTCAAATATTCAAACATTATTTAATTACCTTTGTAAAATAGAGAACGGGTTCCAACATATATAATTTTATTCTCGATACCTTTTTCCCTAGTTAAGAGCTTTCAATTCCCTCCTTAGGGGACATACATGCAAAACATCAACAATGATATCGAATTAACTAATGCAGTAAGCTTGCAATTCTTTTGACTTCAATGAAAGAAAATAAGGGTGGAAGCATTAACAAAGTTGAGGAATTAAATGATCTTAAAGAAACGTCTATCTGTTGAACAACTAAGTACGTACAAATGATGACTCGTAATCTCTAATTAGGTTAGGTTCTAATCCCATTCAAGGATATGTGGTTCGGGCAAGTTCCTAAGCTGTTGTACAAATCGAGAGAAAATTTCGGTAACATCTCCCCGCTGTTCTCCAAATACACGTCTCGACAATAGGTCAAGAGGGTGTGTATCTGAAGAACACGAGGGAGACGCCACCGAAATTTTCTCTGCAGTTGTGTTACAACTTAGGAACTTTCCCGAACCACATATCCTCGAACTGTCCAAAAAAATGTGGACAATTCAAGAGTGCTTTTTTATAAATATGCCATTTCAGCACATTTATAAACAAGCACCCTGGAACGGGATACGTAGGTTACGCAACCTAAACTCTAAGATTCATCATATTACAGTAACAATAATTCCAGATTAACACGAGAGTACTAAAAAGCATATAAATGGACGTGTGTTTGTGAAATAAAGGGTGTGAAATCTGATAGGATACACACAATTCCGGTGGTTCCTAAACTCTCTTTGCGACATATCGAATTACCCAGTGCAAAATTGAAGGGGTTTGAAGGAATACTCACCTTTTGAAGAAAACCACAAATGAGGAAAAATTGAGGGGAAATCTCCTCAAGCTATGGATTCAACTTTACCCTCTTAACACACATCCTCAAGGATTTCATAATTTCTCACCCAAGTATTGCTTTCAATCAGAGTATGTGGTGTTTTTTGGGGTTGCGGCGGTTTTTTATGCCTCTAGAACAACAACAGAAGAGAGTTCAGCCTGAGGGTATAAATAATCTAACAAGGCACATCCCAATTGGTTCTGAGAAAAGAACCGATTGAGATGTACGATGCACATCACAATCAGTTCCTATCTAAGAAACGATTGTGATGTGCATGGCACATCACCATTGGTTCTCATGTCAGAACCAATTGTGATGTGCCTGTAGTTACCCTACCTTGTCAAATTGATACTCCCACAATTGTCACCATGGTAATGTTATCCACCCCTAGTATGGGTTAAATGTGGAATTATAGATGACACTAGATGATGATGCTTAGCCATGCTCATATCGGTACTAGACAAGCTAGGTTGTCAAATGTTCAAATGGGAACACACATGAGTATTGGTCCATAGGTGGTACCTCTATTATCTTGGATATCAAATAAAGGTGAAAACATGTTTGAGACTTGGGCGACTGGTTGAAGGGACTGGTGCAGTTCCACATGAGGTATGTGACCGTCTAACCTGGGTTACTAACGACCGATCTGTTGTGCCATTGACCCAAGTACATTAGTACAACCACATGTGCCTTTATTGGAAGGCCCTAGCATAAAAAGTTGCCATGTTCTAGAAAATAAACCACATGTAGTACTTGATAGCTATTGGGCGAGTTCGGGCATGGATAGGTACGACTTGCTTGTAGGGACTTTGTGAAGTACGCAAAGTCTACCAACACAACGTTGAGCTCTTAGGATGTTGGAGAGGTACTCCATATCTTAAGAGGGTATTAATGGCGTTGTTTGTTATTGGAACCGATAATGTAAAAGCTGTCATAAACTCTCAAACGGGTACTTTCGGTATCACGTGGCATGGTTGACATGACGAGACATTTATTTCAAGTGGGTAAAGTGTACATCCTTTGCAGAGTGTAAATCTATTCGAATAGCAGTGTCCCTAGTCATGGATTTCGACATCGCTTGGTTATATCCTACAATAAGTAGTTTTATGTCTTAAAACTTGGTTACAAAGTGTGTAGATAGGGAGTCCATGCACGGTTTGACTGATAAAAGGATTTTGCTAAGATTTTAAGTATTTAGGGTAGCAAGCCACCTATCTATTCATCATACTTACGCTCTATTACTATTTGCTAACAAATGTCAAATGCTCTTACAACTTTTGATTGCAATCTAATACATGTTATTGCAAATGAAAGCTCATTTTATGCAAAATTGAAAAACTTGGTAGGATAGTTACTCCACTTGACATAGCTTGCATAGTACATAACTTTGCTTACAAGTCTTGCGGAGTACAAGTTTGTACCCGCCGTTGCTTGTTGAACTTATTCAAAAGATGTGGAAGAAGATCCATCGTACGATTACTTATACACAGTAGGTTACGGCGATGATGACGACGAGTGCTAAGGTTTTACCCTAGTCAGTTGCCTATGGATGGGCTAAGGCATATTAGCTAGATTTTGGTTGCCTCATTGTTCTTGTTTTCCACTGCAGTCTTTTGCTCTGTGAACTATTTGGCCAGTGAGCCCTCTTTCCATAAAAATTTGTCATGTAGAAATATGCTTCCATGTCAAGTATATGTGTTACTCTGTCTTTTATTTCTCAAGTATGAATGTGATATGTTAATGTTGGATATGTGTGCTTGCCATTGATAGTGGGGCTAGCATAGAACACACAGAGAGGTCGGATTCACAATCTGGGTCCCAACAATCCAAAATTGTCGGTCTACATGAAGTACTCAAGAAGATTGTGTCAGGCTGAGGAACTCATTCCGTCTCACACTCCTAGCTTCAGTACTACATATACCCCCTCATACCAATTGGCATACTGAGAATGAATTAGATCCTAGAGAGTGTGCAATAATATGGGTTTGAATTCACCTTTTGCATCATTCTCCACCATTACCAGCTACCTGGTAAGTTTTCAAATGCCACCATTTGAGGATTTATATGATTGACTATGCCACACACCGTGAAGTTTGGACCACGCCTCAACCAAGATGCAGAAGACCAATTGTCTACAATCATCAAAGGATTGGCAATAGCTCAGTCTAAGCAGCCAACATGTGCTTGAACCAAATTAAAGGTGTTAAAAATGTTTCAAGCCAAGGGAAACTTAGTTCCTAGATATGTCGAATCGTCCAAGATTCTATAGCACAGAGGTGAGGTGATGATCAATTGAGTTGCTCCAACAGCATGAGTGTATCACATATTCCATGCCCCTCAGCTCAAAAGTTATCTGCAAGTGTCAACCAACCAAACTTTGTTAGAGGTTGTAGAGTTACAAGATGATCTCACTTACCAAGAGTAGAGAGTAGTAGTGTACGTTGCTGAGTGGGATTGTCCAATGGAGCAAGACAAACAAATGCGAAGCTGCTTGGGAATACGAGAGTTTCCCCAAGCTATTATCATCTAGCTAGCCTGAATCTTGGGGTCAAGATTCCATCTAAGGAGGATTTCTAACATCCCAATTTTTGAGCTTTTCAAAATCTTTTATTTCAATTTGGTTCCCAAAAATTCTCAACGACTTTCCTTGGATTAATAAAGCTTAATTTAGAATTTCCAAAATTAAAATGATTTAATATGAATAAAATAAAACTCAATTAAATCAAAAATAGTTTTATTTGGGTTTCTTTTGTTCCAGAGTATTTTCCTAAATTTTCTTGGATTTGTTTGTCAAATCGTTTGGTATTTAATTTGGTTTATTTGAATTCCCATTTGTTCATTTAATTCAGAAATCAATTCTAAATTCTAAAACCCATTTGGGCCAAATTGGCTTAGCCCACTGTCTATCTCTCTCCTCCCTCTTGGTCCACCAACAGAATTCTTCCTCTCCTCTCCTAGCCCTCCTGTCCACATTCTGCTCTCAGCCGAGCTAAAGCCCATCTCCTTCAACAGGATGGCCTACATAGCCCCTAACCCTAATCCCTATCGAGCCTCGTGCCGGTTAGCCCAGCTACCGCCACCTCTCTTTAATATGAATTAAAACCTGCTTCAATGAATTTTTTTAATATCAAAATAAACTAATATGGCTAAGAAACAAGAAGTAGGTTGTGGAAATAATTTATTTGAGTTCTGCATATTCAAAAATGCACCCCTTTTTTGGAATTTTTGGAGTTCATGTGTTATTTCTTTGAGTTCGGTTTGATTTATTCATTTTTTCGAAATTCACAAACCATTTCTATTTCCCTAAAAAATCCTGAGGGCCAAATTCCTTCCGACCCATTTCCTTCACCCTGTCAGCGTCCCTTTTCAACTGGGTTGTGGCCCACTTCGTCCCATCAACGCAGGCTGTCTTTCACTCCCTTCGGGCCGAGCTTGGTCCAACCCTACCAAAACCCTAATCCTAGCAGGCCAACCATCACCACCAACCCATCTCCTACACGTGCCACCTCCATAGTAATGCCGCCGCTGACGTTCTCAGCTTCCATGCCCTGGATGCACAATGAGGCTATAAATAGCCGAGTGATCCTCGCATCGCGCGCCCCTCGCTCCGCCTCTTCCGAAGCCCTAGCTGTCTTTGGCAATGACCGCCGTCGCGTTGTTCGACCTCGCTGGATGAAAGGGGTCTGCATAGACATAGAGGCAAATAGTTATAAACTGTGCCAGTCACATTTTGGTAAAGCAAATTCTACATGATTTAGCCTGTCCTATGACAACAGAAATCAAATCAGCATCCACAAAGTTTCATTATGCTCTGTAACTTAATTTTCTTACGACTTTGAAACTTTTGGGAAATGCAGCTTGACAAGCATTGGGAGTTCAGAAAGCTCCACTTTCGACCTGCCCAGCAATAGTCTTCAGCTTGTCATCACAGTTCACAATGTTTCTAATTGTCGGGTCCTGAAAATCTGGATAATTTCATGTAAACAACTCGAAAGAATCACATATGGACATCTATCAATGCCAATGAGATTTCAAACTGAGAAGCGCTTGGTGACATTCAATTAATTTCGTTCAAACAAATGACATATACTAAGACTCTTAAGTAGGTAACTATGTGATTCAATATATAACAATAATACAGCATGCCTAAAGTTCTCCTTCAATAATTACTCTCAAACAGTGGTACATTTAGAAACAAATGGAATTATTTGGTGCCTGGGTTGTATTACATCTCAGAGTACTATTTAAGATCATTACCTCAATGCATTTCTGAATGTAAACAGGTCTAAACGGTGATCCACATGGGACCATAACTACTTGCTCCAATCTAAATTAAATCACTGTGGTGATAATGATGGAACCACTCTATTATTGCATAACCAAATGGACGATCTAGAAAGACCAAAAGAGACAGAATGTCTTCCTTCATTTATCTTAGATATCCAGTCAAGTAAACAGAAGCTTCTGCAAAAAAACTCAAGGAGAACAATGGACAGAGGAAGAAATATCAAGGGAAAAAATTCTCTAACATTGGACTGTGTCCAAAAATTTATAGCATTTCCCAAAATGATATGGCAGTGGTTCTCACCCAATACTAAGTTGCAATCGTTGTCTGAACTTGAAGTGGTACACATGAAGATATTACCAGCATTCTTTCCTGTGTCAAAACACCATTGTTGTTCGGGTAAATACTCCAAATGTGTGAAATTATTGTTAGCGCAAAAAATATCTTAGTCAGCCCAAGCAACCGTTTTCGTGTTTTACTACGGACACCTCAGCAACTAGTACAAGACTAGCTGATGCATTAGACAAGACAATAGTAACTGCTCTTCTCCTAGAGCGCGTTAGGTTGTTTTTCTTTTCCCAATCGAGATTCGATTAAAGAGTAGTGAAGTTTGACGAGCTACAAAATCCTGCCATAATAATAAGCTCAACTAATTCCGTGTGCCAACCGATGTGATTAATTTCCGAGGCAAACAAACAGGTGGAGCTGTCTAATATGGAGGACTAAGTACCTGGAGGGAGCTTGTTGATGTGTGACCAGACGCGGAGGAAGGAGAGGTGGGACATCAATGTCAGATCTAACTGTCAACGGGATCCAATCCGACAAAGAAATCGAGTAAATTTGGTGAAATACAGAGAAAGATATTTAGGGTTCTAAGCTACTTTATGTAAGAAAATACATAGAGAAACATTCTTGATTCCATTTTAAAACAAGTCTTAAGCTTATAAAGCCTCTGTCTTTTACAGAGAGTGAATCATGCAGTAGAAAGTAAAGATTGAAGATGAGATGCTGCTATTACATGCCAAAGAACAGTTTTACGTGACAATAACTACTATAGCGCTAAACAATAATTACTACTCTGTTTGTATACCGTTTGATCCTACTCAAGTAACTAAACCATTGATCCAGACCATCCATTCTCTTCAAAATGAAGTCGCGGAACCGTTGCTTGCACTGCCGACTTCCTTTCAACAGAACACAACACTCAACTATGAACTTTTTCCTTCCCGCACTGATCTGACCCTAACAATCTCCCCCTACTCAGCTTGTTCCTTGCCCTCATGGAACAAATTCTAGAAAAGTACTTTGTATGAAAGTTGAATGTTCCCATGTCGCATCAGCAGGAGACAAGTTCAACCATTGTATCAACCATTGAGCAACAGGGATTCCTCTTCTAGGAACTATTCGCAGATCCAGTACAGCAACTAGTTATGTTTTGATCTAACCATTTTCACTCACAAGAGGTAGCCCTGTCATTGGTACTGCATGTGTTCCAGATACATGGAACACCGGGTGAATGTTTGCATTGTCAGGTAATTGCAATCGATAAGACACCTTCCCCACTTTCTCCATTACCCTGAAAGGACCATAAAACTTGGACTTAAGTTTTAGTGACCCTCTCAATTGAAAAGCATTCTTTCGGTATGGCGGTAGCTTCAGATATACCATGTCTTCAAATTGTAAGACCCTTTCAGATCTATTTCGATCAGCATATTGTTTAATCCTCTCCTGTGATAGTAGTAAATTCTGCTTAATCTTCCGAATCATCTCTTCTCTTTGCTGCAAAGTAACCCAAGCTTCTTCAGAAAGATTGCAACTTGAGTAATAGTTTTGTATTGAATACCCTCGGTCAGCTGATGCACTATCAACGAGAGATAACTATAGCAATGCTTCTGAAGTTTCTTGTCAGGCGATTACTGCTGTGGATAGAATTGGATTTGCCTTAGTATCTATCAATATTTGTTCTCACAGATGCGAGAGGTACTTAACTTTCTGCTATACATGTAAATTATTCCACTGATATGATACACTTTTCTTTGGAACATTGTAGTAGGTTGTCAAAACAAGTTGAACCTGATGCATATCTTTCTTATGATAAAACATTCATAAAGTAGAGTGGTCTATACATCTCTTATGCAGTAGAATATTTCTATGACAACATTTTGATTCAAACAAACAAGACACTATTCAGTAATTGGATTCAAGATGAGCAAATAATAAGGATAATTCAGTACATCAATGAAATATTTATGACTGATGAAGTTTACCTCAGGCATATGCATATCCATAAACAAAGGATATTTTCAGGTGATAATACATTGAGAAGATATGATAGCACAAAGATCAAGCATACATTGAGAAACAACATTATTGGATAGATCAAGACAAGGAGACCTTAGGGCTCAGGAAGGAGGCAGAGGGCCATAAAAGAGACTAGATTTTAAAATTATGTTCAAGTGCTCATATCATTTTCTATGTCTGCCATCATATGTGTCACAGCTTTCGCAACAGAGACTTTTAGGTTCTCCCTGAAGTTCCATAGCTCCAGCACAAGGTACTTCCCACACAGGTTGTACTCTTTGCACTCAAGGAGGGCCTATGTGATGGCATTGTATTCCGCATTCCCCCATTCTTCCTTCAATGCTTTGATATTCTCATCATCCTCCATAATAATTTCTTGCATCATCGTGTGTAAATACAGTGTAGATTGTAAACATTTTCTGTGAAAAAAGGTTGCAGAGATATCTAGTTCAAACAACTATTTATTGGTACAAGAACATAAGTTCACAAAGTAACAATGACATGTGAAAATTCAAATAATTGAAGGATTTAGACTACATGCACCACGTACAAAGATTTAATGGACAGAAAGGATGCTAACAATTATGAAGGAAAAGTATCCATAAACAATATCAATCAACATGATTAAAATTGTTACCTTTGCCTTTCCATCAACAATGATAAGTTTGAAAGGATGCCATTCTGATTTTCTAATCTCATTTTGCCATTTCATGCACATAAGTGCTGCTTTTTTCCATGTCACCTCTTGTACCTTACAGTTTGCAAGTCTTGACAAACACCTCTTGATCAAGTTGGCCCATTTGCTTGACACCAATAACTAATTGATTTCAAGTAATTTCTCTTAATCCTTACAAAAGCGATCATGTTGTTGTCAAAAGGGTGTCTTGGTATATTATCAGTAACCACGTCAAATTAAATACTAGAAACCTTTATATTACCCCTACAACCTCAGCTTTGGCTTCTTCCAATTCTGCATCCACACTGCACTCCTTAATTATGAGTGCCTTGTTAAGAGATTCAATATCTTGCCATTTGTCATCTATGTCTTTCAGTTTTTATTTCATCTCATCAATCTTTTTTATTAACTTAGAATCTTCTTCAATTCTATTTTACTCTATTACATCATACTTTCTCTTCAATTGTTCTATCTCCACCTCAAGATTTTATTTAGCATCCAACAGTTTTTCCATGTTGTATATCTTGTTTGTAGGCTCTAATTTATCTGTGCAATTTACATATACTGGGATGAAGCTTTTCACTAAGCAAACGAAAGAAAACGTGAAAAAGAAGTATCTTATATAGTTTCTTAACAATGCTGTGAACAAACATAAATAGTCTTCCACAACTGCCTTAAGTAGATATGATGGCAAACCAACAGATCCAACAAAAAAACTCTCCGAGTTCACATCCTACAATAACTTATTTTTACTAGAAATTCCTAGATTAATCAGAAAAAGAAGATATTTTGACCATGCAAATTGTAGATTGATTGAACCAATGTATATATGGATATAAATCAAACTAAAAAAGGTAGCATATGTACATAGTCAAAATCAAACTAAACTATGCCATCCATTAAATGGGTACAACCTTTAGTTAAGTCCGAATAGAAAAAAGAGCTATTGCCTAGACGCTCAATGCATTCTTGTCGGGACCCGAATATGCAAATCCGGACCCTTTGTGTATTCCGCACTAGTCTAGGATCATGCTAGTGCACACAGGCTCAACATTGATTAATACCACAATCATACTTAATGGTAACATAATAAAGACGTCATCAATATTAAATATAACTGTTGGATGACCTTATGGTCAACCTTACATGAATACGCCTTGCAGTACTAAGATTGAAAGTAATTAAATAGCAGCGGAAATAAACACAAGTGTAGAAAACCCTTCAATCTGCCACAGGCAACTGACAAGGTTCGCACCCTAGTTATTCGCCTCTTCCAAATACTCTTCCTCAAAAGCAGGCGTTGCTTCTTCTCCAACTGGTGATGTTTTGTTGCAACGGGTGAGTACATAAAGAACTCAACAAGTTGCGCACAGAATGCAAGCCTAATATACTATATGCATGGCTTATTACAAAGGATAGGCTGACATAGTTATTTTGCATAAACAACACTTGTAAAGAAATAGCATAAATAGATTGAAATACAGTAAAAACAAATAATAACCATAATACATTTTCCATTTGTTTTCCAATAACCAACTCATAACCTTATTCCACATTTCAACATCCATAACCATATTTGTTTTTAATAAAATCTAACCCTTGACTATAATCACCGAGCAATTCTCAATATCGTGAGCACGGCTTTTTGAATAGGTTTTACACTCTGCAGAGGTTATACACTTTACCCACAAGATACAATCATACACCACAGAGGCAAGTGATTATAACAAAGCCTTTCCAATGCCTGCCTAAACCCAATACTACCCACTAATGTTTCAACACTGGTGGACTGGTTACCACATTCAAGGCCCCCTTCTTGCGCCATGTAAACACACCCATGCGAGAACTGGTTACCACTACCCAGGCCTCACACCACCATAAATAGTACCAAAGTTTAGACTCAACAAATTAATCAACTAGGTTTGCCCCATAACAGACATGTGGTTGTATGAATGACTCAGTTCAAATTCTTGAAAGGTTAAGTCCTTAATTGACCAAGGCAAGACTAAATAAAAATCATCATAATCATGAACCAACCACTATCATAAAAAGCAATGCAACCGCCCATTGCCACATTGGCCCACCACAAATACATGCCACTTGCCTCGGTCTAAATCATTTTACCACCCCGGTCGATTTTCCATGCACCACGTGCCATCAACAACAACAACATTGTGTGACAACACCCCGACACACAAGTTAATAAACATGTTCCATAATCATTAAGCAAGATTAATCATTTTTACATAAAATGATGACTCGTTGCACGACTAAGCATTCTACTTGCGTTCTAACTAACCACATTGGCAATTATAGCTACCAATTAATATTAAATCATTCTAAAGTGACAAATGAGATACGATATACAACATGACAAGGTGGAGTAACTCAAAGTGGACAATAACTAATCCCAACATATTTGAAACAACAATACTTGAATTAATATGCAATACTTTGAAACAATATAATATTTAAAGCATAGGTTCAACATTATCAAAGCACAACTTGCCTTCAAACTGCTCTGGACCATGCTCGAGCGCTGCCTCCTCAACCACAAACTCACCGGGCAACTCGTGTCTACGCGTAATAAGTGAGAAAACAATAAATAGCAAATACAGAGAGCATGATCAACTCCAAAAATTAATAAAAATTCACCATTAAATAGAGCATGATTTTACAAATTTTTAAAAACTGGAATCACCTCAATCGGAGTTCAAATGCAAAGGATATAGCTATTCAAAATTTGAAATAAAAGATAAATCTGAAAAATAGAAACCCGAATTAACCGAATTACTTTTACACTAGAAAATAGCATTTATGAAATCATGTTGACGTCAGCACCGAATATGATTTTTGGCTAATTATTTTTCAAAAGAAAAACCAAATATATGATGTCACGTTGATGTCAGCGGACACTTGGCCCAATCGGGTACCGACACGCGGCACAACCACAGTGTGACACGCGTCACCGGCGTATGGACTCGGTCCACGGCCAGCGCTAGTCTACGGTGGACCGGCGGCACTATGCCCGTGCACCGGATGATGCAAGCTGAAAGACCGAGATGGCGATCAGAGGGGGGGTGAACGATCCCAAATTAAAATATGTTCTCTAAGGAGGTTCACAAATGCAGATTTTCATCCAAATAAACCAAGCCAAAACCATTAGATATCAAATGGAAGCGAAAGGGTCAATTTTCACAAAAATTAGCCTGAGGCCGGTGCTACCGCACTATGGGGTCCGCTATGGGTTACTGTAGCTACAGTAAAATCATGCATATGAACAGCGTTTTCAGCATGGGTTCAAAAGGAAAATTGATGAATCATTTGATCCATTGATCCAAATTCAATGAAACTTGGTAGATAAGTTCCTCGAGATGTCAGGAACTTATTACAACCTTCAATCCAAGGGATTGATGTCAAAGTTTTGACCTTTTTGCACGGGAAGGAAGAACGCACCAAGTTTCGATAAAAATCGAAAGAACTTCGATCAAGGCTTGCTCGTGGGGTTTTGATGATCAAAGTGATCTTGAATGACTTCCCACATGTCCCAGCAAGCATGGGAACACAAAGAAACTTAAGGATACGCAATCTACAAGATCAAACATTCAAGAACGCAAAAGATCAACTTCTTGCAACAAGAACGCATGGATAGCCTAGATGATTGAAACATGATTGCAAGAAAGAATCAATCATAAACTTCAGCAAAAGATTCATAAGCAATTAGAAGGAGGGGAGGCAAATCCAAATTGCGTAAATATAAATTAGAAGAAAGTAAATGCGGAATTTAAATGGCGTAATTTAAATGCGTAATGTAAATGCGTAAAGGAAATGAAACATGAACATAAATGAAGAACATTTCATTTCTGGAAGGAGAGGTTACAAAGCCTCACATTCATGTGGGCAAAGCTCAAAGGAGCATCAAAAACCTCAAAACCTTCAAGGGGGAAGGCTACCCCTCCACCCCTATTTATACAACTCTTGGGCCACCTACCACCCTTGGATGAGCATCTAAACCCTAGAGCACCCAATCAAGGGCTAGGATTAACCCATTCATCCAGCCATGCAAGGGTTCACCCAAAACCCACCACAACATGGGTTTTCTTGCACGGATCTTAAAGCACACTAGCTAGACCCGCTAACCTATCAACTAGACCTACATCCAATGGCCCTCATTGATCCATGCACTGCCTAGATAGCATCTCATCCGTTCCTTGTCTTCACGGCCTGCCACGACTCCGTCTCCGATCATCTTCCAGCGATCACCGACCGTCTGGACCTCCGACACTCCTCGCCTAGTCCCGGTCATCCTTCTCCTCACCATGATCTAGCATCGTCGACCTGCAACCATCAAAAACAAGGAAACTCCTCACATAGCAAAGCCCACAAAGATGTGCAATAAATTCATCAAAGTCCACTCATTAAAATTCACTTTTACTCGTTCTGGCCGTTTCTACCGCCCTCAGGCCGGTAGCACCGCCCATGGTAGACCGGTGCTACCTCTCTCAGGTCGGTAGCACCACACAGCGCAAAATCAGAAAACACCCCTCTATGGAATTTTCACACCGCTCCTCGGGCCGGTGCTACCGCTCACCCGGTAGCACCGGGCTAGCATGGCCGGTAGCACCGCTTAGCCAAAAATCCCCAAAAATGCCCTCTCTGGTTTTTCCACACCGCACTCGGGTCCGGTGCTACCGTTCGCCCGGTAGCACCGTGCTACCATGGCCGGTAGCACCGGGAAAACAGAGAAGACCTCAAATTGCTTCTATTTGAAAATCCAATTCAAATCAAACTCAAACAAGAGAAACCCAAGCTCAAATTTAGTCAAATACTCATCACAAATCTGGGTAGACCTCCACATGGTCCTTCAATCTTCCCCTTGATGAGTATATTGACAAACACAACAAAAGGCATATGTTTTGAGTTTGAAAAAGATGAAGAAGAAAGCAATTTTTAGTTGCAAAGTCAAACTTGGTCAAAAGATAAGAATTGAGATCATGACCAAGTTGACACAAGGGATTTTGGAGCTAAAATTAAATCTTCTTGGTTTAATTTAAGAAAAAGCAAGTTTTCAACAAAAAGAAAACTCTAAAATCCAACAATACATATCAAATGTGATTCTAAGATTATGATCCAAAACAAATAGTAGCATAGTTTTAGAAAGATCATAATAACCAAATAAACATTCACATTTTTATCTTTTTAGTGATGCCTTTTCTACGTTTTCTCCCCCTTTTGGCAATATAGGCATCAATTTTTTTATGTATGCATGAAATGCAATCTAAAGTGCTTTGAAGATTATCCAATTGATCAAAATGGAAAGATATTACACGAAGCTTGTTAATTTCAGAATTGACTAAACTAAGACATGTCCAAGACCTATACATTTTATGAAAAAACTTAGTTTACAATATTTCATTTTATCATGATTTGACAAGTGCTAAACTTAGCAAAGTTTCAAAGCTAGAAGCAAAACCACTCAAGGATCAAATGGAAAAACCTACATTTCAACCTACTCAACACTTTGAGAAATTTTGAAGTGCATATAAGGTCCTTCAAGCTCATTTCTCAATTTATGCAAATTTTCTTTAAGACTTTGAAAAACATAGCGGGGTGCAAATGTTTGACATTATTTGCATTCTTTACCCACTTATGTGTTTGATATTTGCATTTTTTTTATTGATTGACTCAAGCCATTTTCGATCATCTCAAGAGTAACTCTTAAGAGAATGATCTTGGTCATACACAATATATTCCAAGTTCATCCCAAATGCAATTGGAAGCAGTCTCATGAATATAAAGTGTTGAGATCAATTTTGCACAAAAGAGTCAAATATTTTTTTAATTTTTAATTTAGCACATATGAGCAATTCTGAAGAACTCAAATATGGATCAAACAAATTTCACCCAAGTTGCTATAGGGACTCTAGAGAAATCCAAAATTTCACAATTCATGGTAAAAACCCCTAGAGAAGAAACTTAGTAAGTAAAAGCAACATGTTTCATCAAGTTTTCATTTAAGGCTTTCAAATTTTTCGGATTTTAATAAGCTTAGCATGATAAATGGACTTGGACATATCAAAGCTAGCGATTTTCTTCAAAAGATATAACATGATGTATTTCATGAATATTGAGTCAATTGCATAATAGACAAAACTCATAAAATAGAAAATACAGTCTAAATGGAATGCATGAACAGATTCCCAAACTCCCCCTCAACAAATGAATCAAATTTAAGCTCAAATCTGGTTGAAGTTGAGTTATTATCAAGATTAGGCATAAAGAAAACCCAAATGAATTCAATAACAACTATAAAAATAGAATGAGGAGAAGAAGTCGAGAAACTGCAAACCAGATGGCTATAGAGCATAGAAAAGATAGAAGAGACTCACTACGGCTCAGACTTGCTCTTATCTTCCCCAGTGACTGACATAGGGAAGCTAACTCTAGATCCCAATTAAGGAGTGCACACAGACCTTGTCTACCCAGGAGGCCCAACACCTGCTAGACTTATAAGACGGTGAGGGAACTCAACCTAGAGAGAAGAGAGAACGGCTAATTACGCATGATAGCAACCTAAAGCACAAGATAAGAGATTCATGCAAGGAATGCCAGAAGTCTAAGTGAGTGAACTCAACTCAAGAAAAATAAGCCCAAAGCCACCCAGAAGAAAACACAAAGAGAAAAGAAAAGCTGGAAGGGAATATATTATACATAATATACACACCAGCTCCTCCTCACGAAAGGCCGTAAGGGCTCACGACTCCAAGCTCACTCCTCAAGGCAACAAATCTGGAGCTATCCAAAAGCTTGGTAAAGATATCGGCTAACTGGAGGTCACTCTCTACAAACTGAAGCGCGATATCCCCCTTCTCCACATGGTCTCTAAGGATGTGATATCTAATATCAATGTGCTTGGTCCGGGAATGTTGCACTGGGTTTTAGCAATGCAAATAGCAAAAGTGTTGTCACAGAAAAGTGGCACACTCTCTATCTCTAACCCAAAGTCCCGCAAGGTCTATCTCATCCAGAGAACCAAAGTTACAAAGAACTAGTCAGCAGAAGATACTCGGCCTCGGCGGTGGATCAGGCAACCTGCATCGTTCCTAGACGACCAAGAAATAAGAGAAGTGCCAATGAATTGGCAAGTGTTAGAAGTGCTCTTTCTATCGATCCTACAGCCAGCAAAGTCGGCATCGAAAAAGGCTCTAAGAGATAGACAAGAAGAGGGAGAGTACCAAATACCATAATCAGTGGTAGCACAAAGGTACCTGAAGATGCGCTTGACCGCCTGGCGGTGAGAGGCATGAGGAGAAGCCTGAAATCGAGCGCACAGACACACAACGAAATGTATATCTGGCCTCGAAGCAGTGAGGTACAAGAGGGAGCCGATAATGCTCCGAAACTCCTTTTGATCAGCAGGCTCACCATCCTCATCCGGCTCGAGGACAGCAGTGGTGGCCATAGGAGTCATCACCGGCATTTCGTCAGACATATCGAAACGTCTCAGGAGGTCACGGGTATACTTGCCTTGATGCAAGAAAGTACCCTCCCGAGTCTGCTTGATTTGGAAGCCAAGAAAGTAGCTCAACTCACCCATCATACTAATCTCAAACTCTGTGCTCATCACCTCAGAAAACTGAGACACAAGTGAATGAGATGAGCCACCAAAAATGATATCGTCCACATAAATCTGGACGAGAAGAAAACGCGACTCATGGTGTCTGATGAACAGAGTTTTGTCTACTATGCCCATCTTGAAGTCATAGCTGAGAAGATAAGACTTGAGCCTCTTATACCATGCTCTGGGGGCCTGCTTGAGTCCATACAGAGCTTTGGAAAGCTTGTATACATGACTCAAAAACTTAGAGTTTTCAAATCCTGGAGGTTGTTTGACATAAACCTCTTTCTCAATATAGTCATTGAGGAATGCACTCTTGGCATCCATTTGATAGATCTTGAAGCCCCGAGATGCAGAGAATGCAAGCAGAATTCTAATAGCCTCTAGTCTAGCTACAGGGGCAAAGGTCTCCTCAAAGTCAAGACCCTCAACCTGAGAAAAGCCATGTGCAACTAGCCTAGCCTTGTTGCGAATGACAACCCCATCCTCACTCTGCTTGTTTTTTAACACCCACTTGGTCCCAATGACATTATGACCAGATGGGCGCTCTACAAGCTGCCAGACTTTGTTCCTCTTGAAGTTTTCAAGTTCCCCATGCATAGCATTAGTCCAAGACTAGTGAGATAATGCATGAGTTCCTTCGGCTCAAACGAGGCAACAAAGGCAGAGTGAAGGCAGAAACTGGACAAACCTGATTTTGAGCGAGTGCTCAAACAGATCACCGATGATCTGATCAGGTGGATGAGAATGCTGAATATGACGGGGAGGTCCAGAAGAAGAAGTTGCCTCTACCTCATACACAGAAGAGGTAGGAGCAGAGCCACTAGCTGCAGGAGAGTCAGAAGGCAAGGGCTGGCCTTCCGGAGGTGCAGAAATGGAAACAGGTGGTACCTCAGGTGTAGAGGGGACTGGATCAGGTGGAACACCATCATCCTCATCCTCTACAAAAATGGTCTCGGAGGAAGAAGAAGAACCTGAAATGCCAGGTCTAGCTCCTGGGCTAGCCTCATCAAAGGTCACCTCACAGGTCTCTATGATCCTATGTGCATCGCAACTCCAGACCCTGTAGCTACGAGAAGAAGTCGAATAACCCAGAAAGATACCATCAGAAGAACGAGACTTAAACTTATTAAGGTTACCAGACTTGAAAATAAAACACTTGTAACCAAACACACAAAAATGAGAAACACTAGGCTTTCGCCCATACCTCAACTCGTAAGAAGTGCGGTGCAAATGTGGTCTCAAGAATACAGGATTAGAAACATGGCAAGCAGTAGCTATAGCCTCATTAAAACTTCTTAGAGCATCTTGTACTCGCCTAGCATCGATCTTGGTCATCTCTACCAGGGTCCTGTTCTTCCTTTCCACTACGCCATTTTGCTGAGGGACGTAGGGAGAGGAGAACTGATGCTCTAAACCAAACCCCACACAGAAACTCTCAAAATAGGAGTTCTTGAACTTCGTGTCATTGTCACTGTGTATAGCTCGTAGGGCACCAGGGAGCTCAAAAGATAACTTATGAACCAAACCCCTAAAATGGGAAAAGTCTCATCCATCGAGGACATGAAAAACACCCAAGAGTATCTCGAAAAATCATCAACAATGATAATAACATAACACTTCCCACCCACTGACTGCACGCTAGCTGGACCAATAGTGTCTATATGTAAAAGCAGTTCTGGTGCATCAATCATCACAATAGTGACTGGGGTATGAGAAGCAGCAACCATCTTGACATGTCGGCAAGGAGAGCAAACTAAGTCTTTGACCAATTTGAGTTTAGGCAAACCACGAATGAGATCATGGCTGCTAACTCAGGTCAAATGATCAAAACCAATGTGACCAAGTCTCCTATGCCAGAAGGAGAGATCACGGGACTCTGAAGCAATCAAACAACGAAGAGAGTCTCCAGAAGAAGCAGAAAAATCAGCACGAAAGACTCTCCCATATCTAGAAATCCCGCAAACTAACCTTCCTGAAGAATCGAGGATTCTACAAGCGCTACTCTTAAAACTCACCTCGAAAGAGTCATTAATAAGCTGAGAAACAGAAAGAAAATTGTATTGCAGCTTACTCACTAAGGCAACATCTTTAAGAATGAAATTGTCGTTAATGTAGATGATACATTTAGCAATGACTCTACCTGAAGAAGCATCCCCAAAAGTGATCAACTCATCACCGGGGGCTCGGACTAGAGAAGAGAACCATCGAGAATCTCCGGTCATATGACGAGAACAACCGGAGTCGACAATCCAAACATCTCCCTTCCCTATCCGACGAACCTGATCAAGACACAAGAGAGAAAGATGACTCAGTACTGGGATAGAGTGAAGACTTGGGGACCCAATACTGAACCACTCGACGCCTCAGAGTACCAGCCACAGAAGAAGACTGAACTTGAGTGTCTCTCTGACGTTTAACACTAACAAGATCAGTAGCAATTCTAGTAGATTATCTAAGAGCTGGAACTGAGTTGGCCCGCCGTGATGCAAAGGCTGGACCATCCCAGTGAGGTTGCCTAAATCTCCTACCAAAAAACACCTCACGTCGCTGATATCTACCTCGATGGGAAAAATAAGGAATATCAAGAGGACGACGGAAAGACTGACTACGAGCAGCTCCAGGACTAAAACTCGAAGAAACAGCATGAAAACCGAGTCCTCGACGCAGCCCAAAAATAGGCGACTCTCTAACCTGTTTAGAAGCAGTGTCTGCCTTAGGAGCACTCAGAGTCTGGGGATGACCCTGAATACCCCTAAGAACAGCAACACGCTCACACCGAGTGTTCTTGGCACGCCTGAAGAAAAAATCTACTAGGTCACCATCCTTCTTACAGAAGGTGCATGTGTACTTCGCCTTGCTAGAGGCAGAAGCAACAGGAGTAACACCCTTCTAGTCAGAAGTCCTATGGACAACCTAGTAGACCTAAATACAGTGGTACTCACTCTGGGAGCTACCACAATCTCACTACTCTTGGAGCCGCGCATAGTGGTGGGAGGATGCGCCCGAGCATGCTCTAAGGGATCAAATCCTAGACCCTGATTAAATCTACTAATATTGGATTGGTCTAGAATAAGATTGAGCTTCTTCTTGCCTCCAACAAACTTCTCGAGAGTGCTCATGAGATACTGGCAATCTCAGAAGAAATAGGCACAAGAAGAACAGGGGGAAGAAGAGGAAGAAGAACCAGAAAGATAAGCTCTCTCAGCACATGCATTTTTCTCTCTCAGCACAGCTGCCTCAATCTTGAGGGCCTCACAAGAAACACAAGACGCATTTCTAATCCTATGGGCTTGGTCTTCTAACTTCTTCCTAAGTTCGACTTGGATTTTATCCAAGTCCCCCTCAATCACATTACATCGCAAGCAACTTTCTTGTGACTTAGCTAGTAAGTCCTTAGCAAGATTAGCACACTTGACATTTAGAGATTCATTGTCAAGTTTTAGTTGCCTACAACCCTTACATGAGCTGACTTGGTCCTTAGAAGCATGTATTTCAAGTTCATCGTTTCTAGAAGAAAGCTTCCTAAGGTGATCGCTCATGGCATCAATTTCAGCAAGCAATTTAGGGCAATTAGAGCATGATGGAGTAGAGTGAGCATGAAGAAAACTAGCATCTAGTGGAGTAGCATCAATAGAATCATCTCTAGCATTCTTCAACCTAAGACTATCTAATTCACACAACACACTATCATGCATAGTCCTTAGGTTCTACAACTCCACAAGAAGAGCATCACACAAAGAACAATCATCAGTGACTCGAGAGGGAGAAGATCTAAGAGAAGCTAACTCCCGAGTCAAGGTACCTACTTCCTTCTCTAACTCCATACACCTGGCTCTAGCTCTAGCATGAAATTTTCCTAGTTTGCAGAAAGCTTCATTGAGCTGATCATAGGAGGGTACCTCTTCCGAGTCGCTATAGAGCTCGGAGTCGCTGATGCTGTTGGCGTCGGCCATGAAGCACATACCGGAGAAGTCGTTGCCGCTCTTCTTCTCTTGCGGTTCATCCTCGCCCTCATCGCTCCATGTCTCCGTGTCAGGGAGGTTGATGTCGTCAAGCACGGCGAGGACGGGGTGGAAGAGCTTCTTGTTCTTGGAGAAGTTGCAGTACTTCTTCTCACACGTAGGCTCACGAACTGGAGGCTTCTTGTTGCGGTTCTTGTCGATGTAGTCGTTCTTTGCTGAACCGCCAGCATCGTTCGTAGCCTTCTCCAGTTTGGGGCAATTAGCCCGAATGTGGTTGGGCCACCACACTCGAAGCTTGTGATCATGCCACCTCTCTTGCTCTCTCTCACTCTCTTGTATGCATGAGAAAACTTGCGAGCAAGAAGAGCAAGCTCATTTTTTAGAAATTTTTCCAGTTGGTCATCGCTTAGCTCGCAAAAGGCGGAAAGAGAGAAACCAACATAAGAATCAGAAGAGGAAGATCCAATGGGATCGATGACCAAGGCCATCGACTGAGATTTCGTCTTTCGCGAGACGGCATCGATCTCATGAGTCTTGAGGCGGGAATAAAGCCCGTCAAGAGTCAGAGTCGACAAGTCAGTGGTGTCCTTGATGGTGGTCACTTTCATTTCCCAAACTCGAAGATCGAGTGCAGTCAAGAAATGTCGAGCATTATCCGAGTCAGGGTATATGCAACCGACTGCTCAAAGGTCGCTCAAAATCTTCGTAAACCGACCAAAGTACTCATCAAAACACTCACCAGTGTGTTGTTCAAACTTGTTGAACTCACGCTTGAACTGGTCTTACCTCACGGTCTTGATTTGAGTAGTGCCCTCATGGTAAGCATCGTGGGTCACCCAAATTTCGTGAGCGGAACGGAGGTGAGAAATCCTATCATACTAACTGCGGCTAAGACCCTGTATGAGAATGTTCCTTGCCTTAGCGTTCGCCTCAACGTCAGCCATATTTCCGACCGTGACGTTTTTATCAGCAGGAACCTCATACAGGAGTTTCACCTTCTGCCATATCAGGAAGCCCTGGGTAGTGATGTATGACTCCATCCGCTATTTCCAAAATGGAAAATCAACTCCAGCAAAAATAGGAGGCTTGGTGGAATACTTGTCTATCGCCATGGCTCTTGAGACCAGTCAAGATCTATAAAAGAGCAAAATCGGCTCTGATACCAATTGAAAGACCGAGATGGCGATCAGAGGGGGCTGAATGATCCCAAATTAGAATATGTTCTCTAAGGAGGATCACAAATAAAGATATTCACCCAAAGAAACCAAGCCAAAACCCTTAGATATCAAATTGAAGCGAAAGAGTCAATTTTCACAAAAATCAGCCTGAGGCCAGTGCTACCGCACTATGGGGTCTGGTGCTACTGAATTACTATAACTACAGTAGAATCAGGCATATGAACAGCGTTTTCAGCACGGGTTCAAAAAGAAAATTGATAAATCTTTTGATCCATTAATCTAAACTCAATGAAACTTGGTAGATAAGGTCCTCGGGATGTCAGGAACTTATTCCAACCTTCAATCCAAGGGATTGACGTCAAAGTTCTAACCTTTTTGCCCGGTAAGGAAGAACGCACCAAGTTTCGACTAAAATCGAAAGAACTTCGATCAAGTCTTGCTCGTGGGGTTTTGATGATCAAAGTGATCTTGAATGACTTCCCACATGTCCCAGCAAGCAAGGGAACACAAAGAAACTCAAGGATACGTAATCTACAAGATCAAATATTCAAGAACGCAAAAGATCATCTTGCAACAAGAACGCAGGGATAACCTAGCTGATTGAAACATGATTTTAAGAAAGAATCAATCATAAACTTCAGCAA
Source organism: Otatea glauca (assembly GCA_036346275.1). Lineage (NCBI taxonomy): Eukaryota > Viridiplantae > Streptophyta > Magnoliopsida > Poales > Poaceae > Otatea > Otatea glauca. The sequence continues at coordinate 34,846,431 of CM070727.1, read as the reverse complement.
AAGATTCGTAAGCAATTAGAAGGAGGGGAGGCAAATCCAAATTGCGTAAACGTAAATTACAAGAAAGTAAATGCGGAATTTAAATTGCATAATTTAAATGCGTAATGTAAATATGTAAAGGAAATGAAACATGAACATAAATGAAGAACATTTTATTTCTGGAAGGAGAGGTTACAAAGCCTCACATTCATGTGTCAAAGCTTAAAGGAGCATCAAAAACCTCAAAACCTTCAAGGGGGGAAGACTACCCCTCCACCCCTATTTATACAACTCTTGGGCCACCTACCACCCTTGGATGAGCCTCTAAACCCTAGAGCACTCCATCAAGGGCTAGGATTAACCCATTCATCCTGCCATGCAAGGGTTCACCCAAAACCCACCACAACATGGGTTTTCTTGCCCAGATCTTAAAGCACACTAACTAGACCCGCTAACCTATCAATTAGACAAACATCCAATGGCTCTCATTGATACATGCAGCGCCTAGATAGCATCTCATCCGTTCCTTGTCTTCACGGCTTGCCACGACTCCGTCTCCGATAATCTTCCGGCGATCACAGACCGTCTGGACCTCCGACGCTTCTCGCCTAGTCCCGGTCATCCTTCGCCTCACCATGATCTAGCATCGTCGACCTGCAACCATCAAAAACAAGAAAACTCCTCTCATAGCAATGCCCACAAAGATGTGCAATAAATTCATCAAAGTCTACTCATTAAAATTCACTTTTACTCGTTCTGGCCGTTGCTACCGGCCTGAGGGCGCACGGTGCACCGCACAGCGCAAAACCAGAAAACAACCCTCTCTGGAATTTTCACACCGCTCCTCGGGCCGGTGCTACTGCTCGACCGCTAGCAACGGGCTAGCATGGCATGGCCGGTAGCACCACCCGGCCAAAAATTCCAAAAAATGCCCTCTCTGGTTTTTCCACACTGCACTCGAGTCCGGTGCTACCGTTCGCCCGGTAGCACCGTGCTACCATGGCCGGTAGCTCCGGGAAAACAGAGAAAACCTCAAATTGCTTCTATTTGAAAATTCAATTCAAACCAAACTCAAACAAGAGCAACCCAAGCTCAAATTTAGTCAAATACTCATCACAAATCTGGGTATACCTCCACATGGTCCTTCACAAGCACACACGTGGCACCGATGGATTGATGACACGTGGCACAGATTCAACGGACACGATTAAAACACGTAGCGGCGATGATCTCGACCGTTCATTACAGATCGACGGTGGAGATCCGGGACGATGATGTCAGTGAAACCGACGGCGATGATGCCTCGGTTTCCGCACGACACGCGGCAGAATGGGACTGGCCCAGCGCACGGTGCAATCTCAACTGGTCGGTTTAAATCCGGCGATCCAGATCTGACGATCACAGTGACAACAGCGGGGACACCCAACACGATCGTAACCGACCGGCATGGATCCAACGGCGGCGGCAGACGGAGCAGTTGACGCTGACGCGGAAAGATCTAAACCGCACGATCCAGATCTAACAACGGAGCGGTTGACGCTGACGCGGAAAGATCTAAACCGCACGATCCAGATCTAACGGTCACGGCAAATGAAGCTGTTTATTGTGGATACGATGAAGTGGCTTGATCCTTACCGCTGGTTGCAGATCCGACGGTCCTCAAGCTTCGGTGCTCGGCGATGGCGTGCGGCGGTGAAGGCTCGCCGGAGACGAGGATGACGACATGGCTGACGGTGTTTCCAAGGGTCTTTGGCGACGTCTTCATATGCGTTCGAAGCGGCTCGGTTAGGGCGACACTTCGGTGACCTTGGCGACGGCGGAAGCGGACCGACGGCGGCGGAACGAGGCAAAAACTCACGGCGGCACCAAGCGCAACTGTGACGAGCTTTTGCGGGTGAACGGCGGTGGCTCGGGATGCGTGCGCTAGGGCTATGGATGCTTCTCGACGTGCACATCACAGAGATGGCGGCGGCGCAATAAATAGGCCTCTCGGCTTCCGTGTAGGGTGCGGAAATCCCTAACGGATTCGACGTCGGCGGCGGTGGCGGATTCGAACGAGCCGATGTAGCACGATACCGTCCACGCGGACTCGATCGGACAACCCGCAACGAATGGCGACGCGGCGCACTCATTGCCGTTAGATCAAAATCCAACGGTGCGCGGCTAGGGTTTCGCAGAGCGGGCTACACGGGCTGACGCGGGCTGGGCTGCGCATGAGGTAACGGACCGGATCGGAAGGATTCATCCCAAACACTATTCTAGCGATTTTAAATCATTTTCGTAATTAAATAATTCAAATAAATAAACAAAGCCCAAATAAATAGCAAAAATACCCGAAAAATCTAGAAAAATTTCAAAAAATATTTTAAGACATTTGGAACCCAAATAAAATATTTCCAACAAGATTTCATTAATACTTTTCACTAAATACATAAAAGATAGCAAAAGGCTTAATTTAATAAGTTCCAAATAAATTAAATAAAATCTCAAAAAAATCATTAATAAGAGAAAAGCATAATAAATCCAATAAAAGAAAAAAATTTGGGATGTTACAATTCTCAAACAAGATACAATTACATATTGGTGGTAAAATATGACAAGATTAATCTGTCAATGTCATCATGTAGTATACGTTGTCATTGTACAAATAGATGAATATCCACAAGATTTATAGTTAATTCGGTAATTAAGAATAATCACAAAAATTATGTAAAAATGATTGAAATCCGATAACTCCGCTGAGTTTGAAACTTTGTTGAACACATCTCGACAAACTTTTCTATTATCAAATGACTTCAAGAAGTAAAATGAAGACCTTAGGGCTCGGGGAAGGAGGCGGCGATGGGCTCGGGGAGGAGGCGCGTAGGCTCGAGGGAGGTGGCGTCGAGGACAGGTGGCGACGACAGGCTCAGGAAGAAGGCAGTGGGTGGTGAAAGATTTTGTTTAAGTGAGGAGTGTGGTGGGCAAAAACCTTAGAACGATATATATAATAAATATTATCACATACGGTTTTCTGCAAAAACCTTCTGTGATAAGTTCATATCACAGATGGTTCGTCCTTCACAGACGGTTTGTACTACGAACTGTCTATGATATGTAGTCATAATGGTATCTCCAGCTGTGATTTGTACCATGAATACTTCACAGACGGTTTGTAGGACGAACCGTTTATGATATCAGCTTATCACAGACGGTTCTTAGCATATCTTGTAAGTTTGACGGTCATGCTAACAAAATCGTCTGTGGTTAGCTTTAACACAAACGATTTTTTAAGACTGACTGTTATGAAGCTTCTAATATAGACCTTTCTGTAGTACTTCAAAGAACTTTTCACATTGTTTCAGCCAATTTATAACATCTTCTCCTTCACATAATGGTATCTCCAATCTTGGTCCTTTGATCACAGCCTTTGCATAATGATTGTTGCTGCTTGCCTCTCCCACATATTGGTTTATTTGAGCATCAAACCACTGGATACCCTGGTTTAGCACCCTCACTCCATAATTGTTCCACATGTTCACATGTGCCCTCCTTGGGGAGTTCTCAGCAAAACCACGTGGATGCTGGGAACTTCCCAACCCACTCGCATTTGCGTAATTGGAGTTATGAATCAGTGATGGTCTTGTTGCTTGGATAAATTCATGGCCTACTTCAAGAGCTGCTGGGTGGTGTTCTATGGCGAACTAGACACCCTGTCCTCCCCTATTTGATGTACCCTCGATTTGAGCACAATAGGAAGCATTGTAGTTTGATTCATCACCTAAGCCCCAGATGGCGCATGATCCATGGCTAAACCCCCTTCAAATGGATGTGGAATAACGAACCCAAAGAATAGATCTGCTTCAGTAACTCTTTCATCTCAACAAATTCCCTCTTCACACTCTTCAAATCGGCCAAACCTTCCTTGATTACAGCAATCTCTGCCATAACCTCGGATAGATCTTCTTTCCTGCCATATTCTCTTGAGACCGAATTGTTACCACCATTCCCTTGAATCTTCACAGTAGGTTGGAGGGATTTTATTAGCACTTGAGTGCCAACCTCAACTCAGTTTGCCTTCCACAAGTGATCGCTCAGCTTCGGATTCGATTGAGTTAAAGGATTTTACAGGATGATTCAGAAATCGCCACGAACCCTTACTGAACTGATCTGGAACTCTACTGATTGACTAATGCTCTAATACCTTTGTCAGATCGAGCCATCAACGGGATCCAATACAACAAAGAAATCGAGTAAATTTAGTGAAATACATAGAGAGAGAGAGAGATTTAGGGTTCTAAGCTACTTTACGTAAGATAATACTTGGAGAATCATTTTTTATTCCATTTTCCAACAAGTCTTAGGCTTATAAAGCCTCTATCTTTTACAGAGAGTGAATCATGTAGTAGAAAGTAAAGACTGAAGATGAGATACTGCTATTACATGCCAAAGAACAGTTTTACCGATAATAACTACTACAGCGCTAAACAGTAATTACTACTCTGTTTGTATACCGTTCGATCCTACTCAAGTAACTGAACCAGTGATCCAGGCCATCCATTCTCTTCAAAATGAAGTCACCGAACCGTTGCTTGCACTGTCGACTTCCCTTCAACAAAACACAACACTCTTAACTCTGAACTTTTTCATTCCCACCCCAGAACTCCCCCAGCGCTATGTCGACCATCGTCGACATCTTCTTCAGGTACTCACCCACTGCAGCCATCACCCATACCATCTCTGCTTTCCTTCCCCTTTGAGGCAGATGCTTCACTTGTTGGAAGGGGGAAACAAGAGACACTACGCCAAAACCTGCAATAGGTGACGGTCTATTTGTGACGGGTTTTTTTGAACCGCCACAAATATAATTATCAGTAGCGGTTCTATATTGAAAATGGCGGGAAGAATATCAGTGGCGGTTCTATCCTCGAACCGCCACTGATAATTCATTATCAGTGGCGGTTCAATGATAGAACCGCCACTGATAACAAATACATCATCAGTGGCGGTTGGAGGATAGAACCGCCACTGATAACTAGGTTATTCGTGGCGGATCTATCCTCTAATCGCCACTGATACAATTGTATTATCAGTGGCGGTTCTATCCTCCAACCGCCACTGATAATTCATTATCAGTGGCGGTTCAAGGATAGAACCGCCACGGATAATATTATCAGTGGCGGTTCTAGTTAACAACCGCCACTGATAATACTGCCTATAAGTAGGTGGTCAGTAGGAGCACTGGTCTTCTTCCTCCCGAGAGCAAACCAAAACTTCTAATTTTCAGATTTCGTTTTTTCCAATTCTTATGTTGTACTTCCTCTAGTTGTTCCTTGGTGAGTTATTTTTTCTCCTCTCTTGATTTATGTTAATCTTGTTGCAATTTAATTTTTAAACCTAGTTCAATTAAGGTTTATATGTAGATTAGATGAATAGTTTAGATTTTGTTTATTTTTATTTACCTACCATTTTGTAGTTGATGAATTTATTTCCTAGCTAGATTCATTAGATGATGTTGTGTTCCTTTTATAGATGATGAATTATGATCAAGCATATATTTAATATAAATTGCATTTTAAGTTAATTTGGTAGATGATGAATTTATTATCTAGCTTCTTTAGATGATAAGTAATTAGATTAGTTTTTTAATTACTATTAATTTGGTTCCATTAGTGTGCACGTATAATATACATCTTGCATATATTAAATTTATTTATTTAAGATTAGTGGATATTAATATACATGAAATTTTAGTTAATTTGGTAGGTGGGTGCTCATCATTTTAGATGATGAATTTATTATCTAGCTTCTTTACAAGATAAGTATTTAGATTAGTTTTTAATCAAATTTTATATGTTAATTAATTTTAGATGGACCGGAGATGGATGTACAATGCGAACCGTTACAGTCGAGATTACATCGACAGGGTATCTACTTTTCTAAGAGTCGCTGAGGAGAACAAGTTGCACAAGAAAACGGAGTACATACATTGTCCATGCATTGATTGCAAGAATGAGAAAATGTTTTCAGACAAAGAGCACATCCACTTGCACTTGATTCGAAGAGATTTTGTACTTGGCTATACACGTTGGACAATTCACGGTGAAGAGGAAAACATACATGAAGGTGATAACGTATTGGATGATGGAGAAGGCATTATGGCAGCTGACATTAGTAATGGATCTGATGAGGATAGGTTGGACATTGATGACGATAATAATCTTACTCAGATGTTGTGCGATGCAGAAGGGAACTACACTAGTCAGAGAGAGTTTAATCAATTCAAGGGTTTGTTGGACGACTCGGACACACCTTTGTTCCCGGGTTGCAAGGAGGAATACACAAAGTTGCACACCGTGCTTTCACTTCTAAAATTGAAGGCAAGCAATGGTTGGTCCGATAAGAGTTTCACGGTGCTATTACATCTCTTAGCGGACATGCTTCCAGATTGAAATGTATTGCCGATAACCACTTATGTAGCTAAGAAGGTTGTATGTCCATTGGGATTGGAAGTAGAAAGAATACATGCATGTCCAAACGATTGTATACTCTATCGCAAAGAGTATACAGACATGCATGTATGCCCGGTGTGCAAATCATCGCGATACAAGTGTAAAGGCCATGACAGCGAGGGCACCGTGGTGAAGAAAGGAGCTCCCGCTAAAGTGGTATGGTATTTACCAGTAATTACTCGGTTGAAGCGTTTATTTGGAAACAAAAAGCATGCCCAACTGATGCGATGGCACTCAGAAGAGCGTAAAAAGGATGGAAAGCTGAGACACCCTACTGATTCTGCTCAGTGGAGAACCATCGATAGGCTCTTTAGGAAGGACTTCGGAAATGAACCGAGTAATATAAGGTTTGGGTTGAGTACGGATGGAATGAATACTTTCAGTAACATGAGTAATATTCATAGCACTTGGCCCATGACTCTCTGTATCTACAACCTTCCTCCTTGGTTGTGTATGAAACGAAAGTACATTATGATGTCGCTGCTTATCCAACGGCTGAGAACCTGGCAATGATATTGATGTATACCTACAACCATTGGTGGAAGATCTTGTCATATCGTGGAACGAAGGTGTATGGTATGGGATGAGTACAAGCGAGAGTACTTCATCCTACGGCATTGTTGTTTTGCACCATCAATGATTTTCTGCCTTGGTAACCTATCCGGTCAGATCGTAAAGGGGCCAAAGCATGCCCCAAAGGCATGGATGAAACCGCTAGTGTGTGGCTCAATAACTCGAGGAAAATCGTACATGCATCACCGTAGGTTCCTTCGCAGAATCACCCCTACCGCAATATGAAAAACAATTGACGGACAAAAGAGGATGGTATAGCCCCAAGGCCTCGTCGTGGGGAAGAGGTATATGATATGGTTAAGGATATTAATGTCGAGTTGGAAAGGGAGATAGTAATAATACATCGAGGTCTCGCATCGAGAAGACCACATGGAAGAAGAGATCGATATTTTGGAACTTGCCCTATTGGAAGGACTTAGAAGTTCGACACTGCATAGACGTCATGCACATAGAGAAAAATGTATATGACAGCTTGATTGGTCTTTTGCTGAACATTCCTAGCAAAACTAAGGATAGACTGAAGGCACGAAGGGACCTGGAAGATATGAAAATCAGAGCTGAGCTACATCCTCAGGACACCGGGAAAGGGCGACTTTACCTTCCCCCAACTTGCTACACTCTTTCGAAGAAAGAGAGAATGACACTTTGCAAATGCTTGCATGGTGTGAAAGTTCCGTCCGTTTACTCCGCAAGCATCAAGAAACTGGTCTCGATGAAAGATTTGAAGTTAATCGGCATGAAGTCTCATGATTGTCATGTGATGATGACACAAATGCTTCCTATTGCAATTAGAGGTATTTTGCTCAAAAGGTCCGAGAGGCAATCATGAGGTTGTGTTTATTCTTCAACACGATTTCACGAAGGTCATCGATCCCATCGGACTTTTCGAATCGCGAATGATGTGGTCAAGACACTATGCCACTAGAGATGTATTTCCCTCCATAATTTTTCGATATAATGGTTCATCTCATTGTTCACCTTGTGAACGAGATAAATGTATGTGGCCCCGTATTCTCGCATCGATGTACCCGTTCGAAAGGTACATGGGTATCTCAAGAAGTATGTACTCAATCGATCTCGGACGGAGGGCTGCATTGTGAAAGGTTATGCAACTGAGGAGGTTATCGAGTTTTGCGTGATTACATGGAGGGGGTGGAACCGGTAGGAGTGCCTGTATCTCGACATGAGGGTAGGCTAGCTGGGAAAAGGACGATTGGAAGGAAATCAACAAATTCTTACGATCATGGATTGTTCAAAAGCTCATTTCACGCCTTGCTTGATCGGTTGAGGTGTCCTCGATATGGACATGCACAAGGATAAGCTACGAGAGGAAAATCGTGGACGATCGAGGTTTGGGTAACAAAAGAGCATAACCGCTTGTTCAATCATTGGTTCAAAGAGCATATGACTGGAAAGAAACGAGTGTCATGTTGAGGTGGTGGCAAAAGGGCCATCAGTACAATCTTGACATGGCAAGGATCGACATAAATGGATATACCTTTTACACGAGATCTCGGGATAGCAAAAGCACTTACCAAAATAGTGGTGTCCGATAGATGCCTATGACAACACAGCAAGAAGAAGAGTAGCTTCTATGGGTTCATAGAAGAGATTTGGGAGCTCGACTCATCGTATTTTTAAGATCCCAATGTTTCGTGTCGTTGGGTACAACTCCCAAAGGGTGTCAAGGTAGACAAGTACGGCTTCACTACTTTGGACATCGAACATGTCGGATACAGAGATGAACTATTCGTACTTGCGAAGCAAGTAGCACAAGTCTTCTATGTAATCGACCCGGCAGATAAGAAGCACCATGTAGTTCTTCAGGGGAAAAGAAGGATCGTCGGAGTTGAGAATGTCGTGGATGAGGAAGAGTACAACCAGTTTGATGAGTTGCCTCCTTTCGTAGATGGCAACATCAGGCTCGAGGAAGAAACCACTCAGGAAGCTACCTATCATCGCGACGATCATGAAGAAGGGCAAATTGTGAAAGAAAATAATTAGTTATATACGAGTAATGGCAAAATATCAGAGGCGGAGCCAGCTCCTGGGCAGGGCGGGCGCCTTCCCGGGTTCATCGGCGATGACCAGGCCGCACAAGTCTTCTATGTAATCACCCTAATGATGACCACTGTTGAAGATAATCTTGTGCATGGTAGTTTAAAGTCTGTTTTTGGTTTTGTTTCCTAGCTATGTGCTAGTTTTTCTGGTCTTTGAGTTAGTTTCGGACTCTGCTAGTTTTGGTGATTGTTTCAGTGTCTGAAGAGTACTTGGTTGTTTTGCCGGATGACAAAATAGTGTTCTATCCGGTTGAATGTTTGGAGAGTTTGTTGGGGGTTAAATCAGTGAAAGGAGTCCGGATTCTTTCCTGTAAACTGCTTATGTATTTGCTTTATAAGTAATAGACAAAATCAGAAAACGCTGCAATTGCGTAGCACCAAAAACCAGGTCTTCTGAACTCAGTCCCGCTATACGACAATACAAAGAAGCGTATGTTGATTCAAAACAAATTTCGGGTTAATCGACATCGCTGGCGGTTCGTCAAAAGAACCGCCATCGATAATAATCTCGTGGCGGTTCGTAAAAGAACCGCCACGATAATATATGATCGCTGGCGGTTCTTAAACGAACCGCCATCGAATAGATTATCTCGTGGCGTTTCGTATAAAGAACCGCCACAGATAATATATTATCGATGGCGGTTCTTAAAAAGAACCGCCATCGATAGATTTATCTCGTGGCGGTTCGTATAAAGAACCGCCACAGATATATATTATCGATGGCGGTTCTTTTAAGAACCGCCACCGATAATATGTCCGCCTATAAATAAAATAGATACCGCCGCTTCTAACTCACCCTAAACCCTTAAACTCCCGCCTTCTCCGCGCTTCTAAACCCTTAAACTCCCGCGCCGACGCCTCCGTTCGACGCTGTCCCGCCGTCCTCGCTGACGCCGCTTCGCGCGCCACGCTCGACGCCCCTCGACGACGCCGCTTCGCCGACGCTCGCCCGACGACGCCGCTTCACCGACGCCGAACGATCGCCGCCTCCTGCGCCACGCCCGACGTCGTCGCGCCCATGCCCGACGCCGCCCAGACGCCGCCGCCCTCGACGACGCGCCCGCCGCCGACGCCCACGCCGCCGCCCCACGCCCTTGCCCGACGCCCCCCGCGCCCGACGCCGTCCCCGGCAAGGTCAGAGCCTAGTTTTGTGGTTCAGATGCTATCTTTAATTTGTTTCCAGATTCTATTCATCATTACGTATGTTAGATTATGTTATCTGGTGTTAGCATTCTTGTACATGCTAGTCATATATCTGTGTTCAAAACTGTATAATATCCAAACTTTCAACTATATAAAACATAATAAGCATATTTCTTGTACGGGGATAAGTATTCGCGAAAAAGTTAGATGACATTAACCATGGTCGAAGAGTATTCACCACATATGGCAGCCTTCCATCTTGTCAAAGCAACAAACTCACATGTTATCTAAACAACAGGAAAAAATCCAAGTTTAGCTTATGAAAGAGTTGCATATCAGCATATGGAAGCATATTTATTAGTAAAAACCTTGATTTCTAAGTAAAAAGATTTTAATTGGCTAAGTAAAAATTTGCATTCTTCCACTTGTTCTGATCTAATTAAGTCTCTTGCTCTTGCAAAATCATTTTCATCTTAGCACCACACAATATTACACACAGGATATGTACTAATAGAATTGTCATGTTATGAAAGTATTTAATACCTAATCACAAAAGAATGGAATAAATAATTAGTTTCAACTCGTCTAGATTGTAATACAAAAATAATAATTGGCATGTCCTTGGCAATAAAGAAACTTAGAACCCTGTGAAGAAGATAACATGTCAACAATGTTTGCTATATATTAGAGAGAAGAGGTAGATTTTAGATAAAAAAAACTCCAACAATTTGTTACTAAAGGTTGTTTTTAAAAGACTCAAAATGAATTAATTATTAAAGAGGACCCACATGCATGCTATCCTTCTTTCCCTCTCTCCAACTTCCTTACCTTCCCTTCCCTTTTCTTCGTCCAAGTACGCCACTTGTTACACATACAAATAAAAAGCTCCCCCCCTTCCACATGACAGTCTGATATGGCTAGAGTAATAAGCAAAAAGAACGTTTATGAGTGCCCTTAGCTGCATAGTTGTTTCTACATTGTTTTAGCTATACAAATTTTATATGCCAGTTGATGTGCCCTTTTAGTGGGTATATATAATTCAGGTGTTTAAATAGTTTCCATGTGTTTCCAACACTTGGGGAAATCCATTTCGCAGTAACGAAGTATTTAATCCTGTTATACTATGTAAGTTAGTCATATTTACCATTGCCATTGGCAACCTTACACTACAAGAATCAGGCAAAAATTCGTGGGTTTTTTAAATTCGTGGGCCAAAAAAAAACTCACGAATTTATTTATTTAAATTCGTCGGTTTGAATAAAACGCACGTTTTTAATTAAATTCGTGGGCCAAAATGAAACCCACGAATTTAAACATTTAAATTCGTGGGCCAAAATGAAACCCACGAATTTAAATATTTAAATTCGTGGGCCAAACAATGGCCAAAAATTACCCACGAATTTAAATATTTAAATTCGTGGGCCAAACAATACCCACGAATTTAAACTTTTAAATTGTGGGCCGGCATACCCACGAATTTAATCGAAAAAAACCTCAGCGTGCACAAGACGCACTCACCGAGGCTAAAAATCCCACCCGCGCCGCCGCGCACCGCCCGCCCGCCCGCCCGCCTGCGCCGCCGGCCGGCTGTCGCTGCCCTCCGCGCGTCGGCCCGCCCTGCCCCGCCGTCGTCCCGCTGCTGCCGCCATGGCTCGCTTTCGCCGCGCCGCTCGCCGCGCGCCGCGCCGCCTTCGGCTGCCGCTCGCCCGCCCTTCGCTGCCGCCGCTGCCCTCGGCCGCTTCGCCGCCTTCGGCCGCTCGCCCCGCGCTTCGGCTGCCGCTGCCGCCGCCCGAGACCGGCCGGCGGCGCTGCGGGCCGCGCCAAGCCCTGCCGCCCTGCGCCGGGTTACTCGCGATCGGCCACGTGCGCGCCGCCCGCCGCCACTCGCTCGCCGCCGCCGCCGGCCCGCCGGCCGACCTCCCGCCCGCGCGCGGCCGACGAACCGCCCGGCGCGCGCCCCCGCCTCTGCCACGCGCGCCGCCGCCGCTGCCCCCGTCTTTGCGCCCGCCGCTTGCCCGCCGCCCGCCGCCGCCCGCCCGTGGTGCCGCCCGCCCTGCGCCGTCGCCCGCCGCCGCTTTTCGCCGCCGCCCGCCCGGCCGGCCGCCCGCCTCCGCGGCGCCGCCGGCCGCCGGCCGCCGGCCGCGCGCCCCGCCGCGACGCCGTCTGGCGGCCGCCGGCCGCGCCGCCTCCGCCGCCGCGTCGCCCGGCCGCCGCCGCCGCCGCTGCGCGCCCGCTGCGCGCGCCTCGCCGTGCCACCGCCCGCTCGGCCGTCGAGATGCCGCCTCGCGCGCTGACGGCCGGCGCCCCACCTGCCCGCTTTGTCCGCCCGCTTTCGCACCACCGCCTCCACCCGCCCGCCGGTGCCACCGCGCGCGCCATCACCGGGCGCCACCCGCCTCCCGGACCCTCGCGACGCCCCACGGTGTTGGAGAAGGTATATTTCGTCTCTTTTATATTCGTTTAAAGTTATTTCATCTCATTTTATATTACGCATATGATATATATATTTTTATTTTCTCGCTGCCGTTGTATGTAACGTTAGAGTTTAGGGTTTGTGTCTAACAAGAGAGAGCATAGGCGTCACCCGTTTCAGAACGGCGCATCTCACATTTGCTTGTGAGGTGCGCGGTTCTAATTGTCCAGCAGATTTTGGATGCCCGAGAATGTTGGTTGTTGCATAGGGCCTGTGACGTGCGAGTGATCCGAACGTGATTTCGGCCACATAACCCTGTTGTTCTCCGACGCACCAGCATCAGGCATGCGTTTGGAGAACAGCGGGGTTATGCTGCCGAAATTTCGTTCGGTTCGTAGCGCACGTCACAGGTCGCATGCAATAGCCTCCATTCTTGGGTGGGTTTAGGATAAATCTTTCCTAATAGGTTGTCTTTGTCACCTAAGCCACGGTCGTACGTTGACATTGTTTCATTTGTTTAGCTTTGATAATGGGTGACGATCGAAGGGCCATGCTTTACATGTTCACTAACATGGTAGAAGTTGAAAAATATTTTGAGTAAGTGACTTTCTGAATTATGTTTTGAACATTTCAGTGTAGTGTCCTTTTTAACCCGAGAATAAATGACGCAGAGTATTTGACAAAGAAAATTGGAAGTCAACTCGACAACCCACAACTAAGCAATTGGATAACCTACGTCGTGATGGGTTGAAAGGCGCCCAAGCTTCGTGCAATGGTTCCACAAGATGTAATTTGACTATTTATTCATTTTTCTAAAATGAATTGTTGTAGTAACTTAATATTAGACTAACAGTGATGAATGTTGCTATATAGTGTATGCGTGATGCCTCCGTCCATGAGGATCTCCGACAGCTCTCACATGGTGATGTGACGGCAAGGAGCTATAGTCGCTGTGATGTGAACGGGTTCCGTTTTCGAACAGTGAAATTAGAAGCTAGCCGTCCACTTGCGGCCACTTCAAACAGCAGAGTAGTCACAACGTCATCCGATTCCAAATGGCGATATATTAGACTACTACGGTGTTGTACAAAACATAATTGAGTATACCTTTGGGGTGGCAAAGATCGAAAGTCGTGTTTTTGATTGCCATTGGTTCGATCCACACAGCGCACACGTGTCGATGACTTTGGGATGGTGGAGGTGAAGCACGATTCGCGGCTTCAGGCCATATCAATAACATCGTGCTTGCACATCAGAGTTGGCAGTGTACTACGAGCTATCCTCACCGTAGCTTGAAGGCTTGGTGGGTTGTATTTAAAGTTAACCCTAAAGTATACCCTCCGGGATGTTTCAGATGTGGCAAGTAACGTAGAGGATGATGTGGGTGATGTATATCAAGAAGAAGCTATAGGGATTCTTTCCTTGTCTCCGACGGGCGGGACTCGATCAATTACGCCGATGCCACGGACGTAGTAAATGATGAACCCGCCCGTCACGGAAACGCCTCGAAGTCGGTAAGGATTGCACGCCTTCAAGCACGCCTCAATGAAATACGAGTCGCAGAAGCAGATTCCGACGCCGACGACTTTTGATATGTATATTTTGTAAGATTATTGTTGCCTCGTTCATTTATTGTTGCCTCGTTCATTTTTACAAGTCATTGTTGTCTCCTTCATTTTTTACATGTTATAGTTGTCTCATTCTTTTTTGCAAGTTATTGAAAATTATTTGTAAACTCGCATACTAACTCTTGTCAAATTTGAGCAGATGAGTATGTTCAGCATCAAAGTTGACAAGCTTAAAGGCAAGTTCACGGTCGTCCTCCGTAAGGTCGAGGAGCAAGGGTTCGATGGTCGGGACTCGGACGGCCGGCAGCGCCATATTTGTTTGGGGCGCAGATTAGACAAATGGCAGGAGCAGCTCCAGAGGTGCTTCGATGAGCGAGCACGAGAACAAAGGCGAGAGCACCACCGAGGGCGAGGCGGTAGGGGTTGCAGAGAGGGGCGGTTGGGATGTGAGCATGACGACATGGGCGAGGCGGACGACGAGGAGGTCGTTGGGGTGGTGGCGATGGGACAACAGATACAGATGCAGACGCCGAGGCCGAGGCAGCGGCAGATGCAGAGTTGGAGGCGACCTTAGAGCCAGTTGAAGAGGGCGGGTCTTCTTCGGGTACCATCAGGTATATGTGTAGTATTGGATTATCTTTTAATCTCCATATTTACATTGTAATGTCTATGAACTAATTATTTGCATTCAGTTTCATAAAACCATCTCGTTCGTCTCGAGATGCAACCCGGCCGATAGGAGGTTGATAGAGGTACACGGGAGCAGGTAACAGTTATATCTTCTCTTTTAGCATTAGCTAGGTGACAACTTATTGTTTTGATGCATCTTTGTCTTGTATTTTGTTGTAGGCACTGGAAAGAGCCGGGTTGGACTGGGACGGGCCACATTACAAAGGTTAACGCCGTGCTGGGAGCCCTTGGCCGGTACTACTACCCTGGCATGGTTGAGTCAGGCGGGGAAAGATTCGCGGCCCACAACTGGAAGCACTGGGCGTTGAAGGAGAACGTGGAAGGAGGCGAAGACAACCAAACATGTCAAGGCGCAGTGTGGGCTGGCTTCTGGGTGAGTTTGTGTTATGTATTTACTCTATTTGAGTATTGCTTTAAATGTAAGTACAATTTGACAGTGTGTGATTATATGCAGGAGAGGTTCCGCCTTGAGAACGAAGACGATTACAACGCTTTGAAGAAGGCCAAAAGTGTCTTCAACAGGGCGGCACAAAAGGTTGTCGGAGATTCATTCAAAGAATGCACGATTCAAGCTGTCATCAATTTTTACAAGAGGGTGAAGAAGGTGAACATGAGAAGAGGACCGAGGCGAGGAGGATACACCGATGAACAAGAGTATCTCCGAGCTCGGTCGATTGGATAATGAAGGACATGGAGGCTTGGAGGTGGATGTGCCGCGATCTGGGGGTCGGAGGATTTTCAAGAAAAATCAAATAGAAATCGAGGGAACAGAAGAAGTAGATTGGGGAAGCACAAGTACGGCGCAGACGGACACATTGGCCTAGAGCAACGCATGGTAAGTATCGGTATTATAATTGTTAGTGAATTTGTCACTATGTTTACAACTTTTCATCGTAGGAGGCTGAAAGTGGGAGTACTCCCACTTTTGTGGAAGTTTACATCCGGGGGCACCAAGGCGAGGATCCACAGAACCCGGATGTGTTGTGCGACGACGGGGCTAGTGAGAGGATGGTAAGTATAAATGACACAATATGTTTTGTGCAAATTTACATCCAGGAGCACCAAAATGCTGTTTTGTAGGCGTCATATGCGGAACAAATGACACAACGTCATGGGGCGGAGGTTGATTGGAGGGCCGCACCGGTCGATGTGGAAGCGTTGTACCACTGTTGGAGGGGCCTAAAGCATGGGAGGTTCGTTAATAAAACTGATTTTATTTGTTTTCGCTCTACTAAGGGAAAAAAATTGCATGGTCACATTTCAAAGATATATCGCTTGTAGGTGGGCCATGGGGATGGAGTTATGGAATGCGATCGTCCTCCACGAGGCTCGGTTTCCTGTGGGAGTGCTCGCTCGTCGAGGTCCGCACGGAAGCACAAGCGCACGAGGAGGCTCGTGAAGCGCGAGAGGATGCTCGTCAAGCACGAGAAGAGTCTCGTCAAGCACGAGAGGAAGCTCGCAGGCCGAGAAGACTCGAATACATGAAAATGTATCTGCAGTACAATCTCAACTTTGAACAAAACGCTCAAGTTTACATTTGTGATTGAAACCTAACAAACAATCTATATGCAAGAATCGTCACAATCTCTTGGACCTAACGTGCGGTGTTTCGCCCTCTGTTCAGCAGTAAAGATACTTGAGTTCATTACTCTTTAATTCACTTAGCTCGTAAAATCACGAATTCACAAACTGGACTATTATGTCATAGGGCTCCCACCACCTCCCTTCTACATGTTTTCTCCGCACATGCAGCCACCACCACAAGGAGAAGCATCACAGGTGCTCGGCCTCCCGGTGTCCTTCATAAACCCTCTTGGGATGCAGGCACCACCCTAGGAGATGCACCTCGGGTTATATGATATTCTCATCCATTCTTTATTTTCAAAAACTCTATTATGTGTACTTCATATCACAAACTATGATCCACAGAGCTCCCACCTCCTCCTCCTTTCTACATGTTCAATCCACGGATGCACCACCTTCTATGGAGAGGCACCACGGTAAAGACGGATCGGTTCAATTCGTTATTTAAAATTTGAATGAATGATTTATATGTGGCATGATGTACTGTCTATGCCTTACAGTGGCTCCCACCTCCAAACCCGTTCTACATGTACCCACCACCTATGCCAAGCCAAGGAATGCCTATGTACTTCAACCTGGTGGGCCTGCAGCCACCTCAGACGACACCACATGTATGGATATCGAAAATATTATAAGTTTGCGACACGAGCTAAGTTTGTCAATTCTTGTACAAATTGCCGTTTTGGATGTGTGATTGATTATCAAAGGATCTGCTAGAATGTCTCCTTCTGGTTTGAGAGATTGGTATATATATTATAATCGCAAATGTTTCTTTGTCTCACTGAGTGGATGTCCTATTTACTAGAGAGGTCATGCCGAAATTTTGTACATTTCAATGACTTAGTTTTAAGCCGGTTTGAAAGAGTTGAAAGGTTGGTTTTAGTCTTTTAGTAGAGGTAGTAGGTTTGGTGTCTCATTTGTTAATTTTTCGTTAGCTTGAACTTTGTTGTGGAGTTTGATTACTTGGTGAGCTGCCTGCCCCATCCCTTCCTTTCTCTTGCTCAAATTTAGAAACATATGCTTCCGTAGGAACTTTAGTTCATTCTTTGAATATGAGATTACATATGCTTCATTGAATATGAGATTACGTGTGCAGCGGATGGATATATACTTCCGTAGGAAATCTAGTTCATTCTTTTAGTATATATCAATCTTAGTAATCTGTTGCAAAAGTGATAATTTTTGTTGAAATGCACAACTGAGTCGATTTTAGGATATTTAGGCAACTCTTTCTTAAACCTTGCACAAATCATCTCAATGTTCATACTTGGAAAGGTTAACTTGTGTGCTTATGAAAGTTCATTACTGTGCTCATGTAGATAAGTGATGGTTTACCAAATTATGAACCCATTACGTGCTATTTGATTTTCTTTTCATCAATAACTTTTGATTTGAACCTTATATTGTCTCGACTTCTTGGAATTAAAAGTTATCTTAAGACAAATTGTTCAATTGTGAACTTATGTTTTAAATGCTTCATATGGCATCCTTGTAGAATGTTGTTTGCCCATGTACAATCGATTGTTTATCCTTGTAGAATGCTTTATATTTGTACTTTGTATATTGAACTCTTAAAATGACTACCAAAACTCTTATTGCTTCTTTGAACTATTTTCACTGCTTGTTATCTTTTGAATACTCGGTGATGCAATTGGGGTCTTTGGAAGTTGAATTAAATAATTGTAGTTGTAATCTTGGCCTTATGTTAATACTAGAGAGTATTACTTTGATACTTCATTGAATATGAGATTGATGTTCATATGATTATTGCAGCATATCTTGACTAGCTAAATGCACGTGTAGTTCTTATATATAATACCTATTCTTGTTTAGCTTGACCTGTCATATTGATATTCTCATATTGTGTCTTGGTTGAATAGTACTATTGATATTCTCATATTGACATTCATGTGAATCAAAGATAATGTTACTTGTAGCACAACCTAAGTTAATCTTGAACTTGCGGGTTTCTAGGTCACGCCCTCCAAGACGTTCTAACGAGCGACATCATAGAAGACATCTTCAACAACGCCGACGGTGGTGGTAGCGCCCTAACTCCAACAACCCCGAGGCATGAATTCCATTGTGAGCTCGATTGGTGTATAATCTGTTGTATTTTATGACTTGTTGTGATGGATACGTTGTGATCGACTTATTGTGATGGACTTATTTTAATGGACGTGGATTGTATCTATTGTGGTTGTAATGTGTTGTACGTCATTGCGTAGTTTACAAATTGCCGTTGGATGTGTGATTGGATTATCTAAGGATCTGCTAGAATGTCTCCTTCGGTTTGAGAGATTGATATATATATTATAATCGCAAATGTTTTTTGTCTCACGAGTGGATGTCCTATTTACAAGAGAGGTCATGCGAAATTTTGTACATTCGGAGACTTAGTTTTAAGCCGGTTTTGAAGAGTTAAAAGGTTGGTTTCAGTATTTTAGTACTGGTAATAGGTTTGGTGTCTCGTTTGTTAATTATTCGTTCGCTTCAACTTCATTGTGGAGTTTGTCTTTTGTGTTACAGTTTCTGATCAGATTTGAACAAAATAGATGATCTTATTTATTCTTCGCTTAGCAATTTTTAGTTTCAATTTTCTTTTTGCCTTTTCTTTTCTTCTTTAGATGTTATATGTATTGAGTGCGATACATATATATATATAAAAATACATACATTTGGATATATATACATATATGTATTGAGTGCGATACATATATATATATATATATATATATAAATCATTTGGATATATATACATTTTTTTGTAAAATGACGAGTTAAATTGTAATTTGAAAAACCCACGAATTTAATCGATTAAATTGTGGTGAAAAACCCACGAATTTATCAAATTAAATTGTGGGTTTTTAGCCCACGAATTTAATCGATTAAATTCGTGGGTTTTTCATTACGAATTTAACTCGATTAAATTCGTGGTTTTTCAATTACAATTTAATCGATTAAATTGTGGTTTTTAAACCCACGAATTTAACTCAGAAACCCAATTAAATTCGTGGGCTTAGTAGAAACCCACGAATTTAACTTAAATTCGTGGGTACCCACGAATTTAATTAATTAATTTCGTTGAGTTAAATTCGTGAACTAAATTCGACGGTTTGCTCACGAATTTAAGTTAAATTCGTGGGTTTTTGGCCCACGAATTTTTCCCTGATTCTTGTAGTGTTAGCTTCAAAGCTCGTTTGCTCAATTAATTGTACTTGCAAAATAATTTTCATGAGATGATTCTGTACTTTGAAATTCCGTGAGATGATTCTGTAGTAATTGATGGAAATTATGTTTCTGGTCGAACTGTAGTTCTAATGTAGCCCGAAACCGATCCTATAGTGGAGGAGAGCCCAAGCAGGTACCTTACCCTCCACCCAACCACCGAAGGTGCCGAGGCCTCCACCACTGTTGCAGATGATGCTCCTGTTGCAAGACGCCGAGGACGAGGGAAAACTAAGAAGCCTGAAGGCCGGTACACCATCTTAGAGGTCTTAGATACTGGGGCCCGTGTTGCACCGAGAAAATCAGCAGCCAAATACAGGTCAACATGCGGGTGCATCGTAAGGGATAAAGTGCCAATCACCTATTCGGATTGGCATAAAGTGCCCCGAGCCACCAAAGAGGATCTGTGGACAGAGCTCAAAGAAACCTTCGAATTCCCCGAAGGAGCCGAAGATCTTGTGCGTCGCGACGCATTGATGACCATGGATGCGGCGTGGAGAAACTTCAAGGCGAGGCTGAACACAAATTATGTGAAGCAAAACCAGTCAGCCATCGGAGAGTACCCAAGATTGGAGCCATATTGGGATGAGTTTGTGGCGATGAAGCAATCGGAAGCAGCAAGGAAGTCCAATGTGGACCACATTAGCATCGCAAGAAGGAATACTCACCCCACAGACTTGGCACGAGTGGGTACGCGGGTAAAATTGCTCAATGGGAGAGGCAAGAATTAGAAGCGGTCCAATTGGCTGGCACAAGTCCCTTGATCGGACTACCAGACCGAGTGAAGCACTACGTGCTAGCGAGGGCAAATATGTTGTCTACTGGGGGTTTATCATTCAAGAGCAGTGAAGACGAAGCAATGACGCAACAAGTTCATGAGTTTCACGCCCAGTCCACCCAAGGATCTTTTCACCCAGACAGGGAGAAAGACGAGCTAACAGCGGCCCTAGGAAACAAAGAGCACCACAGTGGACACGAGGCGTCGGGTCAAGGTTCCATGGAGGAGTGGATTCCCTGAGCACGGAGACTCTTATAGGAGTCGGAAGAGAGCTAAAGAAGAGTGGGCTGAGAAGGAAATGGAAATGATGAAGGAAAGGGTCTGCGAGAAATAGAAGGCACCACTGAAGAACAAGTTGAACGACAAGTACAACAAGCCTTGAGTCAGTCGCAGGCCCACAACGTTTTCTCCAGTCCTACAGGTCGTCGCAGCAGTTGCGCGTCCACGCCATTGGCGGCGAACAACAACCATTATCCCGTGGACGACATACAGGACCCACACCTGTCACCAACGTGTCCGTGATGAACATATTTGTACAGCCGCCATGTGGGTAGTCTATCCGTGCCAAGAAGGGGTGTCCCGCACAATACCCCGATAAGCGCCGGGTTATGCAAAGGTCCAAGTGGACACAGTACTTTGCACGATTTTTGAGATCGGACCGAAAAACCCGCCAATGATGAGATAACAACTCTAGGAAGTGCCGCCCACTCATTCATCCAATGGCGCAAGCGTGACATCGTCTTGGACCATGCAAAGGCCATCCTCTCTGCAAGACAATCCTCGCATCCGTCACAAAGACCGAGAGTGAAACGGGAAGAAGCAAAATGAGGTAGAAAAGAAATGCATTGAGGACCCCATCAAGATGGCCACCGTTAGTACTCCAAAGCGAAACCTATAACACCGGTACTTCAAATGACAAACCTACAACCTCGATCCCAAAATTGGCACATTAGACAAGTCAGACGGCCCGGATCAAAGCGAGGCCAGATCGAGTATGATGTCGTGCGACAAAAAAGTAAGGGCAAGGCGTAGTCTGATGACCAATATGATCAACAAAGATTGAAATTCGAGGTAGGGAAGCCCTTTGTCACCGCTTCGAAGTTAAAAGTCTAATACCCATGATGCACCGATTACATGCATGGTACTTAGATCGATCCAACCAAGACGTACTCCCAAAGATGATCACTGCAATTTTCCGTGAGGAACATTTTCACCATGAGGGCCATGGCTACTTCTTAATAGAATTCGATAACTTGCACAACTTGTTCTATCACGACGCCCTCGACATATCTTTTTTGAGATGCTGGTCACTGTAAGTGTCTAATATATCAATCTTGGCCTACATTCACATAATACCGATAAATTTCATGTCTAACTAATTCGTTATATAGATATGAGATGATTGAAGTACGAAGAACCAAGGGGCTAGTGGGATTCCTCGACCCGGGAACGGTTTGCCAACATGAAATCAAAAGAGCACCAAAGGAGGTCGAGGAGTACGTATATAAAGTTTTGATTAAACTACAAGACAAGGAGTTTATACTTTTACCATACCATTTTAAGTAAGTTGCTCACTAGCTAGTTAAATTACTCGTTTATTTCGTTATTTACTCGATGTAAGGACTAATGGTGGCATCATGCATGTGTATGTAGCTTCCATCGATTCTCGTAATAATTCATCCGAAAAGAGCAAGATGTCGATCATGGATCCTTTGGATAAACCTAAAAAGACTTTGAAGAGATGACACATTTAGTGAATGAGGCGTTCAAAAGATATTGTCGGAAGAGCTCGAGATACCGCCCATACCACAAATCCCTTACAATCTGCACGAAGTTTCCAGACGCATTTAAAGGAATACTCTTATATCATATTTCATAGTAAATAGCTCCTTCGACGACATCTTAGTTCATTCGATTTTTGCAGTGTCACAAGCAGCCGAAAGGAACAAATTTATGTGGGTACTTCGTGTGCCAGTACATGCGCGAAATCTTATCATGCACAATAAAAGACAATGACGTAGAGGTCAGTCATACTGACATGACACACTGATTCGCACCACTCAATTTCTATATTCTCTCTTAATTTTGTTTTTTTATACTTACAGCGCCTCAAGTTGTCTACGGTAGGACTGCTTCCTTCTGAAATCCTAGCCATTCAGGGCCAGCTCGCCTACTTCATCATGAAGGAAATAATCAACAAAAATGGCGAGTTTTATGACGAAGACAACAACGATCCAGTCATCCATACTCTTGTCTCAGATAACGTGTCTTCAACCTCCGAAGACCCGTAGGCTTCTAGTTTACCTCCACTAGTTTAGGCTTTTTTACTTCAATTCTGTTTCATTACAAAGTGTAAATAACTCTTTGTTCCTTTCAAATGGGAACCCCTTCTTTTGCCAATGTCACTTCTTTTGTCAGTGGTTGTGCAAGCCTTTTGGATGCAAGTACTCCTCATAGATATTTTGTATATTGTCTTATATATGACTGTTTGAGCATCGTGTTATCATCACATCCTGATATTATGACTTCCCTGTAATCAGATAGGAACATTTATATACGTGAGCTATATGAACCTTTTGCTGGTCATGGACTGACCACCTTGTATATCTATTATATAGATATATAGCCATACTATTTCAATATATTATTTTCTGGTTAGAATTGCGAATGATCTCACCAAAATACTGAAATAGCGGCCAATTAGAGGGGAACTACTGTTGTAGCAAGCGACCACCGTGAACATGTATACAAAGAAGGTAAAATGGTGTTTTTTGTTTGTCTTGTCTTACAATATTATAGGTGTTTTTTGTTTGTCTTGTCTTACAATATTATATATTTCCTGGTTTGCTATTACAGTTTTGCCTTGACTGAAATGAAACGATCCGATGTGCATATTCCTGGTTTGCTACCGCCAATAACTTATACAAGGTGTGACATACTCATTTCTTCAATATTATTTATATTACTTCATTTTGCATGCTTTTGTTGAACAAATGCTGCCCAAACTAATCTGTTCTTCTCGCAGTGGTTGACAGTTTGCCCGGCAATTTTCTGTACATGGCTCAATTGAAGTATACAAAGCTAAATTCATGTTATTCTAGCAAGTTACCACCCTGAACAGGTATAGTTATCCTTCAATATTTTTTTCTAATTTCTTGATAATACATGAGTATGTTGGTCAAATGATGGATCTGATTTGTTTGGTAACATCTTCAATGTTGGTCAAATGATGAAGATATCTTCGATGTCGTTATTTGGGAGGGTTATAGAGAAAGGAATGGTTAGTTTGATTATTCTATTGTCAAGACTAATGTTTTGTTTGTGTTTAATGCAATAGCTACTCAGTTTGTTACTTCTTTTTCCTATTGCATATAAACGCCGCAGACTTTATGCCCGGTTGATTGCTAAGGTAGAGCTTTGTTGTTTCTGTCCAAATAAATCGAATATGGAGTTGTATTTGCCATTCTCTTTTAGTTCTATATTATATATTTGCTTTGTGGAGTAGAGAAAATTTCTACATTTCCAAGATCACACTGAAGGAGCTAATGGAATAGCATGGTACAAGTAATCATAATGCATCTTCTTATAGGTTATCTTCTTAATTATATAACAACCATAGGTATGGGAATACCATGTAGGGCATAGGTTAGTGTGTGGGTATGTTGTGCATATAAGATGAACGATCTCTTATTTCATATTTTTAGTAAGCTACTTGGATGCTTTGATCTTCCAGGATGTTCGCAATCCTCACGTTTCAAAGTTTGCTATGTTTGTATTGTGGTTCCAAAACTGCGTTTGGTTACATATGTAAAATTGTTTTTGGAGGCAAATAAGACAACTCAATCTTATACATGAGTGTAGATTTATAATTGTTAGTTGGTTTATGTATATCATGTCTCATGATATTATGTGCAAATAAGCCATACTTATATTACAAATCATGAGCTACAACCAAATATTATGTGTTTTTATAGGTTTGTTTTTAATAAACAAAAGAGGACTAGATCGGTTCACTTACTTAAATACAATATCTTTGACATGGCAATCCATATACGCATGTGCATAGGTCCTCTTTGCTACATGAAATTTGTGTGCAAGAATTGCAAGCTTAGCGAGCATAGGAGGATTCTAAAAGGACTTGTTGTGACAAGAATCATGCTTGGTTGTCTATTTTCGTAACATCGTAACCAAAATTTAATGGCTATATATGTAGTTCCATAGGTTGAACGTGTAAATTGTTATGTATGTAAACCATCAATTCAGTTTATGATGTATGAAACAATGGCAAACCATGTCATCAAAGTGGTCTCAAAGGAACTCTCAAAAAGAACCTTTGTCACACGGAGGTATGGAATTTTCGATTTAGCTCATGCCTCATTTCTTGAGTGCAGATATTGGATTCTTCATCACTTTAACTCGCTACCATGTACTATCTCCTAGATGCTTCATTTTTGTATTTCTAGAAATTTGTGTCTCTTCTGCAAACTTCACCGCCTGTGTTATCAATATCATTTATGAGCTTTGCACTATGCGACTAGAGGTAAGCGACTCTCTTTTCCTCCTTTCTTTCTGGATGGTTTGTATCGACAATTAGCAATACATGTTATTTCGGATTATATTGGTTAGTCTATAAAAAGAATAGGTACTAATATGTATACTCAAATTTCAATAATTCAATGTATTCTTACTGCCTGTGTACATAATGAAGAGGCATGGCTAGCGCTGCCTGAGGCTAGCCAGAAATACCAGTTTTTTATTTTTGTGTGTGGGATTATCAGCGACGGTTTTAGCCCAAAACCGTTACTGAAGTAATATCTGTGACGGTTCTATCAAAAAACCGTCACTGATACTAGGTCTATCAGTGGCGGTTTTATATACAACCGCCACTGATAGTTGTATCAGTAGCAGTTCTAGCCAAAAACCGCCACTAATAGTCGTATTATCAGTGGCGGTTTTTGGTCTAGAACCGCTACTGATATTTGAGTATCAGTGGCGGTTCTATCCAACAACCGCCACTGATAATTGTATCATTAGTGGCAGTTTTTGGCTCGAACCGCCACTAATACCCGAATATCAGTGGCTGTTCTAGCCAAAAACCGCCACAGATAGTGTTATCTGTAGCGGTTCTAGAACCGCCACTGATAATCCTCGATTATCAGTGGTACTAAATCTGTGACGGTTCAGAAACCGCCACTGATGGCAGTTATGAACCGCCACTAATGGCCTTTTTCAAGGTAGTGAGAGAAAGAGAAAGGGAAGGTGGAGACGACGATGAGGAGACAATGGAGCGAGGATGGCTGGCGGCAGCCGAGGATATACAGGATAGAGGCAACGAGATAGCGGGGGCAAGTATTGCGGTGGCATGCCGACCAGTGGGGGAAGGAGGGGGCGACGGCGATGTGCGCCAGCGAACTAGGGTTCAAAATACCTTCTACACGCTCAATAGCTAGATCACGACTAACAACGATCGAACGGTCCTGAATAATTAAGCAATAGATCCCAACTTATCGGCAGTACATCTCTCTCTCACCTTAAAACTAAAGTTAAGACGTGTTTGTCAAAAAAAATTAAGAAGTAGGTGAAGCTCAAAAAAAAGATGTAGGTTAGGAGTTCAATTTTTAGCATTCCTAAAATAGAAATTTTGTTCTTTAGACCTTGTTTAACTAAGCCACAACCAACCCATCCACATGAATACGGGTCAAAAATGGGCCTTTTAACATCCCACGTGCTACAATACATTGCAATCGTGTTTGACTACTTGTATCTTCCTTTTCTGCCCAAAACTAAATGTGCAGGGTAATTTGACAGGAAAAATCAATGGAAATGCCCAGATTGCCCCCTCGTTAGTACATATAAAATGGCGACAAAAATATCTTTGGGAAAGAAATTATGCTAGATGTGCAGTTTAGCTAGCACTAATTTCTGATGAATACACTTTTTCACATTTCTGAATAGTGCTAAAAAGACATTTCTCAATGAAATCAAACCTTTCCCGCCCCCAGAAGAAGAAAAAAACTCAGTCTGCATGAACATGATAATGTAACCAAGAAAGAATCAATTTGCCTATAACTATCTAGATAAGATACACAGTGTCACAACCATGACTATATGCTAGGCGTATGGAGTTTTGGGCCGGCAACGGTCGTGTGGACTATGTAGTTTGGGCTCCGCCCATGTAATCGTAAATGTGTGTGAGGAAACTAACTTAGCTATATAAAGCTAAGAGACACGGGAGGGAAAAGAGGATTGGTCTGTTTCTTGATCCCCAATACTTCTTCCTCTGCGTTCCCTCATCCCCTACTTCTTCTCCCCAAACCTTTGTTCTCTTGGTTCATGAATCCCTAAATACTAGTAGGGTTGTTACAAATTGGTATCAGAGCCTTCTTCGTCAGCGCTGGCGCTGAGAAAGAAGCCGAGCTAGTTCGAAGAAAGGATGACTAAGGCGATGATGACGATGGAGGCGCAAAGCGAAGCAAGTGCGGCAATGCTAAAGGAACTCTGTGACCAGTTCAAGGGCCTTCAGGACTCGTTGAGTGAGGTCAAGGAAAACCAGTGAAGATTCCAAGACCGTATGGAGATCCTAGAGACGAAGACGATAAGGGCGAGGTCTCAGAGTCCTCCCATGGCGCTGACTCAGTATCCCCCACAGGCGAACTCTACGCAGGCGACCACAGGATCGCCATCACCGACCTCGATGGGCAATCACACATTGGGTCCCAATGGTCACCGTGATGATGTACACCACCCAGTAATCGCAGACGGAATCTTTAGAGTTCCTCAACATCTTCCAGTTTTGGGGCCGTCTCTTGTCCAGAACCATGCTCGCCAAGCATTTGAAGATAAGCGCCCAGAGAATAGAAATTCAAGTATATGGTCCAACCGATTTGGTCACAATCCCACACCAAAAATGGAGTTTCCCAAGTTCGATGGTGAGAATCCAAGGCTATGGAAAGAGAGATGCGAAACATATTTTGAAGTATTCGGTGTACAGGAATGCTTGAAGACACGTTTTGCTGCACTCAATTTCACGGGTTCAGCAGCATTGTGGCTTCAGAAGGTTGAGGCTCATGGGAGAATCGAAGAATGGAATGAATTGTGCCACTTGGTTAATGACAAATTCACTCGAGACAAATACCAGAGCTATCGCCGACAGTTGAGGGCTCTAAGGCAGACTGGATCTGTGTCTGACTATACAGATCGATTTGAGCAGCTGAGGCATCATCTCTGGTTATACAACCCTACACTGGATGAGACCTTCTTTGTACATGAGTATTTGGAGGGGTTGCAAGGTAATATCTGTGGAATATAAGAACCCGGGTACCCTCATGATAGGCCCAAGAGGGAGGCCCAGAAGATACTCCCCGCGTCAGGCCCCGCTGCCGTGCGCAAGGGGACATATCCTAAAGGAGGTTGAACTTATATTTAGATATGATAGATACGGTTGTAATCCGAGTCGTTAATAGGGTAGATAAAGATGTAAACTTTATCCTATTAACTGACTGGAATCTTGTAACCGATCGGAATCTCCAAACCGATCAGGACTCTGTTGGCCTACCCCATAAATTCATTGCCGATTACAAAAGTCGACAGTTGGCGCGCTAGGTAGGGGAAGCCCTATAATCTTTTCCTACAGACTCGATGGCAGCGATCGGCGGAATCACCACCACCTTCATCTCCGGCCAGGCTTTCCGCTTCGGGAGCCTGGACTTCATCGCAGATGCGCGCGGAGAACTTGTCCGCCTAGACTTGAACCGGATCCAATCTGGTAAAGATCAGGCCGACTCATTTCAGGTATGTCACTTTGACTTGGCCGGCAAACCAGTCCACGTCGCGAGGAATTGCTGCGATCGTCGTGGCGTCTTCGCGATAGAAGAGCAGAAGACCGATCTCCAATGCCAACAAGAAGAACAAGAAGCTGCGAGGGAAGATCGTCTTCGTAAGGGTAAGGAGGTGCAGGTGCGATCGCTTCGATCTCGCGGCCGCAATGTACGCGAGGACATCCAGCAATCCAGGTTGGGAAATCAAGCCGTCTTCCACACGCCAATGCAGAACGTCGTCGCCTCCAAGACGCTTCTCGACAAACTGGACCCGATGATTGCATCAGATAGCCTGACGGCCTCGATCGTGGCCCAGATCAAGGCCATGGTGACGGCGGTCGCAATTCAGCAAAATCAGAAAAAGCCGATAGGTGAAGCGCACTCGCGCTCCCACGCGGCTTTCGGCACGGCCACGAGCCTACGCCTGCACCCCGAGCGCCACTTTCGGCACGGCCACGAGCCTACGCCTGCGCCCCGAGCACCACCTTCGGCATGACCACGAGCCACGCCTGCGCCCCGATCGCCACCTTCGGCACGGCCACGAGCCACGCCTGCACCCTGAGCGCCACCTACAGCTCATCTACAAGCCTTCGCCTGCGCCGCGAGCAAAGATGGCATGATCATCGGCAACATATGGAGCATAAAGCAGCTAAGTCGTTTTTTACTCAATTATGTCATTATAAATAAAATTGTTGACTTTCCTGACTTGCTACTTAGTTGACCCACAACTAAGCAGTAAGTCGGGGGCTACACCTAATAGTGTGCGCATGCGCACATCTTTTTCTGAGTTGTATTTTTGTTCTTTTACTTAACGATTGCAAGTGAATCCGAGTGCGATAACTCCGAGTTGTGAAACTCTGACCCCATGAACGGCGAACTTTAGTCACCCAAAACACGTGCTTGGGAAAAAGAGCCATGAGCCGACTCCCAACGCCGGGGCTAGACTAGTCGGGCAGAGTGCTTAAACAAAAAGAGTCAAACCACTTGGATGAATTCAAAATCAATAAGGAAAAAGAGTAAAAACTCTAAAATTATATATACACCAGTCGGACATCACATCCGAGTGAATTGTTTTTACATTGCCTAAGTTCGCATATACATGATTTGTGGCTACTAAATTTGGATGCGACGTTTAGAACCAACGCTCAACGACGACATCAAGAACTTCGCGATTTAATGAATTTAAAGGAGCGGCGCCGAATTTCGCCTTGAGCGGAAAAGCGTTTGACTTCAGATATCGTTTGGGATACAAGATATCCCAAGATGAGCCGATCGCCATAATTCCAATAATGGGGCTAGGAACCACTCCAAAGATTAACCCGTGGAGTTTATTGAGTCCTTCACGATCTCTTTGCCTACAACAGGCACTGATTGTAAGTAAAACTAGTCGGGAAGCTGCATCAACAACTGGAAGCACTCGGCGTGAAGCATGACTCAGTTGGGCTACAACCAGGAAGGCGGCAACTCGATCGCAAAGGACTCGGGGGCTACTGTGGAATATAAGAACCCGGGTACCCTCATGACAGGCCCAAGAGGGAGGCCCAGAAGATACTCCCCGCGTCAGGCCCCGCTGCCGTGCGCAAGGGGACATATCCTAAAGGAGGTTGAACTTATATTTAGATATGATAGATACGGTTATAATCCGAGTCGTTAATAGGGTAGATAAAGATGTAAACTTTATCCTATTAACTGACTGGAATCTTGTAACCGATCGGAATCTCCAAACCGATCAGACTTCAGAAGTCGCCCCACCCCGCTATATAAGGGAGAGGGCGGGCAACAACATAGGGATCGGATCATCCAAGCATAGAGCAATCAAGCCATAGAGCATAGCACACCTCATATCGCCCACAGCATATTGCGCTTTGAGCAACCCCAGATCTAAGAGATCAGTATAATCCCAGCACACAGGATTAGGGTATTACCTCATCGCTGAGGGCCTGAACCTGTATAAACCCCTTGTCTTGTGTGACATTCGAGTTTGAGATCCAGCGCCTACCCCATAAATTCATTGCCGATTACAAAAGTCGACAATATCCGTTCGGCTATCTGGCTCCACCGCCCTCCTGATGTTGATACCGCCATTGTGTTGGCGTTATTACAGGAGGAAGAATACGAGATGGGACTGAAAAGAGGTTCTGCAAGGATGGAAATTCAACGCAGTTACAATAGGTTCAGTAATACTCAGGACAAACTGAAGGTGGGAGACAAAATGGATGATGCGAAAAAAATAGAGAATCAAAAGAAGCAAGAGGGAAACAAGTCAGAGACCAAGTTAATTGCTCTGAATGGCTTACCGTAAAGCAAATGGGTTGTGCTTCACTTGTGGTGAGAAATGGAGTAAAACAGGACATAGTTGCCCAGAACGAGTATCCTTGCATGTCATTGAGGAGTTATTAGAAGCATTGCAAATAGACTCAGGTCCTGTTGACGTTGACAGTGGTTCGGATGAGGAGCCTGATGGAACGGTGATGGTAGTCTCAGCAGCCCCATGCTCTAAACCTCGCAAGAGGCGCACCTTGCGACTATCTGAAATGCTTGGCAAAAAACAAGTGCTCATATTGGTAGACTCAGGAGCTGTTAATTCATACATCAATGAGCAACTGGTGCAGCAGTTGCTCTCCATTGCAACCAGGTAGTAAAAACCTTGGAGTGGTTCATCCAGGGACACACATTCACACATGAAGCTAAAGTGGTGCCACTGAGTAATTATGATATTATTGTGGGAATAGATTGGTTGGAAGATCACAGTCCAATGTGCATAGATTGGCACCGAAAACTCATTAAATTCGAGTACAAGGGAAGCAGAATCAGTTCACAAGGAATTAGAGATATTGAGATACAATGCAAGCAAATGGAAGGCCATAAAATGAGGGGATTAATCAAGAGTCGAGCCATATCTCATTTGGTCACAGTCAGTCACATTCTTCCCACTGATGGTCAGGAAATACTTATTATGGATAATCAGAAAAATGCTGAGATTCCAGGAGAAGTCCAATGCTTAATACATGAATTTGATCCATTATTCCAAGAGCCTAAAGGCTTGCCACCAAAACGTCCAAATGATCATGATATTCCATTACTGTCGGGGGTGCGGCCAGTCAATGTGAGGCCATACCACTATTCTCCACAGTAGAAAGACAAGATTGAACGCCAAGTGCGAGAGGTGTTGAACACAAGAATCATTCGACGCAGTGCTAGCCCTTTTGCATCTCTAGTACTACTAGTGAAGAAAAAAGATGGTACATGGCGGTTATGTATTGATTACTGGCAACTGAATACAGTCACAGTAAAGAATAAGCATCTATTACCAATCATTCATGAGCTTTTGGATGAGATTGCTGGAGCGTAGTGGTTTACTAAGTTAGACCTCCACTCGGGGTACCATCAGATTCGGATCGCTACTGGGAATTAATACAAGACAGCATTTAGAACACACCAAGGGTTGTATGAATTTTTAGTAATGCCTTTTGGGTTAACAAATGCCCCAGCAACCTTCCAAAGTATCATAAATCAAGTTTTTGAGCCGTATTTGAGGAAAGGGGTGTTGGTTTTCATGGATGATATATTGGTGTACAATGCCACATTGGAAGATCATATCAACTGCTACAAAAAGTGTTTCAACTACTTCAAGACAACAAGTTGGTGGTGAAATTATCCAAATGTTCATTTGCGCAGCAACAATTAGAATATTTGGGGCATATAGTTGCACCTCAAGGAGTGTCAACAGACAAATCAAAAGTTCAAGTGGTAAGAGATTGGCCTAATCCTAAGAACCTGAAGGAGCTGCGGGGATTCTTAGGTCTTACTGGCTACTATCGCAAGTTTATCAGACATTATGGAACTATTAGCAAACCACTCATTGACTTGCTAAGGAAGGGGGTGCCCTTCTCTTGGCACCCAGGAGCTCAGAATGCTTTTAGTGCACTTAAGCAAGCCCTGATCCAAGCGCCAATGTTAGCCCTTCCAGATTTTGCTAAGACATTTGTAATCGAAACATATGCATGCAAACAAGGTGTTGGAGCTGTTTTGATGCGGGATAATCACCCTATTGCATTTCTCAGTCAATGGCTGAGCATAAGAAACCAGGCATTATCCACATATGAGAAAGAATGCCTAGCAATTCTTATAGCAGTAGAGAAATGGAGATCATATTTGCAACAAAATCAATTTGTCATCCGTACAGATCATAAAAGTCTACTGCACTTAGCTGATCAGCGACTGGGCACTGGAATTCAGCATAGAGCATTTGTTAAATTGATTGGCTTGGACTATTCTATACAATACAAGAAAGTTACTTATAATGTAGCAGCTGATGCCTTATCTCGCCGACAAGATGAACAAGAGTTGAATGCCATTTCATGTAGCACACCGTATTGGTTGGAGAACTTGACGGCAAGATATGAAGATGATCCGGAAGCTCGAAAACTACTGACTGAATTGAGTTTGCCAGGAGCTCAGCATAAACATTTTCAATTACATGAAGGCATTATCCGATACAAGGGTAGAGTCTGGATTGGTAATAATACTTTAGCTCAAAACCATATTATGCAAGCTTTACATCACAGTGGCATTGGTGGTCATTCTGGCATCCAGGCAACATACCATCGCATCAAAAGCTTATTTGCTTGGCCAAACATGAAGAAATCTATTACCACTTTTGTTCAGAGCTGTGGAATATGCCAATAGGCAAAGGTAGAACATGTTAAATTACCAGGATTATTACAGCCATTGTCGGTTCCTTCTCAGGCATGGACAGTGGTTGGGTTGGATTTCATTGAGGGCCTTCCTTCTTCAAACAAGTTCAACGTCATTCTAGTGGTAATTGACAAGTTCACTAAGTACGGACATTTCATACCATTAGCACATCCATTTACTGCCTTGCAGATTGCTCAGGAGTATCTCAATCAAGTATACAAGCTGCATGGGATGCCTCAAGTCCTCATTTCTGACCGCGATAAAATTTTCACTACCAACATTTGGCAGGAACTCTTCAAATTAACAGATACTCAGTTACATATGAGTTCTGCCTACCATCCACAATCTGACGGCCAGACGGAGCGTCTCAACCAATGCTTGGAAGGATATCTTCGGTGTTCAGTGCATTCGCGACCTACCCAATGGGCGAAATGGTTACCCTTGTCAGAGTTTTGGTATAACACCAATTATCACTTAGCTCTAGGTAAAACTCCATTTGAAGTGCTATATGGTCATCCACCACGCCATTTCGGCATATCTCAGTTGGTCGCCTGCACACTGCCTGATCTGGATGACTGGCTGAAAGAAAGAGAGTTACTTACTAAACTTCTACAACAACAGCTGCTGCGAGCTCAACAAAGGATGAAATGGCTGAAGAGGAACGCGGTATGCTACGCTAGCACAAAAAAAACTACCGCGTTCCTCTTCAGTGGTATCAGAGCCATCTCGTATAGTTTTGTGATCTGGATGTTGCACATATGATGTGTAAGGTTAGTAGATTGGATCTATTACATGTTCAGCCAGTTCATGTGATGAATTGGTGACGGCAGCCATCGATGAGATCGATCGGTTTAGGGTTTGAGGAAAGTGCAAACCGACTCAATCTTGATTTGGGTGAGTCCGTTCATGGTACGACGTTACCCTTACCGGTCGGGTTACCGCCATCGTGGTTTCAAACGATCCATATGGGACCAAGCCAATCGATTAAGTTGGATTGGGTCAATCTGTTGATCCATGGTAAGCGCAAACAGATTCAATATTGATTTGGGTGAGTCCGCTCATGGTACGACGTTACCCTTACGGTCGGGTTACCGCCATCGTGGTTTCAAACGTGTCCATATGGGACCAAGCCAATCATGTTAGATCGGATTGGGTCAACTGCTGATCCGTGGAAATTTTGAGGTGTTTTCCAATGTCAACTGTTGATTCACGCGTGGCTCTCGCCTTGACCCGCAGGTGGCGCCTCGGACCCGCCACGACCGACCAATGGGACCGCGTGGGCGTTGCCCTTGACCTGCCGGGCGCTGCCTCGGACCTGAGTCGTAGGGTTGCTTTTGTTTAACTCGTTTTGTAGGGAATTATGTGAAATGGTATGGCCTATGTGTATGTGATGCATGTAATTTCCACATGGCTGCGTGCGTGTCAAGCCATAAGGCTATTTAAATTGTATAACGACTGCGTGTCGACTTGTGATGCTTCAAACCCTCATGTAAAATTCATTATCAAAAGTTGTAAGGAGTTGCATCCATAATGATGAAGGCTAGGTGAACAAATCAAGCAAGATGGCTAGGTGAACAAACAAGCATGATGATGGAGATCTTAATGCTAAGGGCCATGCTATTTCACACTTATTTTGATTTTACGTGGATGTGTGTTTAATCCTTGCTATTTTCTTTATGCTCATTGCATGTGATGCCATGTTCATAGTAATCTTTGTTCATCCCTATAGTTAAAAATTTTAAATCAAATTGTCCATCCAATTGTTGCACCTATCAAGAATTTAGATCGTTATTGATATGACTGCCAAAGTAGTATATCAATGGCTATCTCAATAGATGATAGGGATGTGTTGGACACATCACGATAACAATGGTAGATTTAATCAAGCTATCAAAACGGTTTTGGGCTTGAGGACATAAGTGGTTGGGATTTGATTTGATAATGAAGGAACCTATACAAGACAAGTGGTGTCTAGGAAAACACACATGAGGCAGGTTTCTTAATTGGCACCGAATACGGAAGTGCTCCTCCTCATGTGAGCCCTTGGGGCAGGTTGACTGGCCATGAGTCAAGTTGATGGAGGCATTCATTACTTGTTTTCATACTCAACAAACAAGAGTTACATATGATGTAATTAGCAAAGGTGTTGCTTACCTATGTCATTAAATTTCTAGCAGTGATGCCAAAGCTCACTAGTGTTTGATGAATATGGATCTTGAATACTCACTATGTGTCTATAAAAGGGACATAAAATAGAAGTGTCTTTAATTAAAAGTTTAATAAAAGTTTTACATAAACATAGTGCTTAGAATCTTTGCATGTTTTTGTTGTAGTTCAATGGCACCTTCTCCTACTCCTGCTACACTGGTTTTGCTTTGAGATCGGTTTGGAAAGGGAAAACTGAATGGAACTAATTTTGTTGATTGGTATCGCAACCCGAGAATTGTTCTCAAGCATGAAAAGAAGGACTATGTTCTAGAGAATCCAATTCTGATGAACCAAAGAAAATGCTGCTCGCAATTTGAAGGTTGAATATGAAAAGCATGTTAATGCTTCAGAGAGGTCACTGTCTCATGCTAGTCACCATGGACTCGAGCCCAAAAGCAATATGAGGACCAGGATGCTTACAATATGATTGTGGGCTTGAAGGGCATGTTTGGGAATCAAGCAAGAGCTGAGAGGTATGGTATCTCAAAGCTTTTATTTGCTTGTAAGTCGGTCAAGGCGATCCGGTCGATCCTCATGTGATCAAGATGATTGGTTACATTGGGAGATTGGAAAACTTGAGTTTCCCTTAGCCTCGGTTTGGCCACGATGTTATTCTCCGTCTACGCCTCGAGCTTTGAGTCATTCATTATGAATTTTCATATGAATAGCATGGAGAAGAGCCTAACCGAGCTACATGAGATGCTCAAGGCTGCCGAGGAAAGCATTAAGAAAAAACCCAATCATGTGATGATGGTTCAGAAAACAACTGCTTTCAAAAAGTGGAAGGCTAAGGCTGGGGGAACGGGAAAGAGCAAGGGCAAAGGCAAGGGCAAGGCTCAAGATGAGATCGCAAGCCTCAAAACTAAGCTTCAGAAGCTTAAAGTTGGCCCTCAACCTGATACCCAATGCTTCTATTGCAAGAAATCAGGGCATTGGAAACGGAACTGCGAAAGTACCTGGCAGATAAGAAGAATGGAAATGTGGTTTCCACTTCAGGTATTAATGTTATAGAAATTAATCTTGCTACTTCTTCACTCACTCATGGGTATATGATACCGGTTGGTTGCTCACATTTGCAATTCGTTGCGGTGATAAAGAGTAGAGACTTGGCAAAAGGAGAAGTGGATCTTGGCGTGGGGAATAAAGCAAGAGTTCTTTGGTCTTGCTGCTGGCACATACCCATTGCATTTGCCTTGAGATTAGTTTTAGAACTTAATAATTGTTATTTTGTTCCATCTTTGAGTAGAAACATTATTTCATCTTCTTGTTTGGAACATGAAGGTTATGATTTCGTAATAAAGAACTTTGTTTGTTCGATATTTTTGAATGATATGTATTATGGTCGTTGCCCCATGGTGGATGGGTTGTACGTCCCTGAACTCAAGAAAAACATGTCTATAATATTAATGTAAAAGGCATCGGCCTAATGATTTGAACCCTACCTTTTGTGGCATTGTCGCTAGGTTATATAAATGAGAAGCGCATGAAGAAGCTCCATGGTGATGGACTTCTAACCTCATTTGATTTTGAATCATTTGAAACATGTGAATCTTGTTTACTTGGCAAGATGACAAAAGCCCCTTTCACGAGTTTTAGTGAGAGAGCAAGTGAATTATTGGCCCTAGTACATACGGATGTATGTGGACCAATGAGCTCGATCGCTAGGGGTGGGTTTCAAGATTTTGTAACTTTTACCGATGACTTCAGAGATATGGATATATCTATTTAATGAGGCATAAATCTGAAACCTTTGAAAGGTTCAAAGAGTTTCAGAACGAAGTACAAAATCAACTTGGCAAAACAACAAAACACTTACGATCCGATCGTGGTGGCGAATACTTAAGCCAAGAGTTTGGTGATCATCTAAAGCAATGTGGAATCGTTCCGCAACTTACTCCGCCAGGAACGCCTCAATGGAATGGCGTGTCCGAACGACGTAACCGAACTTTATTAGATATGGTTCGGTCAATGATCAGCCAAACAGATCTGCCATTATCCTTCTGGGGTTTCGCTCTAGAGACAGCTGCGTTCACTTTGAATAGGGTCCCATCAAAATCCGTTGAGAAGACGCCATATGAGATATGGACTCGGAGAAGACCCATGTTGTCATTTCTCAAGATATGGGGATGTGAGGCTTATGTAAAACGTTTACAATCAGATAAACTCGCACCTAAATCAGAAAAATGCTTTTTTGTGGGGTATCCTAAAGAAACAAAAGGATGTTACTTTTACAAAAGAAACGAGAACAAAGTTTTTGTTGCTCGAAATGGTGTCTTTTGGAGAAAGAGTTTCTTTCAAAAGAAATCAGAGGAGTGATGTGTATCTTGATGAAGTTCGAGAATCACATGAATATGTTCAAGCTACCATCGAACCTTCACAAGATGTACAAAGTGTTGTACAACCTGTGGAAGAGACTCCACCCCGTGTAGGTCGGGAGGCCACGCCATGTACCTATAAGATATGGGAGTGACATATTATTGTTGGACAATGATGAGCCCACGACTTATGAAGAAGCAATGATGGACACAAACTCCGAAAAATAGCTTGAAGCCATGAGATCCGAAATTCAATCCATGCATGACAATCAAGTTTGGAAATTGGTCGACTCTCGATGGTGTAAAACCATTGAGTGCAAATGGATTTTCAAGAAAAGATAGACGAGATGGAAATGTTCAGATCTATAAGGTACGGTTGGTGGCAAAGGGTTTCAAACAAGTTCAAGGAGTTGACTATGATGAAACTTTCTCACCGGTAGCCATGCTCAAGTCTGTCCGGATCATTTTAGCTATTGCTACATATTTTGATTATGAAATATGGCAGATGGATGTCAAAACAGCATTCCTTAATGGGAATCTTTCTGAGGATGTATACATGATACAACCTGAAGGTTTTGTTGATCCTAAATATGCTAAAAGGGTATGCAAGCTTCAAAGATCCATTTATGGGTTAAAGCAAGCATCTCGGAGTTGGAATATTCATTTTGATGAAGTAGTCAAAGGTTTTGACTTTATCAAAAATGAAGGAGAGCCTTGTGTTTACAAGAAGGCTAGTGGGAGCGCACTTGTATTTCTGATTTTGTATGTGGATGACATATTATTGATCGGGAATGACATTCCTATGCTTGAAGATGTTAAGACTTCATTGAAAAGGAGTTTCTCAATGAAGGACTTGGGAGAAGCATGCTATATCTTGGGCATAAAAATCTATAGAGATAGATCAAAAAGGTTAATTGGATTAAGTCAAAAAACGTACATTGACAAGATATTGAAAAGGTTCAATATGCATGAATCCAAGAGAGGTTTCATGCTAATGTCACATGGCATCAGTCTCTGCAAGAATCAGTGTCCTTCGACATCTGATGAGCGAGACAGGATGAGCAAGATTCCATATGCTTTAGCTATTGGGTCTATTATGTATGCCATGATCTGTACACGCCCAGATGTCTCATATGCTCTAAGTGTCACGAAAGCGGATACCAAGCGGATCTCGTGATGATCATTGGATAGCCGTAAAAAATATCCTGAAGTACTTGAGAAGAACTAAGGGTATGTTCCTTGTTTTTGGAGGTGAGGAAGATCTGGTTGCAAAGGGTTACACCGATGCAAGCTTCCAAACTGACAAAGATGATTTTCGATCGCAATCCGGGTTTGTGTTTACACTTAATGGAGGAGCAGTAAGCTGGAAGAGTTCCAAGCAAAACACGGTGGCCGACTCTACGACAGAAGCGGAGTACATTGCGGCTTCGGAGGCCGCAAAAGAAACTGTGTGGATTAAGAAGTTTATCACAGAGCTTGGTGTGGTCGCTAGTGCCTCTAGTCCAATGGACATCTATTGTGATAATAGTGGTGCCATTGCACAAGCAAAAGAGCCTAGATCACATCAGAAGTCTAAACACATACTCCGTCGCTTTCACCTTATTCGCGAGATTGTGGATAGAGGTGACGTGAGAATATGCAAAGTACATACGGAAGCCAATGTGGCCGATCCGTTGACAAAGCCACTGCCACAGCCTAAGCATGAGGCGCACACAAGGTCTATTGGTATTAGATACTTAATTGATTGACTCAAGTGCAAGTGGGAGATTGTTAGTGTTATGCCCTTGAGGCAATCATTTAAATGATTGTAACATGACTATGTTTATGAATAATAATATGATTATTGGTCAATGAATGTATATCATTGTATTGATCAACAAGTATGTGACTTGCTTATGAAGCTCTTTACTTAATGATGTAATTCGATAAATATCTACGATCGGATATCATCGTATGGGACAACGATGAATAGATCAGCACATGTAGTGATCGATGATCATGCTTCATAGATCATTGGATATGGAGATATCATCTATACATTGTGGGCGCATATTGAAGAACATGGGTTAGATAGACCCCAATGGGACAACTTTGCGAGAATGTTTCATTCTTATGTGTCATCGATGTATCTCATACCTAGTAGATGTATGATCCTTAGATCTGAGATTGTCATATTCCCTACATGTGTAATAGTTTTCCTTGGGGCTATCAAACACTACTTCCTAACGGATAGTTATAAAGGTAGCTTTCATGTTTACTATGAAGCGTGCGAGAGGAAGTGGCGATCAAGATGGAATTTGCCACTCCAATGAAGCGGAGATATATGACAAGGCCACTCGTGTGATATGATTAAGGAAGTGCATGGCCATACCGTGATTGAGGAGTCAATCACAACTTATTAATATATCACGGATACGAGAGATGGATTAAATCATCAAAGGATGACATGCTTCTCGCCTTGAGATCAATCTTCATATACTTGGCAAAGGATTATTACATGAGTACTTTTGATAGGTTACATCGATTTGATCATAGTATGTTTGGGAGTTGGCATACTTTGCAGAAGCCACTACCAACTATTGGATTGAAAAGGAGTTTTGAACTCGCAGGTCATTAAGGCGTGGTGATCCGTAATTAATGAACCTCAGGTTCACGACGCATTGCGCGGTGTGCTTTTACGGTTTAGGAGTGATTCACAAAAGCCTACTCCTTTTCAATCCAATAGTTGGTAGTGGCCTCCCTCCTCCTCCTTATTGCAAAGTATGCCAACCCCAAACATACTATGATCAAATCGACCATTAAGTGTGTAACCTATCAAAAGTACTGATGTAATAATCCAATAGTTTAGTGCCAAGTATATGAAGATTGATCTCAAGGCTAGAAGCATGTCATCCTTGATGATTTAATCCATCTCTCGTATCCGTGATATATTAATAAGTTGTGATTGACTCTCAATCACGGTATGGCCATGCACTTCCTTAATCATATCACACGAGTGGCCTTGTCATATATCTCCGCTTCATTGGAGTGGCAAATTCCATCTTAATCGCCACTTCCTCTCGCACGCTTCATAGTAAACATGAAAGCTACCTTTATAACTATCCGTTAGGAAGTAGTGTTTGATAGCCCCAAGGAAAACTATTACACATGTAGGAATATGACAATCTCAGTGTCTAAGGATCATACATCTACTAGGTATGAGATACACCGATGACACATAAGAATGAAACATTCTCGCAGTTGTCCCATTATGGTCTATCTAACCCATGTTCTTCAACATGCGCCCACAATGTATAGATGATATCTCCATATCCAATGATCTATGAAGCATGATCATCGATCACTACATGTGCTGATCTATTCATCGTTGTCCTATACGATGATATCCGATCAGAGATATTTATCGAATTACATCATTAAGTAAAGAGCTTCATAAGCAAGTCACATACTTGTTGATCAATACAATGATATACATTCATTGGACCAATAATCATATTATTATTCATAAACATAGTCATGTTACAATCATTTAAATGATTGCCTCAAGGGCATAACACTAACAATGGCAAGCTGATAAAAAGCGTTCTGATCGTTCCTTTGAGGTTGGTGATTTGGTCTACTTAAAACTTCAGCCGTATATTCAGACCTCATTAGCAACAAGACACAACCAAAAGTTGGCCTTTAGGTTTTTTGGTCCATATAAGATCCTCCAGAAAATTGGGACAGTAGCATACAAACTGGAGCTTCCCCCAACCAGCAAAATCCATCCTGTAGTGCATGTCTCTCAACTGAAGCGTCACATTACAGCAGATGTTCAGGTTAGCACTGATTTGGCCTCCATCGATATTGCTTCAACAATTCCAATGCTTCTTGCAGATGTGTTAGACCGTGCTCTGGTGTATCATGGTGGTTCTGTCCAAGCTCGGGAGTTAATTAGATGGAATGGTTTCACTGAAGGGATGTCCACATGGGAATTAGCTGACGATCTTCGTCGCCGGTTTCCTTCGGCATTGGCTTGGGGACAGGCCGCTGCAAAGGGAGGGGGAGGTCACAGCCATGACTATATGCTGGGCGTATGGAGTTTTGGGCCGGCAACGGTCGTGTTGACCGTGTGGTTTAGGCTACGCCCATGTAATCGTAAATGTGTGCGAGGAAACTAACTTAGCTATATAAAGCTAAGAGACACGGGAGAGAAAAGAGAAAGAGGATTGATCTGTTTCTTGATCCCCAATACTTCTTCTTCCTCTGCGTTCCCTCATCCCCTACTTCTTCTCCCCAAACCTTTGTTCTCTTGGTTCATGAATCCCTAAATACTAGTAGGGTTGTAACACAGCTAGTTCGGGAACTCAAATGAACATCTTAGAAGGGTTAAAATGTGAAGTACATAAACTTAATAGAGCGATTCGACCGGCAATATTTTGTTAACATCACGCCTTTGAAAACCTGAACTAAAAATGCTGATCCATTGCCATATTCGACATGCGACAGTTCACAGCAATCCCCACCTACGTGATCAGTAATTTTAAACGCAAGTTATACAACAATAAAAATAAAACGTTTTGTTCAGTGTTCACAATCTCAGTAGATTACCACCAGTCCTTGCTAGGTTGCCGCATTCAAGTTTAGCAAGCGGTAACCAACTTAACATCACCCAGAGCTTTACAACAAATTTATTACGGCACATTTGCTTTATATCTAAGCGCACTGACATGTAGTGCTAGACTACTGCTAAATTTATTGGTCATGCCAATGTACTCAATTATAGCTAATTGGACATCCGACTTCAGCCAATTACAATCTAGATTGCGTTCCTCCAGCAACAACAATAGTTTCAGCTGTAATGAATGATGCATCGTCAGATGCCAGGAATGCGGCGGCTGCAGCCATGTCTTCCACAGAACCCAATCTCTTAAGCGTACTCCTCTCAATAAGCTCATTTCTCTGCAGAATGATTTGGTTACATACATACACATGCATGGAAGAAAAATACATTGGATTTACTCGGTAGAGCTGAAACTATAACACAACAATATCGTTCTCAAATAGGTTACTTCAGTAGAACCTATATGACGAGTGCACATATGAAGATAACACAAGCACTGGGCCAACAGTGAACATAAGGGAAATTAAAAATCTAAAAAGAACCTAGCCTTGTTCTCTTATAATGTAACGATGACATACCAAACTAATAAGACTACAGGAATTCGTCCAAAAAAAAGACTACAGGAATATAACAATTTACTCTTCAAAGATGGAAAAACAATGAATTCGCTAATAGAGTTCACCACAGAATTGTCATGGCGATAGGGATATCGATATCAAATTGAAATGAGATTAATATAGTACAGAATGCATACAGGCTATGGCATATCTAGCTGTCACTTATCATCTATAAATAAGAAACACAGCTAACAGCAAATCGGTCATGATTGTGGGAGTACTAAGATCACCTTGACAATGACCTTTTAGGTCAAACAGTAACATAGCTAACCATCTCAAAAACAACCTAGCACTTGCAGACCATTTAATGTAAATTAAGATGGTATTCTAAGTCAAATCAGAAAAATTCTAATAAACCCTCACCAATCTAAACTAATGGCCAATGTCTAAGTTCATGATGGGGTAAATACATTATAAAAGAGGGCATGGACGGCACAGCTTCAAGGAGATGACATACTAGAATAGGGATAAATAGACCATAGATATGAGAGAAGATTTTTGATGAGGAAAACACTACTTATTTCTTCTTGCTTGATCTCATAAGTTACAATGAGTAGCCTTTTATAAGGTTGAGGTTGCCTTGACTAGTGCCTAAGCCTCAAAAACTATCTAATCTAGTACAATCTAAACAAACGAACTACAAGATATAAGATACTAATTCTAATTTAAACTGTTCAAGATAATTTCGTAATCAAACTAATAGATAAAACTGAAACAAACCAATAGATAAGAGGCAGCTCATGCTAGTGCACTACAATACCTAGGAAAGTGTGCCCCTCTGCGAAAAAAAGTAAGGCTATAGTCAACTTTACCCAAAGTTCCTAAAGTATCACTACGGTCACCCTTTCCTAATTCATCTCAAAACAAAGCAACATCCACTCCAAATCTAAATTGAAATCCATGGTTTTTATCTTGAATTCACCCGTCGAGGGTAACTACATGAGCAATGGTAACTACCAAAGGCCAAAGCTGGTGAGTGATGCAGCCCAACTCACTACCCCATCTT
Source organism: Otatea glauca (assembly GCA_036346275.1). Classification (NCBI taxonomy): domain Eukaryota; kingdom Viridiplantae; phylum Streptophyta; class Magnoliopsida; order Poales; family Poaceae; genus Otatea; species Otatea glauca. The sequence goes on along the minus strand of CM070727.1, from coordinate 34,802,660 downwards.
TGTTTGCTGATCCTCACATGCAATCTAAGTGTCAAGGTCAAGTTAGTGTTATTTTGCAACACGAAGGCAAGAAAGAAAATATGGTTGAGGGGGAAGGAGTGGAAGGCCGAGTAAGAATGGTTGGTGCCCTAAAGCATGAGAAGTATATTGTGTCGGTATTGTGTAAACCATATGGAGGCAACACATGTGCTAGCTATAGCTGTATGGACCAACCAAGGGCATGGTTGTATGGGCCAAGGCACTATCGCTACATGGGCCAGCGAAAGGCATGGTTGCATGGGCATAGCCATATGGGCCAAGACTACATGGGCCACATGGATGGAGGGTGTGTGGGTTGGCACATGGTTTGGGAAGAGAAAATGAGAACTCAAGTCGTGGGAGAGAAGGAAAGAGTCCAACTCGGTTTGGAGAGAGAAAGAAATCAACTCAGATTGACAGGCGATAGCACATGCAAAATTGAAACAACCATAATTCTCACATCTGAGCTTTGATTGTAATGTTCTTGAACTTTCTTGAAAGCTTAGAAGATTATCTCTGTATCTCTCCATTCCACCAAGTTCCAATTTCACTTCCTTCTATCTTTAATCTGGACCACAAGTTTCAACATGCTAGTTGGCAAAATTTAAGTTTTAAGTTGTAATCTCTTTTTATTTCTTAGAGTCCAAGTTATATATGATTAGGAGCTAAGTTTGAGTTGGCTTTGATGTGTTTGGCCTTGTATGAGCACCAATATAAGGCTAAGGGGTGTACCCCATGTAAAGAGATAGAGTTGATGCATTGAATAAAATACCAGAAAATCGCCATAGTGTTTAGCGGCCATAATTAAGTGTGTGCAAGGTTTTCCCATCTTGGGTTTGAGTGAGGTTGGCGCAAGATCAAGAACACGTTCTTAAGGTTGACCACCGAATCTACACGATTCAATCTACTGATTCGTGACCTTTTATAGTTCACAGTTTTGGAGGGCTAGGTTGATTGCTTCTACATTCGTTGTTCTCGCTGATGGAGGGTGCAAGTTAACCAAGGAGGTGCATGATGATGGTCGTTTTGGGTTTTCTACATCAACTGAAACCCTATCTCTTCAATTGGTGGCTGTGCACTAGCAAATTAAGGAAGAACCAGCGTTGCTAAACCGTACCATGGAGATTGGGCCACCCCAACGGATTAACTAGGAGTTAATCCGTATCGGTGCCTTTTTGGTGATATATATATAGCCTTTTTGGTGTTACATGATAGCCTTTTCAATTATACGAGAGAAGCTCTCATCACCAACATTGATGTAGCAAAGCACACTGTTCTCCACCCTTCTTTGCAACATATTGCGAGTCTTGTGAAACCTATAGCATACCAATTTTTGTCTGTACAAATAGTTCTGTTCTTGAAAGTTCCTCGTAAGTGTACCAACCGTTAGACTGCTAACTTGATTATGAAGATGTGGTGAAAGCTGTGTCAGGTGAAAATTGCAAATAAAGCATTTGGGGTTATTTCTAATAATGTTAGTTGTAATATTATCCCATCTTGGGAATATTTGCTGTAAAAACGTCCTCATTTTAAATACAAATTTGCATCTATTTTCCTGTCTATCCAAACAAACTGTTATGTATTTAGAAATACAAAACAATACATGGAAAACACAGAGTATTTCTACTGTAATGATGGAGGCCTAGTTTGTTTCCTGCATACCAACTATGCAGTAAAGCACAAGATCAAACAGGTTATAGTGCAAAGTTTGCACTGCGAAGAAGAATATATTAAAAAAATGGTGAGCGATCAAGTTTTATTTATCAAACAGAAACTTAGAAAACTTTAGGATTGTCCTCTTGTTTCACTGGCACTTTTAAGTGTGATAGGTTTTTTTGGTGCAATTAATTAGTTGTCAAAATAAACAACAAATGGAGTATGATGAAAATTTCAGAAATTACTTACAATGGTCTCATTAGTTGTGAGGAAACCAGCAAAACGTGTAGGAACAAAACCAGGGGCTATACAGTTCACACGAGTATTTGGCCCCATCTCAGCAGCAAGAGCCTAGAAAAGGAGAGCATCCATAATGCACTCAGTGGGCAAAATAGTTAATCAGGTGTAAAACAATATATGTCAAAACAATAAAATATCTTCAGAACCCAAGAGTATGATAATGATCCAATGATGAAATAAGAGAAAATCTACTATTTGCCATCGTATAACTCCCTCTTCTACGATTTGCCACTGAATAAGTCCTATTCGATTTTATGCCATCAGATTTCAAATTTTGTCTACTATATCCCATGACCATCACAACCACTCCATTAGGCTGGTTAGTTTTTTCGAAATTGCCTAAAATGAACCCGTCATGTCCTGATTTAATTGAGCTATCAAATCATGTTATAAATTTTTGAAAAAGAATTTGTGAGGTCCTGAGGTAATGCTAATGATGCTGTAAAATTTTCAGATGATGATCAGACCTGCGGAGTTATGTAAAATTCTGACAGTGCAGTCTTTGTATATGCTCTTCAGTTTTTGATTTTCTATGGGCAATAAATGAAGTCTAATATTTCTGGAAATTTTATTACATGATCCTTGGGAACTTTTTATGATACCATTAAAATTTCAGAGCATGATCAAGCTTGTAAATTTTTATAAAAATCTAACAATGTCTCTGTTCCTTTTTATTAATTGTTGTTTTTGATTTTCCAAAAGCACTAAATTAATGCAAAAATTGTTGAAATTTATCTTAGGTGTTTTATAGATTAATTACGATTTACTCAATTTTTTGTAATTTTTTACAATTTTTTCCAATTTTCTACAATTTTTGTTCCAATTTTCACGTGAACTGAGGGCAAAATGGTCTTTTCGCAGGGTGTAAGTTCAAGCTCTATTGGTTTTGGTGATTGATTTTAGATTAATGTTTAATCATTGTTTAAATGACAAATCTAATCACTACGAGACTAACATGTTTATTAAGCTTTATTCTTATTATTCTCAAATTTGGATGGAAAATGGAAAACCCAAAGTATGCACTCGTATTCACTTTATTATCTTAATGCATACGTAGGATTCAAGTTAAAAGATGAATTCCTCTATTTGCTTATACATTAAATATGTGCATTATGTTTTCAAATCCATATTACATGAATGCACACATCTAGGGGGAGTTAATAATTTAACTTGATGTTTCAATAGCGTTGATCCATGTCTTCTTGCCAAATAATATATAGGATCAAGACCTTGAAACAACCACATGAGTATATGTAATTTGTGTAGTTGTAGTATACTCATGTTAATATATGATAAACTTAAATGCTATCTAAGATTGATTATGTGCATATTGATTCCAAAGCTCAATTATTTATATGCACATATTTAATGGAGTTTATTCTATAGTTGATAGCCTCAAAAGTATTGATGACTTTCCGTCACTCCAACATATTGGATCATTACTTTACATCAAAATTGAGTATATGAAACTTGTGTAATTATATATACTCATAACAATGTAAATGGAATTTAAATTGAGTTCGGTTGTCTTTTAATCAAATCGAAGAACACTTCATCATGTGTTGATGGCATTCTTTGATTGATTAAGGACAAACGAAAAGTTCTTCAGCATAATGAAGCATTAGTCGCATCAAAAAGTACTCAAGACATAATTAATCATTCAAATTAATTTGGGTTGTGCTCAATCGATCTTGGGGGCTTCCATTATGTGTTGATGGAGTGCAAGTGATGATTGAGACAACTGTGTTTGTTGGACTAACAATCTTTCATGAGTTGTGAAGTAGGTTGAGTCCAAGAAAATGAAGAATCGGGAAAAAGTCATCATGTGTTGATGAGCTTCAAGAGATTATCCCGAAGTGAAAAAGAAGAGAGGAAGTTCATCATGTGTTGATGAACAAGAAGAGAGTACCCGACTTGGAGAGAAGATGATGGGAATCATAAAAGCTCCAAGTGGAATTGCTAGAGGCAAAGGTATAACTAGCTAGGGCTAAGATTGTGTTCCTAGTTTTTTACCGGTTTCGGTGTTTGGATGAGAAACTGGGTTTCTAGTTAGGTGCCGTACTATTAAGAGATGTTGGGTCATTTAGCTTGAGCTTCATTATGTGTTAATGAACGCAATCCGGTTCACTCTAGCTTACTCACTTATTTAGATTTTGCATGAGCTAAGTATTTGCATGTGTTGCAAATAAGGGAGCTCATGCTTGCTTCTTATTAAATCATAATTGATTTGGATTTTGCATGACGCTATGATTTTGCATGTGTTGCAAAAGGAGAGAGGGCTCATGCATCTTATTGTTAATGGTTGTTGTTTGCATGTAGCTAGATATTTGCATGTGTTGCAAATAGAGAGCTCGTGCATCGAAGTCTTAGCTTGTGACTTGATTACGTGTTGATTATCACAAGACTAAGATAGGTTTATGCTTTGTGTTTGCAAAATGTGGTTTTTTTGTTCTTATCTTGGAGCATGAGATAAGCATTTGCAAATATGTTATGCAAAGTGTTGGGATCATGTGTTGATCATCTCATGGCTCAAGCTTTATCTTTAATTTAATGGATTTGTTACTTGCAAATAAGTTGGAGGTTATGGGTTTCGATCCTAGAGCATGTGAATAGGGTTTGCAAATGTATTTTGCAAATTGACTTGATCATGTGTAATCATCACATGGCTAAGAGGATTGATCTCATAGGTTTTTGGTTTATTTGTAAATGTGTTTTGCAAATAAGTTGAAGTTTAAATGCAATTCTTGGAGCATGTGCTGAGTATTTGCAAATGTGTTTTGCAAATTGGCGTGACCATGTGTTGATCACCACATAGCTCAAAGAATTGATCTAAAGTGGTTTTTGTTTTGAGTTGGTTTGATTTCTGTGTGAAATCAAACTTGTTCTGGAAAGTCGGTCATACCGCTCTGAGACCAGGGTCCAGTGCTACTGCTCTCAGTTGACCGGTAGTACCCCTATTAAAGGAGCCTTGGGGCTGGCATTTGATTTTGCCAATTTTTGTGAGACATTTTGGAGAGATTATGCATGTGTTGCACTCTTCAATTTGGTTTTTGAGCTAAGAGTGAGCTCTAATTGCATGTGTTGCAATTAAAAGAGAATTGAGAGCCTCTTGTGCATTTATTGCACTTGAGGAAGATTCTAGTGCATGTGTTGCACTTAGGAGATTACCATTGTACATGTGTTGTACTTTGTAGAGTTAAAGCTAGAGGGCTTGACTTGTTACTCTTAGTGTTTTTCGACACCTAGACGGCGTAGGGGCGTCGTGTGCGGTGAGCTTCTCAACGGAGGTTGTGAGAAGCCCCGGCGAATTTGTGAAGGTCGGAGCTCACCTACCCGGATGTTGAAAAAGCTACCACTATTGGAATCGAGGCGGGTGCTCAATTCGTGGAGCCAGTCCAAAGTGGTTTGGGCTTGTCTCAACGTAGATTAGGGGAGACCGGCAAGTTTTCGAACACCACGGTAAAATATCGGTGTGTCTGTTTGTGCTAACTTGCAATGCCATATTTACATTGTTGCTATTTACATTCCTAGAATTAAATTGCTTAATCATCTTTAGGATTGCTTGTTCCAGTAGAGACATAATTAGTTAGTGCACTTAGTGAGCCTAGTTGATTTAGACCTTAATTGTCAAAATCTTAGTTTACCGCTTCTGCATCATTTATTGTTAAGGTTTTTTCATATGGTATTTAGCGAGAAATTAATCGTAGAAGGATTTTTTAAAAGCCGCCTATTCACCCCCCCCCCCCCCCCTTTAGTCGGCATCCTCGACCTAACAAATGGTATCAGAGCTAGATCTCTCATTTTATTAGACTTAACCGTCTAAAGAGTAAGGATGGAGACTAGTGGTTTAGTGCGCTACACCGATTCACCCATTTTTTATGGTTAAAATTATGCTTCATGGAAATCCTTTATGACTTCTCATTTTAAATCTATGAGCTCCCAAATATGGTGGATCGTAGATGTCAGTTTTTCTTCTCCATTGGATCAAATTAGTCCAACTAGAGGAAAGGAGAAATGCCTACATCTAGACGCTCAAACTACTAATGTTTTATTAAGCGTTGTGAGCGTAGATGTATTCAACAAAATTTGCAATTTCAAGAGCGCTCATGAGATGTGGGTCAAACTTCAAGAAATATATTATTCATCCACATCAACTAATGAAGATTGCACTGATGAATGCATTTCGGTAGAACCATCCTCCACTTCTACCTCAAGTGATAAAGAAACCTTAAACTCTACCTCGAGCGACGATGAGCATTCAATTCCATCTCCACCATCTCGTTGCTTTATGGCAAAAGGTAAAATTGAGGTAAGTGATGATGAGGATGATGAGCCCTTTTGCGATGATTTGATAAATATGTTAGAGGAGCTCAATAAGTATCTTAGGAGAGAAAAGTCCAAATATACGATTTTGTAGCTTGAGCATGACTCACTTCAAAATGATTATAATGTGCTCAACGGTGAGCATAAGTCTCTTCTCCTCAAGGAACTCATTAAGCCAATAATGGACATAGGAATGTAATGTGATTTAATTGATGATTTGCCATGCTTAAATGTTAATTCTTGCATTTCATGTACAGTCAATATGCCCACCTCTTGTGAGGATTTAATTGATATGCCTTGTTGCTCAAATGAAATTGCTTCAAGTTCCTCTATGTGTTTAGAGACTAATCTTGTAGAGGAGAATAAAGAGCTCAAGGAACAAGTCACTCAATTGAGAGATGACTTAGAAAAGTGCTACAAAGCGAAGGCCACCCTCGACGACATTCTAAGCAAGCAACGGGTCTTGTAAGAAAAGAGTGGAGTTGACTACATCTCCAAGAAGGAGAATAGTAAGAAAAGGCACAACGCAAAACACTCGAAAACCATTAAGTGCTTGGCTGCAACAAGAAGGGACACCTCACTTCCGTATGCCCTAACAAAGTGAAAATCAAGTCACAACCATCAACCATGAGGCAAACAGGCAAGGAGCAAAACAAAAGGATCAAGAGAGGCCCTAATGGACAAACTTGCTTCAATTGCTGGGAAAATGGACACATTGGTAAACAATGTCCCTTAGGTAAAACTCCTAAGCCCACTCTTGGAAATGATCATTATTTGCTTAGGAAAGACAAAAATGGCAATGTATTTGCTACTTTTATCAATTCTCCTAAGTGCTTGCGAAATAATGATATTCATTTGCTTAGGAGAAATAAAACTAGAAATGTGTTTGCTCAAAATGCTATATTTCCTAAGACCATGAAAAACCATGTTGATCATGTGCTCAAGAGAAATGACAATAGCAAACCATTTGCTAGATATGCTAGATCTTCACCCTTGCATAATAATGATTATCATGTGCTTAAAAAAGATCAGACTAGAAATAGATTTACTAAAATTACTAAGACTCTTAAGCCTTCTCATTACAATGCCAATAAATCGCTTAGGAGGAACTACAATTGCAAATCATTTGCTAGTTGTGTTAGTTCACCTCAAACCATTAATATTAAGGCTATTTGGGTCCTTAAATCCATTGTGACTAATATTCTTGGACTCAACAAAAATTAGGTACTAGCAAGTGCCTAAAAGATTTTTAGATGTTTGCTCTCCAAAATCCAAGTGGCCCCATAAACATGGTGCATGTCTCAACAGTTGAACATATCTCCAAGGGGAAAATGTCTCTACTATTTATGCTCCTCCTTTAATACAGTGTTCAATGGTTAACACCTTAGAATAATAGGTTTTTATATATAACAGGTTTATAAAATAAATAATAACCACAGCAAAGCATTTTTCACCATTTACTGTACATAAGGGCAATGATAAGACAATTATAATATCAATCAATGCACAGGCACCAGGACAACAATGACAAAAGGAATAACATGTACCTTTGTGAGACCAAACAGGGCAGTCTTTGTAACACCGTACATCGTTAAAGCTGGTTCTGGATTATAACCAGCAATTGAAGAAATTATTATCACAGATGATCCCTTCCGTAAGTGCGGTGCAGCGTCCTAACAACACGAAAATGAAAACAGATGAATGGCATAAAAGCTGATTTATAGAACTTGTAAATTAGGATTTAGGATGGAGAATTCATTCACCTGAAGAAGAAGAATAGAAGCCTTGACATTAATATCCCATAGCTTGTCAAGAACAGACTCTTTCATTTCGAGTATGCCATCTACGGAAGGATTTGCAGCGGCATTGGAGATAACAATATCAATATGTCCAAAATTCTGCAATAACACAATGGCTTCTTTTACTACTAGAAGAATCATTGTAATACTACCTGATTGCTACAACTGCTAGGATAAGTCCGCAAGTGTAGAGCACTACCTAACACATGAGTAAGAAAAAAAACAGTATGTGACTTGCTGAATGAAAGATGAAATTTGTGATAAGGAAAAATGCAGTTCAGATGCATCCAAATAAACAGTTTTTTTTTCCAACTAGGTACGATGGTATGAACTGCAGATCATGAAACTCTTGTTTCATCATCCTGACAATGCCACTGTACACACAAAACGGATTAGGCCAGCAGCAACCATTTTGTTAGAACGACGAGCCCCAATTTCTTCATGAAGAGAAACCGAGATGCAGAGCAGTTTAAATTCAATTGAGCAGCAACTGTACAAAAATTATGATCCCTACAGGTGTGGATACACATGTACTGATCTGTGAATGAAATTTCTGGTTTTAAAAAAATGGCTGTATTCAGAATTCCAGTCTCACGTTCTGCCCAACAGTCAACAATAAAGCTATCTCGGACGCCAGACACGTTGCAGAATCTAGTCAATATTTCAAAAACAACATACATCTAGTAAATCTAATCCTCAGTCGGACCCAAATTCCACCACAGAGTACAGATTTCATTCAACATCGCAATTCCTATGTAACGAATCTCACAATGTAACCCATCCGAATCCAACAACCACAGCACTCTCGCACGGAACCCCCCCGCCCCCCCACACACACACACACACCAAAAAATCCCAATACTCACCTTGACGACCGTGTCGATGAGGTTCTTGCGCTGCTCCGCGTTAGAGACGTGGCAGACAGCCCCGACCACGGTGATGCCCTGAGCCCTGAGCCCCTCCACCGCCTCGTCCACGTTCTTCTGCAACACAAAGAAATCCGATCAGAGAACAATCACGCGCTGAGGAAATCAAGAACCGAGAAGATCAAGAAAGAGCAGACAAGGGGGCTCGACCTGCTTGCGTGAGGAGATGACGACCGCGGCGCCCTCCCGGCCAAGGCGCTGGGCGATGGCGAGGCCGATGCCCTGCGTGGACGCCGTCACAACCGCCACCTTCCCCTCCAGCCGCCGGCACTTGACCTCCATCTCCGGCCTAGCTTCTCGCCGTGCTCTCCTTGGTCCTTGCTGCTTGCAGTTTTCCGGAAGGAAGTGTGCGTCTAAACGGTGGGATTTGTAATAATTAGGTGACGCGTCGATGGAAGCAAGGCCAGCACAGCGGCGTGGCGAGAATATCCGCTAGGCGCTGGAACCAGAGACGGTCAAACGGGCGGCACGGCATGACCTAGCTCGTTCAATAGGCGGTACGATTCGTTTAAACATAATCTATTTTGATTAGGCTATTAAACGAGTCGTATCGTACTAACCTACGTACCAGAGTGTCGGTCCAGTCATGGTCCGTTAGCCTCATGGGCCGTGCCTTGCCGGTCCATTCCTTCGCCGGTTTAATGGACCGGGTCGGTCCGGTAGCCCGTTAGCGCCATAAAAATTCAAAAAAATAAAAGAAAATACAGAAAAAATAGAAAAAATTTAGAATAATTAGAAAACTCAAAGTACGTAGAATTTTTTTAAAAATATATATACAAATTAAGAAAAATCTAAAATATGAGATAAATTCTAAAATAAAACAAATAATTGGAATTAAATTATGAGTTTTATTTATGTTTGACTGCCTCGTTAAAAACTTTGCCAAGTAAAAAAACTCAACAGGAGAAAACCTTGGCAAAGAAAAAAGAGTATAGCCTATAGCTCAATAATACAGGAAAAAAGTAAAGATTACAATTATTCTTGCTGATTATATAGATAAAGATTTTCGAACGTCTCCACCAACTCAGCATTTTCTGTAGTATGTTGAGTTCATTGATCAGCTTGTTCCCAATCTTTCACAGTGAGAAATATTTCCACCATCTCACTTATCATTCTTCTCTCCTCGATTATTCTTCCCGATAAACTAAAAGCAGACTTCAAAGAAACCGTGGAGACTGGAACTGTTAACACATCCCATGCTAATATGAAAAGCACCAGATATGTTATCTTGTGCTCGTGCCACCATTGCAAAATGTTGAAGTCCTCCTCTTGCTGCCTTGGAGAGTGTAAGGGATCGGTACCCTCGCCACGTGTAAGCATCCCCCGGGGCCTCGTGGCGGCTTTCCGCGGGTTCGGGGGCTCATCTCCGACCTGGGAGGTGGTCTCTCGATACTCGGGCTCGGGACCAACGAGCTCGGGCACAGACACAAGGGCAGGCACCATCCCCTTCGACCTTGACACCTCTATGCCCTTCAGAGAAAAAGACATCTGTAACAATTTATTTATCTCGTATAAAAACTCTCTCCTGCGTGGGAATCAGCGTTCTACCTGCCCCTGCGTGCGAACTAGGGTCCAACAGCTCCCGTCAAGCTCTCAACAGCTCCCGTCAAACTCTCAACGACTATTGACGCCTCTCGTCAGCCCCCGTCAACTCGCCACGGGCTCCTGACGTCAGCCTCGGGATCAAGCAGCAAGGCTCCCGGAGGGCTACAAAAGCAATGGATCGCCCCGACCAAAGAGGAAGAGAACAAGGAAAGAAGAAGAAACACATAGAGGACGAACACAACGAAAAAGAACACGCAACACATGCCAAGAAAAACAACACAGTAGGGCAGTAGCGAGAAAAGGGACGCTCGAGCTCCCCCTCGCGGCCAGGCTTCTGAGTGGCCCCTGGCTCAGGCCCTGTTTGTATTCCCTCATAGAACCGCATATACACCTTTTGCCTCAGGGCAAGACTGGAGTAGAGCTGTTACCCGACCTCGGGGGCTCGAACCAGTATAAACCTCGTGTTCGGTACTTCTTCTTCGACGTACATTCTGCAACGCTAGGCACCTCCGAACGAGCACGACTTCGGGCCACGCCCCCGAATGATCTCCTTGCATCCCCCCTTTCTGCGGTCGACGGTCCTGATCGTCGACACCTGGCACCCACCGTAGGGCCCGAGTTTCGCTCATTCAGAGTTCTCTGCTCTAGCGTCACCAGCACCTTTGGCTTTGACGATGACATGTCACGATCAGCAAGGCTGGACTCGGTCAACGGTCCCGAGTGTGAAGGCTCTACCTCCATGTTCTCGCCTTCATCGCCGCCGCGCGAACGCCTGGCCTTCATGGCCGGCAGCCGCGAGGCGAGCGTGGGGACAAGTGACGGTGACCTAGAAGCCCCGGAGGAGGCGCGTCGATTGGTCCAGGTTACCATCAACCAAGCCATCATCGCCCTCCGACGGGAGGGGCGCGAAGGGCTCTGCACCTTGTCCGGGCACCACAGCTCTACTCGCTTGGACGATCCCAACCGGGAACGTTTGCGGGCCATCGCTCAGGTCATGGCTGATCCTACCCGGGCGGGGTCGGCCCTCTTTCGCCAGTCCCTTGTTGAGGAGCTTGGCAGGGCGCCCGATGAGGTCGCGCCCTCGCAGCAAGAACGGCACCGGCCCCCCGAGCCTTGCTCCCTAAAAAGCGACGATAGTTCATCGCGCGGCCAACTCCGTACCAACGGGCCCGGAGTCCGCCGCAGCCATCCCCACCTCATCGGGACCCGGGCCCAGCGCGCAGGTGTCCCTGCAATCAGTAGAGCGGCGGCAGCGCTCGCTCAAGTAGCGACACTTCCGGAGGCCTGTCTCCAGATATTCCTCCCAAGCGTCAGAAGGTTTGCGATCATCGCCGTCCTAACGACGCCCTCCTTAACCGCTAGGGCAGTCGCGGGGTGTGCCGTCGGCTCAAGTTCGATCGCCTCACTGATGGCAACTCCGACCATAGCAGCGGCGACAGTGCTGCCTTGACCTACGGCTGCCCAGCGTACTCCGTCGGCCTTCGTCGGGTACGCTGGCCGGTTCGGTTCAAGCTCGCCCCGATGGAGCGGTTCGACGGGACCAAGAATCCTGACGAATTTCTCTCAATCTACTCCACCGCGATCCTGTCGGCCAGCGGGGACGAGGCTATAACGGTCAACTACCTCCCTACCGTCTTGGACGACGCTGCTTGCACCTGTGACAACAAGTATTTAGCAACATACCAATGTTGCTCTGTGAGTAGAGGTTGACCATCCTGTCTACGATAGTGCGTGTTAATAAAAACAGAAAATATGCTCTCATATGGTCTGAAAGCCATCCCCTCTTTTTTCTATAACTCTCAGCATGCCTCTTCAAGTGCCCCATTCCAACTAAAGATTTCGTAGTTAATTTGTTCGTACAATATTTACAAATAGCATACCTGCTCTGGACAGCGTCTAATGTCTCAAAAATCTGCTCGAAATCTTCCCAGACTCCCAATGTACTGCGTCTTAATCTTTTCGCTCTGATGCTTGCCGACGCAGTAGCACTTGTAGAGCCTGAGGATGGCACAGCTCTAGTTGAAGGGATATGGGTAGGCTACACTACCATACAATAAAATTTTCTACCTCATAAACCAGAAAGCCACGCAAGTAAGATGATCATGGATTGTTAGCACTAGACGTGCAGTGTAGCGGAAGGAAGTTGATGCAGCCTGAATCAACGAAGTGCGCGTTCAATTGCAGTGGTCGATCTTCCTCGTTGCGGTGGTCAATCCTCCTCACGCGGTGGTCGATCGTCCTCACGCGGTGGTCGATCGTCCCGAACAGTGTTGTAGTAGTAGCAACACCTCTACCGGTGTCCACATGTTCGGGGAAGAGAACGCTGTGCGTCGGTGTGCCAACACCAGAGCGCAAGGGAAGGCTCAAGTGGTGACGGCTAAGGTTTCGGTGGCTGCGCACTCTTATCTGATCTATTGCAATCATGAACCCCTTTATTTAGCCACCCCCTTGTCGAGACCCGAATATGCAAATCCGGACCTTCTGTGTATTCAGCACTAGTCAAGGATCACGCTAGTGCACACAGTCTCAACATAGATGAAATATGACAATCATACACAGCGGAATAATAAATATAGACTTCATCTATTAATATAGAACTATTGAACGACCTTAAGGTCAAACTTACACTTGTGAGGCCTTGGTGGCTTCAACTCAAAATAAATAAACAACATCGGAATGAAGAACATCGATGAATCCCATCAATATGTCACAGGCAACTGACAAGGTTCAACTCCTAGATATTTGCCTCCTCGTGGAACTTCTCCTCCTTCGAAGTTTTAGTCTTCTCCTCAACTGATGATTTTGTGTGTTGCAAGGGGTGAGTACATAAAGCACTCAACAAGTTATGCACAGAATGCAAGTCTAGTATTCTATATGCATGGTTTAGTACAATGGTATGGCTATCATAGCTATTTTGCAGTAAAATAGCATTTATAAAAGAATACAGTAAATAGATTGAAATTTCAGTAAAACAAATAATAATAATAGATAGATTCAACATTTGACAAGTAAACCAAGTTTCCAATCCTAAGTCAATTTCCACTTTTCATTGCATCCTGCCATCCCAATAAGTCTTGTTTAACAAAATTCTAACCCTTGACTGTAATTCCCGAACATTGCTCAATACCGCGAGCACGGCTATTCGAATAGATTTTACACTCTGTAGAGGTTATGCACTTTACCCACACGACATGATCATCCCTCATTGCCAAGCTATTAGCACACTTCCTTTGGTGTGCCAGCAGGGTAATCATGACAAAGCCTTTACAATGCTCCATTTAGATCCAGTACTACTCGCTAAGGTTTCAACACTGAAGGGTTAAACCACCACAACAGGGCCCCCCTCTTGCGCCATGTGAGTTAATCCGACAGTACCAAAATCTAAACATCACAAATTAGTCAGTTAGGCTGTCCCATTCCAGACATGTGGTTGCAAGAAAGACTCAGGTCAAAGGCTTGCAAGGTTAAGTCCTTAGGGTGACTAAGGGAAGACTTCCACATACCCTCTGCGAAATCTGGCCCACCTTGGCACACTGCCCCTCGCCACTTGCCCCAATCTAAATCATTACCACCCCAGTTGATTACCAAGCACCACATGCTATCAACAAGTCAACCTCGTTGCGTGACATCCACTCGTCACCACAACGCAATCTCATTGTGTGACCACACATGACACACAAGTTCATAACATTGTTTCATATTCTATTAGTCAAGATTAATCAGTGATGATTCAACACATGTGATGACATGGCATGGCTAAGCAATCTACGACGGTCTAACCAGCCCATGTTGATTATCAATATTAACCAACTATTAGTTAACCATCCTAGGGTGACAATTAGATCATGGCATACAATGCCAAGGTAGGGTATACTCAAATAGGTTAAATAGCTAAATCCCAATTTATTTTGAAAACAGATCTACACATGAAATAACATGCACATAAAGTAAAATAAAGTAGCATCTTTGCAAACATGGGTTCAACATGATCATAGCACAACTTGCCTGGCCCTTGCGATTTTTACTGTTCTTTACTCTTTTTCTTTGATTCTTGATCTTCGATCTTCAATCTTTACCTTCTTGATCTTCAGCTCCTTAGAACAACTTTCGGACGATGCGTCTAACGATTAAAGAAGAAGCAAATACAAACCAACTCAAAAGATAGATCAAATAAAATCCAAATTGGGAACGGATAGTATTAGATCACAAAGGCTTAGATGAATTTAGGAACTTGAATGGATTAGATCAGAGATTAGACAAAAGAGAACGAGCTTTGGAATACAATCAAAAGGAAAAGACGATAATCGAGAAAGAAAGAATAATATTCCAAAGAATATTTCTTCTAAAGTTATTATCTTGATTGGATAGACAATGACATATGGGCTCTCGATCTATAAACCGGGTCCATAAAGATACGTTAGTACTCAATGAACTAAACTGATGCTCAATGTTGACTTTTGTTGACTAAACCGATACACAGTCAAACAAAAGAAAGATAGACTAATATATTAGATATAGCACAAGGATATAACATATGGCCAATGGTCTATCGACCAAGTCCACGAATGACTTCTAGGTCAATGGCAGATTAGATTTTCAAGAATAGGACATGGACAAGTGGGGTCGACATTCATGCGATTCGATCTGTGATCAGTCATACGTCGATCAAGAGGCTTGACGATGACAAGGCAGCGAGGAAATGAAGACAATGCTAAACTCATAGGTGATGGGGTTAGATTACAACAAGGCGATAGAGAGGATGATGATATTGCACTAGGGTTTTTGCGAGTATGCACACATGCGATGATAGCGAAGCGACGACAGGACACTCATGCAAAGATAAGATGTCGATTGTCGGTACAATGATATGGTAGCAAAGTTATGATATGGCTCAGGATTGATTTGCGAGTTGCGAGGTTTACATGACATGATGCATCGTCAACGACAGATTGGACCCAAGGTTAAGTTAAGGTTTGAGAGGAATGACTCACAAATAGATCCACTTGTCATAGGGATAGGATAGGTAGGGTTGGCTCTGCGATAAAAGATTACCAAGGGTGGCTAACCGAAACAAGATCCGATAATGAAAGGGACTAGATCGAAGACGACGGGTAGATTCTAGAATATGGCATTGATGGCAACTGAAGACCAAATGAACTCTATGTTAGTGTTATGCCCTTGAGGCAATCATTTAGATAATTGTAACATGACTATGTTTATGAATAATAATATGATTATTGGTCCAATGAATGTATATCATTGTATTGATTAACAAGTATGTGACTTGCTTATGAAGCACTTTACTTATTGATGTAATTCGATAAATATCTCTGATCGGATATCATCGTATAGGACAACGATGAATAGATCAGCACATGTAGTGATCGATGATCATGCTTCATAGATCATGGGATATGGAGATATCATCTATACATTGTGGACGCATGTTGAAGAACATGGGTTAGATAGACCCGCAATGGGACAACTGCGAGAATGTTTCATTCTTATGTGTCATCGATGTATCTCATACCTAGTAGATGTATGATCCTTAGACCGAGATTGTCATATTCCCTACATGTGTAATAGTTTTCCTTGGGGCTATCAAACACTACTTCCTAACCGGATAGTTATAAAGGTAGCTTTCATGTTTACTATGAAACGTGCGAGAGGAAGTGAGCGATCAAGATGGAATTTGCCACTCCAATGAAACGGAGATATATGACAAGGCCACTCGTGTGATATGATTAAGGAAGTGCATGGCCATGCCGTGATTGAGGAGTCAATCACAACTTATTAATATATCACGGATACGAGAGATGGATTGAATCATCAAAGGATGACATGCTTCTCGCCTTGAGATCAATCTTCATATACTTGGCAAAGGGATTATTACATGAGTACTTTTGATAGGTTCTGTCCGATTTGATCATAGTATGTTTGGGAGTTGGCATACTTTGCAAGAAGCCAATACCAACTATTGGATTGAAAAGGAGTTTTCCGAATCCACGTCCAAACGTATGTGAACCTGCAGGGTCACACACTTAATGGGTTGGGACGCATTAATTTGGATTGGATCTGTAATTAATGGACCTCGTGGGCTTTAGCACGCTGATGGGCCTTGGTTTAGGGTTTCATCTCGTGGCTATATAAAGAGGGGAGGAGTGTGGGCGCAGGGTGTGCTTTCCCACGGTTTAGAAGTTGTTCACCCGAAACCCTAGCCTCCTCCTCTCGCTGCCCCTGTCGAGCGACCAGGTGCTTGCACACCGACACACGGCGTTCCATCCCTTGACGTGTGGGATATTGCGGTGACGTTGCTACGACTGCGGCGTGGGAGGACGATCCACGGCGAGATGAGGACGATCCACTCCATCGATGCAACGACTGCGGCGAGGACGATCCACTACATTGACACGCGAAGGATTCCGCATCTGTGTATCTAGTGGTAATCTAATCTGTGATCCCCTTCTTGCGAGTAGCTTTCTGGTTATGCGGTAGTTTTTTTTGTGCTAGTGTAGCATATCGCGTTCCAATTCAGTGGTATCAGATCCATCTCGTATAGTTTTGTGATCTGGATGTTGCACATATGATGTGTGAGGTTAGTAGATTGGATCTATTACATGTTCAGCCGGTTCATGTGATGAATTGGTGATGGCAGACATTGATCAGATCGATCGATTTAGGGTTTGAGGAAAGTGCAAACCGACTCAATCTTGATTTGGGTGAGTCCGTTCATGGTACGACGTTACCCTTACCGGTCGGGTCACCGCCATCAGGGTTTCTGAAACGTATCCATATGGGACCAAGCCAATCAGATTGAATTGGATTGGGTCAATCTGGTTGATTCATGGTAAGCGCAAACCGATTTAATATTGATTTGGGTGAGTTCGTTCATGGTACGACGTTGCCCTTACCGGTCGGGTTACCGCCATCAGGGTTTCTGAAACGTAACCATATGGGACCAAGCCAATCATATTAGATCGGATTGGGTCAATCTGGTTGATCCGTGGAAATTTTGAGGGTGTTTTCCCATGACAGAAGACCGTCGCTAGGGGCGCTGCCCCTTGGACCCCGGAGTCGTAGGGTTGCATTTGTTTAACTCGTTTTTGCAGGGAATTATGTGAAATAGTATGGCCTATGTGTATGTGATGCATGTAATTTCCACATGGCCTGCGTGTCGTGTCAAGCCATAAGGCTTTTTAAATTGTATAACGACCTGCGTGTCGACTTGTGATGCTTGAAACCCTCATGTAAAATTCATTATCAAAAGTTGTAAGGCGTTGCATCCATAATGATAAAGACGATGGTATCAAGTAAGGTGGCTAGGTGAACAAATCAAGCAAGGTGGCAAGGTGAACAAACAAGCATGATGATGGAGATCTTAATGCTAAGGGCCATGCTATTTCACAGCTTATTTTGATTTTCTGTGGATGTGTGTTTAATCCTTGCTATTTTCTTTATACTCATTGCATGTGATGCCATGTTCTTAGTAGATATTGTTCATCCCTATAGTTAAAATTTAAAATCAAAATGTCCATCCAATTGTTGCATCTATCAAGAATTTAGATCATTATTGATATGACTGCCAAAGTAGTATATCAATGGCTATCTTAATAGATGATAGGGATGTGTTGGACACATCACGTATAACAATGGTAGATTTAACCAAGCTATCAAAACGGTTTTGGGCTTGAGGACATAAGTGGTTGGGATTTGATTTCAGTAATGAAGGAACCTATACAAGACAATTGGTGTCTAGAAAAATACACATGAGGCAGGTTTCTTAATTGGCACCCGAAAACGGGAAGTGCTCCCTCCCTCATGTGAGCCCTTGGGGCAGGTTGACCTGGCCATGAGTCAAGTTGACGGAGGCATTCATTACTTGTTTTCATACTCAACAAAGAAGAGTTAAACAAGATGTAATTAGCAAAGGTGTTGCTTACCTATGTCATTAAATTTCTAGCAGTGATGCCAAAGCTCATTAGTGTTTGATGAATATGGATCTTGAGTACTCACTATGTGTCTATAAAAGGGACATAAAATAGGAGTGTCTTTTATTAAAATGTTTAATAAAATTTTTACATAAACATAGTGCTTAGAATCTTTGCATGTCTTTGTTGTAGTTCAATGGCACCTTCTCGTACTCCTGCTACAACTGGTTTTGCTTTGAGATCGGTTTTGGAAAGGGAAAAACTTAATGGAACTAATTTTGTTGATTGGTATCGCAACCTGAGAATTGTTCTCAAGCATGAAAAAAAGGACTATATTCTAGATAATCCAATTCCTGATGAACCAGCCGAAAATGCTCCTCACAATTTGAAGGTTGAATACGAAAAACATGTTAATGCTTTTGTAGAAGTCAGCTGTCTCATGCTTGTCACCATGGACTCTGAGCTCCAAAAGCAATATGAGGACCAGGATGCTTACAATATGATTGTGAGCTTGAAGGGCATGTTTGGGAATCAAGCAAGAGCTGAGAGGTATGGTATCTGAAAGCTTTTATTTGTTTGTAAGCTGGCTGAAGGCAGTCTAGTCAGCCCTCATGTGATCAAGATGATTGGTTACATCGGGAATTGGAAAAACTTGAGTTTCCCCTTAGCCTCGGTTTGGCCATAGATGTTATTCTCCAGTCTCTGCCACAGAGCTTTGAGCCATTCATTATGAATTTTCATATGAATAGCATGGAGAAGAGCCTAACCGAGCTATATGGTATGCTCAAGGCTGCCGAGGAAAGCATTAAGAAAAAACCCAATCATGTGATGATGGTTCAGAAAACAACTGCATTCAAAAAGAGGAAGGCTAAGGCTTGGGGAACGGGAAAGAGCAAGGGCAAGGCTCAAGATGAGATCACAAGCCTCAAAACTAAGCTTCAGAAGCTTAAAGTTGGCCCTTAACATGATACCCAATGCTTCTATTGCAAGAAATCAGGACATTGAAAACGAAACTACGAAAAGTACCTCGCAGATAAGAAGAATGGAAATGTGGTTTCCACTTCATGTATTAATGTTATAGAAATTAATCTTGCTACTTCTTCACTCAGCTTATGGGTATATGATACCGGTTTGGTTGCTCACATTTGCAATTCGATGCAGGGGCTGATAAAGAGTAGAGACTTGGCAAAAGGAGAAGTGGATCTTCATGTGGGGAATAAAGCAAGAGTTGCTGGTCTTGCCGTTGGCACATACCCATTGCATTTGCCTTCAGGATTAGTTTTAGAACTCAATAATTGTTATTTTGTTCCATCTTTGAGTAGAAACATTATTTCATCTTCTTGTTTGGAACATGAAGGTTATGATTTCAGAATAAAGAACTTTGTTTGTTCAATATTTTTGAATGATATGATTATGGTCGTTGCCCCATGGTGAATGGGTTGTACGTCCTTGAACTCGAAGAGAAACCTGTCTATAACATTAATGTAAAAAGGCATCAGCCTAATGATTTGAACCCTACCTTTTTATGGCATTGTCGCTTAGGTCATATAAATGAGAAGCGCATGAAGAAGCTCCATGGTGATGGACTTCTAACCTCATTTGATTTTGAATCATTTGAAACATGTGAATCTTGTTTACTTGGCAAGATGACGAAAGCCCCTTTCACAGGTTTTAGTGAGAGAGCGAGTGAATTATTGGCCCTATTACATACAGATGTATGTGGACCAATAAGCTCGACTGCTAGGGGTGGGTTTCAGTACTTTGTAACTTTTACCGATGACTTTAGTAGATATGGATATATCTATTTAATGAGGCATAAATTTGAAACTTTTGAAAGGTTCAAAGAGTTTCAAAATGAAGTACAAAATCAACTTGGCAAATCAATAAAACACTTACGATCAGATCGTGGTGGCGAATACTTGAGCCAAGAGTTTGGTGATCATCTAAAGCAATGTGGAATCGTTCCGCAACTTACTCCGCCAGGAATGCCTCAATGGAATGGCGTGTCCGAATGATGAAACCGAACTTTATTAGATATGGTTCGGTCAATGATGAGCCAAACAGATCTGCCATTATCCTTCTAGGGTTTCGCTCTAGAGACAGCTGCGTTCACTTTGAATAGGGTCCCATCAAAATCCGTTGAGAAGACGCCATATGAGATATGGACAGGGAGAAGACCCATGTTATCATTTCTCAAGATATGGGGATGTGAGGCTTATGTAAAACGTTTACAATCAGATAAACTCGCACCTAAATCAGAAAAATGCTTTTTTGTGGGGTATCCTAAAGAAACAAAAGGATATTACTTTTACAAAAGAAACGAGAACAAAGTTTTTGTTGCTCGAAATGGTGTCTTTTTGGAGAAAGAGTTTCTTTCAAAAGAAATTAGTAAGAGTGATGTGTATCTTGATGAAGTTCAAGAATCACATGAATATGTTCAAGCTACCACTGAACCTTCACAAGATGTACAAAGTGTTGTACAAACTGTGGAAGAGACTCCAGCCCCATGTAGGTCGGGGAGGCCACGTCATGTACCTATAAGATATGGGAATGACATATTATTGTTGGACAATGATGAGCCCATGACTTATGAAGAAGCAATGATGGACCCAAACTCCGAAAAATGGCTTGAAGTCATGAGATCCGAAATTCAATCCATGCAAGACAATCAAGTTTGGAACTTGGTCGATTCTCCTGATGGTGTAAAAACCATTGAATGCAAATAGATTTTCAAGAAGAAGATAGACATAGATGGAAATGTTCAAATCTATAAGGCACGGTTGGTGGCAAAGGGTTTTAAACAAGTTCAAGGAGTTGACTATGATGAAACCTTCTCACTGGTAGCCATGCTCAAGTCTGTTCGGATCATTTTAGCTATTATTGCATATTTCGATTATGAAATATGGCAGATGGATGTCAAAACAGCCTTCCTTAATGGGAATCTATCTAAGGATGTATACATGATACAACCTGAAGGTTTTGTTGATCCTAAATATGCTAAAAGGGTATGCAAGCTTCACAGATCCATTTATGGGTTAAAGCAAGCATCTCGGAGTTGGAACATTCGTTTTGATGAAGTGGTCAAAGGTTTTGACTTTATCAAAAACGAAGAAGAGCCTTGTGTTTTCAAGAAGGCTAGTGGGAGCGCACTTGTGTTTCTGATTTTGTATGTGGATGACATATTATTGATCGGGAATGATATTCCTATGCTTGAAGATGTTAAGACTTTATTGAAATGGAGTTTCTCAATGAAGGACTTGGGAGAAGCGGCTATATCTTGGGCATAAAAATCTATAGAGATAGATCAAAAAGGTTAATTGGATTAAGTCAGGAAACATACATTGACAAGATATTGAAAATGTTCAATATGCATGAATCCAAGAGAGGTTTTATGCCAATGTCACATGGCATCAGTCTCTGCAAGAATCAGTGTCCTTCGACATCTGATGAGCGAGACAGGATGAGCAAGATTCCATATGCTTCAGCTATTGGGTCTATTATGTATGCCATGATATGTTTGGTGGATCAGCCACTCTCAAAGATGCAGAAATCTAGCTTCACGTCATAGAAGGGAAGCTGGCTTTGGTGCAATGTGAAGATGAAGAGAAGGTTCCCTACGCCACATGTCGATTGGAAGGAGATGCCTTGGAGTGGTGGGAGAACTATTGTGCTACCTACAGGACACTAGAAGAAATCACTTGGTTGGAGTTCGTCGCTGCTTTTCAGCAGTTCGTTGCTTTGTCAAATGACAGTATGACTACTGTAAGTTCACAGAAGTGTACAACCCCTTCCTCGATGTCGTACCAGGACGTTTTTCCTTGAAGTGTTGTCAACCAAACAAATCGAAAGACTATGCGTGCGTTCGTTGTGGAGGAATAGAACACACTGCTGATGAGCATACAATCAATTGTTCCAGCTGAGAAGGATGCCATTCACTTGGAGAATGTCCTATGAGCAACATTACATGTTATCTTTATGAAGGACGTGATCATTGTCTAGCTCAATGTCCATTGGATTCAATAGTGACCGCCGTGACTCGGCATCAGTGAGTGAATTTTCGAGCCGTCATTGCTCAAAAGTTAGCGAAAAGAGAAGGATTGTCATCCGCACTTGCTGTGCCGCGTGACGAAATGAAGAAGAATCATGTCAACTCTGTCCGTTTGCCTCAAAGAACCAGGGATACTTGGTCACCATGGAATTGTTTCTTGTGCGATAAACAAGGTCATTGGGCCAGGGAATGCCGTATGAACCAACAAGTGGTGATGCCTGAGAAAGACGATATTGTGCATATGACTAAACCTAACCAGACACGACGACCCAGACGTTCGTGCTACAACTATGGTAAGTTAGGTCATTTTGTTAAGGAATGCCCACAGAAAGGTCAATAAATTTTTGGAAGCCATGATCATTCTAGAAATCACTTCAGTAAAGTTTATAACCCCAAGAGTGAGTGGTAAAACTGCAGGATTAACTTGCTCAAAGAGTCAGTTGAAGCAAGAGGAGTTGATTAACAAGACCCTTATTCTAGGAGATGAGTGCAAGAAATTACAGTATAACCGCAAGCGTCAGAAAGCCTGTCAAGAAGGACCACCGCGACAAATGAGGAGTGCCCCTCAACAACTCAGTTGCCATACTGCTCAGACTTTGTTCGAGACACCTTCACCTGTGCCTCGCCTTGATAGTCAAAATTTTCATAACACCACCCTGGTTAAAACTTCTCAAGGAGGAAGCTTACTGCCTAGAGGTTGCTTTGCCTGTCGCCAGCCAGGACATTTTGCTAAACACTGCCCTCAGAAGAAAGTGATCACTACGGATCGCATCAATCTCAGCCCTGCTCCTACCAAGATTAGTGCTATGTCAGAAGGAAGTCAACAGATGTCGGTCAAGCGTTGCTTCAGATGCAATGAACCGAGACACTTGCCAATAGTTATCTTAAGAGAAAAGTTGTTATACCTGTCCGCTTCAATCTTAATCCTACACCTACCGAGACACTTGCATCAGAAAGTGAATTGTGGAGCCATCTTTGCCGATGCAAGAAAAGATCATATCAACCACATTATGACTATTGGAGCTTAGAAGGCATCAGAGGTTGTACTGATTGAAAATCATATGTAATCCAGGATGTTGAGAGTTAACTTGTCTATTGTTGAGATTGAGTTCCTAATAAATCTTATCATATTGGAAACCCATGCTTGAGATGTTTATCCTTGGAATTATCTGGTTACCTATGTGTAAGGCAGTTTTGGTTTATGGTCAAAGATTTGATCAGTTAAGAGGAGCGAAAGTGTTTTTCGAGGAAGATTTGCGATCGTTTAACTTGACATATCGTAGACGACTAAGGACCGCTTGTTCCGTTATGGTTGAGCCAAGAAGGTGGATGTGCCATCACATCAGAAGAAAAGGAGTTGTTGCGTATGCTTAATAACTACAAAGGATAATTGTTTTCCTGACGAATTGCTTTAGCTACCTTAGTGTATGCCAGCAGAACCATGCCATTACCTCTGTAATAGTTGGAGCTTGAGTTTAATGTGAAGGAATATTTAGTTGATCTAGAGTTTAAGGAAGTACTCGAGAATCAAGCTAATAGAGATAGAAACAGACCAACAGGAATGTTGTGTAAGACCGCAGAGTTGCAAGCAAGTTTCACTGTCAAATGCCGCTTGTGCAATTTCTAGAAGAAGCAGAAAACCGAGTGTTAAGGGCGGAAAGCAAGGAGCTGTCAAAGGAGATACGAGCGTCGATCTGAGTGCGTGATGTGTTTCAAGAGTCCCAACACAAGGAGTGCCTTCTTGTGCCGTAAAAGCGCACAAGTGGAAGTCGGTGGAATTGCAAAGGATCTCATTCGCATCGCATGACCTACAAATTTTGGATGTTGTCAAGCGTTTGTTCAAAGCAACCTTACCCGGTGTGCGGTTGCTTGGAAGTTCAAGAAAGTCTCAAGAGTTGAGTCCCCAGAACCTATTTCTATAGACAACCTTAATCTCGGGTCGAGATTACATTAAGGGGAGGTTTGTAACATCCCAAAATTTGGGTTTTCAAAAATCTTTTGTTTAGTTCATCTTTCCAAAAATCCCCATGAATTTTCTCTCTTTAATAAAGCTTAATCAAATTTTCTAATGCTAAAATAATTTAATTTGACTAATATAAACTTCAATTAAAATAAATTTAGTTTTATTTGAGTTCATTGTGCTTCAAGGAATTTTCTGTAATTTTTTTAAGATTTTTCGGAGTTCGTTTGCTATTTATTTGGAATTAATTTAAATTAAGCTTTTTGTTAAATCTAATTAAATACTACCAGATTTTAAATAAAGTTTGGTTAAAAATATTTTATTCGAGCTCCAAATGTCTTAAAATATTTTCTAGCATTTTTTTTAGAATTTTTCTGGTATTGTTATTGCTCTAAACGAATTATTTTAATTTCTGAAATTATTTTAATTCGAAAATTGGGCTAAATCGACGTGGCAGCTCCAGAACCGGCCACGTCATCGCCTAACCTCAGCCTTCTGATCTCCATCCGACGCACCAGAATGCGCCACGTCACCTGGTACTGTTCATTGCGCGCCAGGTGTTCGATCCGATCCGTTTTCAATCCAAATCCGATTTTTCTTCGTATTTCCTTGTATGGCACGACTCCCTAGCCTATATAAGTGTCTTAAGACCCCTCCCACGCACATCTAATTCCCAGAGCACCTCCCAAACCCTAAAAACCGCAGCCGTCGTCTTCCGGGGTGTCGCCCTCGCCGGCCGATCTTGGCATCGCGTTCCCCGTCGTTCTGGTGAGTTTTTCTGAAATCCGCTCGCGTCATCTCGTGCCATATGGTCCAATCTACCTCTCCACCAACTTTGGTGCTGTTTAACCAAGCAAATCAAAAGTTACGGCCGTTCCAATCTCGAATCTTGCCGTCGCCTGTTCTCCTTCGTTTTTGCGAGTTTGACCGTGAAATTTATTCTGTAGACTCATCTTGATGTCCTCTACCTGGTGCTCACCCTAACTCAAGGTTTTGTCCTCGGGATTGCTGCAGAAAATTCAATCTTCCCGATTAGATCTGCGACGTCTGATGCAGAAAACTTCGTCGTGCGTTCCCCGTTGATCCAGAAGGTAAAACTCAGATCCGTTCACGTCATATTGTGCCAAATGATCCCAGATAGCTCTCTGAAAAATTTGGTTAGGTTTCATTCATTATTTTAATAGTTATGACCGTTTGATCTATTAGCTTTAGCAGCCGTTCATCCGTAGTTTGTGATCTGTCCATTGGGTTGCCGCCAAATCCGCTTATACCGTTGAGATCGTCTCGCCGCATTCTACGTGGTGCTCACTTCCCCTTTGCTGTTCCATCCACCAAAAATTTTTATATTCGTTAGCCGCCGCCTTTCGTCAGTGCCGCGCGCTGTCTTTTGCCGCCAACCATCTTAGTTCACCTTGGTCATGTCATAATGTCCAGTAGGCCATCATTCTCTGGTTTTCCCATCTTTAGAGTTCATTTGGTCTTCGGTTGCCATCAATGCCATAATCTAGAATCTACCCGTCGTCTTCGATCTAGCCCTTTCATTATCGGATCTTGTTTCGGTTAGTCACCCTTGGTAATCTTTTATCGCAGAGCCAACCCTACCTATCCTATCCCTATGCCAAGTTGATCTATCCGTGAGTCATTCCTCTCAAACCCTAACTTAACCTTGGGTCCAATCTGTCGCTGATGATGCATCATGTCATATAAACCTCGCAACTCGCAGATCAACCCTGAGCCATATCATATCCTTGCTACCATATCATTGTACCGATAATCGACATCTCATCTTTGCATGAGTGTCCTGTCATTGCTTCGCTATCTTTGCATGTGTGCATGGTCGCAAAAGCCCTAGTGCAATATCATCATCCTCTCTATCGCCTTATTGTAATCTAACCCCATCACCTATGAGTTTAGCCTTATCTTCATTTCCTCACTGCCTTGTCATCGTCAAGCCTCTTGATCGACGTATGACTGAACTCAGATCGAATCGCATGAATGTCGACCCGCTTGTCCATGTCCTATTCTTGAAAATCTAATCTGCCATTGACCTAGAAGTCATTCGTGGACTTGGTCGATAGACCATTGGCCATATGTCATATCCTTGTGCCATATCTAATCTATTAGTCTATCTTTCTTTTGTTTGACTGTATCTGTTTGGTCAACAAAAGTCAAGATTGAGCATCGATTTAGTTCATTGCGAACTAACGTATCTTTATGGACCGGTTTATAGATCGAGAGCCCATATGTCATTGTCTATCCAATCAATATAATAACTTTAGAAGAAATATTCTTTGGAATATTATTCATTCTTTCTCGATTATCGTCTTTTCCTTTTGGTGTATTCAAAGCTTGTTCTCTTTGTCTAATATCTGATCTAATCCATTCAAGTTCCTAAATTCATCTAAGCCTTCGTGATCCAGTACTATCCATTCTCAATTTGGATTTTATTTGATTTATCTTTTGAGTTGGTTTGTATTTGCTTCTTCTTTAATCGTTAGGCGATCGTCAGGAAGTTGTTCTAAGGAGTGAAGATCAAGAAGGTAAAGATCGAAGATCAAGATCAAGAATTAAAGATAAAGAGTAAAGAACGATAAAAATCGCAAGGGCAGTGCAAGTTGTGCTTTGATCATATTGAACCCATGTTTATAAAATTGCTATATTTGTTTTACCCTATTGCATATTATTTCAATTATACAATTGTTTCAAATTAAATTGGGACTTAGCTATTATACCAATTTGATCTATACCCTACCTTGCCATTGTATGCCATGATCTAATTGTCACCCTAGGATGGTTAATTAATAGTTGGTTAATATTGATAATCGACATGGGCTGGTTAGACCGTCAGAGATTGCTTAGCCATGCCACGTCATCACATGTGTCCGAATGTTGATACTTAATCTTGACTAATGGAATATGGAATAATGTTTATGAATTGGTGTGTCATGTGTTGTCACACGGTGATATTAAGTTGTCGTGGCGAGGAGGTCACACAACTAGATTGAAATGTTGGTGGCACGTGGTGCATGGTAATCAACCGGGTGGTAATGATTTAGATTGGGGCAAGTGGTAAAGGCGGTGTGCCAAGGTGGGCCAGATTGGCGGGGTATGTGGAAGTCTTGCCTTGGTCATTTTAAGGACTTAACCTTGCAAGCCTTTGACTGAGTCTCTCTTGCAACCACATGCGGAATGGGACAGCCTAGGTGATTAATTAGTAATGTTTTAGCTTGGTACTACCATTGGCGGTGTGAGTCCGGGTGTACGGATTAACTCACATGGCGCAAGAGGGGGCCCTGTCGTGGTGGTTTAACCCTTGATGTTGAAACCTCACCGGGTAATCTTGGGTTAAGGCGAGCTTTGTAAAGGCTTTGTCATGATCTCTCTGCCGACACACCAAAGGAAGTGTGTTAATTGCATGGCACTAAGAGACGATCATGTCGTGTGGGTAAAGTGCATAACCTCTGCAGTGTAAAACTATTGAATAGCCGTGCTCATGGTATTGAGCAATGCTCGGAATTACAGATTAAGGGTTAGACTTTTGCAAAACAAAACTTGGGATGGATGGCGGTTGCCATGGTAAGTTGGAACTTGATTAAGGATTGGAACTTGGTTTACTTGAGAAATCTTTGAATCTATTTATTACGCTTATTTGTTTTATTGTCTTTACAATCTATTTATTGTAATTGTTCTCAAATGTCGCTTATCGCAAAATAACCATGATAAGCCATTCCTTGGAATAAGCCTTGCATATAGTTATATTAGAATTGCATTCGTGCACAACTTGTTGAGTGCTTTATGTACTCACCCTTGCCATCAACAAAATCATCGGTTGAGGAGAAGACTACAACTTCAAAGGAGGAGAAGTTCCACGAGGGGCGAATATCTAGGAGTTGAACCTTGTCGATTGCCTGTGGCATATTGATGGGATTCGTCGGCGTTCTTCATTCTCTGCTATTTATTTAATTTGAGTTGAAGCCACCAAGGCCTCATAAGTGTAAGTTTGACCTTAAGGTCGTTCAATAGTTCTATATTAATAAATGAAGTCTTTGTTTATTATTCCGCTGTGTATGATTGTGATATTTCATCATTGTTGAGACTGTGTGCACTAGCGTGATCCTGGACTAGTGCTGAATACACAGAGGGTCCGGATTTGCATATTCGGGTCCCGACAGAAGAACTAAGGGTATGTTCCTTGTTTTTGGAGGTGAGGAAGATCTGGTTGCAAAGGGTTACACCGATGCAAGCTTCCAAACTGACAAAGATGATTTTCGATCGCAATCCGGGTTTGTGTTTACACTAAATGGAGGAACAGTAAGTTGGAAGAGTTCCAAGCAAAACACGGTGGCCGAATCTACGACAGAAGCGGAGTACATTGCGGCTTCGGAGGCCGCAAAAGAAGCTGTGTGGATTAAGAAGTTTATCACAGAGCTTGGTGTGGTCGCTAGTGCCTCTAGTCCAATGAACATCTATTGTGATAATAGTGGTGCCATTGCACAAGCAAAAGAGCCTAGATCACATCAGAAATCTAAACACATACTCCGGCGCTTTCACCTTATTCGCAAGATTGTGGATAGAGGTGACGTGAGAATATGCAAAGTACATACGGAAGCCAATGTGGCCGATCCGTTGACAAAGCCACTGCCACTGCCACTGCCTAAGCATGAGGCGCACACGAGGTCTACTGGTATTAGATACTTAATTGATTGACTCAAGTGCCAGTGGGAGATTGTTAGTGATATGCCCTTGAGGCAATCATTTAGATGATTGTAACATGACTATGTTTATGAATAATAATATGATTATTGGTCCAATGAATGTATATCATTGTATTGATTACCAAGTATGTGACTTGTTTATGAAGCTCTTTACTTATTGATGTAATTCGATAAATATCTTTGATCGGATATCATCGTATAGGACAACGATGAATAGATCAGCACATGTAGTGATCGATGATCATGCTTCATAGATCAGGGGATCTGGAGATATCATCTATACATTGTGGACGCATGTTGAAGAACATGAGTTAGATAGACCCGTAATGGGACACTGCGAGAATGTTTCACTCTTATGTGTCATTAGTGTATCTCATACATAGTACATGTATGATCCTTAGACCTGAGATTGTCATATTCCCTACATGTGTAATAGTTTTCCTTGGGGCTATCTAACACTACTTCCTAACCGGATAGTTATAAAGGTAGCTTTCATGTTTACTATAAAACGTGCAGAGGGAAGTGAGCAGTCAAGATGGAATTTGCCACTCCAATGAAACGGAGATTTATGATAAGGCCACTCGTGTGATATGATTAAGGAAGTGCATGGCCATGCCGTGATTGAGGAGTCAATCACAACTTATTAATATATCACGGATACGAGAGATGGATTGAATCATCAAAGGATGACATGCTTCTCGCCTTGAGTTCAATCTTCATATACTTGGCAAAGGGATTATTACATGAGTACTTTTGATAGGTTTTGTCCAATTTGATCATAGTATGTTTGGGAGTTGGCATACTTTGCAAGGAGCCGCTACCAACTATTAGATTGAAAAGAAGTTTTTCGAATCCATGTCCAAACGTATGTGAACCTGCAACGTCACACACTTAATGGGCTGGGACGCATTAATTTGGATTAGATCCGTAATTAATGGACCTCGTGGGCTTAGTACGCTGATGGGCCCTGGTTTAGGGTTTCATCTCGTGGCTATATAAGGAGGGGAGGAGGGTGGGCGCAGGGTGTGCTTTCCCACGGTTTAGAAGTGGTTCACCCGAAACCCTAGCCTCCTCCTCTCGCTGCCCCTGCCGAGCGACCAGGTGCTTGCACACCGACGCACGGCGTTCCATCCCTGGATGTGTGGACTACTGCGGTGACGCTGCTGCGACTGCGGCGTGGGAGGACGATCCACAGCGAGGCGAGGACGATCCACTCCATCGACGCAACGACTGCGGCGAGGACGATCAACTACATTGACGCGCGAAAGATTCCGCATCTGCGCGTCTAGTGGTAATCTAATCTGTGATCCCTTTGTTGCGAGTAGATTTCTGGTTATGCTGTAGTTCTTTTGTGCCAGTGTAGTATACCGTGTTCCTCTTCACTCTAAAGATGGGCAAACCAGATAATGATGGCCTACTGGACATGACGATACGACCAAGGCGAACTAAGATGGTTGGCGGCAAAAGACGGCACGCGGCACTGACGAAAGGCGGCGGCTAATGAATATTAAAATTTTTGGTTGATGGAATAGCAAAGGGGAAGTGAGCATCACGTAGAACACGGCGAGACAGGCTCAACGGTATAAGTGGATTTGGCGGCAACCTAATGGACCGATCACAAACTACCAATGAACGACTGCTAAAGCTAATAGATCAAATAGTTATAACTATTAAAATAATGGATTAAATATAACCAAATTTTTCAGAGAGGTATCTGGGACCCTAAGGCACAATATGACATGAAATGATCGGAGTTTTACCTTTTGGATCAACAGGGAACGCATGAGGAAGTTTTCAGCTGTACGTACGCAGTCTAATCGGGGAAGATTGAATTTTCTGCAGAAATCCCTTGGACAAAACCTTGATTTAGGGTGAGCACCGAGTAGAGGACATCAAGATGAGTCTACAGTAAAAAGGGCATGATCAAATTCGTAAAAATGAAGGAGAACGGGCAACAACAAGATTAGAGATTGGAACGGCCGTAACTTTGGATTTTGTGGATGAAACTGCACCAAATTTGGTGGAGAGGTAGATTAGACCATAAGGCACGAGATGACAGAAGTGGATTTCAGAAAAATTGATAGGAACGATGGGGAACGCGACGCCAATTTTGGCCGACGAGGGCGATGCACCGGAAGAGGTACGACTGCGATTTTTCGGGTTTGGAAGGTGATATGGGGATTAGGGGTGCGTGGGAGGGGTCTTAGAACACTTATATAGGCTTGCGAGTCGTGCCATGCAAGGAAACACGATGCAAAACCGGATTTAGATCGAAAACGGATCGGATCGAATACCTGGCGCGCAATGAACAGTAACTAATGACATGACACGTTGTGGTGCTTCGGATGGGGCCGTGCTTCGGATGGGGATCGGAGGGCTGCGGTTGGGCGGTTACATGGCAGACTCGAGAGCTGACACGTGGAGGTGCGGGAATTGAGGAAGGATTGGGCCTAAGAAATTCCGGATTTAATCCAATTTCCGAATTAAAATAATTCCACAAATTAAAATAATTCGTTTAGAGCAATAAAAATACCAGAAAAATTCTAAAAAAATTCTAGAAAATATTTTAAGACATTTGGAGCTCAAATAAAATAGTTTTAACCAAAAATTATTTATAATTTTGTAGTATTTAATTAAATTTAACAAAAGGCTTAATTTAAATTAATTCCAAATAAATCCAAATGAATAGCAAACAAACTCCGAAAAATCTCAAAAAATTACAGAAAATTTCTTGAAGCACAGTGAACTCAAATAAAACTAAATTTATTTTAATTGAAGTTTATATTAGTCAAATTAAATTGTTTTAGCATTAGAAAATTCCAGATTAAGCTTTATTAAAGCGAGAAAATCAGCGGGGATTTTTGGAAAGATGAACTAAACAAAACATTTTTGAAAACCCAAATTTTGGGATGTTACACCCCTCCCTCATGGTGGAACCCTACATTAGAGTCCAACTGAAGCACAAAGCCCACTTGGCCCATTAGTGACGGATTCAATCCGTACCACTATATTCTAACCCCTTAAGTGTGTGACCCTGTAGGTTTATGCATATTTGGACATGACTCGGAAACACCTTTCCGACGATAATCGATAACGGTACCTAGCAGTACATATCGATTTCCAAATATCCATAAAGCATTGGATGAACCTACTATAGTGTGATAATGTAATGTTCTCTTTGCTTTACGATATCAGATCGAGCTTAAGACGAGAGTCGTGTCATCCTATGACAACTCGATCTCTTCACTCATACTGTAGTGGAATAATTTATCTGGATTGACTCTCAATCACATTCGGCATGGCCATGCACTTCCTTAATCCATCTACTTTAAGGGGTCTAGAGATATCTCTCCGTTATATAGGAGGAGCAAATTCCATCTTGATCATTCATGTACCTTAGTATGTTTCATGGTAAACCCGACAGCTTCTTTTATAATACTTGGTTAAAGAGTAGTGTTTAGGAGCTCCTAAGTGAACCATTACACATCTAGAAATCCAATGACAATCTCAGATCTAAGGATCATACATACACTATGCATGAGATCAACTGATGACACATAAAACAATTCTCGCAGTTTCTCATATGGGTCTATCCAACGCATGTTCTCTAACATGTGTCCACATTATTGATTAGATATCTTCATATCTCTATGACCCGTGAAACTTGGTCATCAATCAATACATGTGCTGATCTATGAAGCATAATTGTCTTATATTATGATAACCGATCAAGGATAACTTGCATAACATCGATATATGGAGAAAGTTGCACGAACAAGTCACTTGTTGATTAATCCAATCAATATTTATTCAAAGGACAAATAATTATACTATTCCATAAACATAAGGCGTGATACAATCATCTTTATGATTGCCTCAAGGGCATATCATCAACACTAGTAGCTTCTTGCGCTTCATAGGATGCAGCAAGAAGCTCCTCGGGTGAAATTCCGAAATCAGAAGACGGGAAAGACAGAAAATCCCCGTGCTTTATAAAGCAAACTGTAAGAAATAATTACGCTATTAGTAATAAAATATGATTTAAAATACTAACAAAATGAAAAATTAAATCACAATTATTACCTTGATTTCTTAACATAATCCAGAAGCCGAATTTCGGATTTTTGGAAAAACTATTTTGAATTTTGCCAAATTACCACAAGGAGAAAAAGAATTTTCACAAGAGAATGAATAGAAGAGAATGCAAGATTGCTGGTGTGAAAATGAGGAGGGGGCAGCCACCTATTTATAGGAAAAAATTCGGCCAACAATGCTAAAGGAGGGAGTTTGCTCCTTAAAATCTGCAAGTAACATGTTGAGCTATTAGTAACTAATGTAGTATGTAACATGTAGGGTTGGCAGCTAATAACATATAGAGCTAGAATTAATGTAGCAAATAATATGTAGAGATAGAAATTAATGTAGCAACTACATGCAAGTTAGCAACTAATAGCATGTAGAGCAACTAATGTAGCAAGTAACATATAGAACTAGCAACTAATGTATGGAGTAACATGTAAAGCTGACAATTAATGTACAGTTGCTAGCAATTTATGTAGCAAGTGACATGTAGAGTTACTAGAAACTAATGTAGAGCCATCAATAATAGTTGACAAATCCTTACTTGCAACTAATGTGGAGTTACCACTTGTAGGTGCTATCAAATAATATGTAGAATTGGGAAGTAACACGTAGAATTGTTACACAATTGATAGTATTTTATTAACTTTGTTATTATTATATTAACACATATGCAATATGTGGCTTATTTTTGTTGATCTGGTCATATGGAACACAACAGCTCAAACAGAATACAAAACAAGCTCTCATTGAAGAAGATACGATCATATGAAGGTAAAATAATGAACATCTATAGCTAAGACTTACTGATTTTTTTATGCATGCTCATGTGCATACAAGACACACAACTAGGAAGCTCGGGATGTGATGCAGTCGCTTGCGCACTGGAATGAAAAAGGAAGGGTGGAAGGAGAGTGTCGGGACACAAATATGCAAATCTGGACACTATGTATACTGCATTAGTTTTAGGATCATGCTAATGCAAACAGTAGCAACATAGATAGAATATCATCTTTATACATAGCAGAATAATAGTAAACGAACTATATTTAATAAGCAAATAGATGTTATAACCTTACGGTCGAGTGTACACTTTATTATACCAAGTAGGGTTTAAACCCTACATAAATAACTTCAGCGGAAAGATAGAACAAACTTCAAAGTAACCCATCGACCTGTTATAGGCAATCGACTGGGTCTTGAATCCTAGTAATCGGCCTCTTCACGATACACCTCCAAAGCAGGTGTTGAATCTTCCTCTTCACCAACTAAATGTTGTTTATTGCAAGGGTGAGCATATGCAGTACTCAACAAGTTGTGCATAGAATGCAAGTTTATATAACTATATACGAGGTATGTAAAAAGGGTGCCCAATTTTTTGACGAGGTAGATAAATATCGATTTGGTGGAATTGACCCTCACGATCCGACTACAACCGCACGACGATGTTTGCGTCTTAGCAATTGCTGAACCAACTCCAAATGGTTATTGACTTTATCGAAGGTGCGGTCAACCTGAACACGAAGTTCAATCCCTGCGAGCAAGAATAAGATGAATAACAACCTGAATAACAAAGGTTGGATTCTGATTAAACAGTCTTTACAGGTGGTCGACCGACACAACTGAAGAACAAAAGTTTGTACAAGGGCTAAACCTAAACTCAATGAAATCCGAGTACCTTGGAGGCAGACCTTGGTATAAAAAGAAATGGGGGCGAGGGCTGTTCGGCCATGCCTTGATTTGTGGCTGAAAATCAGACCTTCCCTCCTATTCCTTTCCATCTTTAGCTAGGCTTCCTTCATATTATTCTTATCTCTAATTAAAGGACTCTATTACATGGCAAACGCCACTCTATAGGTGGTGCAGCACCCCCTCTCCTTGCTGCCGAAATCCCATGGAGAAATGCTTAAAACATCACTAAGTCTTGGCTGCCATCTGCTTATATTCTATTAAGCATTACAACCATCTCTTCTATTCAATCATGGAGACTTCAGGGTCTTATGGTCAATTGGAGAACTCCTTCCCTTGCAGCAATCATCATTGTGTCCATTCACCATCATCGAGCTTGGACCTTCATTCCTTAAAAGAATAAAACAATCTGTTTTAGGTAGCATCATATAGTTCTTGAAGTCATTAGATATACCAAGAAACGAAAGTACCTGATAATTCAGTTTATGTGCACAAGCTCGAGTGATCGGTTCTTGTATAGGTTGAGGAGTTGTGGCAGTAGGTGCTGTCGGCGTTCCCGAAGAAGAGATGTCCTCATCATCCTCCCCTTCTTGCATTTGAGTTGTCCTCGACTCGAGCTCATCTTCTTCTCCTAAGTAGGGTTTCAAGTCCGCCACGTTAAATGTAGGACTAACCCCAAAATTTGCAGGTAAATCAAGCTCATATGCATTATCATTAATCTTTGCTATTACCTTAAATGGTCCGTCAGCGCGATGCATCAATTTTGACTTGCATAAATCAGGAACCGATCCTTTCTCAAATGTAACCAAACAAGATCACCCGGTTCAAAAGTAACATGCTTTCTTCCCTGACTACCATCAATTTTATACTTAGCATTCATACGCTCGATGTTCTATTTCATCAGCTCATGTATTTTCAAAATTAACTCAGCACGTCGTTTAGCATCAAAATTTATTCTCTCGGAAGAAGGAATGGGTAACAAATCAATTGGTGCACGAGGGATAAACCCATATACAATCTGAAAAGGACACATCTTCGTGGTAGACTGTACGGAACAATTATAAAAAAATTCAATATGAGGCAAACATTTTTCCCACATTTTTAGATTCTTTTTCAAAACAGCCCTAAGCATAGTAGACAAAGTTCTATTAACCACTTCAGTTTAGCCATCGGTTTGGGGATGACAGGTAGTGCTAAACATTAATTCAGTCCCCAATTTATTCCACAAAGTTCACCAAAAGTGACTAAGGAATTTTGCATCACGATCTGAAATTATTGTATTAGGCACACCATGCAAGCGAACAATTTCACGAAAGAATAAATCACCAATGTTGAAAGCATCATTGCTCTTGTGACATGGTATGAAGTGTGCCATCTTAGAAAATTTGTCAACAACCACAAATATACTATCCCTCCCCTTCTTTGTTCTAGGAAATCCTAAAACAAAATCCATCGAAATATCCTCCTACGGAATGCTAGGAACAGGAAGAGGCATGCATTGCTAGGAACAGGAAGAGGCATGCATAAACCATGAGGATTAAGTTGTGACTTAGCTCTTTGACATGTAGGGCAGCAGGCAACGAACCGCTCAATGTCTTGGCGCATCTTCGGCCTAAAGAAATGATCAGCGAGTATGTCCTCCATCTTCTTCATGCCGAAGTGTCCCATCAAACTACCGCTATGTGCCTGCTGTAATAACAAAAGCTGAACAGAGCTAGCGGGAATGCATAGCTTATTAGCCCGGAACACAAATCCATCATTGATAACATACTTGTTCCATGTTCTCCCTTGTCTGCAATTGAACAATATATCTACGAAATCAGCATGATGCACATACTGTTCTTTGAGAGTTTCCAAACAAAAAATTTTAAAGTCAAGTTGTGAAAGCATAGTGTATCGATGAGATAAGGCATCAGCTATTAAATTTTCTTTTCCTTTATTGTGCTTAATGACATAAGGAAAAAATTCAATGAATTCCACCCATTTCGCATGTCTAGGTTCAGATTTGATTGACTTCTAATATACTTAAGAGATTCATGGTCTGAGTGAATGACAAATTATTTAGACCATAAATAATGTTGCCAAGTTACAAGGGTTCAAACTAAAGTATATAATTTTTTGTCATAAGTCGAATAGTTCAAAGCAGGCCCACTTAATTTCTCACTGAAATAAGCTACTAGTTTGCCTTCTTGTAATAACACACCACCCAAACCAATTCCAGTAGCATCGCATTCGAGCTCAAACATCTTAGTAAAAT
The DNA here is from genome assembly GCA_036346275.1 of Otatea glauca. Taxonomy (NCBI): domain Eukaryota; kingdom Viridiplantae; phylum Streptophyta; class Magnoliopsida; order Poales; family Poaceae; genus Otatea; species Otatea glauca. The sequence goes on along the minus strand of CM070727.1, from coordinate 34,765,416 downwards.
CAGAAAGTTGAAGCAATGGTGCATGTGTCAGCTTATCTGTTAAAATCATGAAGGCTTCTTCTTGAGCAGGTCCCCAAGTAAATGGAACGCCTTTCTTTGTGAGCTCGTTCAGTGAGCGGCGATGGTGCTGAAGTCACGAACGAATCGCCAATAGAAACCAGCGAGCCCAAGGAAGCTTCTTATTTGTGTGACCGTGTTAGAGTCAGCCAACTTTGAATTGCCTCTATCTTGGCGTGATCAACTTCGATACCCTGTGGAGTAACAACATAGCCAAGAAACGAGGCTCGATCGGTGCAGAAGGTGCACTTCTCAAGGTTAGCAGACAAACGTGCATTACGTAGAACATAAAAAACAGCAAGTAAATGGTCCAAATGTTCCTCCATTGATTTGCTGTAGACCAATATATCATCAAAGTAAACTACCACAAATTTGCCAATGAATGCCCGCAAAACTTCTTTCATTAGTCTCATGAAAGTGCTAGGAGCGTTAGTTAAACCAAACGGCATGACTAACCACTCATATAAACCGAACTTAGTTTTGAACGATGTTTTCCACTCATCTCCTAATTTCATGTGAATTTGATGGTACCCACTACACAAATCAACTTTAGAGAAAACAATAGCACCATTTAATTCATCAAGCATATTATCTAACCTAAGAATAGGATGACGATATCGAATTGTAATATTACTAATGGCTCGACAATCAACACATATGAGCCATGAACCATCTTTTTTGGGTACTAAAATTACCGGAACAGCATGGGGGCTAAGAAATTCATCACGTACCCTTTATCAAGCAGCTCTTCAACTTATCGCTGAATCTCCTTCATCTCTTCAGGGTTGGTACGGTATGGCGCACGGTTGGGCAGCGAAGCGTCGGGGATTAGGTCAATTTGGTGTTCTATCCCTCGAATTGGTGGCAATCCCGGTGGCACTTCTTTCGGAAAGACAGATGAATACTCCTACAAAATGTGAGTGACAGCAGGAGGCAAAGAAGAAGGTATGTCATCGAATGAAAACAAGGTCTTCGTGCAAACAAGAGCATAGCAACAGAATCAGTAGTTTCTAACTCATCCAAATCAGATTTAGTAGTGAGCATAACTGACCCCTTCAATTTAATTTCATTCGAAACAGCATGTGGTTTTCCTTTAGTTTGTAGCACGAATTCTTTAGCCACAATTTAGTTCTCACTTGTAGAAGGTTCCTGATTCTTCTCTCTACTAACTCTAGCAAGTTCATCTTTAAAAATTTGTTCAGGACTCATAGGGTGCAGCACAATTTTCTTTCCTTTAAACATGTGTGGAATATATGAAACCAGGTGTCTTCATAACCGGCCCAGCATCGCCTGAGAGGAAGACAGGGCCGAGAGGAAGGCCCAAAGGATAAGCTCCGCGCCAAGCCTTACTGCCGTGCGCAAGGGGGTACATCCTATAGACAGTTGAATGTATATTTGGATATAAAAGATACGATTGTAATCCGAGTCGTTAATAGGATAGATAAAGATGTAAACTCTATCCTATAACTGACTAGAATCCTGTAACCGATCGGAATCCCTTAGACCGATCAGGACTCTGTAAACCACCCAACCCCTATTATATAAGGGAGAGGGCGGGCAACAATAGGACAAGGCAACACATATCGCATATCGCCCAGAGCACATTGCGCTTTGAGCAATCTTAGATCCAAGAGATCCACATAATCCCAGCACACAGGATTAGGGTATTACCTCTTCCTTCGAGGGCCTGAACCTGTCTAAACCCTTGTCTTGTGTGACTTTTGAGTTTGAGATCTAGCGCCTTCCCCATAAATTTATTGCCGACTACAAAAGTTGACAGTTGGCGCGCCAGGTAGGGGAAGCGCTATAATCTTTTCCTACAGACTCGATGGCAGCAATCAGCGGAATCATCGCCACCTTCATCTCTGGCCAGGCTTTTCGCTTTGGAAGCCTGGACTTCATCGCAGACGCACGCGGAGAACTCGTTTGCCTAGACGTAAACCAGATCCGATCTGGTAAAGGTCAGGCTAATCCATCTCAGGTATGTTGCTCTGACTCGGCTAGTAAACCAGTTGGCGTCACGAGAATTTGCTAAGATCTATGTGGCATCTTCGCGATAGAAGAACAGAAGACCGATCTCTAGCGCCAGCAAGAGACTCAAGAAGTTGCGGAGGAAGATCGTCTTCTTTGTAAGGGTAAGGAGGCACATACACGATCAATTCGATCTCGCAGCCGCAATGTCCGCGAGGACATCCTGCAATCTAGCTTGGGAGACCAAGCTGTCTTCCACACACCGCTGCAGAACGTCGTCGCCTCCAAGACGCTTCTCGACACGCTAGACCCGATGATTGCATCTGATAGCCCAACAGCCCCGATCGTGGTCCAGATCAAGGCCATGGTGACGGCGGCTGCAATCCAGCAGAATCGGGAAAAGCTGGTAGGAGAAGCGCACTCACGCTCCCACACGACTACTCGCGTCGCCAGCAGCCGACTGCAACCAGTCAGAATACCGGCAGTCGACGCCACGCGCAACCAGTTGGAGACGCCCGCCGGAATCTCAACCACGACCTCCGCCAGCGGTAAGAGCGGGACGAGGAAGAACGACGCGGGTGCTATGATGACCACGAACGCTTTGGTACCGGTCCTGATCGACGAAGCGACCAAAGGTACGATGACTACAACGACCATAGAGACCATCATCGCAGCCGTCGAGACATGGGCTCGCCGCGCCGAACTCCACCCCGACGCGTTGATGACAATCGCCGAGCCAGAGGCTCACCACGCTGGACTCCTCCTCATCAGGACGACAGATCCATTGATGGAATCCGAGCGTTCACTTCTCGGCTACGCCAAGTGGTATGGCCCAAAGGTTTCAACCCTAAGGGCATCGTTATGTTTGACGAGGAGCGAGATTCGGAAGCTTGGCTGCAGGTCTATGCCCTCGCAGTTAAAGCGGCCGGGGGCAATCAGAATGTGATGGCGAATTATCTGCCAGTCAATCTCACCCCCTCGACTCAAGCATGGCTCACGGGACTTCCTGCGAACTCGGTGGACTCCTGGAGAGATCTTTGCGATCAATTTATCGCGAACTTCCAGGGAACCTACGAGAGGTCTGGCACCCCGTGGGACCTATACCAGCTTCACCAGAAGAAGGACGAAACGCCGAGAGACTTCATCCGGCGTTTTATGTAGAAGAAGAACACCATCAGGGAAGTATCTGACGATGCGGTGGTGGCAGCCTTTCAGAAAGGGGTAAGTGATCCTGATCTAATCAAGAAAATGTCCAGGAAACCTTCGGCCTCCGTGAAGGAGATGTTCGCGTTGGCCGACCGCTATACCACGGCCTCGGACGCCCTAGCTGAGCGCCAAGAAGATCGCCCACAACAGAAGAACAAAGGCGACAGGGCCGAGTCCTCCAAGCACAAAGATAAAAAGCGGAAAGGCGAGGAGCTAGTTGCGGTAGCTGAACGCAGCCGGCCTCGAGCCACGCGGAGGGAGGCACCCGATTACAGTACCGTCATGGAAGCGATCTGTCCTTTCCACCTTAAGGGAAAGCACGCCATCAAAGACTGCTTCACCCTGAAGCGTTTTGCGCGGGAGAGCAACAAACAACCGACTCAGGTGAAGGATGAGGCTGCCAAGAAGAAAGACCCACCCGGTGAGGATGATTACCAAGAGCCCGAGCAAGAGCTGAACTACATATACGGGGGCTCCACCGGATATGAGTCCAAACGGAAGCAAAAGCTTACCGCTCGGGAGATCAATGAGGAGGAACCGGCAACCCTTCAGTATCTAAAGTGGTCTGAGGTCCCGATCACCTTCGATCGCTCGGATCACCCCAATCGGGTTCTACATCCGGGTAAGTTCCCTCTGGTGCTCGTCCCTGTCATTCGCAATGTAAAGCTCAAGAAAGTATTGATTGATGGAGGGAGTGGACTCAACGTCCTGTTCGCCAAGACCTTCAACGACATGAACATCCCCCGCTCCAAGCTAAGGCCAAGCTCACAGCCGTTCCACGGGGTGATCCCTGGGGCGTCTTCCTTTCCACTCGGGCAGATTTCTTTTCCCGTCACTTTCGGTACCAAAGACAATTACCGAAACGAGTACATAAATTTCGAGATAGCGGATTTCGAGACGGCGTATCACGCCATCTTGGGAAGGCCCGAATTGGCTCGGTTCATAGCCGTCCCTCACTACACCTACTTGATGATGAAGATGACGGGACCCAGAAGCGTCATCATGGTTCGTAGCGACATCAAGCGGTCTCTGGAGTGCGACCGAGAGAACTGTGAACTTGCTGAGCTGCAGGAGGCAGCCGCCGAGGGGAAGGATATCCAAGCAGAGGCTGCCACATTACAGGAAGAAGGCGACATTCCATCCAAGAAGCAGGCCACGTTAGGAATAAAGCCCGACGAAGGAACCAAGAGAATTATTCTTGACCCGTCCGATCCATCCAAGACGACTTTGATCGGGACAGGGCTCGAGGAAAAATAGGAAGATGTGCTCGTCACCTTCCTCCGGGCTAACAAGGACATCTTTGTCTGGAAACTATTCGACATGCCGGGTGTTCTTAGGGAGGTTATCGAGCATTCTCTACACGTCGATGAAAAGGCAAATCCAATCAAGCAAAGGCTCGGTGGTTCGCTCCAGATTGCCGAAACGCCATCAAGCAGGAGATCACCAAGCTTTTAGCTGCAGGTTTTATCAAAGAAGTGTATCATCCCGACTGGTTGGCAAACCCTGTACTAGTTCAAAAGAAAAATAAAACTTGGCGCATGTGCGTTGACTATACTGATCTCAACAAGGCATGTTCGAAGGATCCTTTCAGGTTACCTCGGATTGATCAAGTGGATGATCCAACCACCGGGTGCGAGATCCTGAGTTTCCTTGATGCCTACTCAGGGTACCACCAGATTCTCCTAAAGGCGGAAGATCATATCAAGACTTCATTCATCATGCCCTTTGGGGCCTTTTGCTATACCACGATGGCGTTCGGGTTGAAAAATGATAGTGCGATGTATCAACACGCGATACAGCGGTGTTTTCATGCCCAACTCGGATGCAATGTGGAGGCATACGTGGACGACGTCGTGGTGAAGACTCGGGAGAGGAAGGACCTTATCGCCGACCTGACCGAGACGTTTGAGAGTCTAAGTGCTTTTAGCATGAAGCTTAATCCCAAGAAGTGTGTTTTCGGAGTATCTTCGGGAAAACTGCTCGGGTTCATCGTATCCCAAAGAGGCATTGAGGCCAACCTAGAGAAGATCAGGGCCATATCAAATATGGAGCCGCTGACTTGCCAAAAAGACGTCCAGAAGCTTACAGGGTGCATGGCCGTGCTCAGCAGGTTTATTTCCCGACTGGGTATGTGAGGTATGCCATTCTTTAAACTCCTCAAGAAGCAGGACAAATTGCAGTGGACGCCTGAGGCACAACAAGCGTTTGAAGATTTGAAGACCTTCTTAATGACGCCCCCGGTCTTAGTTTCTCCGATGCCAGAAGAACCTCTGTTACTTTACATCGCAGCAACGACTCATGTAGTCAGCGCTGCGGTCATCGTAGAAAGAGAGGAGCAAGGCCATGTGCAGAAGATCCAACACCCGGTCTACTTCGTCAGCGAGGTCCTGAGTGAATCTAAGGTGCGGTATCTGCAAGTGCAAAAATTATTATATTCCGCACTTCTTACATCTCGCAAGCTCAAGCACTACTTCCAAGGGTATTACTGTTTCGGTGGTCACCTCCTTCCCAATAGGAGATATACTTCACAACCAGGAGGCCACCGGGAGAATTGCAAAGTGGGCAGTCGAGCTTGGAGCTTTTGATATCCTATTCAAGCCTCGCACTGCCATCTAGTCTTAAGCGCTCACCGACTTCATTACCGAGTGGACGGAACTTCAAAACCCGGTGGTCATCAAGGAACTCGAGTATTGGACGATGTACTTCGATGGTTCCCTCATGCTCAGCGGCGCGGGGGCAAGTATAATGCTCATATCACCAAGTGGAGAACGGCTGAGGTACGTCCTGCAAATACTTTTTCCCGCATCAAACAACGCTGACGAGTACGAGGCACTCATCCATGGGCTTTGTATCGCCATATCGCTCGGTATCCGATGTTTGGCGGTCCGCGAAGATTCAATGCTTGTGGTCAATCAAGTGCAAAAAGAATGGTCCTGCATCGAAGACAACATGGCTGCCTACTGCCAGGAGGTACGCAAGCTGGAAGGCAACTTTGATGGACTGGAACTTGTTCATGTGCTCCACCGGGACAATGAAGCAGCCTACGAGCTAGCCAAAATGGGATCCTGCTGGTCTACAGTGCCCGTGGGAGTATTCGTCGAAAAAATTCATAAGCCCACGATTAGCACTCGGTCAAAATTGGACGCCCCGGCGGAGAAGAACACAGAGGCTGAAGTCCTGGTCATTACCCCCGATTGGACAGCTCCGTATCTGGACTATTTGACGAATGACGAACTACCCGAAGACCGCATGCAGGCCGAACGAATAATGCGCCGAAACAAGAGCTATGTGGTGATCAGGGAAGAACTCTATCGCAAGAGCTCCTCTGGTGTACTACGACGGTGCATATCAGAACAAGAAGGAAGAGGTCTTCTTAGGGAAATCCACTCGGGAGTTTGTGGGAATCATGCGGTGTCATCAACCCTAGTTGGCAAGGCTTATCGTCAGGGATTTTTCTGGCCGACTGCTGTCACTGATGTAGAGGACATCATCCGGACATGTGAAGGATGTCAGTTCTTTGCGCGACAGATGAACAAACCGGCACAGGAACTACAAACCATCCCAATCACCTGACCATTTGCGGTCTGGGGGCTCGACATGGTGGGACCTTTGAAGAAGACTCAAGGCGGTTATACTCATCTCTTCGTGGCCGTGCATAAATTCACCAAATGGATTGAGGCCAAGCTAGTCGCCACAATCATAGCTGTAAAGGCCAAAGAATTCATCCATTAAATCGTGGTTAGATTCGGTGTACCAAACCGAATCATCATGGATAATGGCACCCAATTCAGAGGCGGCATATTTCAAGACTGGTGCGGCGAACTCGGCATAAAAATTTGCTTCGCGTCGGTAGCACACCCCGAAGTAATGGGTAGGTCGAGCGAGCCAATGGCATGGTATTACAAGGCCTAAAGGCGAGGATTTTCAATCGTCTCAAATCTTATGCCACTTGGTGGGTCAAAGAATTTCCTTCGGTACTCTGGGGGCTGCGAAACACCCCCAGCAGAGCAACCGGGCAGTCACCTTTCTTCCTGGTGTATGGCTCAGAGGCGGTCCTCCCCACCGAGTTAGAATTCGGATCCCCGCGGGTTCGGAGCTATGAAGAAGTCGCTTCGAAAGAGAGCCGGCTAGAAGACCTCGTCCGACTGGAAGAAGCCAGGGACGTCGCAACAATTCAGTCGACAAAGTATCTTCAGGGCTTACGTCGCTATCACAGACACAATGTAAGGAGCCGCGCATTCTCTAAAGGAGATTTGGTCCTTAGAAAGAATCAGAAATGCGAGCGTAAGCTCTCCCCAAGCTGGGAAGGCCCTTATGTCATTGATGAGGTGATACGCCCTAGGGCTTATAAGCTAAAGCGTGAAGACGGCACAACTATCAGCAACACCTAGAACATAGAACAACTACGTCATTTTTTCACTTGAACTTTGTAGTTCAATTGTTCCTTTATAAATAAAATGTTTGCTCTTAAAGTTGTTCTCGTATAATCTTCTAAAAAATTATGCGTCTGAGTGCTTCGCCCCTATAAAGTTTAAGACTCTGAGACATGCGTCATGAACCATGCCTCAGAGCCTGGGGGCTGGACTAGTCGGACATGATATGTCAAAACCACTCGGGCAAAGCAGCATATTTAAAGACAAAATGCAAGAACAAAGAAACATTTTTTACATATTTGATTTATAGGTCCAAAGTTTCTACAACAGCCGAAGAGGCATCCTTGACTTCTTCCCAGAGCTCGGCGGCTTGATCTTCATTCACGTTGCAGGCGTAGCCATCCTTAACGGCTTCCAGATCCACTTGGGAATAGAGAGACTTGGTGATCGCCAAAGCCTGGCTAGCACCATTGGTCGCTGCCTCCTTCAAGAGTCTCTTGAGTGCCTCAGGGGCTTCCTCCAATTGAGAGATGACCTGGTCCCTGCTGAGTGGCCTCTCGCCTCTGGGATGAAGCGAACTCAACAATGGATCGGAGGCTTCACGAAGTTTGGCGCAAGACATTTCAAGAGCTTAGACTTTTTCGCTATAAGCGGCATATTGCTCCTGTGTTTTGAACTTATAGTCTGCAAGCAAGACAGGTTATTAAGAAGTACCAAGAGGACGATGGAGGCAAGGGAGGGCCAAGCTGCTGAACGTACCTTCTAGCTCTTTCTCTGACTTCAATTTGGAGGCCTCCGAGACCTTGAGTTGTTCTTGAAGCCTCGCAACAGTGGAATCCCGAGCTGACACGGAGATAAGGAAATCAAAAGATTGGACGACTAAAACAAGAGCAAGGGGTAGTCCAGGAAATATTTTTACCTCGAAGGGAGCCAACGACGTCTAACTTCTCCTGCCGCAGAGATTTATGCTCTTCCCGTAACGCCTGGACCTCTGACCGAAGAGCTCACAGCTCGGCTACATGTCCAAGCTTGATCTGCTCCAATTTGGCCAAATATTCCTGGCGCGTCCGGACCTCAGGGAGCATCTTCTGGAGGAACTCTGACTTCTTTTCAGAGCGCTCCCCTAATTTCTGTAACCATCACAGGAAAAGGTGACTACAAGCTAACCAGCACAAGCAAGAAGACGGCGAGAGTAGAAAATTTTTTACCCGGGCCAAGCGAGCACAAGAGGTGGCATGACTGTAAAAGTCATTCCTTTCTCTCTCCTCCTCTGAGTCGTACAGGAGCTTCAAGCCGTCCTCCTCATCAACCCACGCGGTTTGCATTATGAGTTGAGGGTGAGCGGGAGTCGGTAGAACTTAGGAGATTTCTTCAACCTCGGGGGAGGGATGAGAGATGAGCTCTTGAGCGGCGGGACCCGACGCCGAAGCATGGGGTGTCGGCGAAGGCGGTTGGGGCTCGGAGGGCGCTCCTGTGTCCATGGGCGAGGCCTCCTCAACCAAGACACGAACGTCCTGGGGCTCAGTTTCTTTAGGGGCCCCGGACGGTGTCTCGACAGGAACATCGTACTAAGGATTCCTACAAGAAGAACGATCAGTAAATAATCCAGCAAAAGGCGTCGAATAAGAGTCGATAGGGCATAAAACCTGTCGGACTTCTTCATTCTCATTGGTGGCTTCTTTTGGGAGGCAGAGCCACTCCCGGAGGGACCGCTCGGGGCGCTGGCAACTGGAACCCTGGGCACCTCCCGACTGCCCGAGTCTCTCGGAATTGGACTCAGCTGCACCACGGGCTCGTCGGAGAGGGGAGCCGAAGACACCGGGGCTCGTCCTAACGGTTCCTGGATCTTGGGACCACCAGTCAGGCACCGAGGCTACGCAAGGTCCTTGGTAACCGCATTCTTCCCCTTCTTGGTGGCGGGGTCTTCGGCCGAAGAGCTCGTAGGATGTTTAAATGGAGCGCTCTTATGAACGGGCATCTCCGGGAGAGGCGCATCGCTAAAGAAAGCCAACCGATCCTGAAAAGGGGCATTATACTGTTAAAAGACATTCAAAGACAAATGCAGAAGTCTATCGGCAAAACTTGCTTACCTCAGGAGGAGGGTGTGATGCGGTGAAGGATTTCGGGCATCTAATAGTGGATATCTCCACGCTAGGGATGAAGAAGTCGCCTACCCGGGCAAATACCTACTCCTTCGACAATGTTTCAGGCAGTTCCCGGGTCGGATCGTCCTTTCCTTCAAATGCATATCCTAGATGGACTCGCTCCTTCAGAGGCTGTATCCGGTGAGCAACAAAATGAAGAGCCAGACCAACTCCCGTGAGACCATCTTCCTTCAATTGCTCAATCAACGCCAAGAGATCATGCACCACCATGTCCGCAGCATTGGGAGTAGATACCCAAGAAAGGGACACCTTAGGCCAGCGCCCGACAAAGGAGGGAAGAACAGGATTGGGATTGGCACAGTAGAACCACTCCTGGTGCCAGCCCTTATTGGAAGTTTTGAAGGGAATAGCAAAGTAGTTTTTCTTCAACCCCTCCCGCAAATGAAATCCAGCTTCCCCAATTACCTTGGAGTCGCTCTTTGAGGGATAAGGTTTCAAAAGGTAGAAATGGCGAAAGAGACCGAAATGGGGGTGGATGCCCAAGAAAGCCTCACAGAGATGAACAAAGAGAGAGATCTGCAGGATGGAATTGGGGTTCAAGTTCACCAGTTCAATGCTATAAAAGAAGAGAAGACCACGAAGGAAGGAGCAGGCAGGAAGGCCTAGCCCGCGTTGGAAGAAGGATTCAAATACCACAATCTCCTCGGAACGGGGCGGGGGGGGGGGGGGGGTGGGATGGATTCACCTCAGCCGGCCGCGCAGAGATCAAAGTCAAGGCAGGAAGAACCCCGTCGTCCACCATGGCTTGCAACCGCTCCTCCATCGTGATCGAGGTAGTCCAATCTTGGCGCAAAGGCTGCGGGGAAGTATTCTTGGAAGATTGAGAAGACATTTTGGGAGGAAAGGATCAACGACGGTGCAAGGATGCGATTGCAACAACAGTTAACCCTAGCGGCGGAGAAGGCGGAGAGACAAAGGAAGCAGAAGAGGCAGGAGTGTGCGATGGGGAAAATGAACCATCGGCTCAGTCTTAAAGGGGGGAAAATCAGGTTTTCACCAAAACGGCGGGAAAAAGATTGCGGAACCCCTAGCCCTACTCTATGCTTCGTAATGATTTGCTTGCCAAGCGGCCTGACATACAGAGGCAGTTATGGTTTGACCAAGTCATATTCGGGATATGTTGCTCCCCACGATGGGATATTTAACCACTTATCGGACTAAGCGAGACGTGGGTGTCCTCCAGTTTGGATTAAAAATATCTTCTTGTGATATACCCCATGTTGGGTCGCTAGGTGGTCACTGCATGACGGAATCATATATCACGAGTTGAGCCTAAACGGGCACGAATCCAATGGTATGCCCCATGAGGGTCGAAAAGTTGTGCGTCGTAATAAACGAGTATGGATACCGTTCGGATAAACCTCGATGTGTCCCAAGTCGGACCAGCGCCATATCCTACATCAGTCGGGTATGGGCATCACTCGGCCATGAGCCAAGAAAACCTTGATATGTCCCAAGTTGGACCAGAGCTGTATCCTACACCAGTCGGATATAGGTATCACTCGGCCAAGAGCCACGTAAGCATGATACGCTCCAAGTTGAGCCTAAGCTATATCCTACAGCAGTCGGATATGGGTATCACTCGGCCAAGAGCCATGTATGTATGGTACGCTCCAAGTTGAGCCTAAGCTATATCCTACAACGGTCGGATATGGGAATCACTCGGCCATGAGTCAAGGAAATCCTGGTACGCTCCAAGCCGAGCCTAAGCTATATCCTACAGCAGTCGGATATTGTATCACTCGGCCAAGAGCCTCGCAAGTCTTAATATGTCCTACGTTTGACCTAAGGTATATCCTACGTCAGTCGGGTACGGATATCACCAGATCAAAGAGACATGCAAGCTTCGAAGCGCCCCAAGCTGGGTCTAAGCTACGTCAAACGACAATCATGGAGAATACTTGAAAAAGATACTTCTTCATTATATATATTCCCCAGGCATTGTGCCTGGGAAAATATTACATTTACAGGGTCTTACACCTCTCCGCGGCGTACGCGATCGAGCGCCTCTACGAGGGCTTCCCTAGCCCTATAAAGAGTGGGGAAGATCTCGAGGAGAGTGTCGATGGTGATGCGGTCGAGGGCGGCGGCTTTATCTTCCGCCCAGTCCGCCATGGTGAGGTCGAAAAGCTCCCATTCCTCAGCAAGATCATAGTCCTGGTCGTCCATGAAGTTCTCTCTGGTAAACGGTGGAGCACAGAGCAAGAAGATGGAGAACTAAGTGCGAAGGAATGTATTCTACAAGCGCTGGTTCACCTTTTATAGCCAAATACGATAAGGTTGAAGTAAATGCGAGGATGTGAAGACATCGGAAGCCGAGGAGACTTAGAGTTAAGATGGTTTCAAAAGCCAAGGAGTTTTTCAGCAAATGAATATGGCACAGAAAATCAAGACGACCTCGAAGACTGCCTGGGGCTGATCATTGAGGAGGAAGGATATTAAGGTTTCTCTTCGATCATTTAAAACCAAAAAATCAAAGGTTATATTCGAGTCCTTCATAATCCCCTTGCTGCGAAGAAAAGCATTCAAATCAAAGAAGAAACCAGTCAGAAGTTTATGCTAGTAGCTGAAAGCAAGGATCCAAGTTAAGTCCCAGATAAAGATACAACAACCGGATCATGAATCACTTGGGGGCTACTGTGGAATATATGAAACCAGGTGTCTTCATAACCGGCCCAGCATTGCCTGAGAGGAAGACAGGGCCGAGAGGAAGGCCCAAAGGATAAGCTCCGCGCCAAGCCTTACTGCCGTGCGCAAGGGGGTACATCCTATAGACAGTTGAATGTATATTTGGATATAAAAGATACGATTGTAATCCGAGTTGTTAACATGGTAGATAAAAGATGTAAACTCTATCCTGTAACCGACTAGAATCCTGCAACCGATCGGAATCCCTTAGACCGATCAGGACTCTGTAAACCGCTCCACCCCCATTATATAAGGGAGAGGGCGGGCAACAACAGGACAAGGCAACACATATCGCATATCGCCCAGAGCACATTGCGCTTTGAGCAATCTTAGATCCAAGAGATCCACATAATCCCAGCACACATGATTAGGGTATTACCTCTTCCGTCGAGGGCCTAAACCTGTCTAAACCCTTGTCTTGTGTGACCTTCGAGTTTGAGATATAGCGCCTGCCCCATAAATTTATTGCCTACTACAAAAGTCGACAACATGAGAGAGTATTGATTGGTCCTACAATGGTGCACACAATTTGTATCGTATTGCGAAGGTCATCCTAGTAACATTGAAAAAGCTTGCATAGGAACACCATCGCAATCAATATAACCATGATATGAACCCATAGCAAAATGTACCCACACCGTATGAGTTACCTTTAGTTTACTGCTGTTGTTGAACCATTTAATATGGTACGGGTGGGGATGAGGTCTGTTCAACAAAGCAAGCTTCTCCACCATATCCATACTCGCCAAATTGTTGCAACTCCCTCCATCAATAATGATGTGAATTGAACGCTCGTTGACGACTCCTTTGATTTGGAACAGATTATGGCGCTGATTTTGCTCGGTGGGAGGAACTTGAGCACTTAGTACGCATTGTACTATAATGCTCAACTACCTTTCTTCATCTTCAGCTCCAACATGTTCCACCTCATGATCAGGTTCATTGTCTCGCCCTGCAGGATCAGTTGCAAGCATAGCATATGTTTCATCATCGAGATCACTAGCGGAAGAGTACTCACCATCGTTGCGTATAATCAAAACTCTATTGCTAAGACATTCCCGCATCATGTGTCCATAGCCTTTGCATCGGTGGATTGTACATCCTTGGTTCGTTCCGTCGATGCAACTGATGAAGAACTTTTTGCGAGAGCTTGCAGTATTAATTTGGTTGCTTCGAAAACTCATGGTGTTGTATTTGATGTAGTGGGGCGCTGTTTGTTGTTGGAGGATGAAGGTGTAGACGAACGGGTGAACAGGGCAGTGGGGGTGTGCGTTGTCCATGAACCTATACGACCTACAGAAAAACTAGCTCGTGTCCTCGTGTTGCGGCCCTGCACTTCACGTTCAACTTTGCAAGCAAGGTGGAATAATCTAGTAATGGAGTTGTAATCTTTATAATCAAGAATGTCTTGAATTTCACGATTCAACCCTCCCAAAAACCTAGCCATAGATGCCTCCTCATTCTCTACTAACCCACAATGCAATATACCAATCTGCAACTCTTGATAGTACTCTTCCACAAAATTGTTACCTTGTTGTAAGCGTTGCATCCTGTTTAACAATTCACGAGCATAATACGAGGGAACAAACCTATGCCTCATAAGCACTTTCAAAGCTTCCCAAGTGGTGGGTATGTTACCAGCATGATTACAACAATGTTCTCTCCACCAAACAGAAGCGAAATCGGTAAATTCACTAGTAGCAGCCCTAACTCGTCCCTCCTTAGGAAAATCATAGCATTCAAATTTTTGATCAACTAGCAGCTCCCAAGTAAGACAACCATCAGGATCATATTTCCCATTGAAAGGGGCACATTGAACTTAATCTTAGCATGAGAATGGTCACGGTCACGTACCTCACGATACTGGGGATCTCGCCTCATACCTTGTCGGTTGAAGCGCAACTGTCGGTGAGCATGGTCATTGTTGGGGTTGGCAGCGTGATCATCGTCGGTGTCACCAGCATAGTCCTCATAGTTGTTAGCGTCGTCGTCGTCCATGTCGACGCCCAAGGCCACGGTTTCAGTTCGTTCCTGATCGGTGGCGCCGACATTGTTGGCAGTAGCTGTGAAAACTGCTGGGGGAACCAGAGCAGCAAGGGGAACATGTTGAGCACGATGAGCTCGGACGACGGACAAGTGTGGGGCAGCAACAGGGGCTGCTGGGTGTGCACCTACAAGTCCATCAAGACGAGCCAAAAATGTGGTAAGGCTAGTGTTAGTAGTTTCTTGTGCTGTCTCGATGTCCTTGAGTCTATCTTCCTGGGACTCCTCAAGTTGAGCCAGTCGCTCATTGGTTAGCCGCACATCCTCGGTGAGTCCGTCCATCGTAAGCGTCACAAAGTGCTCGAAATGCAAAATAACCCCCTTGGTGCGTGGAGAGTGGTTCATCGAAGACTCGTTATTACCGACATTTTTAGTGGAAAACAAGCAGCAAAATCATAAGTATAGAGTCCCCATAAACTAATAGGATGTGGTGACAAGTCGCTCTACTCCCAAGCTTTAATCAAATTCTTACCAATTCTCACCTAGCAAGCAGGGGTGAATGGCCAATGACGGTGTCAAAAGTCAGCCTGCACGGTGGAACGAAATGCCTGCACGGTTGTAGAAGTGGTGGAGCTAGGATAAGTTTTCAGTATGTAGCAAGGATTAGCAATAATTCAAATCAACAATGCATGTTGAAAATTCATTCAAAGTACTAGTCAATATTGCTGATCCTAGCTTAGACCGGTCAAAAGCTAAAAAAAGACAAAAAGAAATGTGGATATATGCGGGACGACAGGAAGGCTCAAAAAAGAGGGAGGGGGCTGCGATAGAAAAAGGCAGCGATCTATCGGAAGTTTGATAAATAGGATTGGCGAACCATCTATGGGGTAGTGACGTACACAAACCCAAGAAAGAGGAGCAAAATTTCTAGCCAAAACGGAGAAGGTTGAATTTTTTCGAACTTCCAAGGGCATTTTGAGGCCCTACACGATGTTTTTTGGAGTTGAACCAATTTTTTGAAGCCTTGGGAACTCAATTAGAGTGTACTTGTCGATTTTCAAATGTAACTTTTTCCTCTGGTTGTTTTGAGTACTCGAATAGCCCAAACAGAGGTCGTATGCAAAAGTTATGGCTGTTTTGGTATAGTGTGTTAGGAGGGAATTCCGAAACCACTTCAAAAATGCTTATTCCAAATCCAAAGAGGGGGACGGCTATACCTTCTTATCCAAGTCAAACCGAAATAAATCAAAGCTGGACTTTCCTTCCCTCTGATCCTTTATCCAAATCGAAACAAATCAAGGCTAGACTTTCCTTCCCTCTAATCCTTTTTCCAAACCGAAACAAATCAAGGCTGGACTTTCCTTCCCTCTAATCCTTTTCCAAACCGAAACAAATCAAGGGAAGGTGCTCTTCTCTGCTCGGATTTTTTTCTTCATTCTTCTTTTCTATTTTTTTAGAGTTGAATCCTGCCCTTTCCTTTTTCCTGGCCGAAACAACTAAAGAAGGTGGTCTTCTCTACTAGGAAACAAAACAATGAGGATTGGCTACCACGGCAAGGATGCAGTAGGTGGTGCTGTAGAACACACAAGGAGTCAAGAACAACTGATGTGAATTGCCGAAAAGATCAAGGAGCACTAGAGAAGGATGAACGAGACGCCGACTAGAACTAGAAATCAGCAACTAGAGTTGACAATACAACCGAAAATTCAAAGCACAAATACTGAAAGGAAAAATTGCACGGCTCAGATTGGTTTGGACAGGTAAGCTACTACTATATTTTTTTTGGCCTTTTGTGTATGATAGGAGATAAGAAACAGAAACGATCTACTAACTCTCACCGATGAACCAAAAGCTCTGATACCACCTGATGTAAAAAGGGTGCCCGATCTTTCGATGAGGTAGATAAATATCGATTTGGTGGAATTGACCCTCATGATCCGACTACAACCGCACGACGACATTTGCGCCTTACCAATCGCTGAACCAACTCCAAATAGTTATTGACTTTGACGAAGGCGCGGTCAACCTGAACACGAAGTTCAATCCCTGCGAGCAATCGAAGAACTAGCAAGAATGAGATGAATAGCATCCTGAATAACAAAGGTGGGATTTTGATTAAGTTGTCTTTACAGGTGGTCGACCGACACAACTGAAAAACAGAAGTTTGCACAAGGGCTAAACTTAAACTCAATGAAATCCAATTATTGCACAAGGGCTAAGCTTTGGTTTGTGGCCGAAAATCAGACCTTCCCTCCTATTCTTTTCCATCTTTAGCTAGGCCTCCTTCCTATTATTCTTATCTCTAATTAAAGGACTCTATTACATGGCAATGGCCACTCTATAGGTGGCACATCACCCCCTCTCCTTGCTGCCGAAATCCCATGGAGAAATACTAAAAACATCACTAAGCCTTGGCGACCATCTTCTTGTATTCTATTAAGCATTACAGCCATCTCTTCTATTCAATCATGGAGACTTGAGGGTCTTGTGGTCAACTGGAGAACTCCTTCCCTTGCTGCAATCGCCATCGTGTCCATTCACCATCATCAAGCTTGGAACTTTATTCCTTAAAAGAATAAAACAATCTGTTTCAGGCAGCATCATATAGTTCTTGAAGTCATTAGATATACCAAGAAACGAAAGTACCTGATAATTCAGTTTACGTGCACGAGCTCGAGTGATCGGTCCTTGTATAGGTTGAGGAGTTGTGGCAGCAGGTGTTGTTGACGTTCTCGAAGAAGAGATGTCCTCGTCACGAGGCTTATTACAAAAGATGGTTGACTTGATTAATTTGCATCAAGCAACATTTGCAATTTGAATACAATAAATAGATTCAAACCATAAGTAAAGCAAATAGCCAAGTAATAACATTTGAGAATTTTCTCAAAGATTTGACGTAACCTTAACCAGTTCTTTCACATGACTTTCCACCAAGTTTTATTTTATAAAATCTAATCCTCACATGAAATTCCCGAGCATTGTGCTTAATTAGGGACATGACTATTCAAATAGTTTTAACACTTGCAAAGATTGTACACTTTCCCACAAGATGCAATCCACTTGATTAGAGAAGATCACAACAAAGCCTTTCCGAAATATCATCACACCAATTGGCCCTCACGGCAGACATTGAGCCGGTAACCACCCTCACCCACATAATTTGGCTGAAGCACACCATTGGAAAGAAGGGAAACTGTTCATGATGCATATCATCATGTGAGGCTACACCCTCCACCCAAGAACACAACCTAGCCTACCTCCTAAGGTATCAATGATGAGACTTTGCAACTTACCAAGCCAAGTTCATCCAATTTCAGACATGTGATTGCATGATTGCTCAGTTCAATGGCTTACAAAACTAAGTCATTAATTAACTAGGGTAAGACTACCCAATATATTAAACCTATTCACACAAAAGTTTTTGGATTCACAAATAATCAAAGCCCAGTTTCACACAGAACCACCAGCACATAGCTTCTTGCCACTTACACCAGTTTAAATCATTTCTCACTAAAGGACTGAAAATGGCGATCAGAGGGGGTGAATGATCAACAAAAATATTTTCCCCCAAAAACTCTTCAGAAAAACATGGCCAGGCCGAGACTACCACAGTACTACCAGATAAACAATAACCGATGCTACCACAGGTAAAATTTTTGTACTATCAGATAAACAGTGAAATCAGGATGAACAGTGAAATCGGTATGACTTCAAAACCAAGAATCGGTGTAACTTTTGATTGGCTGATCCAAATCCCATGAAACTTTGCATGCACCTTCCTATGGAAGTCAGAACCTATTCCAACCATTAATTTCAAATATTGATATCAAAGTTCTGACATTTTTTCAAATTTAGAGAAGGTTGAAGTAAAACTGAGTCAAAATCCACAAACTTCACCCTGAGCTTGCTCCTGGGGATTTGATGATTGAGATGATCTCCCACATATCACAGCAAGGAAGAACACCAAAGAAGCACCCCCAAACATGCAAGAATAAGATCTACCACTAATACTTCCTTCTCAAGCTAAAAATCGGTTTCTTGAGAAAACTTTGATGATCAAGTTGAAGCTTCCCTAGTTGATTGGGATATGATCTATAGAAGATTCATCCATTAATCATTCATCCTTGGCAACACAAGATCAAGAAAGAAAAAAACCAAATAGAGAGACCAAAAATCAAGAAGGAAGAGGATCAAAACAAGAGTAAGATCTTGATTATGAAATTGATTTATATTTCAGATCCAAATGGATGATTATAAAGCCTCTCCAAAGAGGGAAAAACTCCTCTAAAGAGCACTCACGCACCCAAAGACTCCCCTCTCTTCTCTAGGAGGTCACTCATCTCAAAACCCTATATCGTTGGTCTTACCTCCATCTACATCTCAAGTCCTTATATAGGGGAGACAACCCTAACATGAACTCTAAGTGGAGTCATGAGATGGGATGGGACATGAGAGTAAATAGAAATTGCATCTTGCATTGTCAGGTCAGGTAGCATACTGCCAATTACTCTTTTTGGGTTTTTGGTTTGAGCTGTGTGCTCTGCTACTATTGGTGCTGCTCTGGGTCAGCCTTGACAAAAAAATTAAACAAGCCTTGGAACTGTTTTGTCATTACATGCTTCTTTGCTGAGATGGAAAGCTGATCGCAGAGGAGGGGGGAGCTGCAAAATATTGATGGAGTCTATCAAACATTGGAAAGGAGGATTGATATGCTTATTAGCGATACATGCTAATTCCCTACATGCCAAGTCATCCACTCGCATTGTGATTTAGTTTGATCTCTCGATATTGCTACATAGCTAACATATCTTGTATAGGTGTATATCTCCTGACATTGTTATATAGTTGTACACTAGATATATACGAGATCAATACAATTGCCACAATACGTAGCTTCTCCCAATCTCACATGGTATTAGACGCGGTTTCTTTCCCCTGAACTTGCCATCTCTTCCTCCTACCTCTCTCCCGTGTGCACTCCATCCCAACCGCACACTCCTGTCCACATATTCTCCTGATGGGAGATGATGCCGGCAAGGTGGCCGCGGCAGAGGCCGAGGTGGCTATTGCCAATCATGAAGGGGAATGAGTAGGCTACTCTAGTATAAAATCAAAATTTTCTTCCGCGTAATGAAGGAACTACTGCAAGTTATAGATCACAGAATTACCATTAGACAGGTAGACCCATAGCGGAAGTAGAGTCAATATATTACGTTGGTACGGTTGTAGTCGTACTAGCCCCGCGCCTCCTCCAACAACTCCTTGTGATCGTCACAGGTTGCGGATCGTCTTCGTCACCATCACAGGTTGCGGATCGTCCTAGCGTTGAAGCTTCGCAGCAACGCCTCCAAGGTATCCACACGTACGGGGCAGGGATGCCACATACCGGAGTGCTAGCACCGGCTGCGCAATTTCAAATGAAGTAGGTGTGGCGGCTAATGTTTCAGGAATTCTGAATTCTATGGTGTCTCTTAACCTTAAAGCCACCCCCTCCCTTTATATAGACACCCCATAATATGTCTCTATATTAAAGGCCCATTAGGAACTCAAACCCCATCGGAATTCGAATCACCTTCCGAATTAAGTCACAACCCTTTAAGCGTATGACCCTATAGGTCCACGTATACTTGGACATGGTCCGAGTATTCTTACTTGTCGGGACCCGAATATGCAAATCTGGACCCTCTATGATATCGCACTAGTTCAGGATCACGCTAATGCACACAGGCTCAACATAGATAAATATCACAATCATACACTACGAAAACATAATAAAAGACATCATATATTAAATATTAATCCGTTGACTGACTTATGATCAACCTTACATGAATATACCATGAAGGGCTGAACTAAAACTAACAAATTAAACTGCAGCGGAATTAAAATGTAGATAAACCCCTTAGTATACCACAGGCAACTGACAAGGCTCGCACCCTAAATATTCGTCTCTTCCTAATACTCCTCCAAAGCTGGTACACTCTTCCTCAACTGGTGATATTATTGTTGGCAAGGGTGAGTACATAAAGCACTCAACAAGTTGTGCACAGAATGCAAGTCTAACATAACTATATGCAGGGCTTATTCTAATAGAATGGCTGATATGGTTGTTTTGCAATAGAGCAGCATTTATAAAAGAATACAATAAATAGATTGAAATGACTATGAAACAAATAGCAGTAAATAGTAACTTTCAGTATTTCTCAAGTAAACCAGGCATCTAGCCCTAAATCATATTCCAAACTTTCCAATGGCATCCTGCCTTCCCATCCAAGTTTTTATTTTATAAAATCTAACCCTGCAAAGGTTATGCGCTTTACCCACACGACATGATCATCTCCTTTTTTCTAGCCATTAGCACACTTCCTTTGGTGTTCCGGCAGAGAAATTATGACAAAGCCTTTACAATGTTCTGGTTTAACCCAATACTACCCGCTAAGGTTTCAACACTAAAGGGACTAGTTACCACAGAAGGCCCCCCTCTTGCGCCATGTGAGTTTCATCATTCAATCGAACTTCACACCACCACTGGCAGTACCGAAGCTAAGAAATTACAAATTAATCAGCTAGGTCCGTCCCATTCTAGACATGTGGTTGCATATTTGACTCAGGTCAAATGCTTGCAAGGTTAAGTTCTTAAGATGATCGAGGCAAGACTTTCACAAACCCTCTACCCTTCTGGCCCACCTTGGCACACTGCCCCTTGCCACTTGCCCCAATCTAAATGATCACCACCCCAATTGATTATCAAGCACCACGTGCCATCAACAAGTCAACATCGTTATGTGACCTCCCCGTCACTACAACTCAACATCATTGTGTGACAATAGCTGACACACCAATTCCATAAACATGTTCCATATTCTATTAGTCAAGATTAAATTGATATTCCAAAATCATGAATTACACATGGCATGGCTAAGCATACTAAACACGGTCTAACCAACCCATGTTGATTTCTATATTAACCAACTAGTAATGAACCATCCTAGGGTGACAATAAATCATGGCATACAAATGACAAGGTAGGTATAATTCAATTGGGTAGACTAACTAGATCCCAAACTATTTTGAAACAGTTGTTCACATAAAATAACAAGCAATAATGTAAATCAACATAGCACTTTTGTAAACTAGGTTCAACATGATCAAACCACAACTTGCCTTAAAAAGTTCTTGCTTTTTCTTTGTACTTTGGTCTTGAATCAACGATTCTTCATCATTCACTCTGCGCACTTCATCGTTTACGTGTAATGAGAGAAAATACCAAAATAGATAGCAAACAATCTCCAAAAATTAAATAAAATTCACCATTAAATAGATATAAATTTTACAAATTTTAAGAAATTTAAATCGGCTCAATCGGAGCTCGTATGAGGAAGAATAGGCTCTCGAAAGATTTCAAAAATAGAAAAAAAAATCAGAAAATAGGCAAATCCTATTTTCTCGAACTATTTTCCTTCTGAAAATTCAAATAATGACACAATGCTGACGTCATAAACTGAATTTAATGAATAGAATAATCCTGGAAATTCCCAATCTTACTGACATGTGGGAAACTGTTACATGGACCCAGTTCACAGCAAAACAAGTCTATGGTGAACCCGGTGTGCCATCATAGTGTCACCGACACGTGGGTCCACCGACATCTGATGTGGCATTCACTACTCATCGGCCAACGCGATGACACGTGGACCACAGCCACTGACGAGGCAATGACAAAGCTCCCACGTATCGAAGACATGGCGGCCATGTCAGCATGAACTCTAGGTTTCACCTAATGATCTCCGCGATGGCTTACTGGCGGAGCTCCTTACCGGCTGCGAAGATGAAGACACCCCCGACAACGATTCCTCAGCAAATTGATCTCAAAACTAGATGGATTTGAACCAGTGCAACACGACGACTCTAAAATTGACCTTATCTTCAACAGGGATGGCTTAACGGTGAAGATTTGAGGCAAAGAAGACATCGACAACCTTGTGTTCCTCCGGCGAGCTTGTTCTCGGCAACAATTGTACCTCAGGGAACAAAAATAGGGGCAAAAGTTGTGCAAGCTCACAGCGATCCTCTGACGGGGGTTAATGAGCCTTTTAAAGCCCTCAGCTTTTGTGTAGAGGCCGGAGATCAAATAAGATGCAGCGGAGGAGATTGATTTCGACCCGACAGCTGCGATGCGAGGAAGAAACAATCTGGGCTATCCACGTGTCGCAGATCGGATGGCCCGCAACTCTTTCAGACGCGGTGCAATCTTGGCCATTCTCGTAAGCTTCATCGAACAGCCTCCCCATGCTAGGGTTTCCATAACTTACTCAGACCGTCTGATCGCGATCCAAAGGATCACACCCCCACTGTTTCGTACTGACCGGGCTGAGTAGAAGAATGGGTTGGTCGGACCGGGCCAGCTAATGCAGTCAACTAGGTTGGGCCGCACATGAGATTGGACTGGCTCGATGGGTTCTGGCCCAACACTATTCAACATTTTTTCCAAAGCTTTTCGATTTAAAATAATTCTAGAAAATAAATTAAGTCTAATAAAATAGTAAAAATATCATAAAAATTCTGGAAAATATTTTGAGACATTTGGAACTCAAATAAAATATTTTTGATACAAGTTTATATATACTTTTCACTGAATAAAATAATATTCCTATTTCAAATAATTCAAAAAAATACAATATAAATTCCAAAGAAATTCCAAAAAATTCTAAAAATCCATAAAATGCACATATAACATATTAAATTAATACAAAGTGAAAATTGGGATGTTACAAACCTCTCCCTTAATAGAATTTCGACCTCGAGATTTAGGGCTAACTAAAGAATAGGTTAGAGAATTCTGACTTCAAATCTTCCTTACGCTCTTATGTATCTTCACTTTTTGAATGGTTGCTCCACTGAACTCTGTAAAAGTGAATTGTGTTGCTTCTGGTCTTACACTCTATCACATCTAAAATCTTAATCGGCTGCTCCTTATAAGTCAAATCTTCCTGCGGCTCAATTGTTTCTAACGGTGTCTACTCTACTGGCACTCTGAGATACTTCTTAAGTTGTGAGATATGAAACACATCATGCACTACTGCAAACGACAGGCAACTCTAACTGATATGCAACTTCTCCTCGACAGCTTAAGATTTTGAATAGACCAACATATCTTGGTGTAAGATTTCCTTTAGCGTGAAACCTTTTAACTCTTTTAAAAGGGGTAACTCTGAGATACACAAAATCATCCGACTCAAAGCTCAACTCTCGATGATGATTATTAGCATAACTCTTCTATCTCGACTGAGCCATTTTCAATCTTTCCCTAATCATAGCATTCTGCTCTTCGGCTTCTGTAAGAATATCAGGCCCAAACAACAAATGCTCTCTTGTCTCATTCCAATTCAACAGAGTACAACAGACACGACCATACAAGCTTCAAATGGTGACATTTGCAAACTTGCCTGATAGCTGTTGTATAACTGAATTCTGCATACGACAAACTTTTATCCCACGAAGTAGCATAAGCTAATGCACAAGCTCTCAAAATATCCTCTGAAATCTGATTAACTCTTTTAGTCTGACCATTTGTTGGCAGATGATACGCTGTACTGAAATTCAAACAGGTTCCCATTGCTTCACACAACTTACTCCAAAATCTCGAGGTAAATTGGATACCTATGTCTAATACTATCTTCTTAGGTACTCCATGCAAACACAAAATCCTTGACATACCTAGTTCTGCCAAACGTTCTCCTGAATAACTAGTCTTAACTGGTATGAAATAAGCAACTTTAGTCAAACGATCAACGATAACCCATATGGAATCATAACCATTATGGGTTCTAGTAAATCCTCAGTGCTATGGATTTTATTACCAGTTTGCCTTCTACTTCCACTCAGAAATCTTCAACGACTATAACGAACCAACAGGTCTTTGATGCATTGCCTTTACTCCCTGACACACATCACATAGAGCAACATGCTCAGCAACCTCACGCTTCATATCAGGCCACCAAAACCTTTCCCTAAGATCTTGATACATCTTGGCACTTCCTGGGAGAATCGAATATTTCAAATCATTAGCTTCCTCAAGGATCAACTCCTTAAGCTCCTTCTTGTTAGGTACACAGATTTGACATTTAAACTACATAGTACCTTGATAATCCAAAGTGAAATATTTGGCTAA
This sequence comes from Otatea glauca, assembly GCA_036346275.1. Lineage (NCBI taxonomy): Eukaryota > Viridiplantae > Streptophyta > Magnoliopsida > Poales > Poaceae > Otatea > Otatea glauca. The sequence continues at coordinate 34,740,802 of CM070727.1, read as the reverse complement.
ACCTTCATCCTTCTTGGATTTGATTCTGTTGACCTTTTCGTCATCCTTCTAACCTTCTCTGATTTGATCTTTCAACGTAGGCTTTACTTCCAACGTAGCTAAGAATCCCTCTAGAACCACTTTCAATTTCAGCTTCTAAAAATCATTGCATAACTCAGACTAATCCTCCTGAACTAGCATACTAGCACTGTGGCTCCTACGACTCAAAGTGTCAACTACTACATTAGCTTTTCCAATATGATAGTGGATTCCAACATTATAATCCTTTATCAACTCCAACCATCTCCTCTGTCTCATATTAAGATCCGGTTGAGTAAAGATATACTTCAAACTCTTATGATCCGTATATATCTCACATCTATTTCAAATGAGATAATGATGCCACAACTTCAAAGCATGCACTACGGTAGCCAATTCTAAATCATGTGTAGGATAATTCTTCTCATGCAGCCTCAACGGCCTTGACATATATGCAACCACCTTACCATTTTGCGTCAACACGCACCCAAGTCCTTTTCTGGAAGCATCACAATAAATGTCAAAACTGTTCTAAACATCTGGCAACACTAATACCGGTGCTATCGTCAGATGCTTCTTTAGATTATGAAAACTCTTTTCGCACTCTAGCATCCATGCAAACTTCTCCTTTTTCAACAACTGCGCAAGTGGTCTAGCAATTGTTAGAAATCTTTCAATAAATCGACTGTAACAACCCGCCATCCCCAGAGAACTACGAATCTGGGTAAATAACTTCGGTTGCTCCCATTGCAGCACTACTTCAACTTTGCTTGGGTCAACAATAACTCCTTTAGCAGTCATCACATGTCCAAGGAATTCAACCTTCTCTGCCCAAAAGTCACACTTGCTAAACTTAGCATATAACTGTTGCTCTCGTAGTTTTTTTCAAGGACTAAACTCAAGTGTTCTTCATGCTCTGCTTCAGACTTAGAGTAAACAAATATATCCTTTATGAACACGACAACAACTTATCTAAATATTCCATGAAACTTCATTCATAATGTTTACGAAATATGCAGGAGCATTGATCAATCCAAAAGACATGACCGTAAACTCATAATATCCATATCGCGTAGAGAACGTAGTCTTAGGGACATCCTCCTCACGAATCTTCTATTGATGATATCCTGATCTAATATCTTCCTTGGAGAAAACTCCAGCTCCTCTTAACTAATCAAATAAGTCATCGATCCTGGGCAACGGACACTTATTCTTTATCGTCACTTCATTAAGAGCAGAATAATCAATGCACGTCAATCTGCTTCTTCATCTGAACCAACTCATCGGTAGGCATCTGATATGGTCTTTTTACTATTGATGCATTTTCCAGGCACTAACTCAATAACAAACTCAATCTCTCGATCTGGCGGCAGACAAGGCAAATCCTCAGGCAAAAACATCAAGGTATTCTCTGACAATTGGCACTTCCTCCAAACTAATAGCTTAACACTGTCAACCATCAGCTGACCCTCATGAACTACAAACGCTTGAAACTCCCTTTTTCCACCTTGAGGGATGTCAATTGATATTTTCCTTTGACCACAATCCAATACAGCCTTATGCTTAAACAACCAATCCATTCCAAGGGTAACACCTAGGGTCTAAGTACCCAACACAACAAGAGTCGCTTGGAACTCCATTCCGTCAATAAACAACTTAACTCCAGAGCATCCTAGGTTATATCGAACAATATCTGGGTATTTTTTTACAATGCCAAATCTTCTTGGCTGTCAACTTTCACACTGAATACCATTAAAATGACCATCATTATGCACGTATCATTATTAGGTAAACTATCTACACAGGTGAATACTCAGAGAAACATCAGATATTTAATTCAACAGTAATGCTTTTATTACAAAACTCCACACACCAGTATATTGTCCTTTCCTTTAACAAGGGAATCCTTATAAGGATTTCTCAACCAATCACCTTCCTATACAAATAGAGTTATGACATTGCACAAAGTAAAATCATTGTTCTAGACTTCCTCGATTTAGCGTTGGCACTAGGGTTTTACAGGGGTGGAGATGAGATTGAAGCGAATCGGCGTGATTGCTTTCTTCTGAGGGCAGTTATTAGCAAAATAACCAGGCTTATGACAGGTATAGCAGATTTTAAGGGGCAAACTCCCTCCTTGAGCATTGTTGTCAGGGGTAGTGTCTTTGTTCAAACGCCTCTTCTTCAACTGATTCTCTGGGTAAACTGCTCTTTCAAAATGCCCGGGCTTATGACAGGTATAGCAGATTTACTTAATATTCTTTATATTGGCCTTTTGTGAAAACAAATTAAATATTGAGAAAGTTAAAATAAAGTTTTGCTAAAATATTTTATTTAAGTTTCCATTGTCATAAAATATTTACGAGAATTTTCTAGGATTTTTCATGGTATTTTATTGCCTTAAACAAATTAATTTAATTATCAGAATTGTTTTAATTAAGAAAACCCCGGGAAAATCTATGAGTAGTAATGGGCTTGGCTCAGCACTGTTTGCGCGTGGCCTGTCTTCTAGAAGCTCTAATCGTGGCCGTTGATTTTCGATTATGCAGCCATCTTCATCGCGAAACCCTAGTTCATATCTATCGTTGGATCGTAATTGTGCGGTGGAGATTGATTGTGTCGGGTGAGGTCATTATCTAACCGCAGTAGTTGATTTCGTATCCAGCTCGGATTGAGCCACGTGGTTGTGAATTGTAGTCGTTGATCGTCCATGTGGACAGTTGGGGCGAGTTCTTCTCTGAGAGATCGTCGGAGTCCATGTCCATCACGATTTCGCCGCAGCATCCGAGATGAGCTCCACCGTTCACTGTTCTCCGTGGCTATTTAAGTTGGCAGGACCTGTCCCAAGGTTCACCATAAATGGCCACCTCTTTTGCCCTAGTTCTTGTCGCTCGTGCCACGTCCGTTGAGAAGACCGAGCTCGCTGTTGCATCGCCATCGGGTTTAGCCGTGCTCTGCCGTTGATGAGTGGATTCCGTCGGGTTTGAGGACAGATTCGAGACCTCTGTTTCAAGGCGATTTGGATTTGCTTGAAACGTAGCAGGATCATTGTCGTAGCGCCACCGCCAGGGTCTTCTTCCCCAGCCCCGATGAGATCCACCGCCGCCACCATGCCGCCACACTTGGAACGTCATGAGCCATTTGATCTGCGAGTTGCTATGGATGCGAGACACGTGGACGTCTCTGTTTCATGCCACATGCCCGAATCGACGCTAGTAGATGCGGGCCATTGGATCAGTGAAGTGTGGTCCGAATCGCACCATGCATTGGGCCAATCAAGATTTGACAAGTGGTGCACGGTATTCCAAGCGACGTGAACGAAGTCCACGATGAACCAACTCGGTTCTGTGGGCTGGGTCCATGGACCGATGCCACGAGCCGACAGATGATTGGTCCGAGCGAGTGCTAACATCATGCCGACACAATAAATTGATTTTTAAATATAAAAATAATTCGATTTAATATTGATTTTCTGTTTTTTTGGTGTTTTCCTTATTTTTAAACCTTTCGTGAGCCGTTCTTCCTCATACGAGCTTCGATTGAGGCGATTCAAATTTCTAAAAATTTATAAAATTGAGATATATTTAATGGTGAATTTATTTAATTTTTGGAGTTTGTTTTCTCTCTGTTTTGGTATTTATTTGGTATTCTTTTCCATAACGTGTAAACGTCGAAGTGCTTTAAGCGTTTGAGGAGGATTTGTTGACGCAAGACCAGGTTCGAGAACAAGAACAAGAGCTTTTCCAAGGCAAGTTGTGCTTTGATCATGTTGAGCCCAGTTTATAAAATTGCTATATCGTTTTACTTATTGCATGTTATTTTATGTGTATAACTGTTTCAAATTAGATTGGAATCTAGCTAATCTATCCAATTGAACTATACCCTACCTTGACCTTTATAGGCCATAATCAATTGTCACCCTAGATTGGTTCATTATTAGTTGGTTAATATTAATATTCAACATGGGTTGGTTAGATCGTGTTTAGTATGCTTAACCATGCCACATTCATCACATGTCTTACGAAATACCAAAAGTTAATCTTGACAAATGGAATATGGAATGTGAATATGAATTGATGTGTCAGGTGTTGTCACACAATGATATTGAGTTGTACTGGCGAGGGATGTCATGCAACGATGTTGACTTATTGATAGCATGTGGTGGTTGGTAATCAACTGGAGTGGTAATCATTTAGATTGGGACAAGTGGCAAGGAGCAGTGTGCCAAGGTGGGCCGAAGGGTAGAGGGTATGTGGAAGTCTTTGTCTTAGTCATCATAAGGACATAACCTTGAAAGCCTTTGACCTGGGTCATACATGCAACCACATGTTTGGAAGGGGATGGACCTAGTTGATTAATCAGCAGTGTTTTAGCTTTGGTACTACCAGTGGCGGTGTGAGTCTCGGGTTTACGGATCAATTCACATGGCGCAAGAGGGGGGCCTAGTTGTGGCGGTTTAACCCTTCAGTGTTTAAATCTTAGCGGGTAGTACTGGGTTAAGGCAGAGCTTTGTAAAGGCTTTGTCATGATATCTCTGCGACACACCGAAAGAAGTGTGTTGATATCGATTGCACAAAGAGATATTTATGTCGTGTGGGTAAAGCGCGTAACATTTGAGAGTGTAAAATCTATTCAGATAGCTATGCTGGCGGTATTGAGCAATGCTCGGGAATTACAGTCAAGGGTTAGATTTTATAAACTGAAAACTTGGTTGGGATGGTAAGTTGCCATTGGAAGGTTTGGATCTTGACTTAGGGCTGGATGCCATGTTTACTTTAGAAAAGCTGGAAATTATTATCTACTGTTATTTGTTTCACTGTCTTTCCAATCTACTTACTGTATTCATTTATAAATGCTACTTTACTGCAAAATAACCATATTAGCCATTCTTTTGGAATAAGCCTTGCATATAGTTTTGTTAGAAATGCATTATGTACACAACTTTTGAGTGCTTTAAGTACTCACCCTTGCCAACAACAACATCACCAACATCCCTAGTTGAGGAATCTACATCAGCTTTGGACGAGTATCAAGAGGAGAAGAATGTTTAGGGTGCGAGCCTTGTCAGTTGCGTGTGGTGTACTAAGGGTTTATCTATGACTTCATTCGGCTGTAGTTTAATTTGTTATTCTCAGTTTAGCCTTGTGAGGTATATTCATGTAAGTTCGATCATAATATCATTCAACAAGTATTATTTAATATATGATGTCTTTTATTATGTTTCCACTCTATATGATTGTGATATTCATCTATGTTGAGCCTGTGTGCTCTAGTGTGATTCTGGACTAGTGTGTTATACACATATGGTTCGGATTTGCATATTCGGGTCCCGATAAACGTGTTATTAGAGCCATACTGTGGTCTTGGCCCTAAATAGTTCAAAAAAAATTCTTAATTAAGATTTAATCTGAAAAGAATAATAAGTTCTTGACTTATCTCATTCTTCTATTCTTTCCCCTTGCTAAAATTTCTTTCTCTTTCCCTTGCTGGATCGAGTTAAAATCTTATCTGAGTTGTCTTGAATATATGACGATATACCGTACCTAAGGTGAAAGCATTGAGTGCATGCTGTCAACCCTGAAGATCATGAAAAAAGGAATCGTCAAGCTAGAGGAAGAATGGATCGATGAAGTGTTTCAGAAGCTAGAAGACCTAATGCTTCGAGTTGCTGGTTGAGACTCATGTGTGGGAGTCACGTCTGCTAAGATAGGAGTGTCGCCCATGTAGGCGGTAGTTTTGTGTGCTTAGGTTGAATTGATTCTTTTATGATTGCTGAGTGTGCAGTATGTGTTGCATAGATCTTAGGCTTTTGTAAGCAACCATATAAAGATATTAATATTGCTTGCTTAAGTGGATGGGTTAAACATATCTCCCCTACATTATGACTCTTGCTTCTTACCAATGCTATTTCCCTCTCTCCTAACCCTGTGAAACAATCAAGCAGTGTAACATCCCAAAATTTGAGTTTTGGAATATTTGAATTCAAAAAATAAACCATTTGCATTTTTCTTGAATTAAATCCAGCTTAATTTGAATTTTCCATTAATGAAAGGATTTAATTTGACTGAAGTATTCATCAAACTAAAGTTTTTTAGTTTTAGTTGGGTTCATTGTGCTCCAAGGAATTTTTCTGTATTTTTGGAGATTTTTCGGAATTTATTTTCTATTTATTTGAATTTATTTTCTTTTAATTGAATTTCTGGAATTTTTCTTAATTGGAAAAGGTTTTCTGTTTTTCTAAAACCCTTCGGGCTGAATTCGCCCGGCCCAGCCAGCCGCTTCGCCTCGCCAGCCAGCCCACCAGCCCAGCTGTCGCGCCCATAATTTGAATTCCGAACACCTTGTGTGATACACCAGTCCAGGATCACGCTGGTGCTCACAGATACAACAGAGATGGATACCATCACACATACACAGTGGAAAAATAATGATAATGTATTAAATTCAAATTAAACTGTTAATTCCTTAAGGTCAGCCTTAAAATATTAAGCCATGCAGGGCTAAGTTCAGAGTAAATAAATAATAGCAGCGGAATTATAAAATTATTCGTGGCGCCTCAGTTTGCCACAGGCAACTGACTGGGCCTTCCCCTTAGTTAGCCGGGTCGTCATTCTTCTCCTCATATGCTTGCGGTTCTTCATCTTCTGATAATGTGATTATGGAGGGGTGAGTACATTGGTACTCAACAAGCCATGCACAGAATGCAACCTAATATGCTACATGCCAGGCTTATTCCAATGGAATGGCTTAAAGGTTAATTTGCGATAAACAACATTTAACAAGTAACATACGTAGATCCAAAAGTAGTAAAAAAAAAGTAGAATTAACAATAACTTTTCCACAAGTTACGTAAAAGCATTTCCACATCCTAATCCATACTTCCATCAACTTCATCTTTTAACCCAACCATATTTTTAATAAAGTCTAACCCTTGACTGTAATCCCCGAGCAATGTCCAAGACCGTGGACACGGCTATTCGAATAGTTTGTACACTCTGCAGATGTTATACACTTTACCCACACGATATAGTTAAACACCACACAGGCGAGTAACCATAACAAAGTCTTTCTGAAACTTCTATCCTCACATGCGTACCTCCCGATATAGTCCCCACTGTCCGTTCCCTTTTGCGGAGCGGAAGTACAGGGCTAACGTATACCGTTGAAGAGATGTAAGATCGAACCGGTAAACACTACACCCTTCTTTCCACATCCACAGCTGCAAAAACCACCTGAGGTCTCACATGCTAAGACTTCGGAATCATACTCAACTAGGTCTGTCTCATACCAGACATGTGGTTGTATGTTAGGCCCAGTTCAAAGGCTTGCAAGGTTAAGTCCTTAGGTTGACCGTGGCAAGACTACCCAAAGTTCACAAAACCAAATTCAACAACATCACTCCCATGTGCCACATCTGGCCCTTCATTAATCACTTGCCACAGTCTAAATTATTTTACCACCCTGGTTGGTTACCATGCACCGTGTGCCATCAATAACATCAACACACGTGTCACATTCTCAAAATGTCTTTCATAGTTCATTAGTCAATATTTCATCTTTCCCATGAAACAGTGCCAATGAAGCGCACCGCTTGGCTAAGCATACCTACTTCGTTCTAACCATCTCCCGTTGGTGACTAGTATTGACCAATTTAATAGTTTCCATCTTAGGGTGACAATGAATTTATGGCATACAAATACTAGGAACAAGGAATCGATAACAAGTGGTGATTTAACTAAACCCAAATTACTTTAAAGCTTTTATAATTTAATTAGCATGCATAATTTAAATCTACATAATGTTTTAAAAAAAACATTAGGAGCAAGATGGTCAAAGCATAACTTGCCTTCGTAAAGCAGCGAGTCTTGGTCTGGAGTTTGATCCTCAAAATCCGCGTCCTCACAAAGCTCGACGTTTGCGTGTAACAGATACAGACCAAATAAACACGCAAAACAATGACAAACACACATTCATAAACTACCGCAAAAAACTAATTCATAACGTTATGAAAACTTCCAGATAATTAATTTAGCATTTTCTAAGATTTATAAAATTTATTTTGACATTTTTGGACTTATAGTTTAAGAGCAACCAAATTCATAAGTTTGGACTTTCTGTGAAAATTTTAACAGTACAAATTTATTTATAAAATTTTAGTAAAATTAACATAGCTAGGAGTTGATTTTTACTCATTTACAAAATTTGTCTCATGCAGATTGGAGCTAAAACGAATTTGTAACGAAAAAGACAAATTTCGCGATTGTGGACGCATTCATGTACAACTAACAATCCGGCTGAAAGCATGCATGGTACTATTCATCATATATATGCGTATTCTTCATGCAATTCTTTGGCTTGCTGTCTTGGCTACGCGAGAGAGACAGAGCAAAAATACAAGGTTGGGTCTGTGCCGACCGCCGACGAACACGCGGGGCCGGCGAGCGGTGGTGATAGCAGCAACGACGGCGGCGACGTCGGTGCCAAGACGTGATCGTAGTTGCTCGTTGATAGCAGCGACAGCAGGAAACTGAATCAATGCCTAATAATATACGTATACATACTAACATATATATGTAAACACACAGTACAATCCTAACATATACTTACATATATACATGCGTAGATTCCTATTATATCCATGTATACAAGACTATGTACCAGCAAATGTATAAGCGTTCATGATTCGGCCTAAAATATATACATATACAAGCCTAACATATATATATCCAAACCTGACTTATCTGCAAGTATACACACACATACATGCTCGAATACTCACAGGCGGAATCATGCGATCGGCAAAGTTAAAGCACGCGCGAGGGAGAAGAGAGAGTATCGATCGGCACAGGCAGCAGCGCAGACCGTCGGTGCAGGAAGAGGCGAGACCGGAGACAATCAGCGGCAACAACGCAGATCGACGAGCGTGAAAGGAGACAACCAAGCGGTGTTCGGCCAGGCAGGTCCAAGCCAAGAGAGGAAGACAGATGCGTGGAAAATTGAGGAGACAACCAAGATCTTGAGGATGAGAAACAATAGCTTAAAGGAGAAATTAAGAGTTGATTAAGGACTGATAACAGAAAGGAAAGGAACAGGCAGAAGAAAAGGCTAGGAGGAGCAATTCATGCGTACAGATTGAATGATTCGTTACGTGCCTGTCGGTTAAATTCCGAATTTGAACAGTGCTGGGTCAAACACGTTTGAGATAAATTAGCAAAAGGTCTCTAAAAATCTTGGAAAAATCCTATAAATTAATAGGGAATATTTGGAACCTAGCGAAGTTGTTTTCATGATTTTTCGATATATAGATTTTCCGTGAAAATTCCTTTAGTGAAACAGACACTTATGGAGATGTTTATAAAATCAACAACTTAATTTATAGATCAAGTTTTTGAAAATATTCGATAGGAACATTCTTGTTTTTCAATGTCGTTATTTTAAACTAAATTTTGAAATTTTATACGCACGTGACACACCCGATCTTTATTTTATATGATTAACTCAATAAGGCTTAAGTTCGGATTAACTTCAAAAATTCCAAATACATTCCCGAAAATTTCTAATAATTCTAGAATGCCATAAATATATTAAAAGCAAATTTTGGGACGTTACAAACCTCCCCCCTTAACGGAATCTCGTCCCCGAGATTCAGGGCTGGCTAAAGAGAAGGTTGGGAAATTCCTTCTTCAGATCTTCTTCACGCTCCCATGTTGCTTCGTTCTCCAAGTGATTGCTCCATTGAACTCTGCAGAAGCGGATTGTTTTATTCCTGGTTTCTCGTTCAGCTATGTCCAAGATCTTGATTGGGTATTCCTTGTAGGTCAGATCTTCCTGCAATTCTATCTCTTTGAGGGGTGTCTGCTTTGTTGGCACTCGAAGGCACTTCTTAAGTTGAGATACATGGAACATATCATGCACTCCTGCCAACGATTGGGGCAACTCCAACTGATATGCGACTTCACCTCTACGGCTCAAGATCTTGAATGGACCCACGTATCTTGGAGCAAGTTTTCCTTTGATGTGGAACCTTTTGACTCCTTTGAGCGGTGTGACTCTGAGATATACATAATCCTCTGGCTCAAAGCTTAACTCGCGGCGTCGGTTGTCAGCGTAACTCTTTTGACTTGATTGTGCAGTCTTCAGTCTTTCTCTAATCATGGCAATCTTTTTCTCAGCATCGGTAAGAATTTTGGGCCCAAATATTTGACGTTCACCCGTCTCATTCCAATTTAATGGTGTTCGACATGGACGGCCATATAGTGCTTCAAATGGAGACATTTTTAGGCTGGCTTGGTAACTGTTGTTATAGCTAAATTCTGCGTATGACAGACATTTGTCCCATGAAGTGACATATGACAGAGCACAAGCCCTTAACATATCCTCGAGTATCTGATTTACTCTTTCAGTCTGGCCATCTGTCTGCAGATGGTATGCCGTGCTAAAATTCAAACGGGTGCCCATTGCCGTATGCAACTTATTCCAAAATCTTGAGGTAAATTGAGTACCTCGATCTGATACTATCTTCTTTGGTACACCATGCAAGCACACAATTCTAGCCATATATAGCTTAGCTAGGCGATCTCCGGAATATGTGGTTTTTACCGGTATAAAGTGGGCTACTTTGGTTAGGCGATCAATTATAACCCATATCGAATCAAAACCTTGCTGAGTTCTGGGTAAACCGGTAATGAAATCCATACCGATTTCCTCCCACTTCCACTCAGGTACCTTCAGAGGTTGCAACAGTCCTGCTGGCCTCTGATGCATTGCCTTTACTCTTTGACATATATCACACAATACGACGTGTTCGGCAACTTCTCGTTTCATGTTTGGCCACCAGAATCTTCCCTTGAGATCTTGGTACATTTTTGCACTTCCTGGATGAATTGAGTACTTGGAATCGTGTGCTTCCTCAAGCATCAAATACTTCAATTCTGGTTTATGAGGTACGCAGATTCTATTTTTCATCCACAAGGTACCCTGCTCGTCTACTCTAAGTCCTTGGCTAAGCCTTCGTCCATCTTGGATTTGATCCTATGAATCTTATCATCATCCTTTTGACCTTCCCTGATCTGTTCTTCTAGGATCGGCTTCACTTCCATGGTAGCCAGATATCCTCTAGTTACGACCTCCAATCTTAGCTTATGAAGCTCTTTACACAAATCAACCTGGTTTTCTACAGCCACCACATTTAAGCTATGGCTTTTCCGACTCAAAGCATCAGCCACCACATTTGCTTTTCCTGGATGGTAGTGGATTCCGATGTTATAATCCTTGATTAACTCCAACCATCTTCTTTGCCTCATGTTAAGATCCGATTGAGTGAATATATACTTTAAACTTTTGTGGTCAGTATATATTTCACATCGGTTTTTGATGAGATAGTGGCGCCATATTTTAAGGGCGTGCACTACAACAGCTAACTCTAGGTCGTGAGTTGGGTAATTCGCTCATGTGGCCTTAGCCGCCTTGACGATAAGCCACTACTTTGCCGCTCGCATCGTAACACATCCCGATCCCCGACGCGAAGCATCACAAGATATATCAAAGCCGTCCTTAACATTCGGCAACACCAAAACAGGTGCCGAAGTTAGACGCTTCTTCAATTCTTGGAAACTCTTCTCGCACTCTGGCGTCCATACAAACTTTTTATCCTTTTCAACAATTGTGTAAGAGGTCTTTCAATTGATGAAAAACCTTCAATGAACCGGCGGTAATATCCCGCCATTCCAAGAAAACTTCTAATCTGGGTAACTGACTTTGGTTGCTCCCAGTGTAACACTGCCTCCATTTTCTTCGGGTTAACAGCTACTCCTTCGGCAGTCATTACATGACCCAAGAACTCTACCTTCTTTTTCTAGAAGTCACATTTGCTAAATTTGGCATATAGTTGGTTTTCTCTTAGCTTTTCCAGAACTACCCTTAAGTGTTCTGCATGCTCTTCTTCTGTCCTGGAGTAGACTAGTATGTCATCAATGAAAACGACAACAAACCTGTCCAAGTATTCCATGAATACTTTGTTCATCATATTCATGAAATAAGCTGGGGCATTGATCAATCCAAAAGACATGACCGCTGAATTCATAATGCCCATACCTTGACGAAAGTCGTCTTTGGTATGTCCTCGGTTCGTATTTTTAACTGGTGGTATCCGGATCGAAGGTCTATCTTAGAGAAGACTCCCGCTCCTCTTAACTGATCAAAGAGATCGTCTATCCTAGGTAAAGGATATTTATTCTTTATCGTCACCTCATTTAGTGCACGATAGTCTATACACATTCTAAAACTTCCATCTTTGTTTTTAACGAACAGTACTGGTGCTCCCCACGGCGATGAGCTAGGTTTAATGAAACCTTTTTCCATGAGTTCTTCAATCTGCTTCTTCATCTCCACTAGTTCTTCTGTGGACATCCTATAGGGTCTCTTTGCAATAGGTGCTGAACTAGGCACTAGCTCAATCACGAACTCGACATCTACGTCGGTGGCATCCTCGCAAATCTTGGGAAAAACATCCGAAAGTCTTTCACCACTGCACATCTTCTAGACTCACGGTCTTCATACTATTGACCATAAATTTTCCATTTGATTTGTGGTTGCTTGAAATTCCACTTTTTCTCCATCTTGGTTCTCTACAGACACTACTCTGTGGCCACAGTCCAATACCGCTTTATGTTTGGTGAGCCAATCCATTCCGAGGATTACATCCAAGGTTTGGGTGTCTAGCACAATTAGATTTGCTAGAAACTCTACCTCGTTTATGACCAGCTTAACTCCCAAACATCCTAGGTTAGATTGAAGTTCTGACCCAGGTGATTGCACTACTAGTGTGCACTTAAGTTTTCTCAATTCCAACCCATTTCCCACAGCAAAGTCTTGAGAAATGAATGAATGTGAAGCACCAGAATCAAATAAAACTGTGGCAGGTACTGAGTTAACTGAAAATGTACCCAATATGACGTCCGTGGCATCTTGAGCTTCAGCAGTTGTGACATGGTTCACGCGGCCTCGGACGATTGTCGACGGTGCAGCTACGGATTGATTGTTTCCACGGTTTGCTGCCTGTGCTGGTGTCTTCATCGGTGTTGGCCCCAGGTTGAAGCGAACTGGGGTCATTTTGCCTCTCTTTGGACACTGATTGGCAAAGTGTCCCGGTTCGTTGCACCTGTAGCAACGCTTCTTTGCATTTTGCTGATTGGAACCCGGTGCATTATTCCTCTGCACTGGCGTCCTAAAGCCCTGACTCGAAGATCCGGGCGAAGAAACTGTCCTCTGATTAGGCAGTTGAGGTTTGAATTTTGCAAATTGCTGAGGATTGACTCTCAGCCTCATTTGATTCGGACGTCCCCCTTGGCCTGACATCCAGCGCTTGCGGTCCTCTCCTATTTCTTTGTGCTTATCTTCAAGAATGAGCGCCTTATTGACAAGCTCTTGAAAGTCTGGGAACGTGTGGGTGATCAGTCCTACTTGAAGCCCAGAGTTCAGTCCCTTCATGAATCGGGACTGTCTCGCCTTATCCATTGTTACATCTTCTAGCGCATATCGAGCCAATTGAGTAAATTTGTTCAAGTAGTCGGCCACTGATTGGCCACCCTGCTTGAGGTTCCAAAATTCCTCTTTCTAACATCCATGATACCCTCGGGTACATGGTATTGGCGGAAGGCTATTGTGAACTCCTCCCACGCGATACTCTGAGGATCCTCGTGCGAAGCACAAAAGTTTTCCCACCATTCAGCGGCGGTTCCCTCTAGCTGGTGAGAGGCATATAGTACCCTCTCATGTCCTACACATTGAGTTATGTGTAACTTCCTTTCGATAGTTCTCAGCCAATCATCCGCCTCCAACGGATTGGCATTGCCTGAGAACGTGGGTGGACGAGTCCTCATGAACTCTGATAGTCTTGAATAGGGGTGTGGTCCATGGTTACCCCCTTGTGGAACATTTGCAGCAGCTTGATTAGATATCTGCTGCATTGTCTTCATCATTGTGTTCATCAGCTGGGTTTGAGCAGCGAGAAAAGCTCCCAAATTCTGTAGATCCACTTGCGGCGGTTGAGGTATTGGGTCCTCGTTCTGATCTCCTGCCTGGTTAGCACCACTTCCGCTAGCTCCAGCGTTACCGCGAGTCCTCACCATCTGTTGGAAACTTCATGGTTAGGAGAGAGGAAGGAAGCATAGGCAAGTAAAGGAACTTATATAGGGGAAGCAGGTGTAACTTAAATTATTCAGCAATTTTATTAATTTAGTAAAATGGTATGGTTGCTCTCAAGTGCCAAATGCCATGCAGCACATACCAGACAATCACATACGAGAGTAATCAAACATTAAGACTCAACAACGACTCACACCTAATGGTGACTCTGAAAAAGACGCGACTCAAACACTCGAGTCTCGACACCACACTAACTAGACTCAAAAAGACTGACTCAACATTTGAGTCAACTCTAAAAGGAAATAGACTCTCAGACACTGAACCATCCGGGGTGCGGTCCTCCCGAAGGGTACTGCGGCGGGTGCGGCGGCATAGGGGCAAACTGATCCTGATGCCCTACAGCAGTCGGTACAATCGACCCCACCGACTCACGTGGTCCTGTGGCTGCTCGCTCTGTCGGCCGACGGCCGCTGACTGGTGCCTCTGCGCCTGCTCCTCCGGATCCGGATCGTTAAACTCCAGAACTGGCTCAGGCTCAGGTCCATACAGAGCCCTCTCTAGCTCCTGGATCCTCTGCATGGAGTGAGCTAAGCCCTCCTGCAGTTGAGTTCTCGCCTCCGTAACCTCATCGCGGGCTCTCTGCAGCTCCTGGATTGTCTCGTCCATGGCCTCTTCCTGGGCGATGACGTACCTCGCCAGATGAGTGATCGTGGCATCCTCCTCCAAGAGCTCCATCCTATCGTGGCGATTATCTCGACGCGGGTGGTGACGGAAAATAGTGCCCTCCAACTCTGCGGAGTAGGTGCGGGCAATCTGCCGCATCGCGAGACGCGCCGTCTCCTGGATCCCGGCCTCAAATGAAGTCCTCCTGGTGGTGATGTAGATAGGTCGGCTCGCCCTCGTCCTCTCCCGAGCATATACGATGATCTTGACATCCCAGGCAATATCAAGTCCTGCCCGCACTACAGTGGTCCCCTGATAGAGTGGCCTGTCGAAGCCTCCAAGAAGTTGCATCATGCGCCACAGTTCCGCGGCGAATCCTCCAGTGCGCTCTCCATAGGTGTGGATCCTCCTCATCTGCCAAAAGGTATCCTCGTCAGCTCTCAAAATTTTAAAACAAAGTAATCACGAGAATTTTAGCAAAAAGGAATGAATAGGAAGAAGGGATGAGATAGGAGTGATTTTATTTTCTTGTTCACTTTTATATTTAGAAAATAATTTTCACCTCCCCAACAACCATTCTAGCTAAGGGTCTATCCTACAGTCAGTATGACTCTGATACCACCTTCTGTCGTGCCCAGAATTTGAATTCCGAACACCTTGTGTGATACACCAGTCCAGAATCACGCTGGTGCTCACAGATACAACAGAGATGAATACCATCACACATACACAGCGGAAAAATAACGATAATATATTAAATTCAAATTAAACTGTTAAGACCTTAAGGTCAGCCTTACAATATTAAGCCACGTAGGGCTAAGTTCAGAGTAAATAAATAATAGCAGTGGAATTATAAAATTATTCGTGGCGCCTCAGTTTGCCACAGGCAACTGACTGGGCCTTCCCCTTAGTTAGCCGGGTCGTCATTCTTCTCCTCATATGCTTGCGGTTCTTCATCTTCTGATAATGTGATTATGGAGGGGTGAGTACATTGGTACTCAACAAGCCATGCACAGAATGCAACCTAATATGCTACATGCCAGGCTTATTCCAATGGAATGGCTTAAAGGTTAATTTGCGATAAACAACATTTAACAAGTAACATACGTAGATTCAAAAGCAATAAAAAAAAGTAGAATTAACAATAACTTTTCCAGAAGTTACGTAAAAGCATTTCCACATCCTAATCCATACTTCCATCAACTTCATCTTTTAACCCAACCACATTTTTAATAAAGTCTAACCCTTGACTGTAATCCCCGAGCAATGTCCAATACCGTGGACACGGCTATTCGAATAGTTTGTACACTCTGCAGAGGTTATACACTTTACCCACACGATATAGTTAAACACCACACAAAGTAGTAACCATAACAAAGTCTTTCAAACTTCTATCCTCGCTATGCACCTCCTAAGATAGTCCCCACCGTCCCTTCCCTTTTGTGGAGCGGAAGTACAGGGCTAACGTATACCGTTGAAGAGATGTAAGACCGAACCGGTAAACACTACACCCTTCTTTCCACATCCACAGCTACAAAAACCACCTGAGGTCTCACATGCTAAGACTTCGGAATCATACTCAACTAGGTCTGTCCCATACCAGACATGTGGTTGAATGTTAGGCCCAGTTGAAAGTCTTGCAAGGTTAAGTCCTTAGGTTGACCGTGGCAAGACTACCCAAAGTTCACAAAACCAATTTCAACAACATCACTCCCATGTGCCACATCTGGCCCTCCATTAATCACTTGCCACTTGCCACAGTCTAAATTATTTTACCATCCTGGTTGGTTACCATGCACCGTGTGCCATCAATAACATCAACACATGTGTCACATTCTCAAAATGTCTTTCATAGTTCATTAGTCAATATTTCATCTTTCCCATGAAACAGTGCCAATGAAGCGCACCGCTTGGCTAAGCATACCTACTTCGTTCTAACCATCTCCCGTTGGTGACTAGTATTGACCAATTTAATAGTTTCCATCTTAGGGTGACAATGAATTTATGGCATACAAATACTAGGAACAAGGAATCGATAACAAGTGGTGATTTAACTAAACCCAAATTACTTTAAAGCTTTTATAATTTAATTAGCATGCATAATTTAAATCAACATAATGTTTTAAAAAAACATTAGGAGCAAGATGGTCAAAGCATAACTTGCCTTCGTAAAGCAGCGAGTCTTGGTCTAGGTCTTGGTCTGAAGCTTGATCCTCGAAATCTGCGTCCTCACAAAGCTCGACGTTTGCGCGTAACAGATACAGAACCAAATAAACACGCAAAACAATGTACAAACACACATTCCTAAACTACAGCAAAAAAACTAATTCATAACGTTATGAAAACTTCCAGACAATTAATTTAGCATTTCCTAAGATTTATAAAATTTATTTTGACATTTTTGGACATATAGTTTAAGAGCTACAAAATTCATAAGTTTGGACTTTCTGTGAAAATGAAGGACCATGTGGAGGTCCATCCATGTTTGTGATGAGTATTTGACTTTATTTGAGCAAGGTGTGCTCAAGTTTGAGTTTGATTTGAATTGATTTTCAAAATGAAGCAATTTGAGTTGTACCGGCCGTATGGACACGGTAGTGGTGAGTTGCATGGTTTATTGCACATCTTTGTGGGCATTGCTATGTGAGGAGTTTCCTTGTTTTTTATGGTTGCAGGACGACGGTGCTAGGTCATGGTGAGGCGAAGGATGACCGGGACTAGGCGAGGCGTCGGAGGTCGAGACGGTTGGGAGATCGCGGAAGATGATCGGAGACGGAGTCCGGGCAAGTCAAGAAGACAAGGAAAGGAGATGATGCTAGCTAGATGCCGCGTGGATCAATGAGGACCGTCGGATTGAGGTCTAGTTGATAGGTTAGCGGGTCTAGGTAGTATGCTTTGAAAACGTGCAAGAAAACCCGGTATGTGTGTGGGTTTTGGGTTAGCCTTGCATGGCTGTGTGTGTGGGTTAATCCTAGCCCTTAGATGAGTGCTCTAGGGTTGAGGGACTCATCCAAGGGTGGTAGGTGGCCCAAGAGTAGTATAAATAGGGGTGGAGGGTAGCCTCCTTCCCTTGAAGGTGTTGAGGTTTTGATGCTCATTTGAGCTTTGCCCACATGAATGTGAGGCTTTGTAACCTCCTTCCAGAAATGAAAGTTTTATTCATCCACCTCTGAATTTATTTTATGCATTTACATTATGTCTTTACTTTACGCAATTTAAATTCAGCATTTACTTTCCGCAATTACATTCCATAATTTACTTTCAAGTAATTTGGATTTGCCTCCCCTCCTTCTAAATGCTGCTGTTCTTGGATGTCTTGAGTGTGTTCATATGGTTTTACATCTCTTTTGCACTCTTGGATTGAGTAGAGAACATCTTTTCTTTCAAGTTCCAACTTTGTTCTGAACTTGTTCTTCGCGCAGCAGTCAGTGTTTAATTTTTGTAAAAATCTAAAAAAATCCTTTTTGAGTGATTCTTGTTGGAGGAGGTGCGGGACTCCGATATCCGCTTGCAGAAAAATTTTGGAGTTCACTTGTTGCACCGTTTGGGCGCCATGAGGTGAAAACCGAGCCCCAAACTTTCTGCTCGAAGTTCTTGACCAGACTGTGTTCTTCGATTTTTCCTGTTTTTTCTGTAAGGATTTTTGAGGAGAAATTTGGTGGAGTTCTTCACGACTCTAATGCTCACAGGGAGAAAAAGCCTCAAAATTTTGTGAGCTACAGAAACCCACCAACCTCCTGTGCAAATTGAGGACAAGTTCTGGAAATCCTGCTTTTGCTTTTCTGAAAGTGACTTTTGTGATTTGAATTGATGTCCTTTCTAAAAGCAAGAGTTTGAATTGATTCCTCTTTATCTTGGACACTAGACAACCAGGATTGTGACTCAAAATCCCCACATATTTTATGGTACTTATCCATGCAAGCTTGGGGTACACATGTTGTCTAGTTTTTCGGTTTGTCACAATTCCTTTTAAGCGATCTTGTCGAGGTTTTTGTTGGAGTATTTTGGGGAATTTTTATTTGCGACCATTCACCCCCTCTGCTCGCCATCCGGTCCTTCAATTGGTATCGAGCCGGTTTTGCTCTTCCATAGATCTTGACCCGTCTCAAGAGCCATAGCGACGGACAAATATTCCACCAAGCCTCCAATCTTTAATGGAGTTGATTTTCCTTTTGGAAGTCCCGGATGGAGTCATACATCACGCCTGTGGCTACGATATGGCGTAAGGTGAAACTCCCGTATGAGGTTTCACGATGAAAATGTCACGCCATCAATATGGTTGACGTTGAGGCGAATGCTAAGGCAAGGAACATTCTCATACTGTGGTCTTAGCCGTGGTGAGTATGATAGGATTTCTCACCTTCGCTCCGCTCACGAGATTTGGGTAACCCTCGATGCTTACCATGAGGGCTCTACTCAAATCAAGACTGTGAGGCAGGACCAGTTCAAGCGCGAGTACAACAAGTTTGATCAACGCGCTGGTGAGAGTCTCGACGAGTGTTTTGGTCGGTTTACAAAGATTTTGAGCGACCTCCGAGTAGTTGGTTGCATATACCCTGACTCGGACAATGCTCGGCATTTCTTGACCGCACTCGACCTTCGGGTTTGGGAGATGAAGGTGACCACCATCAAGGACACCACCGACTTATCGACTCTGACTCTTGACGGGCTTTATTCCGCCTCAAGACTCATGAGATCGATGTCGTCTCTCGGAAGACGAAATCTCAGTCGATGGCTTTGGTCACCGATCCCATTGGATCTTCTTCTTCTGATCCTTGTATTGGTTTCTCTCTTTCCGCCCTTTGCGAGCTAAGCGATGACCAAGCTGGAAAAATTTCGGAAAATGAGCTTGCTCTTCTCGCCGCAAGTTTTCTCATGCATACAAGAGGGTGAGAGAGAGGAAGAGAGGTGGCATGATCACCGCTTGAGTGTGGTGGCCCCAACCACATTGGCGAACTGTCCCAAGCCGAGAAGGGCAAGAATGACGCGTTGGCGGTTCGGGCAAGAACGACTACACCGACAAGAACGCAACAAGAAGCCTCGGTTCGTGAACGGCGCGACGAGAAGAAGTACCGCAACTTCTCCAAGAACAAGAAGCTCTTCCACCGCGTCCTTGCCGCGCTTGACGACATCAACCTCTCCGACACGGAGACATGGAGCGACGAGGGCGAGGATGATCCGCAAGAGAAGAAAGGCGGCGATGACTTCTCCGGCATGTGCTTCATGGCCGACACCAACGACATCAGCGACTCCGAGCTCTACAGCGACTCGGACGAGGTACCCTCCTATGACCAGCTCAACGAAGCTTTCTGCAAATTAGGAAAATTTCATGCTAGAGCTAGAGCTAGGTGTACGGAGCTTGAGAAGGAAGTAGGTACCTTGACTCGGGAGTTAGCTTCACTTAGATCTTCTCCCTCCCGAGTCACTGATGATTGCTCTTTGTGTGATGCTATTCTTGTGGAGTTGGAGAACCTAAGGACCATACATGATAGTGTGCTTGTTGAACTTGATGGTCTTAGGTTGAAGAATGCTAGCACTAGTTCTGTTGATGCTATTCTGTTGAGGCTAGTTTTCTTCATGCTCACTCCACTCCATCATGCTCTAATTGCCCTAAATTGCTTGCGAAATTGATGCCATGAGCGAACACCTTAGGAAGCTTTCGCTAGAAACAATGAACTTGAATCACATGCTTCTAAGGACCCGGTCGGCTCATGTGAGGGTCAGAAGCAATTAAAACTTGACAATGAAACCCAGAATGTCAAGTGTGCTAAACTTGCTAAGGACTTACTAGATAAGTCACAAAAATATTGCTTATGATGTAATGAGATTGTGGGGACTTGGATAAAATCCATGTCGAGCTTAGGAAGAAATTAGAAGACCAAGCCCATAGAATTAGAGATGCTCCTTGCGTTTCTTGTGAGGCCCTCAAGATTGAGGCAGCCGTCTTTGAGGAGAAAATGCACGTCTTTGAGAGAGCTCATCTTTCCGGTTCTTCTTCCTCTCCTTCCCCTGTTCTTCTTGTGCTTCTTTCTTCCGAGATTGCCAAGATCTTATGAGCACTCTCGAGAAGTTTGTTGGAGGCAAGAAGAAGCTCAATCTTATTCTAGACCAATCCAAGATTAGTAGATTCAATCAAGGTCTAGGATTTGATCCCTTGAGCACGCTCGGCGCATCCTCCCACCATTGTGCGCGGCTCCAAGAGTGGTGAGATTGTGGTAGCTCCTGAGTGAGTACCACCGTGTTTAGGTCTCTGGGGTTGTCCATAGGACTTCGACCGTAAGGGTGTTACTCTATTGCGCCTCTAGCAAGGCGAAGTACACATGCACCTTCCGTAAGAAGGATGGTCACCTAGTAGATTTACGCTTCAGCGCCAAGATCACTCGGCGTGAGCGTGTTGTCTGCTCTTAGGGGTATTCAGGTCATCCCGGACTTTGAGTGCTCCTAAGACACACACCGCTTCTAGACAAAGTTAGAGAGTAAATCTGTTTTTGGGGCGTCCGGGACTTGGTTTTCATGCTAGTTCTTGAGTTTTAGTCCGGAGCTGTTCAGTAGTCGATCTTTCCGCCGTCCTCTTGATATTCCTTGTTTTTCCCATCGAGGTAGATATCGGCGTGAGGTGTTTTTGGTAGGAGATCCAGCAGCCTTATGGGATGGTCCGGCTTTTACACCACGGCGTGCCAACCAGCTTTGACTCCTAGATTATCTACGAGTTGCTCCCGATCGTGTGAGAGTTGGCGTCAGAGAGACACTCGAGTCGATCTTCTTCTCGTGGTCGGTACTGAGGTGTCGATGGTTCAAGATTGGGTTCCTAAGTCTTCACTCTATCCCAAGATCGAGTCATCTTTCTCTCTTGTGTCTTGATCAAGTTCGTCGGATGGGGAAGGGCGATGTTTGGATTGTTGACTCCGGTTGTTCTCGTCATATGACCGGAGATTCTCGTTGGTTCTCTTCCCTAGTCCGAGCCCCCGGTGATGAGTTAATCACTTTTGGGGATGCATCTTCAGGTAGAGTCATTGCTAAAGGTACCATCTGCATTAACCAAAATTTCATTCTTAAAGATGTTGCCTTAGTAAGCAAGCTGCAATACAATCTGCTCTCTGTTTCTCAGCTTATCGATGACTCTTTCGAGGTAAGCTTCAAGAGTAATGCCTGTAGAATCCTTGATTCATCAGGAGGGTTAGTTTATGGATTTCTAGATTTGGGAGAGTCTTTCGTGCTGATTTTTACGCTTCTTCCGAGACTCTCTTCGATGTTTGATTGCTTCGAGTCCGTGATCTCTCCTTCCGCATAGGAGACTTGGTCACATTGGTTTTGATCATTTGACCCGAGTTAGCGACCACGATCTCATTTGGGGTTTGCCCAAACTCAAGATGGTCAAAGACTTAGTTTGCTCTCCTTGCCGACATGGCAAGATGGTTATCGCTTCTCATCCTCCGACCACCGTAGTGATGGTGATGCACCGGACAGCTTTTACATATGGACTTTGTTGGTCGGCTAGAGTGCGATCGGCAGGAGGGAAGTGGTATGTTCTTGTCATCGTTGATGATTTTTCTAGATACTCTTGGGTATTCTTCATGGCCTCGAAGGATGAGACTTTTCTCACTTCAGGGTTTGGTCAAGAGGTTGTCTATTGAGCTCCTGGGTGCATTACGAGCTATCTGAAGTGATAATGGCACGGAGTTCAAGAATTCCTACTTTGAGAGTTTTTGTGTGGAGTCGGTTTAGAGCATCGGTTCTCTTCTCCCTACGCCTCGTGAGAATGGCGAGTGGAAAGGAAGAACAGGACCACGGTTGAGATGGCGGGACGATGCTAGACGAGTACAAGACTCTAGGAAGTTTTGGCTGAGGCTATAGCTACTTGCTTGCCATGTTTCTAATCGCGTGTTTTTGAGAGCACATTTGCATCGCACTTCTTATGAGTTGAGGTATGGGCGAAAGCCCGGTGTGTCTCATTTTCGCGCTGGTTGCAAGTGTTTTATCTTGAAGTCCAGTAACCTAGATAAGTTTGAGTCTCGCTCTTACGATGGTATCTTTTAGGTTACTCGACTTCTTCTCGTAGCTATAGGGTCTGGAGTGTTGATGCGCATAGGATCATAGAGACCTGTGATGTGACCTTTGATGAGGCTAGCCCAGGAGCTAGACCTGATGTTTCAGGCTCTTCTTATCCCTCCGAGACCATCTTTGTAGAAGATGAGGATGATGGAGATGATGGTGTTCCACCGGATCCAGTTCCCTCTATACCTGAGGTGCCTCCTGTTTCCATTTCTGCACCTCAGGGAGACCAGCCCTTGCCTTCCGACTCTCCTTCAGCGAGTGGCTCTGCTCCTACCTCTTCTGTGCATGAGGTAGAGGCCACTTCTGCTTCTGGTCCTCCCCGTCATATTCAGCGTTCTCATCCACCTGATCAAATCATCGGCGATCTGTTTGAGCGGGTCACTCGCTCAAAATCAGGTTTGTCCAGTTTCTGCCTCCACTCTGCCTTTGTTGCCTCCTTTGAGCCGAAGGATGTTTCTCATGCATTATCTGATGAATCGTGGATTAATGCTATGCATGAGGAACTTGAGAACTTTGAGAGGAACAAGGTATGGCAGCTTGTCGAGCCCAATCTGGTCATAATGTCATTGGGACCAAGTGGGTGTTCAAAAACAAGCAGAGTGAGGATGGGGTTGTCATTCGCAACAAGGCTAGGCTAGTTGCAGGGCTTTTCTCAAAGTTGAGGGTCTTGACTTTGAGGAGACCTTTGCCCTGTAGCTAGACTAGAGGCTATTAGGATCCCGCTTGCATTCTCTCGCATCCCGGGGCTTCAAGCTCTATCAAATGGATGTCAAGAGTGCATTCCTCAATGGCTATATTGAGGAAGAGGTTTATGTCAAACAACCTCCGTGATTCGAGAACCCCAAGTTTCCGAGTCATGTATACAAGCTCTCCAAAGCTTTGTATGGACTCAAGCAGCCCCAGAGCATGGTATGAGAGGCTCAAGTCTTATCTTCTCACCATGACTTCAAAATGGGCATAGTAGACAAAACTCATTCATCGACACCATGAGTCTCATTTTCTTCTTGTCCGCATTTATGTGGACGATATCATTTTTGGTGGCTCGTCTCATTCGCTTGTGTCTCAGTTTTACGAGGTGATGAGCACTGAGTTTGAGATGAGTATGATGGGCGAGTTGAGCTACTTTCTTGGCTTCCAAATCAAGCGGACTCGGAGGGCACTTTCTTGCATCAAGGCAAATATACCGTGACCTCCCGAGGCGCCGACATGTCCGATGGGAAGCCGGTGATGACTCCTATGGCCACCACCGCTGTCCTCGAGCCCGATGAGGATGGTGAGCTCGCGATCAAAAGGAGTTTTGAGCATGATCGGCTCCCTCTTGTATCTCACCGCTTCGAGGCGGACATACATTTTGTGTGTCCGTGCGCTCGATTTCAAGCTTCTCCTCGCGCCTCTCACCGCCAAGCGGTCAAGCGCATCTTGAGTACCTTCGTGCTACCACCGATTATGGTATTTGGTACTCTTCGTCTTCTTGTCTATCTCTTAGAGCCTTTTCGATGCCGACTTTGTTGGTGTAGGATAGATAGGAAGAGCACTTCCGCACTTGCCAATTCATTGGCACTTCTCTTGTTTCTTGGTCATCTAGGAAGCGATCCGAGTTGCTGATCCACGGCGAGGCCGAGTATGTTGTTGCGGCCGATTCAGAGCTGCAGTGCTCTGGATGAGATCGACCTTACGGGACTATGGGTTAGAGATAGAGAGTGTGCCACTTTTACGTGACAACACTTCAGCTATTTGCATTGCTAAAAACCCGATGCAACATTCCCGGACCAAGCACATTGATATTAGATATCACTTCCTTAGAGACCATGTGGAGAAGGGAGATATCGCGCCGATTCGAGAGAGTGACATTGATTAGCGATATTTTTACCAAGCCTTTGGATAGCTCCAGATTTGTTGCCTTGAGGAGTGAGCTTGAGTCGTGAGCCCTTACGGCCTTTCGTGAGGGGGAGCTGGTTTGTATATTATGTATTATATGTTTTCTTCCAGCTTTTCTTTTCTTTGTGTTTCTTCCGGGTGACTTTGGGCTTGTTTTCTTGAGTTGAGTTCACTCACTTAGACTCGGCATGCCTTGCATGGACCTCTTATCTTGTGCTTTAGGTTGCTATCATGCGTCATTAGTGTTCTCTCTTCTCTCTAGGTTGA
The DNA here is from genome assembly GCA_036346275.1 of Otatea glauca. Lineage (NCBI taxonomy): Eukaryota > Viridiplantae > Streptophyta > Magnoliopsida > Poales > Poaceae > Otatea > Otatea glauca. Next base: position 34,715,776 of record CM070727.1, on the reverse strand, counting down.
GTTCCCTCACGTCTTATAAGTCTAGCGGTATTGGGCCTCCAGGTAGGCAGTCCGTGTGCACTCCTTAGTTGGATCTAGAGTCGACTTCCCTATGTCACCATTGGGAAGATAAGAGTGAGTCCGAGCCGTAGTGAGTCTCTTCTATCTTATCTATGCTCAATAGCCATCCAGGTTTTGCAGTTTCTCGACTTCTTCTCCTCATTTGCTTTTTTAGTTATTATTGAGTTCATTCGGTTTTCTTTATGCCTAATCTTGATAATAACTCAACTTTAACCAGATTTGAGCTTAAAATTGATTCATTTGTTGAGGGGAGTTTGGGAATCTGTTCATGCATTGCATATAGACTGCATTTCTGTTTAATGAGCTTTGTCTATTATGCAATTGATTTCTTCTTCATGCTATACACCATGCTACATCATTTGAAGAAAATCACTAGCTTAGGTATGTCCAAGTTCATTTAACTTGCTAAGCTTAAAAATGAAATAAGCCTTAAATGAAAAACTTGATGAAACTTGTTGCTTTTACTTGCTAGGTTTCTTCTCTAGAGGTTTGTGCCATAATTTGAGAAATTTAGGAGTTCTCTAGAGTCCCTATAGCAACTTGGGTGAAACTAGTTTGATCCATGCAGAGTCCTTCAATTGCTCATGAATCGTTGTGCTAAAAATGAAAATTAAACAAAATTGACTCTTCTTGTGCACATACGACTCAACACCTTGTATTCACAAGACCGCTTCCCATTGCACTTGGGATGAACTTGTAATACATCGTGTTTGACCTAGACCATCCTCTTAAGAGCTCATCTTGAGATGGTCGACACGGCTTGAGTCAATTGGTTGTCAAAAGAAAATGCAAATAAATTAAAAACAAAGACATATGTGGGTAAAGAATGCAAATAATGTCAAACATTTGCACCCGCTATGTCTTGTATGATGATAAATCAAAATTTGCATTAAGTGATAAATGAGCCCAAGGACCTTGTATGCTCTTCTAGATTCCCCAACGTGTTGAGTAGGTTGAACTCTAGGTTTTCCTTTTGATCCTTAGAGTGGCTATTCTTCTATTTTTGAAACTAAAGCTAAGTGTTGCACTTGTCAAATCTTGCTAAAATGAAATATTCAAAACTAAGCTCGTATTTGCACTTGGACATGTCTTAGTTTAGTCATCTTCTGAAATTGACAAGCTTGGTGTAATATCCTTCCATTTTGATCAATTGGATAATCCTCAAAGCTTTTTCGATTGCATTTCATGCATACATAAAAAAAATTGATGCCTATATTGCCAAAAGGGGGAGATAACGTAGAAAAGGCATCACTAAAAAGAGAAAAATGTGAATGTGAATGCTTATTTGGTTATTATGATCTTTGTAAAACCTTGCTACTACTTCTGTTGGATCATAATCTCATAATCACATTTGACATGTTTAGTTGGATTTTAGAGTTTTTGTTGAAAACTTGCTCTTTGTTAAATTTAACTCTAAAATCTAAATTCCTCTTCGTCAACTTGGTCATGGTTTAATTTAATTTCTATCTTTGGACCAAGTTTGACTTTGCAACTAAAAATTGCTTTCTTCTTCATTTTCTTCAAACTCAAATTTATGCCTTTTGTGTGGTTTGTCAATATACTCATCAAGGGGGAGATTGAAGGACCATGTGGAGGTCCATCCATGTTTGTGATGAGTATTTGACTTTATTTGAGCAAGGTGTGCTCAAGTTTGAGTTTGATTTGGATTGATTTTCAAAATGAAGCAATTTGAGTTGTACCGGCCGTATGGACACGGTAGTGGTGAGTTGCATGGTTTATTGCACATCTTTGTGGGCATTGCTATGTGAGGAGTTTCCTTGTTTTTGATGGTTGCAGGACGACGGTGCTAGGTCATGGTGAGGCGAAGGATGACCGGGACTAGGCGAGGAGCGTCGGAGGTCTAGACGGTTGGGAGATCGCCGGAAGATGATCGGAGACGGAGTCCGGGCAAGTCAAGAAGACAAGGAAAGGAGATGATGCTAGCTAGATGCCGCGTGGATCAATGAGGACCGTCGGATTGAGGTCTAGTTGATAGGTTAGCGGGTCTAGGTAGTATGCTTTGAAAACTGCAAGAAAACCCGGTATGTGTGTGGGTTTTGGGTTAGCCCTTGCATGGCTGTGTGTGTGGGTTAATCCTAGCCCTTAGATGAGTGCTCTAGGGTTGAGGACTCATCCAAGGGTGGTAGGTGGCCCAAGAGTAGTATAAATAGGGGTGGAGGGTAGCCTCCTTCCCTTGAAGGTGTTGAGGTTTTTGATGCTCATTTGAGCTTTGCCCACATGAATGTGAGGCTTTGTAACCTCCCTTCCAGAAATGAAAGTTTTATTCATCCACCTCTGAATTTATTTTATGATTTACATTATGTCTTTACTTTACGCAATTTAAATTCAGCATTTACTTTCCCGCAATTACATTCCCGCAATTTACTTTCAAGTAATTTGGATTTGCCTCCCCTCCTTCTAAATGCTGCTGTTCTTGGATGTCTTGAGTGTGTTCATATGGTTTTACATCTCTTTTGCACTCTTGGATTGAGTAGAGAACATCTTTTCTTTCAAGTTCCAACTTTGTTCTGAACTTGTTCTTCGCGCAGCAGTCAGTGTTTAATTTTTGTAAAAATCTAGAAAAATCCTTTTTGAGTGATTCTTGATGGAGGAGGTGCGGGACTCTGATATCCGCTTGCAGAAAAATTTTGGAGTTCACTTGTTGCACCGTTTGGGCGCCATGAGGTGAAAACCGAGCCCCAAACTTTCTGCTCGAAGTTCTTGACCAGACTGTGTTCTTCGATTTTTCCTGTTTTTTCTGTAAGGATTTTTTAGGAGAAATTTGGTGGAGTTCTTCATGACTCTAATGCTCACAGGGAGAAAAAGCCTCAAAATTTTGTGAGCTACAGAAACCCACCAAACTCCTGTGCAAATTGAGGATAAGTTCTGGAAATCCTGCTTTTGCTTTTCTGAAAGTGACTTTTGTGATTTGAATTGTTGTCCTTTCTAAAAGCAAGAGTTTGAATTGATTCCTCTTTATCTTGGACACTAGACAACCAGGATTGTGACTCAAAAATCCCCACATATTTTATGGTACTTATTCATGCAAGCTTGGGGTACACATGTTGTCTAGTTTTTCGGGTTTGTCACAATTCCTTTTAAACGATCTTGTCGAGGTTTTTTTGTTGGAGTATTTTGGGGGAATTTTTATTTGCGACCATTCACCCCCCCCTCTGTTCGCCATCTCGGTCCTTCAGAAAATTTAACTGTACAAATTTATTTATAAAATTTCAGTAAAATTAACATAGCTAGGTGTTGATTTTTACTCATTTACAAAATTTGTCTCATGCAGATTGGAGCTAAAACGAATTTGTAACGAAAAAGAAAAATTTCGCGATTGTGGAAGCATTCATGTACAACTAACAATCCGACTGAAAGCATGCATGGTACTATTCATCATATATATGCGTATTTTTCATGCGATTCTTCGGCTTGCTGTCTTGGCTACGCGGGAGAGACAGCGCAGAAATACAAGGTTGGGTCTGTGCCGACGGCCGGCGAACACGCGGGGCCGGCGAACGGTGGCGACAGCAGCAACGACGGTGGCGGCGACGGTACCAAGACGTGATCGTAGTTGCTCGTTGATAGCAGCGACAGCAGGAAACCGAATCAATGCCTAATAATATACGTATACATACTAACATATATATATATATATATGTAAACACACAGTACAATCCTAACATATACTTACATATATACATGCGTAGATTCCTATTATATCCATGTATACAAGACTATGTACCAGCACATGTATAAGCGTTCATAATTGGGCCTAAAATATATACATATACAAGCCTAACATATATATATCCAAACCTGACTTATGCAAGTATACACACACATACATGCATGAATACTCACAGGCGGAATCATCCGATCGGCAAAGTTAAAGCACGCGCGAGGGAGAAGAGAGAGTACCGATCGGCACAAGCAGCAGCGCAGACCGTCGGTGCAGGAAGAGGCGAGACCGGAGACAATCAGCGGCAATAGCGCAGATCGACGAGCGTGAAAGGAGACAACCAAGCGGTGTTCAGCCAGGCAGGTCCAAGCCAAGAGAGGAAGACAGATACGTGGAAAATTGAGGAGACAACTAAGATCTTGAGGATGAGAAACAACAGCTTAAAGGAGAAATTACGAGGTGATTAAGGACTGATAACGGAAAGGAAAGGAAAAGGCAGAAGAAATGGCTGGGAGGAGCAATTCATGCGTATAGATTGAATGATTCATTACGTGCCTCTCGGTTAAATTCCGAATTTGAACAGTGCTGGGTCAAACACGTTTGAGATAAATTAGCAAAAGGGCTCTAAAAATCTTGGAAAAATTCTATAAATTATTAGGCAATATTTGGAACCTAGCGAAGTTGGTTTCGTGATTTTTTGATATATAGATTTTCTGTGAAAATTCCTTTAGTGAAAGAGATACTTATGCAGATGTTTATAAAATCAACAACTTAATTTATAGATCAAGTTTTTGAAAATATTCGATAGGAACATTCTTGTTTTTCAATGTCGTTATTTTAAAATAAATTTTGAAATTTTATACGCATGTGACACACACGATCTTTATTTTATATGATTAACTCAATAAGGCTTAAGATCGGATTAACTTCAAAAATTCCAAATACATTCCCGAAAATTTCTAATAATTCCAGAATGCCATAAATATATTAAAATCAAATTTTGGGACATTACACCAGCCGCTCCGCCTCAGCCCGCTTCGCCACGCCACGGCCCTGTTTCGCCTTGCAGCCCAACCAGCCCGCACCTGTGAAACCCTAGCCGCCGCTGCCGTCCGATCTCGATCCAGCGCACCTCATGAGGCCACGTAGCCGTTCCGTGTGAGCCGTCCGATCTGGGACACGCGTGCGGTCCCGATGCCTCCACGTCGACGTCGACTCGGAGTCCTGCCAACGCACGTCGCTGTTCTCGGTTTTTGTGCTCCGCACACCTCCCTAGGCTATAAAAGCCCATGCTGCACGCCTCCCGAGGCACCGCCGTTGCTTCGCGCGAGCTCGCCGTAGTTTGCCGCCTTGCCGAAGCTTTCCCCTCCGTCGTTTGGCCTCTCCGGTGCTTCTTCGCCGTCCCCGCTTGCATCATCGAGTTGCCCGTGACCCCCTCTTCCCGATCCGCACCGAGCCGCGCCCGTTTCATCGCCGTTGTGCCGTTTGCCGCATCTTCTTCCCCGAGTCCGGTGAGCTTTGCCCTCCGCCGCTTGCCGTCGGTCCAAGTCGAGCTTCTGGCCGTCCGATCTTCGATGGATGCTCCAGATCGTGCCACATCACCTCTGACCGCGCCTTCGTTTCCTCCATCTGATCCGGTCGCAGTCGCCGGATGCGTGACGCATGGCCGCCACATCGGGCTTGAAATACCGCCACAAGACTTACGCCACCCGCGCGTCGCCCCTAGGTCCCATGAGCCCGGTCCACCGTGGACTGAGCTGAGGCTGTGGACTTGGTCCATGCACCGAGGGTCCCACCTGTCAGCCTAATAGGATTTTTTGATTTATTTTTATTTTGGGAAATTGATTGCTGATGTCAGCGTTGCGTAATAAATCGATTTTCTAATAGAAAAATAAATCCGGAAATTCAGATTTTTTGATTTTTAGTATTTTTCTTTGAATTTAATCTTTCGGAGGCCCGTTCTCGCTCATACGAACTCCGATTGAGGCGATTCAAGTTTCTAAATTTTTATAAAATCAAGATCTATCTTCCAGAGCCATTTATTTTCAGTTTTGAGCTTGTTTGTGTCTCTGTTTTGTGTATATTTGGTTTTGTTGCTTTATTTTCCGGTAGACGCTAATTCCGAGGGAGCGAACGAAGACTTTGAAGACTAGGACTCAGCACTAGATCAGCAAGGCAAGTCGTAACCTTTGATCATATTGATCCTATGTTTGCAGAAGTAAATTGTTTTATACAATTGCATGATATTTTGTGTATCAATGCTTATTTCATGGGAGTAGATATATACCTAGTTGTCATTATGCCACCTTGACTATTGGGATGCCATGTATCCATTGTTAAACCTAGGTTGGGACACTACTAGTTGGACATAATCATACCAATATTTGGGGTTATCGTAACTATGCTTAGTCATGTTTAGACGTACGTTGGGATCCATCTCACATGTTGAATAATGTTAATCTTGACTTAATGAGATATTGAATCGTGGTCGTTAGCCACTGTTGTAAAATTTGTTGTACCATGGCGGGATTTTCCATTGGTCTTGGTTGAACGAATTGTTTTCCCTCAGGCAAGTGATCATGCAGTAAAGGGGGTGCTTTCTAGCACATTGGGATGTGGATGTCTTGTCTGAGACAACTAAGGACTTAATCTTGTGCGCCATTGAACTGGGCCTAACTGTACTACCGACAGACCTAGCTGATTAATTTGCAATGTCTAGCCTTGAGTACTGCCAATTGGTGGTGTGGGTTCCGGATGGACGGTAAATTCGCAAGGCGCAAGAGGGGGCCCTAAGGGGCGAAACCTTAGCGGGCAGTACCGAGTTTAGACAGTGCACTGTAAAGGCTTTGTCATGATTTCTCTGCCGGCACACCAAAGGAAGTGTGCTAATGGCCAGGCATAAGGAGAATATCATGTCTTGTGGGTAAAGAAGTACAACCTCTGCAGAGTGAAAAACTATTCGAATAGCCGCGTCCGCGGTCATGGACAAGCCCGTGAATTTCACACGGGGTATAGATTGTTTCATGAAATGTGGAATTGTTGGGATGTGAATGGGGAGTTCACAGTTGTTTTGTCGTCTAAAGTAATACTGTTAAATTTATTGGTTGATACTTGTTTTAGAAGGTGTAGGGTGATACCTCGCCATTCTGTTCATGTTGTCTACCATTGATCTATCAGTCATTTATTTATCTTTTCATAAATACGCTTTCAATCTATTTATTGTATTTCAATTCAAGTTATTGCTTTCTACAAATGAACCATATGGCCATCCTTGTCAAGCCGTGCATGAATATATTGCATCAATTCCCTACGGTTTGCTGAGTACTTTTTTGTACTCACGGCTATACGCCTTTGTTGATCATTTGCTAAGGAAGGATAAGGAAATGCTGACTATCGTGAGGAGGAATTCTATGAAGACTACGTGGATTAGGATGGCGTTCCCCAAACGATTGCCTGTGGCATGTCGAATGGCTCAAGTTATCTTTTCCGCTGCAATAGTATTTGTTTTGTAAGCCCTTAAGGCTTAATTGTGTAAACTTTGACCCTAAGGTCGTTTGCTTTATTTAATAATAATTTGCTTCTTCTTAGTTAATTCGTTGTATGGAACGATATTTCATTTATGTTTCCATTGTATGCACTAGCGTGATCCTGGACTAGTGCAGTATACACAGAGGGTTTCGGATTTGCGAATCCGGGTCCCGACAAGCAGATGGTTCAGACTAGTAGAAACAACGGAGTCAGTGGAAGTGGTAAACAACCCAGTGAGAACCTCGATGGTGGATCAGTTTCCCAACCACCACCATAGATGGATATGCAGAGTTTTGGAATGTTTTTGAATGTTCAGACTCAGTTGATGCATGCAATGATGGAGCACATGCAGAATATGACCAATCAAGCTAATCTCAATAAAGCGTCTCGGGCTGTTATCAATTATCCCTGTTCTTACTCAAGGTTATCTGAATTCATAAGGACTCGTCCTCCGCCGATATTTTCTGGAAATGTTTCACCTTTGAAAGCGGAAGATTGGCTTAAGACCATTGAGAGAAAGTTACTCATTGCTCAGCGTGAATGTAATGAGAAGGTTTTGTGTGCTTTGCTTCAGTTGGAAGGAATTGCTACTGAAGATGGAAGAAATTTTGCACTGCCCATGAAGCCCCACAGAATATCTCTTGGAATGAGTTTGTTGCTGCTTTTTGTTATCTCTTTGCTTCATCAGAGGACAATGTTGTCACAATGGATTCAAATCAGAATGCTACATCTGCACCTTATTTGATATCTAGACGTTGTTCTTTGAAGTGTTGTCAACCAATCAAGTCAAAAGATTATGCGTGCATTCATTGTGGAGAAATAGGACATACCGCTGATGAGCATGAGATCAATTGCTCCAGCTGTGAAGGAAGTCATTCTCTTAGAGATTGTCCTATGAGCAACATCACATGTTACCTTTGTTAAGGTCAAGATCATTGCCCTGTTCAATGTCCATTGGATCCAATAGTTTTCGCTGCAATTCAACATCAGCAAGAGAATCTCCGAGCTGTAGTTGCTCAAGAACTATCAAAAGGATGTGGAACACCAGTCATATATACTAACTCATTTGAAGAGCTAAAGAAGTAGCACTTTAATCCTGTCAGCCTTCATCAAGAAAGCAGTAAGTGGCCGTCACCAACAGCATGTTTCTTGTGTGATGAAGAAGGTCATTGGGCTAGGGAATGTCCTATGAAACGACAAACTACGATTCACAAGGAGAACAATATTGAGCATACAATTACGCTCAACGAAGCACAACAAGGGATACATGTGTGCTACAGATGTCGCAAGAAAGGTGTAATACAAAAAAAATTATTTGAGTTGCTGTGGGCTGATTTGGGGTTTTAGCGGGCCGTTGTGGGCTTCTAGGGCTTGGTTTTTTGGTTTGGGCCAATTGTAGGTTTTTTGGGCCATCGTTGGGCCTTGTGGAGGGGAAATTCCCTAACCCTAGCCCCTCTCCCTGCCTCCCCACCTTCCCTTGCAGCCGCCACCTCCCCTCCCCACTTTCCCCTTGCTCCCCATCCCCTCCCCTCTCCCTTCTCCCTTCCCCCTGCACCCCTTCCCCTAGGGAGAATTTCCTCCCCCTCCCTCCTAGGTGCTGCTCCCAGATCCTCCCTTGTGGTTACGTCCTTGGGATCCCTTTGGAGAGGTGAGGCAGCGAAGCGAGGAAAGCTTGCGCGATTGGAGGGAAGAGTTCCGTGTTCGTCGTCGATCTAGTGATCGTTAGGAAGGTATGAATTTCCTAGATTATTCTTTTGTTGAGCTTTCAAGGATGGGTGTTGGAAAGGGCTTTCTAGATTCGGTCATACTTGTGCTGTGATTAGGTTGGGTGTGGGAAAATCTGGGGTTTGGGCGTGGTCTGTATTCGGGCAGTGCAAACCCCCATGTTCGGGCAGAGATTAAAAATAGTTCTAGTCATTTCCTGAGGGGTTGGCTGTTGATAAAGTCGTAGATCGTCATCTTAAGTTTATTTATAGACCAAGAACATTAATTTTGGTTGGACGGTTTAAACGTTATGGCTGTTTTACTGACTGCTGCACATAATCTGTCTCAATTGGCAGACACTGTGGGAATTGGCTGTTTAGGGCTGCTTAGAAGCTGAATCAAATTTTCTCTATAACTAGAAAAAGATGGGAAATTTTCTGTAGTTTCTGAAAATGTCCTCGTTTACTGAATTTGGAGCTTTAAAAAAAATAGTTATGGCATTTTGAAGTTGACTGTCCAGTGGGCTGCTAATGCTGAATTTAAAGTCTAAATTCAGAACATAAGATGGTTCGGGTTTGGGAGCAGTGTGTGATGATTGTACTTGAAGTATGTGCTGTGTTTGGCTTGTTTTTGAGGAGGTTTGTATGCTGTAGGTGGTGTGACTTTGGGTGTGGCTTCGAGCCCATGTCCTTCTACTTTGCACGGTAAAGAGGCAAGTATATCGTGCAATTGCGGATGGTTCATGGGGAGTAGTGATTGTTTAGTGCTAAAATGGCTTTTATGTGAATTCCCATACTTTGTTGCCAATTTATTGATGTCATCTTATCCCATTATCATGATGAGTAACTATGGCAAAAGTAAGGTTGAAATTGTTTATCGCATCATTTGCATCATGTCATTAAAAGATTTCAAGCCAGGACGGTGAGAAAGTCATAAGAGGTCTTATGACTAATCTGGAGTGCTCTATTGAAAGACCTATTGAGTAGTCTCATCCACGGGGATGGATGGGAGCGTGATCTACTCATAGGCCCCTCCACAGGGATGGTATGGAAAAAGAGGGTGCGTCGCCGACGGGCGAGCACTCAAGCTATACCGGTATAAGCTCGAATGGTGTATTATTTGAGAATAAATGCATGGTGCATTGCATATGAGAATCTGATTTAGATGGTTAATCATTGTGGTAAATTATGTGCATCATGGAAAGAAATATGTTACCTATGTTAAGTTGCACTTTAATGAATTGTATTATTGTGAGATATGCTTGCTGAGTTTTAAACTCATGCTTGTTTGTTCGTCATGACTGTAGGTGCTTTGAAGACGACATCCAGGGATGGGGCTTAGCGGCACAATGCACACTATTTCATAACTCAATCGCTAGTTTCTTCTAAATTATCTCTCTTCTAATGAATAAACTAGAAGATCAACTTTTTAGCGTAGATAATAATGGAACTTGTGAGAAGGGAAAACGGGAACATTTTTGCTTTGAGTGGTGTTGGCTTTTGGTTATCTGCTGTATAGTGATGATTTGGTTATTGTTCTCTTTATTTATGCATCAAATGCTGAAATTACTTGTTGGAACGTCTTGTAGATGAATCTTAAGGGCGTAATATTGAAATTTGTAGTGAGCTATTCTTTTATGCTCATCCTTTGGACCGTCATTCAACTTTTTACCAGTGAATTGTCTAGGGGTATGCTTGCTGAACTTAGTGTATTATTAGAATATCTAGTTGTGGATGTACTTGTTGTGGTAACATTCGGGGCATGTTAATGCTGGGGTGTTACAAAAGGTCATTATTCTAATCGATGCCCACAGAGAAGACGAGCATCTCTTGCAGCCATGGTCATTCCGAAAGTCATCTCAGTCAAGTTCATAATGCCAAGAGTGAGCGGTGAAGTTCATAATGCCAAGAGTGAGCAGTCTGCCCAAAGAAGCGGTCGAAGAAGAGGCATTTGAATATGGACGCTACCAAGGATGTTTGGAATGAGGATGCTACTTTGTACAATGTCATATCTTCACTTGTAAAGGAAAGTGATGAAATCCATGTAAAGATTTCCTTGTTTAAAGAAATAAAATAAAGATGATTGATATGCTGGTATGTGGAGTTTTGTAATAAAGACATTTGATAAATGGAAGGTTATGTGTTTCTCAAAGAATTCACCTGTTGAGGGGAAATTCCCTCATGACCCCACAGGCATGCCCTGTGGGTGTACCCCGTGGGGGGTCTCCTCAAGCACGCGGGCATACCTCTAGAGAGTACCCTGTGGGAGGTCTCCTCAGGTCCAGCGGGCATACCTTCCAGGGCGTACCCCGCGGGAGGTCTCCTCACGCCCCGCGGGGATACCTCCAGGGTGTACCTAGTGGGAGGTCTCCTCAAACCCCGCGGGTTTACATTCTAGGGTGTACCCCGCGAGAGGTCTCCTCATGCCCCACGTGCATACCTCCAGCATGTACCCTGTGGGAGGTCTCTTCATGCCCCGTGGGCATACCTCCAAGGTCCTTGTCGTGACTCCAACGGAGGGACTGTTCCAATGGAGGTAGTGACTCCAAGGTCCTCGTCGTGGCTGATGCCCCGTTCCAGGGAAAGGTGCTTTCAAAGGACCAAAGAAGGGTTAAAAGCCTAAGGCTCCTTAGTCTCACGACGAAGGTCCCAGCGAAAGGAGAGGTAACCAAGACCAAGGAGATGGCTGTTGGTGCGCCTATCACAAAATGGGTGGGCACGACACAAGCGAGTGTCGCTAATATGCCGCTGAAGGGGCCAAACCACATGGGCATCTTACTCCCGTCCGACCGCCCTCTCATGGGCTTCGTCCAAGGGAAATCTATCCAACCCTTGGGGAGGATTGAGTTCCTCATGACCTTCGGCTCGCGGGAGAACCATCGCACAGAAGCGGTAAGATTCGACGTCGTTGACATCGAGTCGCCATTCAATACTATCATTAGAAGAGTAACTCTCAACCGCTTCAGCGCAGCAATTCTCCTTGAGGGGATCAAGACTTGGTTCATCTACTCTATCATAAGGCGTCAATTAGCTCCGATGAAGTCAACATCCTTGAAGTGGGGGGCTCGGAAGGGGTCCCGTCCCTACCGCCCTTGAAGGGGATCGTTAAGGACAAGTTCGTGCTAGAGAGGTACCCCCTAAAGCCTCACCCTAAAGGAGAGCTAAAAGAGATACGGCTCTTCGGCCCGAGCGATGAACGTGTCATCCGGATCGAGGCTGAGCTCCCAGAGAGGGTGGAAGAAGAACTCCTCAAGTTCTTAAGGACCAACGCGGACGTCTTTGCTTAGGTCCCATCGAACATGAAAGGTGTCCCTCGCGAGGTGACTCAGCATCGCCTCGCGGTGAGGCCTGGGCACCCTCCAATGAGACAAAAGCTCCACAACCTCTCCCTCAAGCGATGTCAAGCCATCAAGGAGGACCAAAGGTCTTCCTCGAGGTGCTTCATACACCCTCCATCAAGGAAGATCCTGACAAGAAGAGAGATCCCGAACTACTTCTGATGGTTAGCAAGATCTCAGCATCGCCCACAATGTGGATGACCCCAATCATACAGTGCATCCAAGGAAAAACAGAAATGGATGGTAGTGTTGAGGACCAGAGGCTCTTCGCGAAGGCCAAGTCCTATGTACTCCTCGAGGGGATACTCTACAAAAAAGGGACTTCCGCGCTACTCAAGTGCCTCCCAAGAAAGGAGGGGGTCTCACTCCTCCGAGAGGTTCATGAAGGTCTCTGTGGCTCGCACCTTGCAAGATGCCATTGAAACCCTCAAAACATGTGAAGATTGTCAAAGGATGCCATCGGCTCACCACTCCCCCGCTGCACCTCTGCACCAGATACCTATCATTTGGCCTTTTGTCCGATGGGGTATGGACCTGCTCGGGTCATTCCCGCCAGCCAAGGGGGGCTACAAGCATGCGGTGGTGGCGGTGGACTACTTCACCAAGTGGGTGGAAGCGGAGCCGTTCCTGACAATCACATCCCGGGTGGTGCAAAACTTCTTCTGAAAGAATATTGTGTGCCGCTTCGGAGTCCCGAAAGGGCTCACTATGGACAATGGGACTCAGTTTGATGTTTCCTCCTTCGGGGACTTTTGTGATTCAATTGGGACAGCCCTCTGCTTCGCTTCGGTGGCTCACCCTAAGTCCAACAGGGTGGTCGAAAGGGCCAATGGCCTAATCCTCTAAGGCATCCGCCATCGACTCGAGAAGAGCACACTTAAGCACGGGCTATGGACGGAGGAACTCCTTAGTGTCCTGTGGGGGATACGCACCACTCCTAGCCACTCTACGGGGCGAACACCTTTCTCACTTGTGTACGGAGTGGAAGCGGTCCTCCCCGCAAAGGTCCGCCACTGCTCCCTTTGTGTGGAGATGCTCTCGGAAGCCCTACCCATCAACTTCATGGCAAATGAAGAAAATCACAAGATGGAAGTAGATTTCGCAGAGGTCGGTGATGCACCCTCATCAAGCCTGTCGCGTACGAACAAGAAGTTGCTTGTTTCTACAACAACTGGGTGTGGGGGCGGACATTCCTCCTAGGGGACTTGGTGCTAAAAAGGGTCACCAACCCAGGAGCCTAAGGGAAAGTCTCATACCTCGCAGGCGTAACACCGCGGATGCTCCACGGGAGATCCCCTCATACCCCAGCTAGCATATACGGGAGGCTCCCTCATGCCTCTACGGGCGTGCTACGGGAGGCTCCCTCCTGCCTCCATGGGAGGCTCCCTCCTACCCTGTCGGGACCCGATTCCGAGAATCCGGACCCTCTGTGTATTCTGTGCCAGTCCAGGATCACGCTAGCACGCACAGCCTTTATAGGGTTGCACTTTGCAGACATTACAGCGATACAATAATAAATAGTGCAAACGTTTATATAAACTGAATTGTACGACCTTATGGTCTCCTTACATAAATCAGCCATGCAGGGCTTACATTATCAGAGTAAGAAAGAAAACAACGAAAAACAAATAAACATCGTGGAAGCCTTCATCTTGCCACAGGCAACTGACTAGGCTTGCCTCCTAATTATCCGGATCTACAATGAACTCCTCCTCCCAGGCCGGTGTAGACTCCTCCACTGATGTTGTTGGGGTTGATAGGCAAGGAGGGGTGAGTACTCAAGGCACTCAGCAAGTAATGCATAGAATGCGGTGCTATTACTACATGCAAGGCTTATTCCAAAGAATTAGATTACTTGGTTCTTTTGCATCAAACAACATTTTTAAACTAGCATTTTATTTATATTGAAAGCAGTGAAACAGCTATATATAATGCTAAGTTCTTCAAACAGTTTTTCTTCAAAGATTCTCGGCACCCAGCCTTAATAGTTCATTTTCACACTGGCACACAGCCACCCATTCTACATTTTATTTTTGAAGATCTACCCCTTGACTGTAATCCCCGAGTAATGCTCAATAGCGCGAGCATGGCTATTCAAATAGATTTGACACTCTGAAGAGGTTGTACACTTTACCCACAAGATACAGTCGCTCACCACACAGGTGATTTTCCGTAACAAAGCCTTTCAGGAACCTCTACCTTAACCAATGAACCTCTCCGGTATTGCTTTCACTATCACTCCCCTCACATAGAGCCGAAGTATAGGAAAGGCCAACACCGTTGGATGGGCACCAAGCCGTAGCATAGGTACGCTCCCCCTCACAGATACACCCCCGTGTACTGTCACCCTGAGGTATCAGAGGTAAGATATCAGAATCCTAATCAACTAGGTCTGTCCCATACCAGACATGTGGTTGTACGGGTGACTCAATTCAAAGACTTGCAAGGTGAAGTCCTTAGCTGACCAAGGCAAGACTTCCAACACTCAACAGTGGCACACAGCCCAATGTGGCACACAGGCTCACATCAGTCATCAACCCATTGCTACACAGGCCCACCTGGCACAAAGCCTCTTGCCACTTGCCCCGGTCTAAATCATTTTCCACCCGTTGATTATTGTGCAACACATGCCAGCAATAACTCAACCTCGGTAAGAACCACACAGGTCTCTGTACCTCAATCTCATCATGTGGCTTCATCACACCACTTTCAAAATAAATTCAATATTTCATTATTCAACATTGATACATTTTCCGAAAGATCATTCATGACTCGTTGCAAGGCTAAGCTTCTAATCACGGTCTAGCCTCTCGTGTTGGCATCATATTAATATCCAACAAATACGAATAACCTTTGGGTGGACAATGATTTAAAGGCATACAAATAGAAATTTCAAGGTGGCGATAACAATATGGGTCCATTAGCTACATTACCCAATTTAATTTAAATTCATTTAAATAAATTAGCATGCATAATTTCAAAAAATAAATTACATTTTAAAATTTGGGAACAAAATGAACAAAGCATCACATGCCTTCAAAGAGTTGCTGGTATGCGAAGCTTGATCTTGAGTGCTGAACTTTTCTTCGAAACTTTCCGGCAAATTTGCGTCTACGCGTAAAAATAACATATGCAATAAATAACCAAAACAGTAGACTAAGTAACATCAAAAATTCAATTAAAATTAACCATTCAAAAGAGCACAATTTTACAAATTTTTAGAGACTGGAATCACCTCAATCAGAGTTAAAATTCAAAAGTTTTAGCCTTTTAAAGTTTGCAAATATTTTAAAAAGAATAAACCGATTTAACATAAATATTTTTCCACTGAAAATCCGATTTATTACGTCAGCATGACTTAATGATGACGTCAGCATCGAAATGAAATTCGGACAAGTTATTAATATTATTTTTTTATATAAAAAAATATTTATGACGTCATCGGTAACGTCAGCATTTATTAAGTACTCAGAAAATATTATTTTTAGACACTGACATGTGGGACCCACTGATGACATCATTGCTGACGTCACCCAACATGTGGTACGCTCTGGTTGGCTGGGCGCATGGTGGGCTGAGCTCACTGGCTCGGTCTACGGTGGACTCGGTCCACCAGACCGCTACAGCTGACAGGCGGGCCCCATGCCCATGACGCCATCGCTGACGTCAAGCGCACGGCGTGGTCAAAGCGACGCTTCGGTCACTGGCGACACACGGTGGCTTCCGATTGGCTGGCGCGACGTCACAATCTCTACCGTTCCATTCAAAACGGACGGCTACGATTGAGTCTAACGAAAAGATTTAATTAAAACCTAATCAAATAATCTACGAGAAATAATCTGGCCGAGCGATTAAGATCTAACGGATGAGATAAATCGATCTGGATTTAATCGAGAGGAAAACGTGGCGTTACCGCGACGGTTGGATGGAGATCAGACGGTCGAGGGAACTCGAGCGACGGTGATGGCAAGACGGCGGCGGCTTGGACCAGCGCAGAGGAAGACGACCACAGCGACGACGCTACGGGCTTCTCCGGCGAAGATGAGCAGCGCGTTCAACGCGTCTCGTTGCGAAGAAGTCGGCGACGTCCTCGGAAATGGTGGAGGCGGCTCGATGACTGCGGAACGAAGCGAAGAAGGAACGGCGGTCGTTAGCAACTACGGCGAGCAACCCTGGCTGAACGGCGGCGAGATAGGCGATGGGAAGCAGGGCAAAATGTGCGGTGGAGGAACCTCTCCAAGGCGAGACAGACGGGGTTTAAAAAGGCTTCGGGAGGCGGGCTTAAACGCGAGTTAAAGCTTCGGTTACTCCTCGTCGTCGACGACGGAGGCGGCGGAGACGGAAGAAACGGCCGGAGCGACGTGGCGCGATCAGAAGCGTCCACGCACAATGATCCAACGGACGGACGGCGAAGCGGCGCGATCTCACCTCGGCCACACGATGACGATCCAACGGTTCAATAGCGGCGGCGGCTAGGGTTTGCGCGACGCGGGCTAGGCTGGGCCGACAAGCGCAAATGGGCTGGACCGAACGTGGTTTCGGCCCAATTACTATTCCTAATTTCTTAAATATTTTTGAATAAAAACAATTCGAGAAAATAGTTTTGGCCAAATAAAATAGTAAAAATATCATAAAGATTCCAGAAAAATTCTGGAAAATACTTTGAGACATTTGGGACTCTAATAAAATATTTCCAATAGAACTTTGCATAAAATTTTTCATTTTTTAATTGATTTCAAGAAAGACCATATTTGAATAAATCCAAATGAATTCCAATAAATTCCCAAAAATTCTCAAAAATAAAAAATGCTCCAAAATTTAAATTAGATCAAATTTTTAGGGTGTTACAAACCTCCCCCCCTTAACAGAATCTCGTCCCCGAGATTCAGGGCTGACTACAAAAACAGTTTAGGAAACTCCTTCTTTAGGTCTTCTTCGCGTTCCCACGTTGCTTCACTTTCCAGGTGGTTGCTCCACTGAACTCTGCAAAAACGCGTTGACTTGTTCCTTGTTTCTCTGACCATTATGTCAAGAATCTTCACCGGATGCTCTTTATAAGTCAGATCTTCTTGTAGCTCGATTGCCTCCAAAGGTGTTTGCTCTTCCAGTATTCGAAGACACTTCTTCAATTGAGACACGTGGAATACATCATGCACTCCTGCCAAGGGCTGCGGTAACTCCAACTGATATGCAACTTCACCTCTGCGGCTCAAGATCTTGAACGGTCCAACATATCTGGGTGTGAGCTTCCCTTTCGCCTGGAATCTTCTAACTCCTTTGAGTGGCGTAACTCTGAGATACACATAATCTTCAGGTTCGAAGCTCAATTCCCTGCGTCGATTGTCGGCATAACTTTTTTGTCTTGATTGAGCAATCTTCAGCCTTTCTCTGATCATGGTGATCTGTTCTTTCGCTTTCTGAAGTACATCCAGGCCAAAAAACATGTCGTTCGCCCGTCTCATTCCAATTCAATGGTGTTCGACAGGATCGACCATACAGAGCTTCAAATGGAGACATATGTAAATTTGCTTGATAACTGTTATTGTAGCTGAACTCAGCATAAGGCAAACACTTGTCCCTTGAAGTAGAATATGCTAAAGCACAGGCTCTCAGCATATCTTCCAATATTTGGTTAACTCTCTTAGTTTGACCATCTGTTTGCGGATGGTATGCTGTACTAAAGTTTAACCGAGTTCCCATTGCCTCATGCAGCTTACCCCAGAATCTGGAGGTAAATTGGGTACCTCTGTCTGACACTATTTTCTTCGGTAATCCGTGCAAACAGACAATTCTAGCCATATAAAGTTCTGCTAACCGATCTCCTGAGTAAGTGGTCTTTACCGGTATAAAATGTGCAACTTTAGTTAAGCGATCCACTATAACCCATATGGAATCATATCCACCTTGAGTTCTGGGTAAACCAATGATGAAATCCATACCAATTTCTTCCCATTTCCATTCAGGTATCTTTAGGGGTCGTAATAGTCCTGCTGGCCTCTGGTGCATAGCTTTGACTCTTTGACATATGTCACATAATGCGACATACTCAGCAACTTCCCGTTTCATGCTTGGCCACCAAAATCTTTCTTTTAAATCTTGATACATTTTTGCACTTCCTGGATGAATTGAGTACTTGGAGTCATGGGCTTCCTCCAAAATTAACTGCTTCAAATCCTTTTTGTTCGGCACACAAATGCGCCCTTTAAACCACATAGTACCTTGCTCATCCAGTTTGAAATCCTTTGCCTTGCCTGCATTCATTTTGGATTAAATCCTCTTGATTTTGTCGTCATCTTTCTGCCCTTCCCTGATCTGATCTTCCAGGGTAGGTTTTACTTCCAAGGTTGCTAAGAATCCTTCTGGTACCATTTCCAGTTCTAATTTCTGGAAATCCTTACACAATTCTGCTTGACTTGATTCCACCAGCGTATTTACACTGTGGTTCTTTCTGCTCAAGGCATCTGCCACCACGTTGGCTTTGCCAGTTGAAAGCCCCAATGGCGAGAAAGTGGAATTTCAAGCGACCGCAGTTTGTGATGGCCAGTTGATGATTAATGATGTGGAAGCTATTAGCTTGGAAGATGTGCCAAATGCCAGAGAATATTTTGATGTTTTCCCTGAGGATTTGCCTGGTATGTAGCTAGATCAAGAGATCAAGTTTGTTATTGAGTTAGTGCCTAGTACAACACCAATAGACAAAAGACCTTATCGGATGCCTACTGATGAGTTAGTTGAAATGAAGAAGCAGATCGAGGAATTGCTAGAGAAATGTTTCGTTAGACCTAGCTTATCTCCATGGGGAGCATCTGTTTTATTTGTCAGGAAGAAGGACGAAAGTCTAAGGATATGCATTGATTATCGTGCTCGTAATGGAATGATGATTAAGAATAAGTATCTGCTACCTAGGATCGATGATTTGTTTGATTAGTTAAGATGAGTTGGAGTTTTCTCCAAGATAGATCTTCGATCAGGATATCATCAATTGAAGATTCATGTGGAGAATGTTCCTAAGACTGTGTTCTCTACGTGATATGGACATTATGAGCTCACGGTCATGTATTTTGGATTGACCAATGCTCCTGCATATTTCATGAACTTGATGAATAAGGTTTTCATGGAATATCTGGACAAGTTTGTTGTCGTGTTCATTGATGATATTCTTGTTTACTCCAAGTCGAGGGAAGAGCACGCAGAACACTTGAGATTAGTCCTGGAAAGGCTGTGAGAGCAACAGCTATATGGTAAGTTTAGTAAATGTGACTTTTGGAAGGAGATGGTTGAATTTCTTGTCCATGTGATGATTGCTAAAGGAGTTGCTGTTAATCCAAGGAAAGTTGAAGTTTTGCTGCATTAGGAACAACCAAAGTCGGTTACTCAGATTCGTAGTTTTCTGGGAAAGGCGGGATATTACCATCGATTTATCAAAGGATTTTCGATGATTGCTAGACTACTTACACAATTGTTGAAAAAGGAGAAGAAGTTTGCATGGACGACAGAGTGCGAAAAGAGCTTTCAGGAATTGAAGAAACGTATGACGACAGCACCAGTATTAGTGTTGCCAGATATTTAGAACAATTTTGATATATACTGTGATGCCTCTAGACAAGTTCTTGGATGCGTATTGATGCAGAATGGTAAGGTTGTTGCATATGCATCAAGGCAATTGAGGCCACATGAAGAAAATTTCCCTACACATGATTCAAAATTAGTTGCCGTAGTGCATGCTTGAAAGTTGTGGCATCATTATCTCAGTGGGAAAATATGTGAGATATATACAGACCACAAGAGTTTAAAATATATATTTACTCAATCAGATCTCAATATGAGACAAAGGAGATGGTTGAAATTGATTAAGGAATAAAATGTTGGAATCCACTATCATCCTGGTAAGGCTAATATGGTAGCTGATGCTTTGAGTCGTAAGTGCCATAGTGCTAACATGCTGGTGACAAATGATCAGTGAGAATTATGCAAGGAATTTCAGAAGTTGAAGTTGGAAGTTGTTCCACAAGGATTTCTAGCTACTTTGGGAGTGAAGCCAACTCTAGAAGATCAAATAAGAGAAGGTCAAAAGGATGATAAAAAGATCAACAGAATTAAGTCCAAGAAGGATGAAGGCTTAGCCAAGGATTTTACTTTGGATGGTCAAGTTACCATGTGGTTTAAAGGTCGAATCTGTGTACCACACAAGAGGGAGCTTATGTAGTTGATTCTTTAGGATGTCCATGATTCCAAGTATTCAATTCATCGAGGAAGTGCCAAGATGTATCAAGATCTTAAGGAAAGGTTTTGGTGGCCTAATATGAAGCATGAAGTTATTGAGCACGTTGCTCTATGTGATGTGTGCCAGAGAGTAAAAGCAATGCATCAAAGACCTGCAGGTTTGTTACAACTATTAAAGGTTCCTGAATGGAAGTGGGAGGAAATTGGTATGGATTTTTTTACTAGTTTGCCTAGAACTCAGAAAGGTTATGGTTCTATATGGGTCATTGTTGATCGTTTGACCAAGGTCGCTCATTTCATACCAGTGAAGACTACTTATTCAGGATATCGCTTGGCAGAGCTGCATATGTCAAGGATTATGTGTTTACATGGACTGCCCAAGAAGATAGTGTCAGATAGAGGTATCCAATTTACCTCGAGATTTTGGGGTAAGCTGCATGAATCAATGGGAACTCGTTTGAATTTCAGTACAGCGTATCATCCACAGACAGGTGGTCAGACTGAGAGAGTTAATCAGATTTTGGAGGATATGCTGAGGTCTTGTGTATTAGCTTATACTAATTCATGGGATAAAAGTTTGCTATACGCTGAATTCAGTTATAATAACAGTTATCAAGCAAGTATGCAAATGTCACCATTTGAAGCTTTATATGGTCGTGCTTGCCGTAATCTATTGAATTGGAATGAGACAGGAGATCGTTTGGTATTTGGGCATGATATTCTTAAAGAAGCCTTTGAGCAAATTGTTATGATCAGAGAAAGGTTGAAAGTGGCTCAGTCAAGACATAAGAGCTACGCTGATAATCGTTGTCATGAATTGAGCTTCAAACCAAATGATTTTGTGTATCTCAGAGTTACCCCTCTTAAAGGTGTTAAAATGTTTCACATTAAAGGAAAGCTTGCACCAAGATACGTTAGTCCGTTCAAAATCTTGAGCCGACGAGGAGAGGTTGCTTATCAATTAGAGCTGCCGCAGTCATTGGTGGGAGTGCATGATGTGTTCCATGTGTCACAACTTAAGAAGTGCCTCAGAGTGCCAATAGAGTAGACACCGTTGGAAGCAATAGAGCTACAGGAAGATTTGACTTATAAAGAGCACCCGATCAAGATTTTGGATGTGATGGAGCGTAACACCAGAAACGAGTCAATTCGCTTTTGCAGAGTTCAATGGAGCAACCACTCAGAAAGTAAAGCTACCTGGGAGAGTGAGGATGATTTGAAGTCAGAATTTCCTGACATATTCCTTAGTTAGCCTTGAATCTTGGGGTCAAGATTCCGTTAAGGGGAAGGTTTGTAACATCACTACTACAGAAAAGCTTATCACAGACGGTTCGGAACCATCATCACAGACGGTTTCCCGAACCGTCTGTAACCATGTGTCAGTGATGTTACGGCATATCACAGACGAAACCGTCTATGATAGAATATATCACAGACGGTTTATAACTAAAACCATCTATGATATCATAAAATCATAGACGGTTTTATTTAAAAATCGTCTGTGATGTGATGATATCACAAACGGTTTTTGTTTGAAACCGTCTGTTACATCATTACATCATTGACGGTTTTAGTTTTAAACCGTCTGTTACATCTTTATATCAAAGACCGGTTTTAATTAAAAATCGTCTGTGATAAGACTTCCAACAGACAACTAATTTTCTTTTTATTGGCTAGCCTCAGGAAATGCTAGCCACGCCCGAAAAAGCGACATGTAATAACTAAACTCATGTTACAAAACATTACAACCATTTCAGACACAGCATTACATCCAATTCATCAATCAACTCAGATTACATCACAAAGATTTAAGCATATTACATATAGATTAATATTGCACTACATCTCTTTCAGAAATGAACTCAGATATATTAACCAAATGTAACTCAATAGCATTAACCAATTAATAGAATACACAACTACAATTTACAAATCCACAACACAAGTTTGACAATTAACCCAAAGGGTAATTCAGAAAAAATACGACTCGTCAAGTTATAAGGCAGCGTGGAACTCGCCTTTTTTGTTTAAGACTTGACTGAGCAAGAAGGCACAAAGCTGTCCTCGAATTCGCTCCAGATCAGCCTCTTCCAACACAGTTGTTATCCGATTGGGCATTTTCTTAGTGACAAGGAGTTCCATGTTGTGGCAAACGTAAAATCCACAACGGTTATTTCCCTTTCCATGCTGGTGGCACTGCAAATATAGATTTGGTTAGTTCCAGAATCATTATTACATAGTTTACATAGGATTATTGTGTACAGCGGATACCGGAAATTTAAAATCGTGATTCAGCTTCGCCTTGTCCTTGCCAGAAGTCCCTCCATAAACTTTGTACACATTGAACGCGCTACGTGATTGCAAGAGGTTAGCCTCAGCTATTCCAGGAGAAACATACACGTTGAACAACTTACATGACCATGTTATCTTTGGAGGAAACGTGATTAATTACCTGGTGATTAATTTTGCGATAGGTTGTAAGTCGTGGCTGCCACTCTGTAAGGAATCAAGGTAAATAACCCGATTCGTCGATGGATGAATTACAATGAGAACCCAGTGAAACCTGCACAGGTATGTCGGCATGGTCAATTAACAAAATAGAGTTGCGAGCATAGTGCAAATCAAACTAGCACTTACCCTGGGTTGTGGGGTAAAAGTATGAACTCTTTATCTTTTTGAGCCGCCAAGGCCTCTCCGACGTATTTATCGACAAATCCTAAATCTCTGTCCATTGTTTGCTTGGAGACTATGTGTGGGTCCAGGAAACCCACCGGTTGTTCGTTCTGTCTCACTTCCCGGATCATGTATCTAAATATACGAAAGCATTGAGTCATGTAATATGTAGACTATGAATGCACACACTTACAATGTCTAGCATCTCAAGAGCGCAGTGTCGAGGGCGTCGAGGTTGAAGACGTCAAAAAGGTCCTTGAAGTCAGCTGTGAAGAATCCCCCGATGACTCGTTGAATAGATGCTCAGGCTTGAAACTGACCAGGATACTCGTTATGCGGTCTTGCACTGGCTTTTTAGCTTGTTCCATGCACCAATTCTGCAATCTAACGCAAGCCATAGAAAGGTTCTTCATGCGCTCTTGATGTGAAGTTGTGTCCTGATCTTTCGATGAGAGCGATAACTATCAATTTGGTAGAACCTACTTTGACGATCCGACTACAACATATGATGACGATGCGCCTTAGCAATCGCTAAACCAACTCTAGAGTGTTATTGATCTTGCCGTGGGCACGATCAACCTGAACACGAGGTTCAATTCCTGCAAGCAACCGAAGAACAAGCAAGAACAATAGTAAAAGCAATCTGAAATTGCAAATAAGAATTGAAGGCAAAATTAAGGCGGGTTTCTATTGAAGGTTTGGACAAGGTGGCTGTCCAGCACAACTTGAAGACACAAAGTTTGCACTTGGCTAAACTAATCAAACAAAACCCAAGTGTCTAAAGCGGCGGCTACTGAGTTTATAAGAGGGATAGACATGAGAGGGACATCCTAGAGTTGTGTGCAGCCAAGGGGGCACACACAACTTGGGCTTGGGCCCCCACACGCTTACAAGGCCCGAACAGCCCAAAACAGTATCGTAGTGTATTGTTTTGATGATTCCGACTGATCCACCAGGAATCTGGAGCTCGGATTAGATCCATTGGAAAGATCTCATTGTAAGATTTCAATCAAGTCCAAGATCACCCAAATCGGAGTCCGTATGCAAAAGTTCTTCATATTTGAAGTCGGTGCTATCCCAGGAGGCCAAATTGGATTCCAGAACGTGTTGGATTTGATCTCTCTCTCTTCTTAGTCCGTGGATGACGTGTTGGAGTTGGCACAACCAAATGTGGTCATATCCGTAGTAGTGATGTCCTCATCATCCTCCCTTTCTTGAATTTGAGTCGTTCTCGACTCATGCTCATCTTTTAGCTTGTCCTGATAATTATCCACATAGCTCAACACTTCTTTCCAGCATATAAAGGCTTGATGAATGATAGCACTCTTAGATGCTTCCTCCTCTTCATAAAGGAAAGCCATCCTAGTAGATGTAGATGATGCAGAGGATGCCGTGAAGTGTCGCCCAACTAATATCGCGTTGGTCATTTCCAAGACAAGCATGGTCTCATCATTCTCCCTTTCTTGAATTGGAGTCGTCCTCGACTCCATCACATTCTCCTGCAAAATGTTAGTAGCGACAAAGAGCAAAGCAACATGCATATCTTTTGTGATCAAATCAATGGCTTGTGAATCACAATCACCCAAACACTCCCTTTCATGAAAATTATCATATAGATTATAACCGACAGTAGGGGTACTTGATATCATATTATAATTATCAAATTGATCACAATGTTGCATAGGACGTAGAGGTTTCAGATCTGAACAAATGTATATTCTATGCACTTTGTACTCTCCTTTATCATTATGTTTGCCAACAATATGAAAAATATTTCGTGATAACCATGGCAAATCAGAATTTACAAAAATCTTCTCCTTGAAACTTTCTAGATCACATAGAACATCAAATTCAATGTAACCTAAAGTATTTAAAGAAGACATCAATTTAAGCTCATCTTTTTCTCTGGCAATGTGAATAACATGTTTATGTTCAACGCAATTGTTTAGTTCAAATATAAATGTTTCATGTTCATTCACTAGTTGTGGTATGGATATAAGTGAAGCATTGTCACAAAACTCTTCTTCATCACTAGGAATAGCAAGCAAATCAGCAATGGGTTCCATTAATAGTTGCTCTACGATAGCATGATTCATGGACAGTTTTATCTCTTCCAAATGATTTTCACCATGTATACAGTCCATACCTTTTACATTACCTTCTAAATCATTCTCAGGGGTTGTAGGTGCAACTTCAATTTCCAACTCTTCACATACGTATGGAGCATCAAAGATCTCCTCTTTCTGCACATTTTCTTCATCATCCTTCTCTCGGTGGTGCTCACTTTTCTGCAAAATGTTAGCTACAACAGAAGGTGCAACAATGGGCACCTCAAATGAAGCTAAAGGCTCTTTCAAAGATTCAGCAAGCATGTTTTCAGCTCTACAAGCACATTTAATCAAGTCTGAAAGAGAACTATATGTTTCATTAACAAGAACATCATGAATTTTATGATTAAGTCCACATATGAACCTAAACTCAGTAGCTTCTTCACATTCTTGTAAACCACAACGCAACAAACAATTTTGCAATTTATGATAGTATTCTATAACAGTTTTAGAACCTTGTTTTAAGCATTGAAGTTTAGTAAGCAAATATTTAGCAACATATTCAGGAACATAATCATTTCTCATAAGTCTTTTCATGGCATTCCAAGTTTTAGGTTCTTTATCACGTTTAGATATATGCTTCCACCAATATATTGCTTCTAACATTAACACTTTAACTGCGGCACTAATCTTTTGGTTTTCAGAAAAGTCATAGTTTGTAAATTCTTTGTCTACCGCTATCTCCCAATTAATATATGCATTAGGATCAAACTTTCCACCAAAAGTAGGCAATTCAAAGTTGATTTTACCTTGTTCATCATCAGTTGATGAACCCGTGGCGATGTGTGGTGGGGCGACCGAGGCAGCGGGTCCTTGCTGGGAAGCCGGGGCAGCAATGGGACCCCGTTGTGCACGTAGTACACCATTGTTGTTGCTTAGGAGATGAGGTGGAGGACTGGAAGTTCCAGGGGCAGCAGCTGCAAGCATATCATCAAGTCTAGACAAGATAGTAGTAAGGGTAGTGTTAGCAACTCCCTGAGCAGTCTCGATGGACCGGAGACGGTCTTCTTGCAGCAACATTCGCTCATTAGTGAGTCGTACATTGCCCTTCATGCGTGGAGAATGATGCAGTGAACTCTTATCACCTGACATGGTTAGTAGCAAAAAGGGAAAGACAAAGGATTATGTAATTCCCTATCAACTACTAGGAAGTGGAGAAAAGTCGCTCAACTCTCAAGCCTTAACCAAAGCTCTTACAAGTTCTTACCATGCTGCAGGAGTTATCGGCCGTTGGCGGTGTCAAAAGTTCTCCCAAACTTGGATAAAGCGATTTCCAAGGGACCGAACAAACGTACGAGCGTAGAATATGTGGAGCTGGGTAGGCTATACTTTTTTGTATACAATCTGGTAATTCTAGTTATTGTAATGATAAGTAATGACCCAAACTAGAATTCACAAGTCCTAGTTGCCGATCTCAAAGATATAAGCGAATTTCAAGGCAACTCACGCGCAAAGATGATGTAACTTAATGCAACCAATGGAATGAGCTAAATAAGAAAATTTTCAGCACTAAAGCTCGTGTTGCATAAGTTATGGAGAGAAACTAACTAATTGCCTCAAAAAAGGTAAAAGGGCACAAGATTGCTCACTAATTAATACAATTGCACAATCTGAAAAATAATGAACACAAATTAGGGTTTCGCTCAATGTAGTGCTGCCGGCCACTATTATGTTTTCTTTCCTTTTTTTCTCTTTTTTGGCCTTTTGGCTCTTTCTTTATCTCTTCTTTCTTTTGGTGACTTTCGGCCAACACTAGTATGAGCAAAGTTTTGGAATCCCTAACTTGATGTCACAAGATAGTATGATATGATAAATCAAGATTATATAATGTATCAAGTAGAGCAGCCCTAAGCAATATCAAATAGCTAGTCTCAATTGGGATCAAAGTATTCGCAAAGGATGAATTGGTTCCCAAAGGTATGTGTACTGATATTTTATGGGTTTTATGGATTGTGGATGCTACTGGACTCAACCAACTCAAAGGAACAAAGCAAGAACACGAATTGAAGCAAGGTTCCCAAATTCAATGTTTCTAGGGTAGCAAAATTGTCACCTCGATTAAAGCTTCAAAACGACCGAATTTAGAAGGTTTACTATGGAATGAATTGAAGCTTATTTCCTCAGCTTTCGAAAGAGTACAAGAACATGCAATGTGGAGATTGGGTGTGAAAGTTATGGCTCAAAAACCGAACACCACAGAATACCCCCAATTTTAGCCCGCGGACCGATTCTGAATTCGAATCAAATTCGGTTTGAAGGAGTCCGAATCACAAAGGACACCCACAAACGTTTTTGTAGAGGACTCTTCAAGTATTCAGGAAAGTATAAAAATTTCCCAAACGGAGTTCGGACGAGAGAATTATGATCAAAATACCGAACCGATTTAGATTAGAGGTAGCTTCAACAACTTTGACATCCAGATTAAATAGATTTGGCTCTAGAATTAGAGTCCATTCCCAACTAGGTTTTTGTAGAGATCGTTCCCAGGTTTTAGGAAAGTGCAAAAACACTAGAATCCAAACTCGTAAGCGAATGTTATGAACAAAACAAAGTACTGGACAAATTGAAAGAAAAGCTACGCGAAGGGGGAAAAACGATCAGCAACTAAAACAAGGACTATAATGGATCAAAACCAAAAAAAACTCACTAAAATACCAGATTGAATCTAAAGGTTGAATTTTTGTGGAGTAATTTTCAATTTAGGACAGAAAACAAAAACTAATCTATGGTACAGAATCTCTCACCGAGCAACTTGAAGCTCTGATACCACCTCATGTGAAGTTGTATCCCGATCTTTCGATGAGAGCGATAACTATCGATTTGGTGGAACCGACTTTGATGATCCGACTACAACGTACGATGACGATGTGCCTTAGCAATCGCTAAACCAACTCCAAAGTGTTATTAATCTTGCCGTGGGCACGATCAACCTGAACATGAGGTTCAATTCCTGCAAGCAACCGAAGAACAAGCAAGAACAATAGTAAAAGCAATCTAAAATTGCAAATAAGAATTGAAGGCAAAATCAAGGCGGGGTTCTATTGAAGGTCTTGACAAGGTGGCTATCCAGCACAACTTGAAGACACAAAGTTTGCACTTGGCTAAACTAATCAAACAAAACCCAAGAGTCTAAAGCGGCGGCTACTGAGTTTATAAGAGGGATAGATGTGAGAGGGACGTCGTAGGGTTGTGTGCAGCCAAGGGGGTACACACAACTTGGGCTTGGGCCCCCACACACTTACAAGGCCCAAAACAGCCCAAAATAGTATTGTAGTGTATTGTTTTGATGATTCCGACTGATCCACCTAGAATCTTGAGCTCGGATTAGATCCATTGGAAAGATCTCATTGTAAGCTTTCAATCAAGTCCAAGATCACCCAAATCGGAGTCCGTATGCCAAAGTTCTTCATATTTGATGTCGGTGCTGTCCCAGTAGGCCGAATTGGATTCCAGAACGTGTTGGATTTGATCTCTCTCTCTCTTCTTGGTCCGTGGATGACGTGTTGGAGTTGGCACAACCAAATGTGGTCATATCCATAGTAGTGATGTCCTCATCAGCTCTACTGTTACAAAAGACTCTCCTAGCTGGTATACTTGGGCCAGCGGGGCAATTGGATAGTCCAATTTCTTCGTGATCTGCTTTGCTTTGCCCTTGAGTTTTTTTTCTGCCATAAGGAGTCTGCACGAGAGATGAGTGGGCACCATCCCACTGAATGTCCTTTGATGCAGGGGGCACGTGAGCCGATTTGGTGCCCTGCTGAGGTGCAAGATATGACCTGTAGTTGGGAAGCTCCGTGATGGAGGACGGCGCCTAGGAGATGTCATTCGCCGGGCCATCGGATAAAAGTGCGAATGGCATCCCCCAGTGTCGCAATCTCGTCATTTGGGGGCATCGGTAGTGGGACGGTCTTGAAATTATCATTTACACCGTCCACACTAACCTTCGTGAATCCCGATGCCACAAGGGTGCCGTGCACCAGCGCCCCTTCAATAAACGGATACGCAACCCCCGAAGCTGCCGGAATAAGAATGGCACCATGGACAAGTCTCAATTGGAGAGTGCACCGCGTGGCCACCTACATAACGGTACACAATTAGCTATCGCGCCCAACACTATTTGTATGGAGCATTCAAGACATATATATAAGTACCTTGATGTCACAGCATGTGAAATTTGCCATGTTCATCTGTGGAGTGCGACGACAATGCTCTTTTTGGAAGTGGGGCTGATTTGCCCACATACATCCGGGACTTGCGCAGCCGATTATTGAGCCTTTCCCGAGGCTTTTATCTTATTGTTGAATTCTTTCTTAGTCTTTCTCAATCCTTTGTACCAGTCCTTCCTCTCGCTCTGCTTTGGTTCTCTTCCTACTCCGGTATTTGTCTGAGTCGTCTGGTGTCGAATTTTGTAGTCGGCATTGAATTTTATGGGGCAGGCGCTAGATCTCAAACTCGAAGGTCACACAAGATAAAGGTTTAGACAGGTTCAGGCCCTCGACGGTGGAGGTAATACCCTAGTCCTGTGTGCTGGGATTATCTGGATCTCTTGGATCTGAGATTGCTCATATCTCTGTTGTTGCCCGCCCTCTCCCTTATATAATGGGGGTGGGGTGGTTTACAGAGTCCCAATCGGTTAAAGGATTCCAATCGGTTATTGAATTCTAATCGATTACAGGATAGAGTTTACATCTTTATCTACCTTGCTAACAACTCGGATTACAATCATATCTCTTATATCTAAATATACGTTCAACTATCTCTAGGATGTATCTCCTTGCGCACGGCAGCAAGGCTTGGCGCGGAGCTTATCCTTTGGGCCTTCTCGCTCACCGCTCGCACTTCGGGCCAAGTTATGAAGACACCTGGGTTCTTATATTCCACAGTAGCCCCCGAGTGATTCATGATCCGATTGCTATAACTTTATCTCGGCTTCAACTTTGGATCGACGTTCTCAGCTTCCAACATAAACCTCTGACTGGTTTCTTCTTCGATTTGAACGCTTCTCCATGCAGCAAGGGGATTATGAAGGACTCGAATATACCCCCGGACAGTCTTCGAAGTTGTTTTGACTTCTTTTGTCAATTCATTTTCCAAAAACCTCTTTGGCTTTTGAACTATCTTAACTCCAAGTTTCCTCGTCTTCTGATGTCTTTACGTCTTCGCATTTATTTCAACCTTACCGTATCAGCTATAAAAGGCAAACCAATGCTTCTGGAATTTATTCCCTTACGCTTAGTTCTCCATCTTCCTGCTCCGAGCTCCACCTTCTTCCCGAGGAATCTTCATGGATGGCTGGGACCCTGAACTCACCGAGGAGTGGGCGTTTTTCGACCTCGCCAAGGCTGAATGGGCGGAAGACAAAGCCGTCGCCCTCGACCGCGCTGCCGTCGACGCCTTCCTTGAGATTTTCCTGCCCTTCATAGAGCTAGGGACGCTCTCGTGGAGGCGCTTGGACGTGTTCGTCGCGGAGAAGTATAAGACCCCTATAAATGGAATAAAATATTTTTCTTGGCATAATGCCTGGGGAACTTATATATAATAAAGAAATACATTTCCAAGTGATATCCATGATTGTCGTTAGACATAGCTTAGGCCCAGCTTGGGGTATATCGAAGCTTGCATGGCTCTTTGGTCGGGTGATATCCATATCTAATCATCGTAGGACATATCTTAGGTCCAACTTGGGACATATTAGGATTTGCACGGCTCTTGACCGAGTGATACCTATATCCGACTGCTGTAGGATATAGCTCTGGTCCGACCTCGGACATATCATATCCACGTGGCTCTTGGCCGAGTGATACCCATATCTGACTGCCGTAGGAGATAGCTTAGGCTCGACTTAGAGCGTATCATACTTATGTGGCTCTTGGTCGAGTGATACCCATATCCGACTGCTGTAGGATATAGCTTAGGCTCAACTTGGAGCGTATCAGGATTTTCTTGGCTCATGGCCGAGTGATACCTATATCCGACTGGTGTAGGATACTGCTCTGGTCCGTCTTGGGACGTATCAAGGTTTATCCGAATGGTATCTGTACTCGTTTATTACGACGCACAGCTTATCGACCCATCTTGGGGCATACCATTGGAACCGTGCCTTATCAGGCTTAACCCGTGATATATGATTCCGCAATGCGGTAACCAACAAGCGACCCAACATGGGGCATATCACAAGAAGATATTTTTAATCCAAACTAGAGGACACCCACATCTCGCTTAGCTCGATAAGTGGTTAAACATCCCATCGTGGGGAGCAACGTGTCCCAAATATGACTTGGTCAAACCATGACTGCCTCCACATGTCAGGACACCGGGCTAGCAAATCTTTACAAAGCATAGAGAAGGGTTAGGTGTTCTGCAATCCTTTTCCCGCCGATTTGGCGAAAACCTAATTTTTTCCCCTTTAAAGACTAAGCCGATGGTTCATTTTTCCCACCGCGCACACCTGCCACTTCTGCTTCTTCGTCTCTCCGACCTCTCTGTCGCTAGGGTTAACTGCTGTTGCGCTTGCATTCTTGCGCCGTTGTTGATCTTTCCTCCAAAAATGTCTTCTCATTCTTCCAAAGACAGTCTTCGCTGCCTTTGCCCCAAGATTGGACCACCTCGATAACAATGGAAGAGCGGTTGCAATCCATGGCGGATGACGGGGTTCTTCCAGCCCTGACTTTGATCTCCGCATGACCGACCGCAGTTGAATCCATCCCTACCCTCCATTCCGAAGAGATTATGGTTTTTGAATCTTTCTTCCAACGCGGGCTGGGCCTTCCTGCCTGCGCTTTTCTTCGCGGTCTTCTCTTTTTCTATGGTATTGAATTGGTGAACTTGAATCCCAATTCTATCCTGCAAATTTCTCTTGTTCACTCTCATGAGGCATTCTTGGGCATCCGCCTCATTTCAATCTCTTTCGTCACTTTTACCTTTTAAAGCCTTATCCCTCAAAAAGCGACCCCAAGGTAATTGGGGGAGTCGGATTTCAATTACGGGAAGGATTCCCTTCAAAACTTTCAATAAAGGTTGGCACCAGGAATGGTTCTATTGTGCCAATCCTGATCCTGCTCTCCCCTCTTTTGTCGGGCGCTCGCCTAAGGTGTCCTTGGGCATTCCGCTCCCAATGTCGCGACATGGACCAGTGCATGATCTTCCGCGCCGATTGAGAAATTAAAAGAAGACAGCCTCACGGAGTTGGTCTAGCTCTCCATTTTGTCGCCACGGGTACAACCGCTAAAAGAGCGAGTCCATCTGGGATATGAATTTGAAGGGAGGGACGATCCGACCCGGGAACTGCCCGAATCAGTGTCAAAGGAGCAAGTATATGCTTCGGTAGGCGACTTTTTCATCCCGAGCATAGATATGTCCACCGCCAAATGCCCGAAGTCCTTCACTGCATGAAATCCTCCTCCTGAGGTTAGAAAGTTTGATAGACTCCCACATTCGTCTCTGAATGACTTTTAATAGTTTTAATACTCATTTTCAGGATCGATTGGCTTTCTTCAGTGACGCGCCTCTCCCAGAAATGCTTGTTCATAAGAGCACTCACTGGAAGCGACATGCGAGCTCCCAAGCCGAAGACGCGGCCGCTAAGAAGGGGAAGAAAACAATTGTCAAAGACTCCGCGAAGCCCCGGCGCCCGACTGGTGGTCCTAAAATCCAAGAATCACCAGCGCAAGCCCCGGTGCCTTCAGTCTCCCTTCCGCATAAGCCCGCGGCCCAGCCGAGTCTAACTCCAAGTGACTCGAGCACTCGGGAAGAGCCTAGGGTTCCAGATCGTAGCACCCCAACTGGTCCCTCCGGAAGTGGTTCTGCCGCTCGCAAAAAACCCCCAATGAGAATAAAGAAGTCCGACATGTTGGATGTCCTATCGACTCTTATTCGACGCATTTTGCCGGTTTATTCACCGATCATTCTTCTTATAGGAATCCTTCGTATGATGTTCCTGTCGAGATACCGTCCGGGGCCCTTAAGAAACTGAGTCCCAGGACGTGTGGAATATATGAAACCAGGTGTCTTCATAGCCAGCCCAGAATCGCTTGAAGGAGACATGTTGCCGAATGGAAGTCCCAGAAGGAAAGCTCCCCACCAAGCTGTGTTGCCGTACGGAAGGGGTACATCCTATAGAAAGCTGAATATGTATTTAGATATAAAAGATATGATTGTAATCCGAGTCGTTAATAGGGTAGATGAAGATGTAAACTCTATCCTGTAACCGACTAGAATCTTGTAACCGATCGGAATCCCTTAGACCGATCAGGACTCTATAAACCGCCCCACCCCCACTATATAAGGGAGAGGGCGGGCAACAACAGGGAGGACACACATCGCATATCGCCTAGAGCACATTGCGCTTTGAGCAATCTTAGATCCAAGAGATCCACATAATCCCAGCACATAGGACTAGGGTATTACCTCCTCCGTCGAGGGCCTGAACCTGTCTAAACCTGTCTTGTGTGACCTTCGAGTTTGAGATCTAGTGCCTGCCCCATAAATTTATTGCCGACTACAAAGTCGACAGTTGGCGCGCCATGTAGGGGAAGCACTATAATCTTTCCCTACAGACTCGATGGCAGCAATCACCGGAATCATCACCACCTTCCTCTCCGGCCAAGCTTCCCGCTTCGAAAGCCTGGACTTCGTCGCAGATGCACGCGGAGAACTCGTTCGCCTAGACCTAAACCAGATCCAATCTGGTAAAGGTCAGGCTGATCCATATCAGGTATGTCGCTCTGACTTGGCTAGTGAACCATTCGACGTCACGAGAATTTGCAATGATCCACATGGCATCTTCGCGATAGAAGAATAGAAGACCGATCTCCAGCGCCAGCAAGAGACTCAAGAAGCTGCGGAGGAAGATCGTCTTCTTTGTAAGGGTAAGGAGGCACAGACGCGATCGCTTCGATCTTGCGGCCGCAATGTCCGTGAGGACATCCTGCAATCTAGGTTGGGAGACCAAGCCGTCGTCCACACACCGCTGCAGAACGTCGTCGCCTCCAAGACGATTCTCGACACGTTGGACCCGATGATTGCATCTGATAGCCCAGTAGCCCCGATCGTGGCCCAGATCAAGGCCATAGTGATGGCGGCTACAATCCAGTAGAATCAGGAAAAGCCGGCAGGAGAAGCGCACTCGCGCTCCCACGTGACTACTCGTGTCGCCAGCAGCCGGACTGCAACGAGTCGAAATACCGGCAGTCGACGCCACGCGCAACCAGTCAGAGATGCCCACCGAAATCTCAACCGCGACATCCGCCAAGACATCACCGCCAGGCGGCAAGAGCGGGACGAGGAAGAACGACGCGGGCACTACGACGACTACAAACGCTTTGGTACTGGTCCCGATCGACGAAGCGACCAAAGGTACGATAACTACAATGACCGTAGAGACCATCATCGCAGGGGACAGGACGATAATGACGACCGTCGAGAAATGGGTTCGCTGCGCCGAACTCCACCCTGACGCATTGATGATAATCGCCGAGCAAGAGGCTCGCCACGCCGGACTCCTCCTCATCAGGACGACAGATCCATCGACGGAATCTGAGCGTTCACCTCTCGGTTACGCCGAGTGGTATGGCTCGAAGGCTTCAACCCCAAGGGCATTGTAAAGTTTGACGGGGAGCGAGATCCGGAAGCTTGGCTGCAGGTCTATGCCTTGGCGGTCAAAGCGGCCGGGGGCAATCAAAACGTGATGGCCAATTATCTGCCAGTCAATCTCACCCCTTCAACTCAAGCATTTCTCACGGGACTTCAGCGAACTCGGTGGACTCCTGGAGCGATCTTTGCGATCAATTTATCGCGAACTTCCAAGGGACCTATGAGAGGCTCGGCACCCCGTGGGACCTATACCAGCTTCACCAGAAGAAGGACGAGACGCTGAGAGATTTCATCCGGCTTTTCATGCAGAAGAAGAACACCATCGTGGACGATTCGATGCAAAGATGGTGGTGGCAGCCTTTCAAAAAGGGGTAAGTGATCCTGATCTAATCAAGAAAATGTCCAGGAAACCACCGGCCTCTATAAAGGAGATGTTCGCATTGGCTGACCGCTATGCCACGTCCTCCGACGCCCTGGCCGAGCGCCAAGAAGATCGTCCGCAACAGAAGAACAAAGGCGACAGAGCCGAGTCCTCCAATCACAAAGACAAAAAGCAAAAAGGCGAGGAGCTATTTGCGGTAGCAGAATGCAACCAGCCCCGAGTCGCGCGAAGGGAGGCACCCGACTACAATACCGTAATGGAGGCGATCTGTCCTTTCCACCCTAAAGGTAAACACGTCGCTAAAGACTGCTTTACTCTGAAGCGTCTTGCGTGCGAAAACAACAAGCAGCCGGCTCCAGCGAAGGAGGAGGCGGCCAAAAAGAAGGACATTCTTGACGAAGGACGAGCTACCCGAAGACCCAGGCCGGACGAATAATTCGCCGAAGCAAGTCTGGTGTACACGATGGTGCATATCAGAAAAAGAAGGAAGAGATCTTCTCAAGGAAATCCACTCGGGAGTTTGTGGGAATCACGCGGCGTCATCAACCCTAGTTGTCAAGGCTTATCGTCAGGATTTTTTCTGGCCGACTGCTATCACCGATGCAGAGGACATTGTCCGGACATGCGAAGGTTGTCAGTTCTTTGCGCGATAGGTGAACAAACCAGCACAGGAATTACAAACCAGCTCAAGGCGGTTATACTCATCTCTTCGTGGTTGTTGATAAATTCACCAAATGGGTGGAGGCCAAACCAGTCGCAAAAATCACAGCCGCAAAGGCCAAAGAATTCTTCAAGGAGATCGTGGTTAGGTTCGGTGTACCAAACCGAATCATCACGGATATGGGCACCCAATTCAGAGGTGACATATTTCAAGACTGGTGCGGCGAACTCGGCATAAAAATTTGCTTCGCATCGGTAGCACACCCCCGAAGTAATGGGCAGGTCGAGCGAGCCAATGGCATGGTGTTACAAGGCCTAAAAGCAAGGATTTTCGATCGTCTCAAACAATATGACACTCGATGGGTCAAAGAATTGCCTTCGGTGCTCTGGGGGCTGCGAACCAGAGCAACCGGGCAGTCACCTTTCTTCCTGGTGTATGGCCTAGAGGCGGTCCTCCCCACCGAGTTAGAATTCGGATCCTCACATGTTCGGAGCTATGAAGAATTCGCCTCGGAAGAAAGCCGGCTAGAAGACCTCGACCGATTGGAAGAAGCCAGGGACGTCGCAACAATTCAGTCTGCAAAGTACCTTCAGGGCTTACGTCGCTATCACGGTCGCAATGTAAGGAGCCGTGCATTCTCTAAAGGAGATCTGGTCCATAGAAAGAATCAGAAGTGCGAGCATAAGCTCTCCCCAAGCTGGGAAGGCCCTTATGTCATCGATGAGGTGATACGCCTTGAGGCCTATGAGCTAAAGCGTGAAGATGGCACAACTATCAGCAACACTTGGAACATAGAATAGCTACGTTATTTTTTCGCTTGAACTTTGTAATTCAATTGTTTCTTTATGAATAAAATGTTTGCTCTTAAAGTTGTTCTCGTTTAATCTTCTCGAAAATTATGTGTCTGAGTGCTTCGCCCCTACAAAGTTTAAAGACTCTGAGACATGCGTCATGAACCATGCCTCAGAGCCTGGGGCCTGGACTAGTCGGACATGATATGTCAAAACCAGTCGGGCAAAGCAGCATATTTAAAGACAAAATGCAAGAACAAAGAAATATTTTTTATATATTTGATTTATAGGTCCAAAGTTTCTACAACAGTCGAAGAGGCATCCTTGACTTCCTCCCAGAGCTCAGCGGCTCGATCTTCATCCACGTTGCAGGCGTAGCCATCCTTAACGGCTTCAAGATCCACTTGGGGATAGAGCGACTTGGTGATCGCCAAAGCCTGGCTAGCATCGTTGGCCGCTGTCTCCTTCAAGAGTCTCCTGAGCGCCTCAGGGGCTTCCTCCAATTGAGAGATGATCTGGTCCCTGCTGAGTGGCCTCTTGCCTTCGGGATGAAGCGAACTCAACAAAGGCTCAGAGGCTTTCACAGAGCTTGGCACAAGACGTCTCAAGGGATTTGACTTTTTCGCTACAAGCGGCATATTGCGCCCACGTCTTGAACTTATAGTCTACAAGCAAAACAGGTTATTAAGAAGTACCAAGAAGACGATGGAGGCAAGGGTGGGCGAAGCTGCTGAACATACCTTCTAGCTCCTTCTCTGACTTCAATTTGGAGGCCTCCGAGACCTTGAGTTGTTCTTGAAGCTTCGCAACAGTGGAATACCGAGCTGACACGGAAACAAGGAAATCAAACGACTGGACGATTGAACAAGAGCACGGGGTTGTCCAGGAAATATTTACCTCGAAGTGAGCCAACGACGTCCAGCTTCTCCTGCCGCAGGGATTTCTGCTCTTCCCGCAACGCGTGGACCTCCGATCAAGAGTTTCGCAGCTCGGGCCGCAATCCAGCCTTGATTCGCTCCACCCGCCAGATATTCTCGGGCGCGTCCGAACCTCCGGGAGCATCTTCTGGAGGTACTCGGACTTCTTTTCAGAGCGTGAAGGATCGAGTTGGCCTAGAGGGGGGGGGGTGAATAGGCAATTTCAACAAGTTCTAACTATTTTAAACAACTAACTGAATTTAATCAAAGAGCAACTTACTGCAAGGATAATACAGAATTCAAACAACTAATGATAACAGCGAAAGCAATAAACGAAATGACACAGAAGAGACAAAGATTTGTCCCGTGATTCAGAGCCGCACTCCTAATCCACGTTGAAGCACTTCTTTCGAAGTTCTGCTTCTCCAAAGCTAGTCGCAGTAGCTCTAGCGATCACTCAGGTAACTCTTTCACTACTTGATTGAGGTGAGTTCCAAACCTCTCACAAATACAGTTGCCTTCCACAAACACCTTTGGACAGGTCACACTGTTCACTTCCTCCAAGCTGTCTAGGATCACTAAGATCCAAGAGTAATAAACTTTGCACAAGTCCCGCCTCTTGGTTCACTTTGCAATTCACACAACTAGACACCGACTTGGAGTTAACACGCTAGAGATGTATGAGAATTTTGTGTGAAGATGAAGCATGCACTCTTTTGAGAATGAGAGCTATTTTTCAATACCAAAGTGTAAGGAGTTCATCTATGTTTTGGAAGATGGCTTAGGAAATGCAGCCATTTGGAGTGAAAGTAGCCGCTACACTTGTTACAAGAGCTGCTGGACGTGTCGATGTCGTAAACAATGTAAATATACACGCATAACGGACTAAGTATCGCTGCCTAGCACATCGGATATGTGTATGACGGACCAAATTTGAGAGTTCACGATGGACCAAAAATTTTGGTCCGTAGTACATGGGTCGCTCATAGAGGTTGGTCCGCATACAATCGAGAGACATATATGAGCGATGCATCAAATTGTTTGGTCCGTTATACATGGACTTTTAAAAGATAGGTCTCGCATAGAGAGACTATGTACGCCGGACCAAATTTTTGGTCCCATACATGGACTTTTCGTAAGATTGGTCTCAAGACAGAGACACATGTACGCTTGACCAAATTTTTTGTCCGCATACATGTACTTTTCGTAAGATTGGTGCCAAGGACCTTTTCAATAAAGATAAATTTTTATCCAAGCTTTTTATTTTAGCAATGGACTGAGATATTTTAAACATGAATGCTTGGTTCGTTTCCTAAGTAAAATTCTTTTGAAGATAGAGAAAATTCATTTTAGGTTTCGATTAAAAGGACATCAAAGATTCAAATCCGCCAAAACTTATAAATCGAAGGGTGCTGCATCAAATATTTGGTCTCACAGAGATGGAAACCAAGATATTTTGGTCCACATACATAGGCAAACCTTTGGCTATCTGATGATTTTCAAAGAAGGTTTTTAATCAAGGATATGTGAATATGAAAACGAATATCTAATGATCAGATATTAAAAGGGAGTTTTGGTGTAGAATAGTTTCAAGGTACGCAACGGACTGAAGAAAAGGATAGATAAAGTTTGGTCCGTTGTACTAAGAGATATGATTTCATAAAGATAAAGTCTAAGTGTCTTTTGCTCCGAGAGATCTAGTTTTGCCTTTGCCTAACAACCTATTTGCTTGTGCAAAGTCCCTCTTTTGGACAACCAAAAAGAAAACAGACCTAGGCTATTTGACTTGAATCATCTCCCAAGTCATAAACTATAAACTGAATACCTTAATCTTGTTAGCCCAACTTGTTCCATCATAGATTCTGGCTTCTTTTCTTCAAAGCTTTGAGTATTACAAACTTAGTCATCAATACCAAAACCATAATAATACTGTAATAGAATTGAGGGGTGCCTAGATGCTATCAGAGCGCTCTCCCAGTTTTTGTAACCATCGCAGGGGAAGATGACAACATGCTAACCGGTACAAGCACAAAGGTGATGAGAGTAGCGAAAATATTACCGAGGCCAGGCGAGCACAAGCAGTGGCATGACTGTAAAAGTCATTCCTTTCTCTCTCCTCCTCCGAGTCGTCCAGGAGCTTCAAGCCGTCCTCCTCATCAACCCACACGGTTTGCATTATGAATTGAGGGTGAGCGGGAGTCGGCGAAACTTGGGAGATCTCTTCAACCTCGGGGCATGGACGAGAGATGGGCTCTTGAGCGGCAGGACCGGACGCCGAAGCATGGGGTGTCAGCGAAGGCGGCTGGGGCTCAGTGGGCGCTCCTGTGTCCACGGGCGAGGCCTCCTCAACCAAGACACGAACGTCTTGCGGTTCAGTTTCTTTGGGGGCCCCGGACGACGTCTCGACAGGAACATCATTTGAAGGATTCCTACAAGAAGAACGGTAAGAAAATAAGCAGCAAAACGCGTCGAATGAGAGTCGATGGGGCATCAAACCTGTCGGACTTTTTCATTCTCATTGGGGGCTTCTTTCGGGTGGCAGAGCCACTCCCGGAGGGACCACTCGGGGTGCTACAAACCGGAACCCGGGGCTCTTCCCGACTGACCGGTCCTCGAATTGAATTCGGCCGCGCACTGCCCGTGGAGGGGCGAAGGCCTCGGGGCTCGCGGCCGATGGTTCCCGACCTGGGACCGCAGATCTCCGGAGATGCCACACGAAAAAAGCCCGCGATCCTGGAAAGTAGTGTTACAACTGTTAAAAGACATTCAGAGAACAATGTCAAAATCTATCAGCTAAACTTGCTTACCTCAGGAGGAGGGTGTGATGCGGTGAAGGATTTCGAGCATCTGATGGTGGATATCTCGACGCTCGGGATAAAGAAGTCGCCTACCCGAGCACATACTTGCTCCTTCGACATTGCTTCGCGCGCCTCTGGCCGCATCGCCCTTTCCTTCGATTATGATCCCTGATGGACTCGCCTTCGTGGGTCAGATCCGTGAGCAACAAAATGAAGAGCCAGACAAACTCCCGTGAGGCCATCTTCTTTCAGCTTCTCAATCAACGCCAGAATATCATGCACCTGGTCCATGTCGGCAGCATTGAGGGTAGATACCCATGAAAGGGACACCTTAGGCCGACGCCCGACAAAGGGGGAAGAGCAGGATTGGGATTGGCACAGTAGAACCACTCCTGGTGCCAGCCCTTATTTGAAGTTTTGAAGGGAATAGCAAAGTAATTTTTCTTTAACCCCTCCCGCAACTGAAATTCGGCTCCCCCAATTACCTTGGGGTCGCTCTTTGAGGGATAAGGCTTCAAAAGGTAGAAATGGTGAAAGAGATCGAAATGGGGGCGGATGCCCAAGAAAGCCTCATAGAGGTGAACAAAGAGGGAGATTTGCAGGATAGAATTGGAATTCAAATTCACCAATTCAATGTCGTAAAAGAAGAGAAGACCGCGAAGGAAGGCGCAGTGTGAAGGCCCACTCGGCCGAAGAAGGATTCAAAACCACAATCTCTTCTAACGGGGTTGGGATGGATTCACCGCGCCACCGTGCGTAGATCAAAGTCAAGGCGGTGAAGAACCCCACATCCACCATGGCTTGCAACCGCTCCTGCGTCGTGATCGAGGTGGTCCAATCTTGAGGCAAAGCTGCGGGGAGGCGTTCTTGGAAGATTGAGAAGACATTTTCGGAGGAAAAGATCAACGGCGGCGCAAGCATGCAAGCGCAACAGTAGTTAACCCTAGCGGGGGAGAGGGCGGAGAGACAAAGGAAGCAAAAGAGGCAGGAGTGCGCAATGGGAAAAATGAACTGTCGGCTTAGTCCTTAAAGGGGGAAAAATTAGGTTTTCGCCGAATTGGCGGGAAAGAAATTGACCCTGCTCTATGCTTCATAATGATTTGCAAGCCTGGCTTCCTAACATACAGAGGTAGTTATGGTTTGACCAAGTCATATTTGGGACACGTTGCTCCCCACGATAGGATGTTTAACCACTTATCAGACTAATCGAGACGTGGGTGTCCTAAAGTTTCGATCAAAAATATCTTCTTGTGATATGCCCCACGTTGGGTCGATAGGTGGTTACCACATGAAAGAATCATATATCACGAGTTAAGCCTAGTAAGGCATGATTCCAATGGTATGCCCCAAGATGGGTCGATAAGCTGTGCGTCGTGATAAACGAGTATGGATACAGTTCGGATAAACC
Organism: Otatea glauca; assembly: GCA_036346275.1. NCBI lineage: Eukaryota > Viridiplantae > Streptophyta > Magnoliopsida > Poales > Poaceae > Otatea > Otatea glauca. The sequence goes on along the minus strand of CM070727.1, from coordinate 34,673,913 downwards.
TTGATATGTCCCAAGTTGGACCAGAGCTATATCCTACACCAGTCGGATATAGGTATCACTTGGCCGTGAGCCAAGAAAACCCTGATACGCTCCAAGTCTAGCCTAAGCTATGTCCTACGGATATGGGTATCACTCGGCCAATAGCCACATAAATATGATACTCTCCAAGTTGAGTCTAAGCTATATCCTACAATAGTCGGATATGGGTATCACTCGGCCACGAGCCAAGAAAATTTTGATATGTCCCATGACGGACTAGAGCTGTATCTTACACCAGTCGGATATGGGTATCACTCGGCCATGAGCCAAGGAAATCCGGATACGCTCCAAGCCGAGCCTAAGCTATATCCTACAGCAGTTAGATATGGGTATCACTCAGCCAAGAGCCGCGCAAATCCTAATATGTCCCAAGTCGGACCTAAGATGTATCCTACAACGGTTGGGTGCGAATATCACTCGACCAAGGAACCATGCGAGCTTCGATATGCCCCAAGCTGGGTTCAAGCTACGTCTAAACGACAATCATGGAAAAATGCTTGGAAAAGGTACATCTATATTATATATATTCCCCAGGCATTGTGCCTGGGAGAATATTACATTTACAGGGTCTTACACCTCTCCGTGGCGCACGCGATCGAGCGCCTCTACGAGGGCTTCCCTAGCCCTATAAAGAGTGGGGAAGATCTCGAGGAGGGTGTCGACGGTGACGCGATCGAGGGCGGCGGCTTTATCTTCCTCCCACTCCGCCATGGCGAGGTCGAAAAGCGCCCATTCCTCAGCAAGATCATAGTCCTGGCCGGCCATGAAGATCCCTCGGAAAAAAGGTGGAGCTCAGAGCAAGAAAATGGAGAATTAAGTGCGAAGGAATGCATTCTACAAGCGTTGGTTCACCTTTTATAGCCAATATGACAAGGTTGAAGTAAATGCGAGGATGTGAAGACATCGGAAGCCGAGGAGACATAGAGTTAAGATGGTTTCAAAAGCCAAGGAGTTTTTCAGCAAATGAATTGGCACAAAAAATCAAGACGACCTCGAAGACTGCCTGGGGCTGATCATTGAAGAGGAAGGATATTAAGGTTTCGCTTCGAGCATTCAAAACCAAAAAAATCAAAGGTTATATTCGAGTCCTTCATAATCCCCTTGCTGCGAAGAAAAGCATTCAAATCAAAGAAGAAACCAGTTAGAAGTTTACGCATGTTAAAGAACATGGGTTATGGAGATATCATCTATACATTGTGGATGCATGTTAAAGAACATGGGTTAGGTAGACCCACCATGGGACACTGCGAGAATGTTTCATTCTTGTGTGTCATCAGTGTATCTCATACATAGTAGATGTATGATCCTTAGACCTGAGATTGTCATATTCCCTACATGTGTAATAGTTTTCCTTGGGGCTATCAAACACTACTTCCTAACCAGATAGTTATAAAGTTAGCTTTCATGTTTACTATGAAACGTGTAGAGCGAAGTGAGCAGTCAAGATGGAATTTGCCACTCCAATGAAACAGAGATATATGACAAGGCCACTCGTGTGATATGATTAAGGAAGTGCATAGCCATGCCGTGGTCACTCTTCAGCCATCTGTTAAACTGAAGGTTATGCTGTCTCGTGATCCAAGACTCTTGCCACGTCAGATTCTCTTGCCGTAGCCAGTGCTTATGCTCGGCCAGGGCGTCTGAGGCCGTGGCATAGCGGTCGGCCAATGCAAACATCTCCTTTACGGAAGCCGGTGGTTTCCTGGATATTTTCTTGATCAGATCAGGATCGTTGACCCCCTTCTGAAAGGTTGCTACCACCACTACATCAGATACATCCCTGATGGTGTTTTTCTTCTGCATGAAACACCGGATGAAATCTCTCAGCATCTCGTCTTTCTTTTGGTGAAGCTGATATAGGTCCCATGGGGTGCCAAGCCTCTCATAGGTTCCCTGAAAGTTCGCGATAAATTGATCGCAAAGATCGCTCCATGAATCCACCGAGTTCGCAGGAAGTCCTATGAGCCATGATTGAGTTGAAGGGGTGAGATTGACTGGCAGATAATTTGCCATCACGTTCTGAGTGCCCCCAGCCACTTTAACTGCCATGGCATAGACCTGCAGCCAAGCTTTCGGATCTCGATCCCCGTCAAACTTAACGATGCCCTTGGGGTTGAAACCTTTGGGCCATACTACTCGGCGCAACCGCGAAGTAAACGCTCGGATTCCATCGATGGATCTGTCGTCATGATGAGGGGGAGTACGGCGTGGCGAGCCTCTGGCTCGGCGATCATCATCAACACGTCCGGGTAGAGTTCGGCTCGGCGAGCCCATGACTCGGGGATCATCGTTGTCGTTCCAACCCCGGCGATGATGGTCTCTATGGTCATTGCAGTCGTCATACCATTGATCACTTCATCGATCGTGGCCGGTACCGAAACATTCATGGTTGTCGTAGCGCCAGCGTCGTTCTTCCTCGTCCCGCTCTTGCCGCATGGCGATGATGTCTTGGTGGAGGTCGCGGTTGAGATTCCGACGGCGCCTCCGATCGATCGTGGTGGGCGCCGATCGCGGTGACTGACCGTAGCAATCGACTACTAGCGACGCGAGTAGCCGCGTGGGAGCGTGGAGTGCGCTTCTCCCACGCGGCTTTCCGATTCTATCAATTGTGCCGCTGGCCACCATGGCCTTGATTTGGGCCACGATCAGGGCCGCTGGGCTATCAGATGCAATCATTGGGTCCAGCATGTCGAGAAGCGTCTTGGAGGCGACGATGTTCTGCAGCAGTATATGGAAGACAACTTGGTCTCCCAATTTTGATTGTAGGATGTCCTCGTGGACATTGCGGCCACGAGATCGGCGATCGCTACTGTGCCTCCTTAGCCTTACGAAGAAGGCGATCTTCCTCCACGGCTTCTTGAATCTGTTGTTGGCATTGGAGATCAGTCTTTTGCTCTTCTATTGCGAAGATGCCACGAAGATTGTAGCAATTCCTCGTGACGCCGACCGGTCCGCTGACCGAGTCAGAGTGGAATACCTGAGATGGGTCAGCCTGATCTTTACCAGATTGGATCTGGTTTAGGTCTAGGCAATCAAGTTCTCCGAGTGCATCTGCGACGAAGTCCAGGTTTCCAAAGCGAAAAGCCTGGCCGGAGATGAAGGTGGTGATGATTCCACTGATTGCTGCCATCGAGTCTGTATGAAAAGATTATAGCGCTTCCCCTACCTAGCGCGCTAATTGTCGACTTTTGTGGTCGGCAATGAATTTATGGGGCAGGCGCTAGATCTAAAACTCGATGGTCACACAAGACAAAGGTTTAGACATGTTCAGGCCCTCGACGGAGGAGGTAATACCCTAGTCCTGTGTGCTGGGATTATTTGGATCTCTTGGATCTAAGATTGCTCATGTCCCTATTGTTGCCCGCCCTCTCCCTTATATAATAGGGGTGGGGCGGTTTACAGAGTCCCGATTAGTTAAGGGATTCCGATGAGTTATTGGATTCTAATCTGTTACAGGATGAAGTTTACATCTTTATCTTATCCTGCTAACAATTTGGATTACAATCATATCTCTTATATCTAAATATTTGTTCAACTATCTCTAGGATATATTCCCTTGTGCACGGCAGGAAGGCTTGGCACGGAGCTTATCCTCTAGGCCTTCCACTCGGCCCTGTCTCTCCCTCAGGCACTTCTGGGCCGGTTATGAAGACACCTAGGTTCTTATATTTCACAGTCGGCAACTTGTTTCCCTCGGGAAGCATGTCTGCCAATAAACGTAATAAATACTGTGAAACTCTTTGTCTGACCTACCGCTGCTTGCTTTCAATTTCAGCAGCTCAAGCACTGATGACAACCTTGTGTATTTCGACTTGCGTACTGGGAACAAAGGTTTCTCCGAGTCCTCCATCAAGCCCCTGAATTTACCATATTCTCTATCATCATGGTTCCTTCTACATCGCTAGCAAAGATCTCGATTCAGATTATCTTCCCCGCAACCTATCCTCATCGGAACCACAATTGATATGATCATCCGACATATCATTGACTTCACGACCATGTTAATACTACCTACTTCTTGTATCTCCCGCTCTTCACCGTGGATCGGGTCCAACATGTATACCCTTTAGAAACCCTCATAATCAAGTGTGCTTCGATTCGCTAAAAGTTTCAAACATCTTCGATTCTTATAATAATGCATGCACAAGACATAAACTGCACCCCTTTATTAAACATATCCTCTTCTGCAGTTCTTCTAAAAGCAGAGATGCCATTAATGTACTCGGCACTCACACGGTTCTTAGTGTATATCCAGCTTCGGTCCATCTACACCAAGCATATAGCATTTAGTGTTAAATATTAAAGTACACTAGGTGTCCTTATGCACACATTGCTAAATTATAACAAATTACTACCTTCGAACAAAACAAACAAATGCATCTACAAGCTACATATCTAATTAAACACAATCTTTAAATTAATTCTCTCTTTACCAAACTAGCTACCTAAATCTTATATATATATATAATAATGCAGTTAGATTTAACCAATTCCTAACCTTTGATCACAAAGAACTTCCACATACATGGACCTACAAGCTAGCTAGACCTAAACAATCTTCAAATTCTCTACTTACGAAGCTAGATCTTGAATATAATATAATTACCTATTACTAAATTAACCTTAGATCAACAAGATCACACATGGATCTACAAGCTAGCTAGATCTAAACAATCTTCAAATTTCTCTTCTAAGTAATATCTTGAATATAAAGCAATTAATTAGAATCTAAGAAATTATATACTAATTAACCTGCTTAAATATAGACAAGAACAGTACATGGATCTACAAGCTACATCTATATACAACTAATCTCTCTTCAAATTATCTCCTTACCAAGCTAGATCATGAATATAATGCAATTAAAACCCATTACTACCCTTATATAGAAAGAACACATGAATCTATAAGCTAAATCTAAAAAATCATCAAATTCTATCCTTACCAAGCTAGATCTTGAACATACTGCAATTAGACACCATTACTAACGTTAGATCACCAAAATCAAATGGATCCTCAATCACCCTTCAAAATCAACGGTCTTCTTTTACCAAATCGCCTCACAGCCGCACAGCCGCAGCCAAATGAAAATAGATCCCAAAACCCTAAAATGCACCAAGTGGCTCGGGCCTCTATATTTTATATCACTGAGAGATATCACAGACGGTTTTATAAAAAACCGTCAATGATAAACATATCATTCCAGACTGTTTTATAATAAAACCGTCTGTGATATATGACAGAAGGTTTTGGACAATACCTTATATTACAGACGATTTTATAAAACAACTGTCTGTGATATCTTCACAGACGGTTTTTAACTAAAACCGTCTGTGACATTGATGTATATAACTGACGGTTTTTGTAAAGTATCGTCTGTGATAATGTCACTGACGGTTTCAATATAAAACCGTCAGTGATGTTTATCATCACAGACGGTTTTGAGGAACTGTTTGTGATGAGGCGTCTAATATAAGCCTTTCTGTAGTAGTGATCCCAATTTTTGTTTTTATTGTTTTAATATGTTATTTATGCATTTTATGATTTTTCTAAATTTATTGGATTTTTATGGATTTTATTTGAATTTACTTAATATTCTTTTTTTAAAGAAGCAGTAGGAGATACTCCTAATAGGAACCAATATATTAAAAATGTAAAGTAAGATACAAACCTTGATACAAACCTGAGGAATGGAAAAAGAGAAGGAAAGGGAAAGAGAAAGATGGAAAGAAGGCAAAATTACAAAGAGTTAATCCAGGCAGAAAAAAGATTTGAGAGATGTTGTTTCATCCTGACCAGGTGCAACCTATCTTCCTCTATGAAGTTGGACTTCCAAGATTGTGTTGACTCATTGGGTTGATTGAAATTGAGATTATTTCGTTGTTTCCAGATCTCCCAAGAAGCCAGCATGAAAATTTCCATGAAGAAAGGTTGGACGAAGTTCCTTTTAGCCTGTTGAATCATGTTAATGACGTCCAAGGATGTGTTCCAATTTATGTTGATAGAGTACTAGCATTGTGAAATGAAAGAGAAGGTGAAAAATAGATGCTTGGTTGTTTTTGATGTTAGTTGAGCATAGAGCACGCAGTTGTCATCTTGTCCCATGTTGTCGGGGATCGGCCATCCTGACAAGTGTCCGTGCCCCCTCGGGGGGGCTTTAAGCGGTCCTCCTCTGACCTCGGGGGACTGTTTCTGGGCTCGGGCAGGGCTATCCCCGGGTTGTATGCGGACCTTGGCAATCTCCTCGGCCCCGACGCCCCTGGCCCGGACTCCCATGTAAAACGACGGCCTGGAGTAATGAACGGACTGCTCCAAGCCCGCCTCCGACCAAAGGCCCTGCGAGGCCACGAAGGACACTCATCCCCCGACCTAACCAACTGCTCTGAGCTCGTCCCGACCAAGTAGGACGTCCGACCTCCCTCACTGGTCGGACTCCCTCGACCTCCGACCAGTCTGAGGTGATCCCCACCAAAGGTCAGGTATCGGACCCTCCGCCGGCCACTAGCCACGTGCCCTATGACCACGACCGCTTGAAGTGACCGCACGGGAGTAGGTCGCTCCTTCCCTAGGCAGCGTGAAGGTTGTCAAAGTCAAAACTCCGATCCCATCGTCCAGTCACGCGCAGTATGAGGGTACACTCTCTCCCGAGGTGAAGCCCGGACCACGCATTGCAATGTCAGCATCTGACAGGTCCACAGAGGGCAGTACGATGTTTCCCAAGAAAATGGCAGACTACTCTGCTCGGTGAGTCTACCAACACGGCGTGGGCGAAACAGGACGGCGACCAATCATCAAGACGGAGGACTGGGGTTCCTGGGACACTCTCCATCCTTCCCTCTCCCAATTCTCCATGTAACCTGCCCCCTCCGACTGTATAAAGGAGGGCAGGGTCTTCTGTGAGGGGGCACTCCTTTTTTCTGACAAAGTCTTCGCGAACCGGCAGTAATACTGGTACACCCCCCTTTTCACCGAGCTCTCCTCGATCATCGCTCCCGAACGATCCCGAGGTCGAGCTCCCCTTGTAATCCTCCCCAGAGGAGCCTTTAGTTCTTTTTCGCCCACGCGCAGGACTGAAGTAGAGCTGTTACCCGATCTAGGGGGCTCGAACCAGTATAAACATCGTGTCCTTTGTTTGGTTGTCCCTTTTTTTTGTCCTGCGCGCCTGCCGAGGTCCCTCCCCGGACGAGCGAGGCTCTGGGCCTCGCCCCTTGTACGATCCTTCCCCCTTTTCTTTGCGGTCGACGGTCCCGATCGTCGACAGCTGGTGCCCACCATGGGGCCTGAAGTTTCGTTCGTCCAAAGTTGGTTATCTCGGCGGCATCAGCACCTCTAGCTCCACCGCCGGCATGTCGCGAACAGCAAGCCTGGGCTCGGACGCTGTCCCCGAGTGCCAAGGCTCCACATCCATGCTCTCACCCTCCTTGCCGCCGCGAACGCCGGGCCTTCGTGGTCGATTTAACGTGAGGCAACTCGGGCGGACGACGGTAGTCTGAGACTCCTCGAGGCGACCGCTCGCCTGTGTTGCCATCAACTGCCATCGCCCTATTCGGCGAGAAGAGTGTGGTATAGCCGCTCCCCTCGTCGCTCGCGCCCTCCCGTCCGGACGAGCTCGCCTAAGAACGCCACGCCATCGCCGTCATGGCCGACTCTGCCGGCCGGCTCGGCCCTCTTCCGACGATCCTCGCCAAGAGCCGAACAAGGCGATCGATGGCCGCAGCCCGCCGCATGATCACCGCCGCTCCACCGCAGTTCCTATTCACGGGCTCGCACCCCAAAGCCGTCTCCTCTGCCTCGCCATCAGGATGAGGTGGAGCACGGAACCGCCCGCCGTCAGTGGCATAATAGCGATGCTCGCTCGAGTAGCCATACTTCCGGAGACCTCTCTCTGGACGTTTCACCCAGGCGCCAGAAGATCCGTGACCACCCGCGCCACCACCAGAATAACGCCTCGCCGACCGACGTGGTCGGGCGCGGGTGCACCGCCGGCCGAATTCTCGCTTACCGATGACGACTCGACGCCAAGAAGGGGCGCGTAGCCTTCCGGGCTATGGCTGCTCGGCGTACTCGAGTGACCTCCGTCGGGTACGCTGGTCGGCCCGGTTCAAGCCGACAATGATGGAACGGTTCGACCGGACCAAGAACCCCGCGGAATTCCTCTCCATATACTCCACCGTCGTCTTGGCGGTCGGTGGGGACGAGGCCGCGATGGCCAACTATCTCCCCACCATCCTAGATGGGGCCGCCCGCACCTGGCTCTTCAACCAGGTGCCCGGCACCTTCCGGTCATGGCGTCAGTTGCGGAGCACCCTCCACTCCAACTTCCAGAGCTACTATGAGCGGCCTGGACGAGAAAGGGACCTGGACCGTGTTATCCAGGGAAAGGGGGAGCACCTGCGAGACTTCATGCGCCGGTTCACCCCCGCGCGGAACTCGATTCCCAACATCTCTGATGAAACCATCATCAAGGCCTTCAAATTCGGTGTCCGAGACAGACGCCTCACGGAGGACCTTGAAATCGCTACAAGGCTCACCGTCAACAAAACCATTCCGCATGGCGAACGATATGCGACGCGACGACACCGTCCGCCGAGCACGACTACGATCGAGCAAGCTCGGCGCTGCGCGGCGGAGGCAGCGTCCGACTTTAGGAACAAGACCCGCCCCGCACGACAAGAGGCGAGGAAAGACGCGCGCCGAGGGCGCAGCCCGCATGGTCGCCACGGCCGACAACAGCGCAGAGGGGCGAGGCACGCCACCCGTCGCCGGGGCCCGCCCAGCAGAGCGCGCCACGCACAACAGCGCCGGCCCACCAAAGATGGGCGGTCGGGCGAGCCTCATGCGAACGTCCGACCCTGCGACAATGAGGAACTGCCCGGCTTCGACGCCAACAAATTTTGTCTGTTTCACAAGATCCACGGCCACGACCGCGAAGGCGCAGGACGGGCTATTCAAGCCGACACCTTTATAGGGGAGAGATGCCCACGCTCTCGAAAGGTGACGAACATCCTGGTGGGGTCGGCGTTGGCCAGGCTCAAGCAGGCCCCGACCTGGAATTCCAGCATGGCGACCGCCGTGTGGATGTAATCTTCGGTGGCTCTTCAGCATACCGATCTCGGCGCGAGCTGAAGGATGTCGCGCGCACCGTCTACCAAGCCACCGCCAGGAAGCCCACCGACCAACCCTGCAGGTGGGATGGCGTCCCCATCACCTTTTCTCGGGACGATGCTCCTCTGGGGATGTCCCGAGACTTCAAAACCGCTCTGGTCATCGCCCCCATCATAAGCAACACCGTCGTCGGCCGAGTCATGGTCGACGGGGGCAGTTCCCTCAACCTGCTCCTGGCAAGCGCCTTGGATCAGATGCAGATACCCCGGTCGAAAATCAAGAACATAGCGATCCCCTTCTTCGGCATCGTCCCGGGAAGCTCGACCACCCCGCTCGCGCAAGTGGTCCTCCCCGTCACCTTCAGCGATTCCGTAAACATCCGCACTGAGCTGATCACCTTTGAGGTCATGGACAGCGATCTCCCCTACAACGCCATCCTCGAGCGCCCCGCCCTGATCAAGTTCATGGCCGCGAATCATTACGGGCACTGGTGCATGAAGCTCCCAGGGCCCAGCGGCGCCATAACGGTCCGCGGCAACCTCAAGGCAGCGCACGGCTGCTAGGAAAAGGCCCTGGCGCTGGCCGCATATCGCTCTCACCGGTCCCGAGACCGCCCAAGGGCACTGTCGGAAGACGGCCATCCAGCCGAATGGCCCGACCAAGGCCGTGCAGCTCGAGGAAGGGAATTCGGGCAAATGCGTCTGCATTTCCACCCAGCTTGACCCTAAATAGGAAGACAAGCTCGTCACCTTCCTCCGAGCTAATAAAAGCATTTTTGCATGGGAACCGGCGGACATGCCGGGGGTCCCACGAAAGGTGATTGAGCATAGACTACAAACAAAGCTTGGCTGCAGGCCCGTGCGCTAGAAGCTGCGGCGCTTCTCCCTCGAGAAGGCGGCAATAATCAGGGAGCACCTCTACAAGCTCCTCAATGCTGGTGTCATTCGCGAGGTCAACTACTCCGAATGGCTGGCCAACCCTGTAATTGTGCAAAAGAAAGGCGGGAAGTGGCGAATGTGCGTCGATCACACGGGTTTGATTGCCGCATGCCCTAAAGATAACTTCCCACTTCCACGCATAGACCAGATCGTGGATTCCACCGCCAACGCTGAGATGTTGAGTTTTCTCGACGCCTACTCCGGCTACCACCAGATCAAGCTCGCCGTGGAAGACGAGGACAATATCACCTTCATCACGCCGTTCAGAACCTTATGCTATACGACCATGTCGTTTGGCCTCCGCAACGTGGGCGCCACGTTCCAGCGGCTGATGACTAAAACCTTCGACCTGCAGATCGGCCGAAACCTCGAAGTATACGTCGACGACATCATCATCAAGAGCCCCTCTAAAGCCAGCCACATCAACGACCTGGCCGAGACCTTCGCCAACCTGAACAAGTTTGGCATCGAGCTCAACCCCGAAATGTGCGTCTTCGGTACGACCTCCAGAAAAGTGCTCGGCTACATGATCGGGTGGTCGGGCGTGGGCCCGAACCCGGAAAAAATTGAAGTGATCGAACAAATGACCGCTCCGACCTCAGTAAAATAGGTACAAAGCCTCACCGGCCGCATCGTCGCCCTCAGCCACTTCATCTCCCGGCTCGGCGAGCGAGGGCTACCCTTCTTCAAGATCCTACGCAGGCACGAGGGTTTTGAATGGACCCCCGAAGCCCAGCGGTCTTTCGACGAGCTCAAGGTGTACCTCTCACGTCCGCCTCTATTGACAACTCTACAGCAGGGCGAGGCGCTGTTGCTTTACCTCGCCGCCACGACCCAAGCCGTTAGTGCGGTCCTAGTGGCCGAGCGGGCGGGGCGGCAGCACCCGATGTACTACGTCAGCGAAGTGCTTCACGGGCCAAAGGAGCGCTACCCCTTGGTCCAGAAGCTCCTCTACGCCCTCTTCATGGCCTCGCGGAAGATTCGGCACTACTTCAATGCGCATACAGTGGTCTTCCCGAGCGGGCTCCCGCTCGGGGAGATCCTCAAGAACCCGAAAGCCGGAGGTCGCGTCGCCAAATGGGCCATAGAGCTGGCCGAATTGGACCTCCGTTTCATGGCCCGCACCACCATCAAATCTCAGGCACTGGCCGACTTTGTGGTAGAGCAGACGACGGAACCTGCCCCCGAGCCCGAGGTCGAGGTTAAAGATCCTTGGACCATGTTCTTCGACGGGTCAAGGTCCTTTGAACGCTCGGGGGCCGGTATTCTCATCATCACCCCTCAAGGCGACCACTTGAGATATGTGATCCGCTTCGGCTTCCCCGCTACTAACAACACGGCGGAATACGAGGCCCTATTGGCCGGCCTACGAGCTTGCAAGTCATTGGCCCGCCGCCTAATTGTGAAAGGGACTCTACCATCATCAATCAAGACAACAAAGTTTACCGTGTTCGACCACGATGGCCAAGTATCTCGCCGAGGTGCACAAGATGGAGAGGTGGTTTCGGAACCTGAAGATCCAGCACATACCTAGGAAGGACAATTCCACTGCCGATCTCCATTCCAGGCTCGGGTCGTCCGGCGATGAGCTCCCACCGGACGTCATCCTCGAAGCCTTGGCTGCGCCATCCGTCGTCGACCAGGAAGACCCGGTGGCCTTTCTCGAAAGCATTCCGTCGTGGATGGACCCGAATCAAGTTCCTCGGCCAAGGGGAGCTCCCCGCCTCTCCGGTCGAAAGGAGCAGGCTCCGGCGGCCCGCGAGCTCGTACAGGCACGTCGTTGGGTAGCTCTACCATCAAGGGGCCCTAGGCGTTTTGTCAAAATGCGTCACTCCTGAAGAAGGTAAATACTTGCTCAATGACATACATTCCGGCCTATGCAGCACACACTCTTCTTTCTGGACCATGGTTGGGAAGGCATTCCGGATGGGTTTTATTGGCCGACGGCGCCAAGATGCCTGGGCATCGCTCGTGCCGCCACTGTCGCTGGCCACGCCCCAAGGCCCGCAGCCGCCACGCCCCGCACCATTCCTCGCTTGGCCGTTCTCGACATGGGGCCTAGACATCCTCGGTCCCTTTCGAGGCCTGGCCGGGGAAGAAGTTCCTATTCGTGGCCATCGACACCTTTTTGAAATGGATCGAGGCAGAGCTGGTCTCCGCTATCACTGCCAAGGCCGCGGTAAGGTTCTTCCGTTCCTTCGTGGTCACAAGGTACGGAGTCCCTTGCAGGATCATCACCGACAACGGACTCGATTCACCAACAATCGTTTCCAAGAGTTCGCGCAGATATGGGGACCAAAATCGCTATGCCTTGGTAAGCCATCCCGAGCAACGGAGCGCCGAGAGCGCCAACGGCAGCTCTTCCAAGGGCTCAAGAAGCGAAGCTCGACGAGCTCGTCTGGCGCTGGCCGGGCTCGGGTGGAGGAGCTCCCACCGCCCTTTGTCCGTCCGCACCTCCCACGGTAGGGCAATGGGTACAAGCCCTTTCCACCGTCTCGGCCGAGGCCATCCTGCCGCCGAGGTCACGCTCCGCTCCGTCGAGGCAAGCTCGGTCGACTGTGTCGACCTCGGCAGCGGTCCCTCGACCTCGCCTTGGCGGATAGAAGTAAGGTGCAGCGCCGCTTTGCGCTTCGCATGCTACCTGCAAGATCTCCGCAGGCACGCCGCCCGAGCCGTTTGACCCCGGGGCTTCCGCGTTGGAGACATGGTCCTAAGACGAATCCAAGACCGTTCCCACATCAATAAGCTGTCTCCGCTGTGGGAGGGCCCCTATAGAGTCATCTCGGCAAGCCGCGCGGGAGCTTACCGTCTGGCAGCCGCCGATGGCAGGGAGCTCTCAAGCTCGTGGAATGTGGGCCAGCTCCAGAAGTTCTATGCCTAACGCTCCTCCATCCATGCTTGAGTTAAGATATTTCTTCTTGTTGCCGTGCTTGTTTATTGTGTCCCGAGCAATCGCGACCCGGGGCGTGACCCGGACGCTTGTGTCACCGCACTCTGGTTCGGCCCAGGTATGCGCCTGTAATAAAAGTCCCATTCGCCTCCATCGCTAACCCCTTTTAGTTTATGGAGGGGGATGGCGCTCCGCCACGACCCCGAGCTGCAGGTCCCTTTGTCGAGGGTCACGCCATCTTAAAAGCCCTCGGCCCCAGGGCTCCGCCTGCTTTCTCGTGGCCTTAGTTCTCCTTTCTTTTAGGATGCCTCGAGCGGCGCGACCTCGCGTCGTGACCATAAGGGCAACCATAAGGTCACGTGGTGGGCCCAACCTAGGGGCGTCCATGAGTGTTCTTTTTTGCAGCGCCTAGGGTCGCGTTCTCTAGGTTTGCCTCGGGGATGAACAACCCTAGCCTGGGCATTCCCAGGATCGGGGGCCGCGATAAGACAATCGTTATCGGGATAAGTTGGCCATTCCCCCGTGCTGCCAACCATTGAACGTTCTCAGAGGGCGCCCTGAGCCCGATGACATTTCCCGGGCTCGGAGGTCGTAGTTTTAAAATTCACCACCGGGGATGACTCGGTCGCAATAAGCGCCTGCGCAATAAGCCGACCTTTCCCCCGGGACCGAGTGGTCAGGTTCGAATTTCTAAACTGCCCTCTGAGTGGGCCTCGCTGAGCTTGAAGCATTCCCGAGCTCGCTGGGCCAGACCCGAGGCCTAAATCTGGTCTGAGCCTGAGCTACTCCAGGCCAGCCAGTCCGAGTTGTGCCCAAACCTGAGTACTGCCAGGCGAGGCCTCGGTTGAGGCTGTGTTCTCTAGGTTCACCTTAGGGACGTCAGTATCCCGAGCCTGATGCATTTCTGGGCTCGGAGGCCGCTGTAAAACGATCCTTATCGAAGTAAGTCGGCTATTCCCCTGCGCTGCCGACCATTGGACGTCCTCAAGGAGCACCCCGGGCCCGATGGTATCCCCAGGCTCGGAGGTCGCGATCCCCAAAATTACCACCGGGGATGATCTCGGTCGCAACAAGCTGCTCTGCCGCAATAAGCCGACTAATTCCCCCGTGGCCAAATTGTGAAGACCGATCAACTCGAGTTGTGCCCGAGGCCGGGTGATTCCGGGCGAGGCCTCGGTTAAACTGACCTTGAGCATCCTTTAGCTCGGTCAGCCTAGGCTAGGTGCAAAGTCTACAATGGCGACACGGGCCAGCAAGCGAGCTAAGTCTTCCAAAGAAACGCGACTTTACAAAATTAGCAGAAAGTTACATTGTCTTCACAAGGGGGTACGATTCCTTCGCCCCCCGACCCGTCCACTAACTTTAAATTTTACTCCACAAACATATCTCGGGAAAGCTTTTCCTGCTCTAGGTCGGAGACCCTCCGCCGCAGCGCGATAACCTCGGCCTCGGCTCTGTCGACCCGGTCACGGTCGCTCTGAATCTGGGCCAAGGCGCTCTTCCCCGCTCGAGCCACCTGCGCCAGCTTCCCCTCAAGCCCGGCGACCCTGGCCTCAGCCTCGGCCGCCTTACCTTCTGCTCCGGTGGCCCTCGCCTCCAATCCGCCATCTTGTTTTCTCAAGCCTGGCCGCCGCCGCTCACCGCGTCGTCGCCTTTGGTCGTGAGCTCGCCCGACCTCGAACTCGATGGAGGACGCCCTTGAGGCAGTAGGGAGCTCCCCGAGCCGGGCCCGAAGGTTCGCGGCCTCCCCATGTGCGGTCTCCGCCTCTGCGCGTGCGGAGATCGGATCCCCAGCTGCGTCCGGAGCTCCTCCGCCTCCTTCCGCGTGGCTGCAAGATCCTCGAAAGCGGTCGATGCGACCGAATGGCTATCCTCGTGGGCCATATGGGCGACCTCAAGGCGCTCCAAGAGTCCCTCCGTCTCCTACCGTGCGGCTTCCGCCTTCGAACGAAGATCGGAGACCTCGAGCTCGAGGCGCTGGATCACCACCACCGCGCTCGCACGGTTCTCGTCCAGAACGTTCTGCGCCTTCCGATGGACTCGGGCGAGGGTCTCCTCCGCCTTCTTCCGCTCCTCCTCGACTGATTCGGAGAGCGCCGCAACATAAAGGTCCCTCTCGGCATTTAGCTCCCGCTCGGCCTCCCGGGCCCCGCGCTCCCGCTCGAACTCGACGGCCCGCGCGAGCTCAAGGGCCTGGGCCTCTCTCAGGCGCGAAGTTTCCTCCCGACCACGCATCGCGGCGGCCGAGCTTAGCGACCACCTCCGACCGACTTCGATGGCGCCACGGAGGATCGGAAGCTGAGCACGTGGCTGCCCACGACCCCGTACCCCCGGGAGATCAACCGTAGGCCCTGCGAAGACAAAGAAAAAATCACCACGACTGCAAGAAAAATGGAAAAAGAAAGAGAAGGAAAGGTCACCACAAATGCGCTTACCACCACTAGCCGATCCTCCAGTCGGTCGATGGCACTGCGTCGAACAGGCGATTCACCGAAGAACAACCTCGGCGGCCCTCACCGTCGCGGTAGCGTCGGCACCCGAGGACCTGGGTGATCCGCTCGGTCGAGGTGGCGGCACGAACCCCAGGGTCGGCAAGCGGCTCAGGGACTCCCTGGCCGCCTTTGACCACTCCCCCTTCGGCCACCTCGACCACAGAAGGGAGCCCCGGCTCGCCGGGGATGGTCGGAACCACCCCGTGCCCTGGCTCAGCCGTCAGTCCAAAAATTGTCGCCCGTTCCTCCGGCGACTCCAACACCGCTGGGGACGCCTCTGCCTGGGGCAAGACGACAACCCCGGTATAGGTACTGCGCACAACAAATTGTCAGGGGTTGCTCGGACGACCCTACCGCCACAAAAGTTGAGAGGCAGAAGGGGGTACTTACTGCGCCGAGCGGATGCGCTGCAGCCTCGCTTTCTTTGCCGGACCTCATCGCGGAGGGGAGTCGGCTCTCCGTTTCCCCGGGAACTCCACCCCCGGGGACGCCTCCACCGGGGGCGCGACGACCACAGCGCCCTCGACCGCGGCGCCCTCGACCACAACACCCCCGACCGCGGCACTCTCGACCGCTCCCCCTCGGCCACTTCGTCCTCCTCAGAAGACGCGGCAAGTAGCACCCGCCGCGTCTTGGGTCGCGGCACGAGGTGGTCGTCATCCTCGTCATCTTCCTCCTCGACCTCGCCCTGGACCACAGGAAAGGTCGGTGCCCTCGACGCAGCTCGAGCGCGCGACGGGCGGGATGACAAAAAATGTATGAAAGCCGTACCTGGCGCGACGATTCCACGACAGCAGCGGGAGAACTCCCCCCTCGGGAGCTTAACGTCAGAGCTCGTGGCTCTGGCTGCGTATCCGGGGCCCGCGCGGCGAAAGCCGCCTCCTGCTGCTGATAGAGAGGCAAGGATCAGCAAAAGAAGGACTAAGGAGGTAGAAAGGGGGAAGCAAGCTCAGGCTCGGATGTCCCCGAGCTCGGGGCGTTCGATCTTACCACGACCCGGTCGGCCCACTCGACGTGGGGCTTCTTGGCACCTTGCCTCGGGGCATCAGGAGCCGGCTTCTTACTCCCCTTCTTGCCTTTGACCAGACCAGGAAGCGACAACAACTGCTTCACCGCATCCCAAAGCTCCCTGGTCGCCTGCGCGAGCTTATCACGGTAAGCATCCGACCGAGCCCCCGAAACCAAGGTCAAGGCAAAAGCTATTACCTCGCTGCTCCACCCCAAGATGTTCTTGGGGATGTTGCCGCCGAGATTGTAGGAGGTGGCAGCCTTCCCAAAGATCTCCTGCATCCTCGAGGCGATCTAGGCCTCCTTCGGCGCTGCAAAAAGCCAAAAAAGAGAGTGTTAAGAAAACAAGGAAATCCGACCAAGGCCCGAAAGAGCTTAGGGTCGGGCAATGCTAACCCTCGTGGCCTTCCCGGGTGGCGTCGTACCTCCCGGTGATCTCGTAGAAGGGATGCAACCTCTTCCGAAGAGGAAGCACCGGTTCCATAGTAGTCGTGGCGACCACTTGCCCTTGAGCCAGCAAGGTGAGCGGATATGGATGAAGGCGACCGCCGCTTGGTCGGCCAACGAGTCCTTAGGCTCCGGGGTCTCCCGCTTTCCATCGATCGCAGCGCCAATGTAAGCAACCCGCTTTGCTCGCCCTTCTTCAGATAGAACCACTTCTCTGTCCACGGTCCGAGCGAGTCCCGGGTCGGGATTTGGAGGAAGGAAAAAGGGAGTCCCTGAAGAACCATGTGGAGGTCCATCCATGTTTGTGATGAGTATTTGACTTTATTTGAGCAAGGTGTGCTCAAGTTTGAGTTTGATTTGGATTGATTTTCAAAATGAAGCAATTTGAGTTGTCTCTACCAGGAGTGGCAGTACCGGTCGTATGGACACGGTAGTGATGAGTTGGATGGTTTATTGCACATCTTTGTGTGCATTGCTATGTGAGGAGTTTCCTTGTCTTTGATGGTTGCAGGGCGACGGTGCTAGGTCATGGTGAGGCGAAGGATGACCGGGACTAGGCGAGGAGCGTCGGAGGTCCAGACGGTTGGGAGATCGCGAAGATGATCGGAGACGGAGTCCGGCAAGTCAAGAAGACAAGGAAAGGAGTTGATGCTAGCTAGATGCCGCGTGGATCAATGAGGGCCCTCGGATTGAGGTCTAGTTGATATGTTAGCGGGTCTAGGTAGTATGCTTTGAAAACCGTGCAAGAAAACCCGATATGTGTGTGGGTTTTGGGTTAGCCTTGCATGGCTGTGTGTGGGTTAATCCTAGCCCTTAGATGAGTGCTCTAGGTTGAGGGACTCATCCAAGGGTGGTAGATGGCCCAAGAGTAGTATAAATAGGGGTGGAGGGTAGCCTCCTTCCCTTGAAGGTGTTGAGGTTTTTGATGCTCATTTGAGCTTTGCCCACATGAATGTGAGGCTTTGTAACCTCCCTTCCAGAAATGAAAGTTTTATCCATCCACCTCTGAATTTATTTTATGATTTACATTATGTCTTTACTTTACTTAATTTAAATTCAGCATTTACTTTCCCGCAATTACATTCCCGCAATTTACTTTCAAGTAATTTGGATTCGCCTCCCCTCCTTCTAAATGCTACTGATCTTGGATGTTTTGAGTGTGTTCATATGGTTTTACATCTCTTTTGCACTCTTGGACTGAGTAGAGAACATCTTTTCTTTCAAGTTCCAACTTTGTTCAGAACTTGTTCTTCGTGCAGTATTAAGTGTTTGATTTTTGTAAAAATATAGAGAAATCATTTTTGAGTGATTCTTGTTGGAGGAGGTGCGGGACTCTGATATACACCAGCAGAAAATTTGTGGAGTTCTCTTGTTGCACCGTTTGGGCGCCATGAGGTGAAAACCGAGCCCCAAACTTTCTGCTCGAAGTTCTTGAGCATACTGTGTTCTTAGATTTTTCCTGTTTTTTATGTACGGCTTTTTGAGGAGAAATTTGGTGGAGTTCTTCATGACTCTTATGCTCATAGGGAGAAAAATTCTCAGAATTTTGTGAGCTGCATAAACCCACCAACCTCCTGTGCAAATTGAGGACAAGTTCTGAAAATTCTGCTTTTGCTTTTCTGAAAGTGACTTTTGTGATTTGAATTGATGTCCTTTCTAAAAGCAAGAGTTTGAATTGATTCCTCTTTATCTTGGACACTAGACAGCCAGGATTGTGACTCAAAAATCCCCACATATTTTATGGTACTTATCCATGCAAGCTTGGGGTACACATAGTTGTCTAGTTTTTCGGGTTTTTCACAATTTCCTTTGAGCGATCTTGTCGAGGTTTTTGTTGGAGTATTTTGGGGGAATTTTTATTTGCGACCATTCACACCCCCTCTGTTCGCCATCTCGGTCCTTCAATTGGTATCGAGCAGTTCTGCTCTTTCTAGATCTTGACCGGTCTCAAGAGCCATGGCGACGGACAAATATTCCACCAAGCCTCCCATCTTTAATGGAGTTGATTTTCCTTTTGGAAGTCCCGGATGGAGTCATACATCATCGCCGGGGCTACCGATATGGCGTAAGGTGAAACTCCGTATGAGGTTCCTGGCGATGAAAATGTCACGCCATCAATATGGTTGACGTTGAGGCGAATGCTAAGGCAAGGAACATTCTCATACAGGTCTTAGCCGGTGAGTATGATAGATTTTCACCTTCGCTCCGCCACGAGATTTGGGTAACCTCGATGCTTACCATGAGGGCTCTACTCAAATCAAGACGTGAGGCAGACCAGTTCAAGCGCGAGTACAACAAGTTTGATCAACGCTACGGTGAGAGTCTCGATGAGTGTTTTGGTCGGTTAACAAAGATTTTGATCGACCTCCGAGCGTTGGTTGCATATACCGACTCGGACAATGCTCGCATTTCTTGACCGCACTGACCTTCGGTTTGGGAGATGAAGGTGACCACCATCAAGGACACCACCGACTTATCGACTCGACTCTTGATGGGCTTTATTCCGCCTCAAGACTCATGAGATCGATGTCGCTCTCGGAAGACGAAATCTCATTGATGGCTTTGGTCACCGATCCCATTGGATCTTCTTCTTCTGATCCTTCTATTGGTTTCTCTCTTTCGCCCTTTGCGAGCTAAGCGATGACCAACTGGAAAAATTTCCAGAAAATGAGCTTACTCTTCTCGCTCGCAAGTTTTCTCATGCATACAAGAGGGTGAGAGAGAGGAAGAGAGGTGGCATGATCACCGCTTCGAGTGTGGTGGCCCCAACCACATTCGCGAACTGTCCCAAGCCGAGAAGGGCAAGAACGACGCGTTGGCGGTTCGGGCAAGAATGACTACACCGACAAGAATCGCAACAAGAAGCCTCCGGTTCGTGAACCGCGCGCGAGAAGAAGTACCGCAACTTCTCCAAGAACAAGAAGCTCTTCCACCGCGCTCCGCCGCGCTTGACGACATCAACCTCTCGACACGGAGACATGGAGCGACGAGGCGAGGATGATCCGCAAGAGAAGAAGGGTGGCGATGACTTCTCCAAGATGTGCTTCATGGTCGACACCAACGACATCGGCGACTCAGAGCTCTACAAATGACTCGGATGAGGTACCCTCCTATGACCAGCTCAACGAAGCTTTCTGCAAATTAGGAAAATTTCATGCTAGAGCTAGGTGTACGGAGCTTGAGAAGGAAGTAGGTACCTTGACTCGGGAGTTAGCTTCACTTAGATCGTCTCCCTCCCGAGTCACTGATGATTTCTCTTTGTGTGAGGCTATTCTTGTGGAGTTGGAGAACTTAAGGACCATACATGATAGTGTGCTTGCTGAACTTGATGATCTTAGGTTGAAGAATGCTAGCACTAGTTCTATTGATGTTATTCCTGTTGAGGCTAGTTTTCTTCATGCTCACTCCACTCCATCATGTGCTAATTGCCCTAAATTGCTTGCCGAAATTGATGCCATGAGCGAACACCTTAGAAAGCTTTCTGCTAGAAATGATGAACTTGAATTGCATGCTTCTAAGGACCCAGTCAGCTCATGTGAGGGTTGTAAGCAACTAAAACTTGACAATGATGCTTTGAATGTCAAGTGTGATCAACTTGCTAAGGATTTACTAGTTAAGTCACAAACTGGTTGCTTGCTGTGTATTGGGGTTAAGGATGATATGGATCAAATCCATGTCGAGTTTAAGAAGAAGTTAAAAGACCAAACCCTTAGGATTAGAGATGCTCCTTGTGTTTCTTGTGAGGCCCTCAAGATTGAGGCAGTCGTGCTAAGGGAACAAAAAGCACGTCCGAGAGATCTTCTCTTCTCGGTTCTTCTTCTTCCTCTCCTTCCCCTGTTCTTCTTGTGCTTCTTTCTTCCGAGATTGCCAAGATCTTATGAGCACTCTCGAGAAGTTTGTTGGAGGCAAGAAGAAGCTCAATCTTATTCTAGACCAATCCAAGATTAGTAGATTCAATCAAGGTCTAGGATTTGATCCCTTGAGCACGCCGGCGCATCCTCCCACCATTGTGTGCGGCTCCAAGAGTGGTGAGATTGTGGTAGCTCCCAGTGAGCACCACCAAGTTTAGGTCTCTTGGGTTGTCCATAGGACTTCGATCGAAGGGTGTTACTCCTATTGCTTCGCCTAGCAAGGCGGTACACATGCACCTTCCGTAAGAAGGATGGTCACCTAGTAGATTTACGCTTCAGCGCGCCAAGATCACTCGGCGTGAGCGTGTTGTTGCTCTTAGGGGTATTCAGGTCATCCCGGACTTTGAGTGCTCCTAAGACACACACCGCTTCTAGACAAAGTTAGAGAGTTGCTGTGTTTGGGCAGCGCCCGGGACTCGGTTTTCATGCTAGTTCTTTGAGTTTTAGCCCGAGCTGTTCGTAGTCGATCTTTCCGTCGCCTTCTTGATATTCCTCGTTTTCCCATCGAGGTAGATATCGGCGTGAGGTGTTTTCCGGTAGGAGATCCAGCACCTTCTTGGGATGGTCCGGCTTTTGCACCACGGCGTGCCAACCCAGTTTTGACTCCTAGATTATCTACCAGAGTTGCTCCTGATCATGTGAGAGTTGAGCGTCAGAGAGACACTTGAGTCCGATCTTCTTACGTGGTGGTACTGAGGTGTCGATGGTTCAAGATTGGGTTCCTAAGTCTTCACTCTATCCCAAAGATCGAGTCATCTTTCTCTTGTGTCTTGATCAGGTTCATCGGATGGGGAAGGGCAATGTTTGGATTGTTGACTCCGGTTGTTCTCGTCATATGATCGGAGATTCTCGTTAGTTCTCTTCCCTAGTCCGAGCCCCCGGTGATGAGTTAATCACTTTTGGGGATGCATCTTCGTAGAGTCATTGCTAAAGGTACCATCTGCATTAACAAAATTTCATTCTTAAAGATGTTGCCTTAGTAAGTAAGTCGCAATACAATCGCTCTCTGTTTCTCGACTTATCGATGACTCTTTCGAGGTAAGTTTCAAGAGTAATGCTGTAGAATCCTTGATTCATCGGAGGGTTAGTTTATGGATTTCTAGATTTGGGAGAGTCTTTCGTGCTGATTTTTACGCTTCTTCCGAGATTCTCTTCGATGTTTGATTGCTTCGAGTCCCGTGATCTCTCCTTACGGCATAGGAGACTTGGTCACATTGGTTTTGATCATTTGACCCGAGTTAGCGACCACGATCTCATTCGGGTTTGCCCAAACTCAAGATGGTCAAAGACTTAGTTTGCTCTCCTTGCCGACATGGCAAGATGGTTATCGCTTCTCATCCTCCGCCACCGTAGTGATGGTGATGCACCAGACAGCTTTTACATATGGACACCGTTGGTCGGCTAGAGTGCGATCGGCGGAGGAAGTGGTATGTTCTTGTCATCGTTGATGATTTTTCTAGATACTCTTGGGTATTCTTCATGGCCTCAAGGATGAGACCTTTTCTCACTTTGTGGGTTTGATCAAGAGGTTGTCTATTGAGCTCCTGTGCATTACGAGCTATACGCAGTGATAATGGCACGGAGTTCAAGAATTCGTACTTTAAGAGTTTCTGTGTGGAGTCTGGATTAGAGCATCAGTTCTCCTCTCCCTACGCCCCTCAACAGAATGGCGTAGTGCAAAGGAAGAACATGACCCTAGTAGAAATGGCCAGGACGATGCTAGACGAGTACAGTACTCCTAGGAAGTTTTGGGCTGAGGCTGTAGCTACTGCTTACCATGTTTCTAATCGCGTGTTTTTGAGAGCACATCTGCATCGCACTTCTTATGAGTTGAGGTATGGGCGAAAGCCCAGTGTGTCTCATTTTCGTTTTGGTTGCAAGTGTTTTATCTTGAAGTCCAGTAACCTAGATAAGTTTGAGTCTCGCTCTCCGATGGTATCTTTCTAGGTTACTCGACTTCTTCTTGTAACTATAGGGTGCAGAGTGTTGATGCGCATAGGATCATAGAGACCTGTGATGTGACCTTTGATGAGGCTAGCCCAGGAGCTAGACCTGATGTTTCAGGCTCTTCTTATCCCTCCGAGACCATCTTTGTAGAAGATGAGGATGATGGAGATGATGGTGTTCCACCGAATCCAGTCCCCTCTACACCTGAGGTGCCTCCTGTTTCCATTTCTGCACCTCAGGGAGACCAGCCCTTGCCTTCCGACTCTCCTTCAGCGAGTGGCTCTGCTCCTACCTCTTCTGTGCATGAGGTAGAGGCCACTACGCTTCGGTCCTCCCGTCATATCCGAAGCTCATCCACCGATCGGATCATTGGTGATCTGCTTGAGCGGTCACTCGCTCAAAATCAGGTTTGTCCGGTTTCTGCCTCCACTCTGCCTTCGTTGCCTCCTTTGAGCCGAAGGATGTTTCTCATGCATTATCCGATGAATTGTGGATTAATGCTATGCATGAGGAACTTGAGAACTTTGAGAGGAATAAGGTATGGCAGCTTGTCGAGCCCCCATCTGGTCATAATGTCATTGGGACCAAGTGGGTGTTCAAAACAAGCAGAGTGAGGATGGGGTTGTCATTCGCAACAAGGCTAGGCTAGTTGCAGGGGCTTTTCTCAAAGTTGAGGGTCTTGACTTTGAGGAGACCTTTGCCCTGTAGCTAGACTAGAGGCTATTAGGATCCCGCTTGCATTCTCTGCATCCCGGGCTTCAAGCTCTATCAAATGGATGTCAAGAGTGCATTCCTCAATGGCTATATTGAGGAAGAGGTTTATGTCAAACAACCTCCGAGATTCGAGAACCCCAAGTTTCCGAGTCATGTATACAAGCTCTCCAAAGCTTTGTATGGACTCAAGCAGCCCCCAGAGCATGGTATAAGAGGCTCAAGTCTTATCTTCTCACCATGACTTCAAAATGGGCATAGTAGACAAAACTCGCTCATCGACACCATGAGTCTCATTTTCTTCTTGTCCAGATTTATGTGGACGATATCATTTTTGGTGGCTCATCTCATTCGCTTATGTCTCAGTTTTCTGAGGTGATGAGCATAGAGTTTAAGATGAGTATGATGGGCGAGTTGAGCTACTTTGTTGGCTTCCAAATCAAGCAGACTCGGGAGGGTACTTTCTTGCATCAAGGCAAGTATACCCGTGACCTCCTGAGGCGCTTCGATATGTCTGATGGGAAGCCGGTGATGACTCCTATGGCCACCACTTTTGTCCTCGAGCTCGATGAGGATGGTGAGCCTGCTGATCAAAAGGAGTTTCGGAGCATGATCGGCTCCCTCTTGTACCTCACTGCTTCGAGGCCGGACATACATTTTGCTGTGTGTCTGTGCGCTCGATTTCAACCTTCTCCTTGCGCCTCTCACCGCCAGGCGGTCAAGCGCATCTTCAGGTACCTTCGTGCTACCACTGATTATGATATTTGGTACTCTTCGTCTTCTTGTCTATCTCTTAGAGCCTTTCCGATGCCGACTTTGCTGGCTGTAGGATAGATAGGAAGAGCATTTCTGGCACTTGCCAATTCATTGGCACTTCTCTTGTTTCTTGGTCATCTAGGAAGCGATGCAGGGTTGCAGGTCCACCGCCGAGGCCGAGTATGTTGTCGCAGACCGATTGTTGTAGCAGTGCTCTGGATGAGATCGACCTTACGGGACTATGGGTTAGAGATAGAGAGTGTGCCACTTTTTCGTGACAACACTTCAGCTATTTGCATTGCTAAAAACCCAGTGCAACATTCCGGACCAAGCACATTGATATTAGATATCACTTCCTTAGAGACCATGTGGAGAAGGGAGATATCGCGCTTCGATTCGAGAGAGTGACCTTGATTAGCCGATATCTTCACCAAGCCTTTGGATAGCTCCATTTGTTGCCTTGAGGAGTGAGCTTGGAGTCGTGAGCCCTTACGGCCTTTCGTGAGGGGAGCTGGTTTGTATATTATGTATTATATGTTTTCTTCCACTTTTCTTTTCTTTGTGTTTCTTTTGGGTGACTTTGGGCTTGTTTTCTTGAGTTGAGTTCACTCACTTAGACTTCAGCATGCCTTCCATGGACCTCTTATCTTGTGCTTTAGGTTGCTATCATGCGTGATTAGTCGTTCTCTCTTCTCTCTAGGTTGAGTTCCCTCACGTCTTATAAGTCTAGCGGTATTGGGCCTCCGGTAGACAGGTGCTGTGCACTCCTTAGTTGGGATCTAGAGTCGCTTCCCTATGTCATCCACTGGGAAGATAAGAGCGAGTCGAGCCGTAGTGAGTCTCTTCTATCTTATCTATGCTCAATAGCCATCCAGTTTTGCAGTTTCTCGACTTCTTCTCCTCATTCATTTTTCGGTTATTATTGAGTTCATTCGGTTTTCTTTGTGCCTAATCTTGATAATAACTCAACTTTAACCAGATTTGAGCTTAAAATTGATTCATTTGTTGAGGGGAGTTTGGGAATCTGTTCATGCATTGCATTTAGACTGCATTTTCATTTTATGAGCTTTGTCTATTATGCAATTGATTTCTTCTTCATGCTATACACCATGCTACATCATTTGAAGAAAATCACTAGCTTAGGTATGTCCAAGTTCATTTAACTTGCTAAGCTTAAAAATGAAATAAGCCTTAAATGAAAAACTTGATGAAACTTGTTGCTTTTACTTGCTAGGTTTCTTCTCTAGAGGTTTGTGCCATAATTTGAGAAATTTAGGAGTTCTCTAGAGTCCCTATAGCAACATGGGTGAAACTAGTTTGATCCATGCTAGAGTCCTTCAATTGCTCATGAATCATTGTGCAAAAAAAATGAAAATTAAACAAAATTGACTCTTCTTGTGCATTCACAAGACCGCTTCCCATTGCACTTGGGATGAACTTGGAATACATCGTGTTTGACCTAGACCATCCTCTTAAGAGTTCATCTTGAGATGGTCGCATACGGCTTGAGTCAATTGGTTGTCAAAAGAAAATCCAAATAAATTAAAAACAAAGACATATGTGGGTAAAGAATGCAAATAATGTCAAACATTTGCACCCCGCTATGTCTTGTATGATGATAAATCAAAATTTGCATTAAGTGATAAATGAGCCCGAAGGACCTTGTATGCTCTTCTAGATTCCCCAAAGTGTTGAGTAGGTTGAACTCTAGGTTTTCCTTTTGATCCTTAGAGTGGCTATTCTTCTATTTTTGAAACTAAAGCTAAGTGTTGCACTTGTCTAATCTTGCTAAAAATGAAATATTCAAAACTAAGCTCGTATTTGCACTTGGACATGTCTTAGTTTAGTCAATCTTTGAAATTGACAAGCTTGGTGTAATATCCTTCCATTTTGATCAATTGGATAATCTTCAAAGCTCTTTCGATTGCATTTCATGCATACATAAAAAAAATTGATGCCTATATTGCCAAAAGGGGGAGAAAATGTAGAAAAGGCATCACTAAAATGATAAAAATGTGAATGCTTATTTGGTTATTATGATCTTTGTAAAACTATGCTACTACTTCATTAGGATCATAATCTCATAATCACATTTGACATGTTTAGTTGGATTTTAGAGTTTTTGTTGAAAACTTGCTTTTCTTAAATTTAACTCTAAAATCTGAATTCCTCTTCGTCAACTTGGTCATGGTTCTAATTTCTATCTTTGGACCAAGTTTGACTTTGCAACTAAAATTGCTTTCTTCTTCATTTTCTTCAAACTCAAATTTATGCCTTTTGTGTGGTTTGTCAATATACTCATCAAGGGGGAGATTGAAGGATCATGTGGAGGTCCATCCATGTTTGTGATGAGTATTTGACTTTATTTGAGCAAGGTGTGCTCAAGTTTGAGTTTGATTTGGATTGATTTTCAAAATGAAGCAATTTGAGTTGTCTCTGCCAGAGTGGCGATCTTGGTCGTATGGACGCGGTAGTGATGAGTTGGATGGTTTATTGCACATCTTTGTGGGCATTGCTATGTGGGGAGTTTCCTTGTCTTTGATGGTTGCAGGGCGACGGTGCTAGGTCATGGTGAGGCGAAGGATGACCGAGACTAGGCAAGGAGCGTCGGAGGTCCAGACGGTTGGGAGATCGCCGGAAGAAGATCGGAGACGGAGTCCGGGCAAGTCAAGAAGACAAGGAAAGGAGTTGATGCTAGCTAGATGCCGCGTGGATCAATGAGGGCCGTCGGATTGAGGTCTAGTTGATAGGTTAGCGGGTCTAGGTAGTATGCTTTGAAAACCGTGCAAGAAAACCCGGTATGTGTGTGGGTTTTGGGTTAGCCCTTGCATTGCTGTGTGTGTGGGTTAATCCTAGCCCTTAGATGAGTGCTCTAGGGTTGAGGGACTCATCCAAGGGTGGTAGGTGGCCCAAAAGTAGTATAAATAGGGGTGGAGGGGTAGCCTCCTTCCCTTGAAGGTGTTGAGGTTTTTGATGCTCATTTGAGCTTTTCCCACATGAATGTGAGGCTTTGTAACCTCCCCTTCCAGAAATGAAAGTTTTATCCATCCACCTCTGAATTTATTTTGCGCATTTACATTATGTCTTTACTTTACGCAATTTAAATTCAGCATTTACTTTCCCGCAATTACATTCCCGCAATTTACTTTCAAGTAATTTGGATTTGCCTCCCCTCCTTCTAAATGCTGTTGATCTTGGATGTTTTGAGTGTGTTCATATGGTTTTACATCTCTTTTGCACTCTTGGATTGAGAAGAGAACATCTTTTCTTTCAAGTTCCAACTTTGTTCAGAACTTGTTCTTCGCGCAGCAGTCAGTGTTTGATTTCTTTAAAAATATATAAAAATCCTTTTTGAGTGATTCTTCTTGGAAGAATTGCGGGACTCTGATATAAACCTTCAGCAAAATTTTGGAGTTCACTTGTTGCACCGTTTGGGCGCCATGACGTGAAAACCTATCCCCGAACTTTCTGCTCGAAGTTCTTGAGCATACTGTGTTCTTAGATTTTTCCTGTTTTTTCTGTAAGGCTTTTTGAGGATAAATTTGGTGGAGTTCTTCACGACTCTTATGATCATAGGGAGAAAAATTCTCAGAATTTTGTGAGCTGCAGAAACCCACCAACCTCCTGTGCAAATTGAGGACAAGTTCTGGAAATTCTGCTTTTGCTTTTCTGAAAGTGACTTTTGTGATTTGAATTGATGTCCTTTCTAAAAGCAAGAGTTTGAATTGATTCCTCTTTATCTTGGACACGAGACAGCCAGGATTGTGACTCAAAAATCCCCACATATTTTATGGTACTTATCCATGCAAGCTTGGGGTACACATAGTTGTCTAGTTTTTCGGGTTTTTCACAATTTCCTTTGAGCGATCTTGTCGAGGTTTTTGTTGGAGTATTTTGGGGAATTTTTATTTGCGACCATTCACCCCCCCTCTGTTCGCCATCTCGGTCCTTCAGTCCCGCCCGTAGCCGAAAGTAGAGACACCCAACGACGGGGTCCCTCGCGGTACGGGACAAGGAATAAAAGCGAAAGAACAACAAGGGGGTGGGAAGAACGCCCAGGAACCCCTCGCAAAGATGAGCAAAAATGGAAAGGTGGAGGAGGGAGTTTGGTACCAAATTAACAAGCTCGATCTCACATTGTGCGAGGACCGCAGCCAAGAAATCGCTCTCCGGGGTTCGCAGCCCGAAGAGCATATATTGCTCCGTACTCACGATCTCGTCGTCCCGAGGTTGCGGCACGTTCTCCCCGGACGGGAGCCACCAGGTGAACGGATCCAGCAGCCCCAAAGTCTCCATCTCCTTCATTCGCTCCACAGCCAGCGTACTCCTCCCGAACTTCGCCATAAGGACAGGGGGCAGAGGGGGAGGGGGGACGGGTTTGAAAGCAAAGGGCAGAAGGCACAGGCGCAGGAGAAGACAAGAACACGAGCGGCCAGGGGGGAGAACCCCGAAGGCAGCGGCCCCTCGGTCTTTAAAGACGCCTCGTCTACCGGCGTCACCGCCGCCTCAAAAGGCGCGCCCATAGCCAGCGGGCGGTAACCGAGGCGCCAAGGCCCTTCGAAACCCCTGCACGGGCGCCTTTCCACGCACCCACCGAACCGTCCCTCGGACTTCACCGTCCACAGGGCCCCTGGGCTTCCTTAGCCTACTCAGAAACAAGGTGCTGGAGTTCAGTGTCGCCAAGAACGATCTCGCCAAGAAACACCCCGGAGCGGCTTTCCCCAGGTTTGAAAGGAAGCTCAAAAAACCCCGAACCCGGGCGAAGGGGTGATCCCTCCTCGAAAGACTTTAGACTCAAGAGCGCCTAGAGTCTCAGATCGCTTCTTGAGCCTCGGGGGCTGGTTGTCGGGGATCGGCCATCCTGACATGTGTTTGTGCCCCCCCCGGGGGAGGAGGGCTTTAAGCGGTCCTCCTCTGACCTCGGGGGACTGTTTCTAGGCTCGGGCAGGGCTATCCCCAGGTTGTATGCGGACCGTGGCGATCTCCTCGGCCCCGACGCCCCTAGCCTGGACTCCCATGTAAAACGGCGGCCCGGAGTAATGAACGGACTGCTCCAAGCCCGCCTCCGACCAAAGGCCCTGCGAGGCCACGAAGGACACTTATCCCCCAACCTAACCGACTGCTCCGAGCTTGTCCCGACCAAGTTGGACGTCCGACCTCCCTCGCGGGTCGGACTCCCCCGATCTCCGACCAGTCTGAGGTGATCCCCACCAAAGGACAGGTATCGGTCCCTCCGCCGGCCACTAGCCACGTGCCCTATGACCACGACTGCTTGAAGTGACCGCACGGGAGCAAGTCGCTCCTTCCCTAGGTAGCGCGAAGGTTGCCAAGGTCAAAACTCCGGTCCCATCGTCCAGTCACGTGCAGTATGAGGGTACGCTCTCTCCTGAGGCGGAGCCAGGACCACGCATTGCAACGTCAGCATCTGACAGGTCCACAGAGGGCAGGTACGATGTTTCCCAAGAAAACGGCAGACTACTCGCTCGGTGAGTCTACCAACCCGGCGTGGGCGAAACTGGACGACGACCAATCATCAAGACGGAGGACTGGGGTCCTGGGACACTCTCCATCCTTCCCTCTCCCAATTCTCCATGTAACCTGCCCCCTCCGACTGTATAAAGGAGGGCAGGGTCTTCTGTGAAGGGGCACTCCTTTTTTTTGGCTAAGTCTTGTGAACCGCGATATCTTGGTACACCCCCTTTTCACGAGCTCTCTCGATCATCGCTCCCGAACGATCCCGAGGTCGAGCTCCGCTTGTAACCCTCCCCAGAGGAGCCTTTAGTTCTTTTTCGCCCACGGGTAGGACTGGAGTAGAGCTGTTACCTGATCTAGGGAGCTCGAACCAGTATAAACATCGCGTCCCTTGTTTGGTTGTCCCTTTTTTCTGTGCTGCGCGCCTGCCGAGGTCCCTCCCCGGACGAGCGAGGTTCTGGGCCTCGCCCCCCTTGTACGATCCTTCCCCCTTTTCTTTGCGGTCGACGGTCCCGATCGTCGACACATGTAGTACCTTCTTCGAATTAGCATTTGTTTAGTATTTAGGCAGTCTTGAATGAGCAGCCAGGAAAAAACTCTGAGCTTGGGCGCACGTCTTGACTTCCAAATCCATCGAAACAGCGATGGTACTGAGACAGCTTGAAATAAGTGTATGTAGTATTTGTGTTCCCTATAGGATGAATTACCCCAGATATAGGTCCACTGATCATGCAATATGTCTGAGCAATGAACCTATTGAAGGAAGACGGTGAGGTGTTGCAGCTCCTAAAACTCTTGTTCAGAGAGTGGAAGATTGAAATGATTCATCTAGTAATCATGCTATAAATGAAAGCACATACTGAACTATCTGGCTCTTTGGCATATGAGTAGAGGGCTAGGTACTGAATACTAGGGAGAATGTTATTCCATAAATCTTTCCAAAAACTTACCATTTTTCTAGAACCGATCACAGTTGAAGCCACCACTCTATAATGATCACACAGTTTCATGATATCTTTCCACCAGAAGGAACCGACATTAGGTTGTGAATGAGGGAGTATGTTGTGATAGTAAGAATACCAAATAATTGCACCCAAGGTGTGTCCTTTTTGTTGAAGAAACTATTCAAGTGCTTGAGTAGCAGAGCCCTATTTTGAATTCCTAGATTAAGGACACCAAGGCCTCCTTTATCTTTTGGTGCGCATACTTTGCTCCAAGCTATCAGGGATGGACTTCTGTTTTGTAAACCCTCTGATCTCCTCCAGAGGCAGTGTCTTCAGGCCATGTTAGTTCGGTTGATGACCGTTGCCGGTAGCCTGAGGGTGCACATAAGATAAGTTGGAAATATGGACATAACTGAGTTGATAATTGTAAGTCTTCCTCCATAGGAAAGAAAGGTCATGTTGCCTGATAGCCGATTCTTAATTTTGTGGATTAGTAGAGCAAAATACTTGACCTTTGGTCGTGAGGTTCCCACAGGTAGACCTAGGTAAGTGAAAGGCAATTGCCCCTCGGAACATCCAAACGTACGAGCTAGAATGGTGAACCTGTTGGCATCCACATTGATCGGGTACATGGATGATTTGTGAAAATTGACTTTGAGACTAGTTGAATCCATGTAAGTTTGAAGTAGACTTTTAAGGCAGAAGAGTTGTTTGGAGAGTATCATCAGCATATTGAATAATTGGAAAGTTAGAACTAGAAGTATTGGGAATGAGGAACTCTATGATCCCCAGCTGCACCGCTCTGTTCACAATGCACTAAAGAAGATCTACTGCTAGAACAAATATGAAAGGTGACATAGGATCCCCCTGCCTAACTCCCCTCTTATAGTTGAATGGTTACCCATTGTGTCATTGAGAAGAATGGACGCTTGCGCTGAGGATAGGATTATGTGCATCTAAGCAATCCATTTGTGGGGAATGCCTTTTTGTGACATCATGTGAAATATGACAGAGTGCTCAATAGTATCAAAGGCCTTTTCAAAATCAAGTTTAATGATGACACACTGTCTTAAACTGTGGTGACATTGGTGAATATATTTGAACGCCCACATGAGAAAATATGGAATAGTTCTTGTTTTGATAAATCTATATTGGTTTCGATGAACCAACCGTAGGATTACTTTCTGGAACCTGTTGGCAAGGATCTTTGTAATGAGTTTGATGCTCGAACTGATTAGAGAGATTAGTTTTGATGCTCGACATTATTAGAGAGATTGGTCTATATTTAGACACATGCTGAGACGAAGTTTTCTTAGGAATAAGAACTATGAAAGATCCATTGATTGGTTGAATGTTTATATTCTCTGAGTGGAATTGGTCACAGAGAGCATAGAAGTCTTCTGCAATGATGTGCCAGTATTTTTTGAAGAACATGCCATTGAAGCCATCCGATCCCGGTGCTTTATCCAAAGGGAGCACCTACCCTACAGAATTGATCTCCTCCCTCGTAAAAGGTGAGACTAATTCATCCAACCCGAACACTGGAAGGACAAACTGGGAGAGATCAAATGCATCATCGGCTCATCAGAAACTCCTATTCTGTTTTTGAAGGTGGACCACAGAAGAGCCACCTTGGTGTGATGATCGAAGCAATCTGTGCCATCTTCAGTTTGTAAGTGAGAAATTTTGTTTCTTCTATTCCTATCTATTGCCATTGAGTGGAAGAACTTGGCGTTCTCATCCCCCAATTTCATCCATCTGAACGTGCTTCTCTTTTTCCAGTAAATCTGTTTGTAGTGAAGCAATCTGTTGAGGTGTTTTTTGATGATCATTCTGAAGTTCTGTTCAGAGCAAACGAGGGTCCTTTTCTCCTCCATACCCTCGAGGAGCAAGATAATTGCCTTGCAGTTTTTGATGAGATTTGAGAGTTGAGAAAGGTGCTTACTCCTGTCCTTTAGATATCTTCTAAGGTTCCTAAACTTTCAAGATATTCTTTTGGGAATGTCAAGTTCATTTATTTTGCAGGTTCCAGGCTAGCTGTACTGTGTCCAAAAGCCCCCGCCCCCCCCCCTGCGGGTGCTCTGGCTAGAAATTTTCAAATCTGAATAAATTAGACTTAGGAATACCCGAGTCAATCGAAATGAGACAAGGTGAGTGATCAGAGACATTTTTAGCTAGGATCATCATAGAGGTGTTTGGGAAATGGAAGTCCAATCGAGAGAAGTAAAAAACCAATCTAATTGCTGCAGCAGTGGATCTTGTTGCATGTTACTCTACGTGAACTTGTGACCTTTTAGGGGAAGCTCAATGAGGCCTAGGGCATTGATGATACTATTGAAAAGCATGTGATCATAGATGTTTCTGCTCGGATTATTTTTGTTATGAAATGAACAAATGAAGTTGAAATCTCCTACGAAAATGTAGTTTACATTAGGAAGGAGCTCGAGTTGAGAAAACCAGTTGATAAAGTCTTTGTCTAGCAGACCAGCACAGGGGACATAAATATTGGACAAAGTCTAAGATTGGTTATCATAGGTGGAAGTGAAGGAGACAGTAATTGTAAAAGAACATTGTTAGGTTAGCATTCCAGTAAAAGTGGCCTCTGACCAAGCAGTTAAAATCCCTCCAGAGGCTCCTACGGAAGGAGAAAAGGCGAACTTAACAAACCTTCGAGGCAAAAAAAGCTTGAGGAAAGAGTGTTGGATGGTCTCCTTTTTTCGTTTCTTGGATGCAGATGATAGAACAGTTAGTCTCATTGACCTTGTCTCTGATGGCTCTCAACTTATTATCAGAGTAAATACCTCTGACGTTCTAGCAAAGAATGTTGAAATTTATGGTAAGGTTTGTCATGGCGGGAACTTGTTGATATGGAAACACATGTGAAATGCAAGGCCCAGATGTTTGTTGGTGATTCCCAAGATACAAAACATTGAGACAAAAGACATAGGAACAAAACATACTGATAAAAGACAACCAGGTAAAAGCAAAAGAGTAGAATTCCAACACCATAGAGACAAATAGTTTGGGCAAAAGACATGTAAGTTCGCCAGCCTATGACAGAAAGCCCTCTTAGAAGTTAGATGCCGAAGGTTCCTGCGAGTCTGGATTGTCATGTTGGTTGTCATTGTTGTCATCGGGAGCTTTGAGGAGTTTGTCCATGGATACTTCGAAAGCAGGGACACCACACAGATTCACTGCCCATTGTTGCATGATCTAAATTGGCAGCTCTGGGGGATTTGAGGATTTATCTTCCGGTTGTTGCTTGAGCATATTGAAGAGATTGTCTGATATATCTTGGGCAGTAAGAACGACTGGTGCTCTTTTGGCAATCTTTCCTTGCACCCTCTAGCTTGAGAAATGCAAATTCATCCGATTGTGAAGCTCCTTGAGCCTAGGGCTTCGCCTGAGGGAAATAGAGGATATTGGAGTCTTGGCCGTGGTGGATCGAGTTTGAGGGATTATCACTTCATCAGGAGCTCCTGGCATTCGGATTGTTGTGTCATGATTTTGACGATCAAAACTGTCAGAGTACTACAATTCCATGATGACAACTAAGCTCTTTGGTCGTTGGAGTCTATCCCATTGGCAACCGATTTGCCAGTTGAAGGCCATGCCCCATGAGCGCTTTGGCTTGAGGTTTGCTGGGTCCATAAGCATCAACGCAGGTGGAATCAAGAACCCCATGCAGTCAATTGCCCCAGGAATAGAGCATGCATGGAAAAGCGATCGCAGAAGACTCATGATACTAGGCAGGGAGTCATTATCCTGGCATTGACTGTGGGGGGCCAAGACCAGCTCGATGACATGACCATTGGAGGCCAGATTATTGCCTTGCATTGACGAGTCACTATCGGAAGAAAATGCGGAATTGTCCTCAGAAAGCGACCAAGAGGCCTGATCTTCCAAAGCCTGCTGTCCTCTGTGGAATATATGAAACCAGTTATCTTCATGACCGGCCCAGCATCGCCTGAGGAGAAGACAGGCCCAATAGAAGGCCCGGAGGATGAGCTCCGTACCAAGCCTTGCTGCCGTGCGCATGGGAGTACATCCTATAGACAGTTGAATGTATATTTAGATATAAAAGATACGATTGTAATCCGAGTTGTTAACAGGGTAGATAAAGATGCAAACTCTATCCTGTAACCGATTAGAATCATATAACCGATCGGAATCTCTTAACCGATCGGGACTCTATAAACCGCCCCACCCCCATTATATAATGGAGAGGGCAGGTAACAACAGGGAGAGAGAGCAACACAACACATATCGCATATCGCCCAAAGCACATTGCGTTTTGAGCAATCTTAGATCCAAGAGATCCACATAATCCTAGCACACAGGATTAGGGTATTACCTCTTCTGTCGAGGGCCTGAACCTGTCTAAACCCTTGTCTTGTGTGACCTTCGAGTTTGAGATCTAGCGCCTGCCCCATAAATTTATTGCCGACTATAAAAGTCGATAGTTGGCGCGCCAGGTAGGGGCAGCGCTATAATCTTTTCCAACAGACTCGATGGCAGCAACCAGCAGAATCATCGCCACCTTCGTCTCCAGCCAGACCCTCTGCTTTGGAAGCCTGGACTTTGTCGCAGATGCGCGCGGAGAACTTGCTTGCCTGGACTTAAACCAGATCCGATCTGGTCAAGATCAGGCCGAACCATCTCACGTATGCCACTCTGATTCATCTAGCAATCCAGTCGGCGTCGCGAGGAGTTGCCACGATCTTCACGGTATCTACGCGATAAAAGAGCAGAAGACCGATCTCCAACTCCAGCAAGAGGTTCATGAAGCTGCGGAGGAAGATCGACTACTTCGTAAGGGTAAGGAGGCACAGACACGATCGCATCAATCTCGCGGCCGCCACGTCCACGAGGACATCCTGCAGTCTAGGTTGGGAGACCAAGCTGTCTTTCATACACCGCTGCAGAACGTCGTCACCTCCAAGATGCTTCTTGATACGCTGGATCCAATGATTACGTCTGACAGCCCGGCAGCCCCGATCGTGGCCCAGATCAAGGCCATGGTGACGACAGCAGCGATTCAGCGGAATCAGGAAAAGCCGGTAGGGGAAGCGCACTCACAGTCCCACGCTGCCACTGGTGTCACTAGCAGTCACTACTACACAAATATACATCACAATCGGTTCTTTTTTATCATCACAGTCGGTTCTGGTGGTGACACAAAGTCATGAGACAGAGATGAGGCGGCATTATTACAGTCGGTTCTCGCCCGATAGAGATGAGGCCTCATCTCTATCGCTTCTTATAAAGAACCGATAGAGATGACCACCTCATCTCTATCGCTTCTTACAAAGAACCGATAGAGATAATACCCTCATCTCTATCGCTTCATATAAAGAACCGATAGAGATGACCGACTCATCTCTATCGCTTCTTACAAAGAACCGATAGAGATAATACCATCATCTCTATCGCTTCTTATAAAGAACCGATAGAGATCACCGCCTTATCTCTATCGCTTCTTAAAAAGAACCGATAGAGATAATATACTCATCTCTATCACTTCTTTCAAAGAACCGATAGAGATGAATACCCTCATCTCTATCACTTCTTATAAAGAACCGATAGAGATGAGTTCATCATCCCTATCGCTTCTTTCAAAGAACCGATAGAGATGACCGTCACATCTCTATCATTTTCTTGTGAGAACTGACAGAGATGAAGGGGTGTGGAGGAAAATCACATTCCAATCAGCACATATTCCACACAATATGCACATATCACATTCACACAGAAATTACAGACAACATATCACATTCAAAGAACATGAACACTTTGTTACAACAAACACATATCACATTCGTTAACAAAATAGAACGTAAACATGCTTAACCATAAGTACACATGCAATCGCATTCAGATATGTAATATTGTTCACATCTGGTCTAGTAAGAGCTTTGGGATCTCTAAACCGTCAGTCCTCCGATAAGCATTCTATCCATTACCACCGCATAAGTGGTCTCATATCTTGTTGAGTGCAGATCTTTGTCTACACTCTTACGGGGAT
The DNA here is from genome assembly GCA_036346275.1 of Otatea glauca. Lineage (NCBI taxonomy): Eukaryota > Viridiplantae > Streptophyta > Magnoliopsida > Poales > Poaceae > Otatea > Otatea glauca. The sequence continues at coordinate 34,637,228 of CM070727.1, read as the reverse complement.
ATTGGTATCTTTGTAAAATAGAAGCGAGTGCTCTAATTTAAGTTTTCAAATTTCTATGTGAAAGACTAAGCGTATAATAATGCATGTACTACCTTAGGGAAGCAGTGCAGTGGCAATCAAGATCGACATGTGTTGCATGACATACAAACCATAGCGGTCGTCATTGCCACGTTGATGACCTTTGTGAAGAAATAAAAATAAATTAAGAGATGAAGAAAATATGTCGAAAATCTAAATCTTATATATGATAGCCACTTGTACCACAAGCCGACATACTTGACTTGGAGCCCTTTTGTCATCGTGTGTCCCTCACGCTTGACGTATTCCTTGAAACCCCTATATACATTGGAGAGATGCCGTTGAGTAAAAAATAATGAGCGTAGTTAAATCTGAGAAAATGATAGATAAGAGTGGTGCACTTACTGCTCCAAAGGAGCTTGATCGCGTAGGCCATCGGTCTCTTATCAATCGAATTAAAAGTGTACACTTTGTTGTCACTCGGAAGGAGCACGAGTCGAACCCAGTGGTTGCTTATTAAATGGTATGTAGCGAAGAAAATAAGTTCACATACGGTTTCAGTGCGTAGAAGTAATTGAACGGTGAAGTAGCACTTACTCCTCGTGGCACGGGAGTAGAATGAAGTCCTTCTTCGACTCAGCTTGCAATGCCCTCTTGATGTAGGAGGCAACCCATCCCGGTTGAAGCCTAGCCATCGTCGCGGACACAAGCTCAGGGTCGACGAACCCAACTAGTTGTCGATTCATCACGACTCGCTGCCTCATCGCCCTACAACTCGCATTGAATGTTAAAAAGCGTAATGCAAAATCCTATGGAAGTCATAAGGTCGTGCAACGTGGTGCGATACTCACACCGTCTAGGATCGTACAGTAGAAATATCAATGGCTATCAGTTGGTACAGACGGAACAGATCCTCAAAACTAACTGGGAATGTCCCATCTTCCTCGTGGTGGAAATGTCCCTTTCTGTATCTAACATTGAAGTCGATACGCTCGCTCTCTTTCACTTTGTCAACGTACCATCCATGGAGCTGTCGAGTCCATATGCCTAGAGCATTCAATTTCTTTGGGAGGCGAAGGGCTTTCCATGTACGTAGGCCTTAAATTCATAAGGCTTCTTTGTGGCCTGTGCCAGCTCTCCTTTCTGTGTCGGAGGAGTCTCCGAGGCCGGGGCAGTGGGCTTTTCATGTACCTGAGGGGGAGCTGTGGCCTTTGTGTGCCTAGCCTTTTTAGTAGAGGCCTCCAGTGGTTTTGTGGTTGTCGTGCTAGTCCTTTTATGCACCAGCTCTGTACTTTGTGCAGGGCTCATCACGGTCGTGGGAGCAGGCGCAAGTACGCTAGGAAACTACAAAGCACGCGCATAATTAAGTAACTTGTTGCAATACTACTGGAATGGTACAAAAGACGTGAGGGATGTTTACCTTGACCGATCTGGCGCTGTCATGGGCCACTTGATGAACGACATCCGCGCTAGCCTGAGAGTGGTGATGTCTTCGTTGGGGGGGAACTCGAGCACATGTGATAAGAAGGCTTCGTGGACGTAGTCCACCTGGACCCTCATGTAGCCCTTCCCCAAAAGATGACCATGCACCGTGTCGGTCTCCTTGCATGGAAATGCAACCCCGCGTGCAGCATCAACAGAAATCCGTCTTCCGTCGGTGGTGGCACTTGGTAGGCGCCGCAAAAAGTGCGCAACTTGAGAGAAAACATATGAAGAGTTACCCTCGCACCATTAAGTTAGGCAAAATTAATTATTACCTTGGTGAGGACCGGACTTATCATTTTGGAACCGCGGCTACTTGGTGGGGCACAGGTTTCTCTCTGATGGCGGGGCATCCGCTCGACTGCGGAAGATCATCGCCATCATCTCGGCCCTCGGCGCTCCTCACGTGCCATCATCTCCACCCTCATCTCCTCCTCACGTGCCATCATCTGCACCCTCATCTCCCCCCTCATCTCCTCGAGATCTCCTCCTCATTTGCTCCCTAAGCGTGTCCTTGAGCGCTCCGCACGTGCCTCCCATGTTCTTGATCCGTACTGCATAGTGACATCTTGGAAGTAGGACTTCTTCTTATGCCCGCCCCTGTGGTAAGCACCCGACCTTTATGGTCGGGCTTCCCGATCGCAGAGGATAGGATGTCATTTGACCCTTGGCTAAGAAAGGTCCCCTACTCTTTCCTCTGGCTTACCTCCTCCTGCAAGAAGCGAGTACAAATTAGATCTGAAATAGAACAGGAATGGTCTACTGCAATGTAGTAAGTTTGATATCTTACGATGGTGGAGACGACTTGCGCGGTAGTGGGTTTTGGTACTACCAGCTGCCCGTCCGCGGTTTTCTTTGTCCTCGCTAATACCCAGTCACGTGCCCGCTCCTCACATATGTGCGAGTAAGGCATCGCTATCCCGGAGTTGGCACACTCCTCGGCTAGTCGTGCCCATTCTGCTTTCTTCCCTTCGTAACCGCCTGAACCGAGGTGGTGCGCGTGCGTGTTCAGCCTCTGGGTAGCAACGTTCCTCTGTCTCAGCTCCTCCGCCTCGGGCATACTCTTGATCCTCGTGAACTCCTCCCAAACATCAGGAGTCACGAATGGATACATCTCGAATGGTGTACGGCCTTTCAGCACGTACTCACTATGCATGTAGACCCTGAAGTGCCTCAGAGCCACACCCATCCTCTTCAAGGCGTACCGCCTGGCATTGTTTTCATCATCCTCTTCTATAATCCATTTTCCCTTAACCTCATCCCACAGCCGGTTCTTCTGCTCAACACTGACCTCCTTTCTCCAATCCTTAACCGTTATGGGAACTCTCTCCCTCACCAGTTGCCCGAGGAATGAGCGGTATCGCCCCTTACACTTGGGAGGACCCGTGCAAATGCCCGTCGCATTGAAGTGGAGAATTTGTGGCATTCTCCCTGTGGCCCCTTTGCTCGGTCCTCGAGCCTTCCTCACCTTACTCGGCCCCTCGACATTTGGAACCTGGCTCGGCTCGATACTTGGAAGTTGGCTGGGCCCCTCATGAGCACCTTCTACTCTTTCTGGCAATGAGCCGATGCTCTCTAATTGCGACATTTTGAGTTTTCTTATCTACCATGGACATATATTTGACATGAGAGAAAGCAATTCGTAGATATTATGTGAACTTGATAATAAATCATTGTTCTAGTATATTGCAGTACATTAAAAGAGGAAAGAATGATCTTCAAGAAAAGTCTGCATGTTGACCAACTAAATACGTACGAACGATAACTCCTAACCTCTAAATAGGTTTGGTCCTAATCCCATTCGAGGATATGTGGGTCAGGCAAGTTCCTGATCCGTTGTACAACTCCAGAGAAAATTTCGGCAGCATCTCCCCGCTGTTCTCCAGATACACGTCTCGATAACATGTCAAGAGGGGTGTGTATCCGGAGAACACCATGGAGACACTACCGAAATCTACTCTGTGAGTTGTACAACAGCTCAGGAACTTGCCAGAACCACATATCCTCGAACTGTCCAAAATACGTGGACAATTCGAGACTGCTTGCTTATAAATATGTCATTCCGGCATATTTATAAATAAGCACTCTCGAACGGGAGATGTAGGTTATGCAACCTAAACACTAACATATGCTGAGATGAAAAAGAAAAATAATATGCAATTATAATTGAAATAACTATCTCAACTAACAGAGTCTAAAGCTGCATAATAATATGACGAGTACAGAAGCACATATGACAAAATAATGAAAAAGGCATCGTAACACACATGGAAACATGATGATTTTCATGCTAGAACAAGTGTTGGGACTACTAGTGTATAAATTTGGTACTAGCAAATCCCAATAAGCCGTGTACATTCTACTTGTGCAATGTATGTCACCCTCAACTACATATCTTTTGCATAAACTATACCTATGCTTTTAAAAGATTTAGCAAAACATAACATGTTTTGGAGCCATCCTATACTATGAATATCAAAACACAGGCGCATCCTATACTATAATATTTGAGTTTCAAACTACATATGGCTATGATGTAATTTGCTAGTTGTTTACCAAAATATTCTACCTTATTGCTGAGTTGAAGTGCTTTGAGCCAGAGATGAAGAAAAATGGATGGATGTACTACATGTAGAAGTTGAATGCTTATGTCTAACTTAACTATGTTGTTGACATAATTTTATCATGTAGAAGTTCTCATAGCTGCCCAAAAATTCTCGCCTTTCTGCACACAACGACAACAAGTTTTACTGATATTACCAGAAACTATATATGGAAACTTCAAGAATTTAGAAAACATGACACAAAGATGGCATCCCAAAGCCGGGGGCATGCAAAAAGTACCATCTTTTAGTATACTTGCAAATTGCCCTGTGATGCAAAAGAATCCTAAATTTGTCTAGTGCATTATGCAAATCAACATCAATCCAATGTAAAATCAAGATTTGTGTGTTGTAACATGGTCTTATATATTATCCTCCACCAACTGCCACTAGCTCGTACAGGGACCTTACCATGGCTCTCTCCACTGACATTGACCTTACTCCAAGCGCAAAATTTAATTGCACATATAAATTGGAGTTGCAAACACATATGCAAAAGCATCATACAATGGATACCATAAAAATAGAATGAAAATATCCTTGTATAATTTAGGTTGAAAGAAGGGCAAAGCCTGAACATTTCAGTCAACACCAAACATTTGTTATACGGACCAATACGTCCATTTCAGAGATGATACGATTGGAACAAAATATCCTAGATTGGGAAAGCAGGAACATAACATAGGGTCTACCTGCAAACTTTGAAGAAAATGCTGATATATAATTTGTAGTTATTGAGTTTGAAACCTGGTGGGGGGTCACTCGATACGGCGAGCTCGGAGCTCTGAAGCGACCGACGATGGGGGTCGCTCGGTGGAGGAGGGAGCCGACTGGTGGAGCGGAGAGGCTCACGGTGGGGGAACTCAAAGCCGAAGGGTGGCTCTTGGAGCCACCGGGTGGATCTCCGAGGTGACGGCGGGTGGATCTCCGAGGCGGCTGGTGGACCTCAGAGGCGGCGGTGGGTGGATCTCCGAGGTGACAGCGGGTGGACTTCGGAGGCGGCGGTGGGTGGACCTTAGGGGCAACGGTGGGTGGATATCAGGGACTTCGAAGGCGGCAGTGGGTGGACCTCAGGGACTTCGGAGGCGGCGGTGCGCAGAAGCTAGGGTGTGTGTCGGTTCATTAAGTGCATGAGTGAGTTAATAGAGCATTAGTTGTGTCGGTTCATTAAGTGAACCGACCGAGTTATGACAATAATCTGTGTCGGTTTTCTTCAGTGCAAATTGTGACAAAAACCGACACAAATAAATATCTCAACACAAAAGTCCATAATTTTTAGAAATCACTTTACTATCGGTTTTCAAACCAAACCGACACAAATGAAACTCTTCACTATCGGTTTTGAAACAAAACCGACACAAATGAATACTCTTCACTATCAGTTTATAACAAAAACTGACACAAATAAACTGCACTTCACTATCGGTTTTTCATAAAAATCGACACAAATTAATAGTACTTCACTATCGTTTTTTCATATAAAACTGACAGTAATGTCTTGTATATATCTCTATCGTGTTTTTACCCAAAACCGACACTAAAAGTTTATATTTTCATATACTCTTGACTATCTATATCTCTATCGGTTTTTTACACAAAACCGACACTAAAGACTATCTCCATCGGTTTTTTTGTACAAAATCGATACTAATAGACTACATATCTCATCAAAGAGTGAAAAGGCCATAACTTTTGCAACCATAGTTCGAATTATTTGAAATTTTGGGGGAACATACTTTGTGATACTACAAATCTTTTCTAAAAAGGAATTTGGTAAAAATAGTTAGTATTGAAAAAAGAAGCCCAAATTCTCTTTGTAGGCATGTTTTTTTGTCAAAGAGTAGAAAAGTCAAATCTTTCTCAAATAAAGTCCAAGTATTTAGAAAATTACCAGAAATACTTTGTTGTAGAGTGCCTTCCTTTTCTTGCATTAAGTAGCTACATAGCACAATCCATTGACAAAAATTGTGAAAGTTTCATACGTGCAGTGCAAACACGAAACTACAGTTATGTACAATACAAACATTTCAAACATATAGAAACTGATACAATGACGTACTCCTTTTATTTATAATACAAACATTTCCACTGTTAGGCATTAGCAAAAAAAATTAGCATTACTATCGGTTTTTTAAAAAAACGACCCAAATAAACTATATCACTATCGGGTTTTTTGAAAAACCGACATAGAGAATTGTATTCCACTGTTAGGAATTAGCAAAAAATTAGTATTACTATCGGTTTTTGAAAAAAAACTGACACAAATAAGACTATATCACTATCGGGTTTTTTGAAAAACCGACACAGACAATTGCATTCCACTGTTAGGCATTAGCGAAAAACATTAGAATTACTATCAGTTTTTTAAAAAAACCCGACACAAATAAGTCTATATCACTATCGGGTTTTTTGAAAAACCGACACACATAATTGCATTCCACTGTTAGGCATTAGCAAAAAAAATTATTATTACTATCGGTTTTTTAAAAAAACCGACACAAATAAGTATATATCACTATCGGGTTTTTTCAAAAACGGACACAGATAATTGCATTCCACTGTTAGGCATTAGCAAAAAAAATTCACATTACTATTGGTTTTCTAAGAAAACCGACACAAATGATAATATATCACTATCGGTTTTTTTTAAAAATCGACACAATTGTAGTTCACTGCACTATTTGTTTTCAGACAAACCATGAAGTCTGAATTTGTTGAAATATATGATGAAAGAGTAAAACGGTCATAACTTCTGCAAATATAATTGTAATTTTTTGAAATTTTGCAGGAATATACCTTGTGATACTACAAGTCTTCTCCAAAAAGGATTTTGGCAAAAAGTGTTGGCATTCAATAAAGAAGCCCAAATTCACTTTGTCCAGATGTTACTTCCTCAAAGAGTAGAAAAGTCAAATGTTTTTCAAATAAAGTTCAAGTATTTTGAAAATTTTCAGAAATGATTTGATGTAAAGTGCCTTCATTTTCTTGCAATCCATTCACAAAAATTGTAAAAGTTTCATACGTACACATAACCTTAATTTCGAAACACGAAACTACATTTATGTACAATACAAACATTTCAAACACATAGTAACTGATACATTGACGTATCCTTTTATTTACAATACAACCCTTCTTGATGATCTACACGCATGTAATTTCTTCCATGTGTGTCGTCGTCCCCGCTAAGAAAGGCCCCATACGCAAATGGAGGTATTTCATGAAATTGGTCGTACTCTTCTTCATCTACGATATTTTCAACACCAACGATCCGCCGCTTGCCATAAAGGACGACGTGCAATCTCGGATTGGCCGGATCACGCACGTAGAAGACTTGATTTGCTTGCTTCGCAAGGATGAATGGATCTTCTTTGTAGGCGACTCTGTTTAGACCCACAAGGGTAAAACCTCTCTTGTCGACCTTCACTCCATGTGGAAGTCCCACCCACTTACATCGAACAATGGAATTTGGTATATTCCGTGTCGAGCTCCCAAATTTCTTGATCACCCGTAGTAAGAGTTCATTGTCATTGAGGATCCTCCTTTGAGTGATGTTCATCGGACAAAACATCTATGCTTACACCACTATTTTGAGCAAGTACTCTTCCCATCGACTTTCGATTGTAAAGGTGTACCCATTAATATCATTACACTTCGCCATGTCCGTACATTAAATCTAGGTCCGTCAGCCAACCATTTGATAGTCTCACTAACAGAGACCTTCGCCATTTGTTTGAACTATGTGAGAAATCTATCGTTGTGTTCTCGCATTATGGAAAGCTCATCCATATGTGGATTCTCTCCCCGTAATATCGACTTGTGCTGCTCGATGTACCCTGCAACTTCTGCGCTATTCTGCAAGACTGTCAGATGCGCTTTGCAATACATATCAAATCGTGGCCTCGTTAGTTTCGACCCCACAGTTCCTTTGCAGCAAGTCTGCCCTCATGGCGAGATAGAGGAACACCGATTGCTTGTCTTTTCCCGAGATAGTCCACACAAAACTCAATAACCTCTTCAGTTCCATAACCTTCCACAATACTACCCTCAGGCTTCGACCGATTCCTCACGTAGGACTTTAATATACCCATGTACCTCTCAAACGGATACATGTAATGTAAGAAAGCGGGTCCACATATCTTAATCTCTCTAACAAGGTGAACAACAAGGTGCACCATGACGTCAAAGAATGAAGGTGGGAAATGCATCTTAACCTGACATAGAGTCTGCACCACCTCACTCTGCAAGTTGTCTAGCACGTCGGGGTCAATAACTTTGCAGGAGATCGCATTGAAGAAGTAACACAGCTTCGTGATTGCAAACCTGACATCCTCTGGCAGAATATTTCTTATTGCAACTAGGAGCATTTGGGTCATCAAGACATGGCAGTCGTGGGACTTCATGCCTAGCAACTTCAAATCATCCAAGGACACAAGCTTCTTAATGTTCGCGGAGTAGCCAGATAGAACTTTAATACCTTGGAGACATTTGCAAAGGTCCTCTTTCTCCTTCTTGGATAGGGTGTAGCATGCAGCGAGGATGTACGGACCTTTTCCATCCTCCTCTATCACCGCAAGCCTGGGCCTGATTCCCATGTAGGCCATGTCGCGACGAACATTCACACCATCCTTTGTCTTTCCAGGTATGTTCAGCAGGATGCCAACCAAATTGTCGCAGACATTCTTCTCAACGTGCATGACATCAATAAAATGCCGGACATCTAACTCCTTCCAGTACGGTAAATCCCAAAATATTGACCTCTTCTTCCAAATGGTCCTAGAACGAACAGATTTACGGCTCTTTCCGTACTGAACATCGATATCCTCTACACGTGAATATACTTGCCTACCACTCATAGGCTGCGGTGCCGAACGAACTTCCCTCTTCCCATCAAATTTGTCATCCATCTTACGGTATCGATGATTTCGAGGTAGAAACTTATGGTGACCCATATACACAGTTTTCTTGTAATTTGGCAGCCATAGGCTCTCGGTCTCCTCTTCACAAATAGGACACGCTTTTGCTCCTTTCGTACTGTAGCCCGCCAAATTTCCAAGAGCCGGGAAATCATTTATGGTGCAAAATACCATAGCCCGTAGGGTGAAATGCTCTCTTCTGTACGCATCCCACACAATGACCCCGTCATTTCACAATTTTACCAAATCCTCGATCAGTGGAGCGAGGTACACATCAATATCATTTCCATTTGTTTGGGCCCGAGATTAGCAACGACATCATGATATACTTACGCTTCATGCACAACCAAGGAGGGAGGTTGTAGATGCACATGAAGCGCCACGTCTTTGACGATCGCTCATGTTACCAAACGGATTCATTCCATCGATTACTCAATCCAAATCTTATGTTCCTCATTTCGCACCAAACTCCTCATGTTTCCAATCGATGTTTCTCCATTGAGCGAATCGGCAGGTGTCTCGACTTTCCATCTTCCTTTCGAGACTCATAATACCAACACAACAATTTTGCCTCTCTGGGATTTGCAAACAACCTCTCCAGACGGGGAATGATGGGCAAGTACCACAATACCTTGGCCGGTGCACCTTTAGTGACCTCTTCACCGTCGTTGCCCCGGTTCTTACGCTTTTTGTCGTTACGCTTCTCCTTTTGTTTGTACCGGGGCACACCACAAACTGGACAAACTAGCTCCTGATGTGCGTTACGGTACAAGATGCAATCATTCGGACATGCATGTGTCCTTTCTATTTCCATTCCCATGGGACATAGTAGCTATTCGCTTCATAAATGCTTGTTGGCAACTCATTTCCCTAGGGAAGCAGATCCGATAGAAGAACTAGAAGTGCATTGAAACTTGTATCTGTCCAACGGTGTTTTGCCTTCAGTTCGAACAATGCAAGGACCGAACCCAACTTGGTGTATTCTGCTTTGCAACCTGTGAATAGTGGTTTGTCATCGTCTTCCATCAAGCTTTTAAACTTTTCAAACTCTCTTTCCGTGTAATTACCCTCCACATCCCGCAACATTTGCTCCAAATTCTCCTCCTCAAACATATCAGGCTGCAACTCATCATCCGGTTCCACCGTGTCTTCATTGCATACCGGCGGGTACTACTGTCTCCCGTGATGGATCCAACACGTGTAATTCCTCACGAAGCCACGTCGAATCAGGTGGTCCTCAATTTGAGCTGAGTTGTTAAATCTTCTCGATTAGTGCAATCCATGCAAGGACAATATATGAAGTTTACACCCCTCCTCACCATGTCCTGTTCGGCAATTTTTTTGAACTCCTTAACACCCTCCAAATTCAAAGCACTCACACGACTTTTGACATACATCCATTCCTTACGGTTCATCTGCAATTAAAATTCACACAATAAATTAAGGAAAAACCTGGAGCGACAGCAAGCTAGCTATTTGAAATATTGAGACATCATTTCAGTTAATATTACCTTCGCAAAATAGAGAACAATTTCATGCAAGATATATGAAATGTGTTCTCCCGATCGATACCTAGATTCTTCCCTGGTTTAGAGCTTCCAATTCCCTAGATAGGAGACATACATTTTTAACATCAACAATAATATCAAACAATCTAATTATATAGTGCAGTAGCTTACAAATCTTTTTACTACAACGAAACAAATTAAACAGGGTACCAACGATGACTCCTAATCTCTAAATAGGTTTGGTCCTAATCCCATTCGAAGATATGTGGTTTAGACAAGTTCCTAAGCCGTTGTACAACTCCAGAGAAAATTTCGGCAGCATCTCCCCGCTATTCTCCATATACATGTCTCCACAACAAGTCAAGAGGGGTGTGTATCTGGAGAATACCAGGGAGACGCTACCGAAATCTACTCTGCAGTTGTACAACACAGCTCAGGACCTTACCCGAACGACATATCCTCAAACTGTCCGAAGAACGTGGACAATTCGAGGATCGCCGCTTATAAATATGCCATTTCGTTCAACATATTTATAAACAAGCATCCTCGAATGGGAGGCGAGGTTCCATGACCTAAACTCTAACATTCATCGGTGTGACAATAATAATTCCATATTAACATCAAAGCACTACAAATTAAGATAATTAAATATATGTGTGCTTGTCAAATAAAGGGTGTGCAATCTGATAGGACATAGACAATACCAGTGCAATCTAAACTTTCTTCGTGACAAATCAAAATTACATAGTGCAAAATTAAAGGGGTTTGAAGGAATGCTCACATTTTGAAGAAAACCACAAATTATGCAAAATGTGGGGAAATCTCCTCAAGTTAGGGCTTCAAAATTACCCTCTTAACACCCACCTTTGAGGATTTCAAATTTTTTCAACCAAGTATTGCTTCCAACCACAGAATATGAGCTATTTTTTCGTGTGGCGGCGGGGAAATCTCCTCTGGAACAATAACAGAGAAGAGTTCAGCCCGAGTGGTATAAATAACCTAACGAGACACATCACAGTCGGTTCTTATAAGTGAAGCGATAGTGATGATCTTTGTCATCACAATCGGTTCCCACATAAGAAGCGATAGTGATGAGCACGTTGACATCACTATCGGTTCTTATGTGAGAAGCGAAAGTGATGAACATGCACATCACTATCGCTTCTCACAAAAGAAGCGATAGTGATGAGAACGTCGAGTGATATGGCCCGCCGAATTCTCAACCGCGACCTACACCAAGACATCACCACCAGACGGTAAGAGCGGGACGAGGAAGAACGACGCGGGCGCACGACGGCTACGAGCGCTTCGGCACTGGCCACTATCGACGAAGTTATCGAAGGTACGACGACTACGAAGAACATAGAGATCATCATCGCCGGGGTTAGAACGACGATGATCGCCGAGTCATGAACTCGCCGCGCCGAACTCCACCCCGACGCGTTGAAGACGATCGCCGAGCCAGAGGCTCACCACGCCGTTCCCCCCTCATCATGTCGAGAGATCCATTGACGGGATTCGAGCATTCAATCCTCGGCTACGTCGAGTGATATGGACCGAAGGTTTCAACCCAAAGGGCATCGTCAAGTTTGACGGGGAGCGAGATCCGGAAGCTTGGCTGCAGGTCTATGCCCTGGCAGTCAAAGCGGCACAGGGCAATCAGAACATCATGGCGAATTACCTGCCAGTCAATCTCACCACCTTGACTCAAACATGGCTCACGGGAGTTCCTGCGAACTCAGTGGAATCATAGAGCGATCTTTGCGATCAATTTATCGCGAACTTCCAGGGAACCTATGAAAGACCTGGCACGCCGTGGGATCTATACCAGCTTCACCAAAAGAAGGACAAGACGCTGAGATATTTCATCCGACGTTTCATGCAGAAGAAGAACACCATCAGGGATGTATCTGATGCAGTGGTGGTGGCGGCCTTTCAGAAAGGGGTAAGTGATCCTAACATAATTAAGAAAATGTTTAGGAAACCCCCGGCCTCTGTGAAGGAGATGTTTCCATTGGCCGACCGCTACGCCACGGCCTCAGACGCCCTGGCCGAGCGCCAAGAAGATTGCCCACAACAGAAGAGTAAAGGCGACAAGGCCGAGTCCTCCAAACACAAAGACAAGAAGCGAAAAGGCGAGGAACTAGTTGCGGTAACAGAACGCAACCGGCCCCGAGCCAAGCGGAGGGAGGTGCCCGATTATAATTCTTTTATGGATGCGATCTGTCCTTTCCACCCCAAGGGAAAGCACGCCACCAAGGACTGCTTAACCCTGAAGCGTTTTGCGCGGGAAAGCAACAAGCAGCCGGCCCAAGTGAAGGATAACGCGGCCAAGAAGAAAGACCTTCCAGACGAGGACGACTACCAAGAGCCCGAGCAAGAGCTGAACTACATCTACGGAGGCTCTACCGGATACGAGTCCAAGTGGAAGCAAAAGCTCACCGCTCGGGAGATCAATGTGGTGGAACCGACGTCCCCCCAATATCTTAAGTGGTCTGAGGTCCCAATCACTTTTGATCGCTCAGATCACCCCAACCGGGTTCTACATCCGGGTAAGTACCCTCTAGTGCTTGACCCTATCATTCGCAATATAAAGCTCAAGAAGGTATTGATCGATGGAGGGAGCAGACTCAACGTCTTATTCGCCAGGACCTTCGACGATATGAACATCCCCCGCTCCAAGCTAAGGCCGAGCACTCAGCCGTTCCTTGGGGTGATCCCCGGGGCGTCTTCATTTCCACTCAAGCAGATTTCTTTGCCCATCACTTTCGGTACCAAAGACAACTACTGGACCGAGTATGTAAGTTTCGAGGTGGCCGATTTCGAGACAGCGTACCACGCTATCTTGGGAAGGCCCGGTCTGGCTAGATTCATGGCCGTCCCACACTACACCTACTTGATGATGAAGATGCCAGGACCCAGAAGCGTCATCACGGTTCGCAGCGACATCAAGCGATCTCTAGAATGCGATCGAGAGAATTGTGAACTTGTCAAGCTGCAGGAGGCAGCCACCGAGCTAAAGAATGTCCAAGCAGAGGCTGCCACGTTGCAGGAAGAAGGCGACGTCCCGTCCAAGAAGCAGGCCACGTCAGGAATAAAGCCTGGCGAAGGAACCAAGAGAATCATCCTCGACCCATCCGACTCGTCCAAAATGAGCCTGATCGGGTTAGGGCTCGAGGATAAATAGGAAGGCGCGCTCGTCACCTTTCTCCAGGCTAACAGGGACATCTTTGCCTAGAAACCATCCGACATGCCTGGTGTTCCTAGGGAGGTGATCGAGCATTCTCTGCACGTCGATGAAAAGGCAAAGCCAATCAAGCAAAGGCTTCGGCGGTTCGCTCCAGATCGCCGGAACGCCATCAAGCAGGAGATCACCAAGCTTTTAGCTGCAGGTTTTATCAAAGAAGTGTATCATCCCGATTGGTTGGCAAACCCTGTACTAGTTCAAAAGAAGAATAAAACTTGGCGCATGTGCATTGACTATACTGATCGCAACAAGGCATGTCCGAAGGATCCTTTCGGATTACCTTGGATTGATCAAGCGGTTGATTCAACCGCCGGGTGTGAGATCCTGAGTTTCCTTGATGTCTACTCAGGGTACCATCAGATTCGCCTAAAGGCGGAAGATCATATCAAGACTTCATTCATCACGCCCTTTGGGGTATTTTGCTATACCACGATGGCATTCGGGTTGAGAAACGCTGGTGCGACGTACCAACGCGCAATACAGCGGTGTTTTCACGCCCAGCTCAGACGCAATGTGGAGGCATATGTGGACGATGTCGTGGTAAAGACTTGGGAGAGGAAGGACCTTATCGCCGACTTGACCAAGACGTTCGAGAGTCTAAGGGCTTTCAGCATGAAGCTTAATCCCGAGAAGTGTGTTTTCAGAGTATCCTCGAGAAAACTGCTCGGGTTTATCGTATCCCAACGAGGCATTGAGGCCAACCCAGAGAAGATCAGGGCCATATCAAATATGGAACCGCCGTCTTGCCAGAAGGATGTCCAGAAAATTACAGGATACATGGTCGCACTCAGCAGGTTTTTTCCCGATTGGGTATGCGAGGTATGCCATTCTTTCGACTCCTCAAGAAGCAGAACAAGTTCTAGTGGACGCCAGAGGCACAGCAAGTGTTTAAAGATTTGAAGACCTTCTTAACAACGCCCCCGGTCTTGGTTTCACCGATGCCAGAGGAACCTCTGCTACTCTACATCGTGGCAACGACTCATGTAGTTAACGCTGCGGTCGTCGTAGAAAGGGAGGAGCCGGGCCACGTGCAGAAGATCCAACACCCGGTCTACTTCGTCAGTGAGGTCCTGAATGAATCTAAGGTGCGGTACCCGCAAGTGCAAAAATTATTATATGCCGTACTTCTTACATCTCGCAAGCTCAAGCACTACTTCCAAGAACATATTGTTTCGGTGGTCACCTCCTTCCCAATAGGAGATATTCTTCACAACCAGGAGGCCACAGGGAGAATTGCGAAATGGGCAGTCGAGCTTGGAGCTTTTGATATCCTATTCAAGCCTCGCACCACCATCAAGTCTCAAGCGCTCGCCGACTTCACGGCCGAATGGACGGAACTTCAAAACCCGACGGTCGTCAAGGAACTCGAGTATTGGACGATGTATTTCGATGGTTCCCTCATGCTCAGCGGCGCGGGGGCTGGTATAGTGCTCATATCGCCAAGTGGAGAACGACTGAGGTACGTCCTGCAAATACTTTTTTCCGCATCAAACAACGCCACCGAGTACGAGGCACTCATCCATGGGCTCCGTATCGCCATATTGCTCGGTATCCGACGTTTGTGATAGTGTTATGCCCTTGAGGAAATCATTTAGATGATTGTAACATGACTATGTTTATGAATAATAATAAGATTATTGGTCAAATGAATGTATATCATTGTATTCATTAACAAGTATGTGACTTGCTTATGAAGCTCTTTACTTATTTTTTGTAATTCGATAAATATCTCTGATCGGATATCATCGTATAGGACAACGATGAATAGATCAGCACATGTAGTGATCGATGATCATGCTTCATAGATCATGGGATATGGAGATATCATCTATACATTGTGGACGCATGTTGAAGAATATGAGTTAGATAGACCCGCAATGGGACACTGCGAGAATGTTTCATTCTTATGTGTCATCAGTGTATCTCATACATAGTAGATGTATGATCCTTAGACCAGAGATTGTCATATTTCCTACATGTGTAATAGTTTTCCTTGGGGCTATCAAACACTACTTCCTAACCGGATAGTTATAAAGGTAGTTTTCATGTTTACTATAAAACGTGCAAAGGGAAGTGAGCAGTCAAGATGGAATTTGCCACTCCAATGAAACGGAGATATATGATGCATGTGATGCCATGTTCTTAGTAGATTTTGTTCATCCCTATATTTAAAATTTTAAATCAAAATGTCCATCCAATTGTTGCACCTATCAAGAATTTAGATCGTCATTGATATGATTGCCAAAGTAGTATATCAATGGCTATCTTAATAAGTAAGGACCCGAATCCACTGATTCGAACCCACTGTGTTTACCGCACTAGTCCCAGGATCAAAGCTAGTGCACACAGCTCAATATTGGTACATATCACATCATACTCAACGATAAAAGCAATAGTAATTCATTTATTGATATAGCTAAATGTATGATCTCATGACCAACTAACATTATTAAGCCACGCAGGGCAAGACTGGAAATATAAGCTAAGAATTAAGCAGCGGAAAGTAGAAAACGTAGATAGCTCATCAGTTCACCATAGGCAACCAACAAGGCTCAGACCCTAATGACTCGCATCCTCTTGGAACTCCTCCTCCAACATAGGTGTAGATTTTTCGACTATTGATTATTGGTGTTGGCAACGGTGAGTACTTAAAGCACTCAACAAGTTGTGCACAGAATGCAGTTCTATGTAACTATATGCAAGGCTTATTCCAATGGATAGGCTATCATGGCTATTTTGCAATAAGCAGCATTTATGAACAAATACAATAAATAGATTATAAAGACTGTAAAACAAGTAACAATAATAGATAGATTCAGCATTTCTGAAGTAAACCAAGTTTCCAAACCTAAGTCAAATTCCATTTCCACATGGCATTCCGCCATCCCAACCAAGTTGTCCATTTAAGTGAGCTAACCCTTAACTTTAATTCCCGAGCATTGCTCAATACCGCGAGCACGGCTATCCGAATAGTTTCACACCCCTTTACATTGCGATGGCTTAACCCGGTACCACCCGCTAAGGTTTAACCACTGGTGGGACTGGTTACCACATCCAGGGCCCCCCTCTTGCGCCATGTGAATTACTCCATAACTCGGGAACTCACACCGACCAAGATAGTACCAAAGTTAAGACATTGCAGATTAATTAGCTAGGCTGGCCCATACCAGACATGTGGTTGCATGATTAACTCTGGTCAAAGGCTTGCAAGGTTAAGTCCTTAGAGTGATCAGGGCAAGACATCCACATACCCTCTGCCCATCGGGCCCACCTTGGCATACTCACCCCTTGTCACTTGCCCCAATCTAAATGAATATCACCCAAGTTGATTACCAAGCACCACGTGCCATCAACAATTCGACATCGTTGCGTGACATGACTCGCCACAAACAACTCAATCTCATCGTGTGATCCCACAAGACACACAAGTTCATAACATTGTTCCATATTCCATTAATCAAGATTAATTATTAATGATTCCAACACATGTGATGACGTGGCATGGCTAAGCAACTAATACGGTCTAACCATCCCATGTTGATTATCGTTACTAACCAACTATATTGAACCAAACTGGGGTGACAATAGATCATGGCATATGATGACAAGGTGGGGTATAGATCAATTTGGTATAATAGCTAAGCCCAATTTAATTTGAAACAACTATATACTTGAAATAATATGCAATAGGGTAAAACAATTAAAGCAAATTTTACAAACATGGGTTCAACATGATCAAGCACAACTTCCCTTGGAATAGGTTCTGATCTTGATCTGGAGTTTGCTCTTGAGTTGCTGGATCTTCCTCCGAAGCGTCGCACAATTCAACATCTACGCGTACCGAAGGAGAAAAGCAAATAAATACCAAAACAGAGAGCAATTGAAATCTAAAAATCAATTAAAATTCACCATTAAATATATCTCAATTTTACAAATTTTTAGAAACTTGAATCACTCAAATCCGAGTTAAGATGCAAAAGTTATAGACTTTTGAAGTTTGAATAAATACTAAAATTACAGAAATTAGAAAATCAGAATTAACCGGATTATTTTTAAACTGAAAAACTGATTTATGACGTCAACGTGACCTCATGATGACGTCAGCATCGCAAAATTTCCCATCGGATTATTTTCCAATTGAAAACGCAATTATGACGCAAGCATGACGTCAGCGAAGATCTGAAACCAACCAGAACGTGACGCGTGTCTCGGTCCACGGGACTGCCTCTGGTCCACCGCAAACGCGGTCCACGGCGCTTCGCAGAGCGAGCCGACACGCTTCCGCACACGATTGGCCCCTCCCTGCGGCGCGAAATCTACCTTACAGAACGCATCCGATGGCTACCGATCTAAAGCTACGTGGCTAGATCCCGACCGCCCACTCTGATCTAATGGCTAACGCTTACCGGAGGGGTTCATTGTTTACGCGACGACGTGGCACGATCTTCACCCTTCGCCGAAGATCTGACGGTTCCCGAAGCTTTAACACAGCGATGGCGGCACGACGGCGCTTCTTCGCCGGACTTGGAGACGATGACTCCAACGACGGCGCAACGGTGATGAAACGGCGACACTGCTTCACGGATTCGATGCGGCGTGGCACGGGGGTCTCGGATCTGGCTCTTGGAACGGTGAAGACGACGAAACAGCGGCGAGCTCGGGCAAAAACTGCAGCGGCCACCTCCTTCAACTCCGGCGAGCTCCCACGCACAGACGATGGCGGCACAGGGCTCGGGAGTTGCGGAAAACACGCGGCACGAGGTGGGGATTTCAGTGCCCGCGTCGGTGCTTTAAATAGGTGCACGGGGAGGCGTGCGCAGCGTGGAAATCGAAGTCGGTTGTCGTGGCGGCGGCGGACACCGGCGGCGATACGGAGAGGTGACGCGGCTTCATTCGGAGCGTCCATGCGGCCTTCATCCGACGGCTGCAGACGACAGGCGACGCGGCGAAAGCGGAGCCGTTGGATCTCAATCCAACGGTCGGCAGATTAGGGTTAGGATTTCGGCGACTAACGGGCCGCGCGGGCTGACTTGGGCCGCACAGTTCGCGGGCCGGCCCGATACTGTTCTTAGATTTTTAAAGGATTTTCATTTAAAATAATTACAGAAAATCATTTGATTTGTTTCTGGCAATAAAATAATCAGGAAAATTCCAAGAAAATTCTCAAAAATACTTTGAGATATTCTGAACTTAGATAAAATATTTTTGGCAAAACTTTATTTTAACTTTGCATAAATTTAAATAGTTTTGGACAAAGGACCAATATACTCAATTTAAAATTAATTCAAATAAATCCAGAAAAATCCAAATAAATTCCAGAAAAATCATAAAATGCACAAATGACAATAAAATAATATTTAGGCGAATTTTGGGATGTTACAAACCTCCCCCCTTAACAGAATCTCGACCCCGAGATTCAGGGCTAACTAGAGAATAGGTTTGGAAACTCTAACTTCAAATTTTCTTCACGCTCCCAGGTTGCTTCGCTTTCAGAATGATTGCTCCACTGAACTCTGCAAAAGCGAATAGACTTGCTTCTAGTCTTGCGCTCTATAACATCCAAAATTCTGATTGGCTGCTCCTTGTAAGTCAAATCTTCCTGTAGTTCTATTGCATCCAACGGGGTTTGTTCTGCTGGTACTCTTAGACATTTCTTAAGTTGTGACACATGAAACACGTCGTACACTTCTGCCAAAGACTGAGGCAATTCCAACTGATAAGCTACCTCTCCTCGACGGCTTAAAATTTTGAACGGACCAACATATCTTGGTGCAAGCTTCCCTTTCACGTGAAAACTTTTAACACCATTAAGAGGGGTAACCCTGAGATACACATAATCCTCTGGCTCGAAACTCAAATCTCGGCGTCGGTTGTCAGCGTAGCTCTTTTACCTTGACTGCGCTATCTTCAACCTCTCTCGGATCGTCGCAACTTGATTTTCTGCTTCCTCGAGAATATCTGGCCCAAACACCAAACACTCTCCCATCTCATTCCAATTTAACGGAGTACGACAGGCACGTCCATACAATGCCTCAAACGGTGACATCTGCAAGCTAGCTTGATAACTATTATTGTAACTGAATTCTGCATATGGCAGACATTTATCCCAAGATGTAGCATAAGCTAAAGCACAAGCTCTCAACATATCTTCTAAAATCTGATTTACTCTTTCGGTCCGCAAATGCATGCTGCGGGTGATATGTTTGTCTTGAAATTCAAAGAGTTCCCATTGCTTCATGCAACTTGTTCCAAAATCTTGAGGTAAAATGGGTACCTCTATCTGACACAATTTTTTGGGCACTCCATGCAAACATACAATCCTTGACATGTACAGCTCTGCTAAACGATCTCCTAAGTAGGTGGTCTTTACCGGGATAAAATGGGTGACCTTGGTCAACCGATCCACAATAACCCAAATTGAATCATAACCTCTCTGAGTCTTAGGTAACCAGTGATAAAGTCCATACCAATTTCCTCCCACTTCCATTCAGGAATTTTCAACGGTTGTAGCAATCCAGCTGGTCTTTGATGCATGGCTTTTACTCTCTGACATACATCGCATAGAGCAACATGCTCAGCCACCTCACGCTTCATATTAGGCCACCAAAATCTCTCCCTCAAATCTTGATACATTTTTGCACTTCCTAGATGAATCGAGTACTTAGAATCGTCAGCTTCCTCAAGAATCAGTTGCTTCAGCTCCTTTTTGTCTGGTACACAGATTCGGCCTTTGAAGAACATGGTTCCCTGCTCATCTAGAGTGAAATCCACTGCTAGGCCTTCGTCTTTCTTGGACTTGATCTTAGTGATTTTCTCATCATCTTTTTGGCCTTCTCTAATCTGATCCTCCAGTGTTGGCTTTACTTCGGTCTGACTACACTTCCTAAACGACTTCCAGCTTTAACTTCTGAAATTCCTTACATAGCTCTGGTTGGTCATCCATTGACAGCGCTTTTGCACTATGGCTCTTTCGACTTAGAGCATCGGCTACCACATTAGCTTTTCTAGGGTGGTAATGAATTCCCACATTATAATCCTTAATTAACTCTAGCCATCTTCGTTGTCTCATATTAAGATCTGCTTGAGTGAATATGTATTTCAGGCTCTTATGGTCAGTATATATCTCACATCTATTTCCTATGAGGTAATGACGCCATATCTTCAAAGCATGCACTACAACAGCTAATTCCAAATCATGCGTAGGATAATTTGCCTCATGCGGCCTTAACTGCCTTGATGCATAAGCAACAACTTTGCCATTCTGCATTAACACGCACCCTAGGCCTTGCTTTGAGGCATCGCAATAAATATCAAATCCATTCTGCACATCCGGCAACACTAATACGGGAACTGTTGTCAAACGCTTCTTTAGCTCCATAAAACCTTTCTCGCACTCAGGCGTCCATGCAAACTTCTTTTCTTTCTTCAACAACTGCGTAAGGGGTTTAGCAATTGTGGAGAATCCTTCTATGAACCGACGGTAATATCCCGCCATTCCCAGAAAACTACGAATCTAAGTAACAGACTTCGGTTGCTCCCAATGCAGCACAGTGTCCACTTTGCTTGGGTCAACTGCAACTCCTTTAGCAGTCATTACATGACCAAGAAATTCAACCTTCTCCTTCCAAAAATCACACTTGCTAAACTTAGCATACAGCTGGTGTTCTCGCAGCCTCTATAAAACCATCCTTAAATGTTCCGCATGCTCTTCCTCTGTCTTCGAGAAAACTAGGATATCGTCTATAAAGACTACCAAAAACTTATCCAAATACTCCATGAAAACCTTATTCATCGTGTTCATGAAATATCTGGGGCATTAGTCAATCCAAATGACATGACTGTGAACTCATAGTGTCCATATCGCATAGAAAACGCAGTCTTAGGCACATCCTCTGCTCGAATCTTCAACTGATGGTATCCTGAACGAAGATCTATTTTGAAGAAAACTCCGGTTCCTCTTAACTGATCAAATAAATCGTCGATCTTGGGCAATGGATACTTATTCTTGATCGTTACTTCATTGAGTGCTCGGTAGTCGATACACATCCTAAGACTCCCATCCTTCTTACGAACAAACAAAACCGGTGCTCCCCACGGTGATGAACTTGGTCTAATGAAACCTTTCTCTTGTAGTTCCTCAATCTGCTTCTTCATTTCCACTAACTAATCGGTAGGCATCCGATATGGTCTTTTTGATATCGGTGTTGTCCCTGGTGCAACTCGATAACAAACTCGATATCGCGGTTTGGCGGCATCCCTGGTAAATCTTTCGGAAACACATCCGGGTATTCTCTGACTACTGGCACATCCTCTATGCTGATGGCTTGCACGCTGTTGACTACTAACTACCCATCACGAACTGCGGTCGCTTGAAATTCTACCTTCTTGCCACTGGGGCCTTCCAGTGCTACGATCCTTCGGCCACAATCCAAAACAACCTTATGTTTGGACAGCCAATCCATTCCAAGGATAACATCTAGGGATTGGGCATCTAACAAGTGGGCATCTAACAAGATAAGATTCGCTAGAAATTCTATCCCATCCATAAGCAACTTAACTCCTAAGCACCCAAGGCTAGATCTAAGCTTAGATTCTGGGGCTTGGACTAATAGCACACACTTAAGATTCACCACTTTAAACCCATTCTTGGTTGCAAAATTTCGAGAAACGAACGAATGCGAAGCTCCAAAATCAAATAAAGCAGTGGCAGTCTCGAGTTAACGTAAACTTACCCAAAGACGATGTCCGTAGCATCCTGAGCTCCATCTGCGGTGATGTGGTTGATCCTACCACGCGCTGTTGATTGAGGGGTTGCTCCAGCTTGACCTGGCGCACGAGTTCCTCCTCAAGCCGGTGCCTTGGCAGATGTTGTTCCCAGGTTGAAGCGAACTGGCGTGACGCCTCCTCTCTGTGGACACCTATTAGAGAAGTGCCCTGGCTCATTGCATGTATAGCATCTCTTGATTGCGCATGCGACTCTCTCTGGTGCATTCTTGCCTGTCTTTGGCGTCGAAAGTTACGATTAGCGAGGCGAGGTGTAGGTGTTGATGCCTTGTTTACAGCTAATGGTTGGAATCTGGTAAACTGCTACGGTGACATTCTCAGATGCAGGTGGTTGGGACGTCCACCCTGATTAGTCATCAAGCGCTTTTGGTTTTCACCCAGCTCTTTGCGCTTGTCCTCCAGAATCAATGCCTTGTTAACCAACTCCTGAAAGTCTGGAAAATTGTGGGTGATCAGCCCTACTTGCAATCCTGAATTTAGTCCCTTCATGAAGCGGGACTGCCTAGCTTTATCAGTCGCTACGTCTTCAGGGGCATAGCGAGCTAACTGAGTAAACTTGTTCAGATATTCGGCCACGGGCTGGCCTCCTTGCTTCGAGCCACGAACTCTTCTTTCTTGAGATCCATCATTCCTTCTGGAACATGGTATTGGCGGAAAGCAGTGGTAAACTCATCCCATGTGATCTCCTGCGGGGCTTCGTGCGCGGCACAAAAGTTTTCCCACCACTCTGCGACTGTTACTTCCAATTGATGAGAGGCATAGAGCACCCTCTCATTGCCCTCACATTGAGTGATATGAAGCTTCCTGTCGACAGTCCTAAGCCATTCATCGGCTTCCAAGGGATTAGCATTTCCTGAAATGGTTGGTGCCCGAGTCCTCATAAAATCTGACAGCTTGGAGTACGGCCGCGGCCCACCATTGTTGTTCTGGTTCACTTGGTTGTTATTATTTGCAGCCATGTTAGTCATCTGTTGCATCATGGTCTGCATCAATTGAGTCTATGCGGCAAGAAAAGCTCCCAAGTTCTGCATATCCACTGGCGGTGCTTGTTGCGGTGGTGCTTCTTCGTTGGGATTGTTGCCTGAGCGCAGACCACTTCCTGAAGCTCCGATGTTGCTGCGGGTGTTCACCATCTGCTTGATTGCTTCTTGGGTTAGGAAAGATAGATGTAGCATAGATAACATGCAAGAGTTTCTAACATGGGAAACAGTTAAACCCAACTTAGACAATCTTTATTAATACTTGGTATGGTTGCTTACATTGCCTAAGGTCTTTGCAACACATACTGCACACTCAGCAGATAATTAAGAACCAAACTAACACGAAACCTTAATGTCTACTAAAAGGTAAGGACTAGCTTAAAGACGCGACTCAACACTCAAGCCTCAACACAACTCTAAGATCGACTTCACTCATCCACCCACCGGTCGAAATCGATCCCGCAGATACACCGGGCGGGTGAACTGCACAGAGCAAACCTATCCCGTGACCCTCTGCTGGCTCCTCAGCTCCCACTCACGCTCCTCGGGTCTTCTTCTTCTTCTTGGCGACCTCGTCCGGCCTCGAACGACTGGTCCGCTAGCTCCTCACCGCTCGCAAGGCCTCCTCTAGCTCACTGATGACTCTGGCTGCGGCATCACGAGTCTTCTGAAGCTCTCGCTCAGCCACCCTCAGTGCCTCGTACACTGTCTCCAGCTCCTGCGCAGTGTCCCTCAAGTGATCCTCCTGGGCGATGGTGAACTCAGCAAGATGTACTGCAGTAGCACACTCGCTCCCCACGATCCGTCGGCGTCGGCATGCTTGCACATCAGGGTGAAGTCGGAACACTGAGTCGTGAAGCTCGTCGGCGTAGTCGCGGCAGACACGGCGAAGAGCAAGTCGAGCAACCTCCAGAATCGCAACCTCGTACGAGAACCTCCTTGCAGAAATGCTGATCGGCCTGCTAGCTTCATCATTCTCCCGGGCGTAAATAATCAACTTGCAAACAAATCCTCGGTGCACACCATTAACTGACCAGCTGCCTCCTCGATAAAGCGGACGATAGAATCTTCCAAGCGTCTGAAGAACCCTCCACAGCTCCATGGCGTAGCCACCTGCTGACTCCTCAAAGGTTGGAACGATCGGCATCTGCTCCACAAGAACTTTGAATAAGATCTCCATCCGGACCAGCAGTAAAATGGTAAATTTAGCAAGGCGAGAAGTAGAGAATGGGATGAGTGCAGAGTGTGTTATTAGTCAAATTTAAAATTTTCCTTTAGAAAATAGTTTTGGACACAACCCGGACTTCTCCATACTGTCTAGGGCCAAGACCTACAGTCAGTATGCTCTGATACCACCTCTGTAAGGACCCAAATCCACTGATTCGAACCCACTGTGTTTACCGCACTAGTCCCAGGATCAACGCTAGTGCACACAGCTCAACATTGGTACATATCACATCATACTCAACGATAAAAGCAATAGTAATTCATTTATTGATATAGCTAAATGTATGATCTTATGACCAACTTACATTATTAAGCCACGCAGGGCAAGACTGGAAATATAAGCTAAGAATTAAGCACCGGAAAGTAGAAAACGTAGATAGTTCATCAGTTCACCACAGGCAACCAACAAGGCTCAGACCCTAATGACTCGCGTCCTCTTGGAACTCCTCCTCCAACACAGGTGTAGATTCTTCGACTATTGATTATTGGTGTTGGCAAGGGTGAGTACTTAAAGCACTCAACAAGTTGTGCACAGAATGCAGTTCTATGTAGCTATATGCAAGGCTTATTCCAATGGATAGGCTATCATGGCTATTTTGCAAT
Organism: Otatea glauca; assembly: GCA_036346275.1. NCBI lineage: Eukaryota > Viridiplantae > Streptophyta > Magnoliopsida > Poales > Poaceae > Otatea > Otatea glauca. The sequence continues at coordinate 34,611,860 of CM070727.1, read as the reverse complement.
AAGAAGCATTTATGAACAAATACAATAAATAGATTATAAAGACTGTAAAACAAGTAACAATAATAGATAGATTCAGCATTTCTGAAGTAAACCAAGTTTCCAAACCTAAGTCAAATTCCATTTCCACATGGCATTTCGCCATCCCAACCAAGTTGTCCATTTAATTGAACTAACCCTTAACTGTAATTCCCGAGCATTGCTCAATACCGCGAGCACGGCTATCCGAATAGTTTCAGACTCTGCCGAGGTTATGCAATTTACCCACGTGATACAACCAAACACCACTAAGGCGAGTGATTATAACAAAGCCTTTACATTGCGCTGGCTTAACCTGGTACCACCCGCTAAGGTTTCAACACTGGTGGGACTGGTTACCACATCCAGGGGCCCCCGCCATGTGAATTACTCCATAACTCGGGAACTCACACCGACCAAGATAGTACCAAAGTTAAGACATTGCAAATTAATCAGCTAGGCTGGCCCATACAAGACATGTGGTTGCATGATTGACTCAGGTCAAAGGCTTGCAAGGTTAAGTCCTTAGAGTGATCAGGGCAAGATATCCACATACCCTCTACCCATCGGGCCCACCTTGGCATACTCGCCCCTTGTCACTTGCCCCAATCTAAATGAATATCACCCAAGTTGATTACCAAGCACCACGTGCCATCAACAATTCGACATCGTTGCGTGACATGACTCGCCACAAACAACTCAATCTCATCGTGTGATCCCACAAGACACACAAGTGCATAACATTGTTCCATATTCCATTAATCAAGATTAATTATTAATGATTCCAACACATGTGATGATGTGGCATGGCTAAGCAACTAATACGGTCTAACCATCCCATGTTGATTATCGTTACTAACCAACTATATTGAACCAAACTAGGGTGACAATAGATCATGGCATATGATGACAAGGTAGGGTATAGATCAATTTGGTAAAATAGCTAAGCCCAATTTAATTTGAAACAACTATATACTTGAAATAATATGCAATAGGGTAAAACAATTAAAGCAAATTTTACAAACATGGGTTCAACATGATCAAGCACAACTTGCCTTGGAATAGGTCCTGATCTTGATCTGGAGCTTGCTCTTGAGTTGCCGGATCTTCCTCCGAAGCGTCACACAATTCAACGTCTACGCGTACCGAAGGACAAAAGCAAATAAATACCAAACCAGAGAGAAATTAAACTCCAAAAATCAATTAAAATTCACCATTAAATATATCTCAATTTTACAAATTTTTAGAAATTTAAATCACTCAAATCCGAGTTAACATGCAAAAGTTATAGCCTTTTGAAGTTTGAATAAATACTGAAATTACAGAAAGTAGAAAATCAGAATTAACCGAATTATTTTTAAACTGAAAAACCGATTTATGATGTCAGCGTGACCTCATGATGATGTTAGCATCGCAGAATTTACCATCGGATTATTTTCCAATTGAAAACGCAATTATGACGCAAGCATGACGTCAGCGAAGATCTGGAACCAACCAGAACGTGACGCGTGTCTCGGCGCATAGACTCGGTCCACGGGACTGCCTCTGGTCCACCACAGACGCGGTCCACGGCGCTTCGCAGAGCGAGCCGACACGCGCCCGCACACCATTGGCCCCTCCCTGCGGCGCAAAATCTACCTTACAGAACGCATCCGACGGCTACCGATCTAAAGCTACGTGGCTAGATCCCGACCACCCACTCTGATCTAATGGCTAACGCTTACCGGAGGGGTTCACTGTTTACGCGACGACGTGGCACGATCTTCACCCTTCGCCGAAGATCTTACGGTTCCCGAAGCTTTAACACAGCGATGGCGGCACGACGGCGCTTCTTCGTCGGACTTGGAGACGATGACTCCAACGACGGCGCAACAGCGATGAAACGGCAACACTGCTTCACGGATCCGATGCGGCATGGCACGGGGGTCTCGGATCTGGCTCTTGGAATGGCGGAGACGGCGAAACGGCAGCGAGCTCGGGAAAAAACCGCAGCGGCCACCTCCTTCAACTCCGACGAGCTCCCACGCATAGACGACAGCGGCACATGGCTCGGTAGTTGCGGAAAACACGTGGCACAAGGTGGGGATTTCAGTGCCCGCATCGGTGCTTTAAATAGGCGCACGGGGAGGCATGCGCAGAGTAGAAATCAGAGTCAGTTGTCGTGGCGGCGGCGGACTCCAGCGGCGATACGGAGAGGTGACGCGGCTTCATCCGAAGCGTCCACGCGGCCTTCATGCGACGGCTGCAGGCAACAGGCGACGCGGCGAAAGTAGAGCCGTTGGATCTCAATCCAACGGTCGGTAGATTAGGGTTAGGGTTTCAGCGACTAACGGGCGCGCGGCCGACTCGGGCAGCGGTCGACATGGGTCGCGCCGGTTGGGTCGCCTGACATCGTTTTAGATTTATAAAGGATTTTCATTTAAAATAATTACAGAAAATCATTTGATTTGTTTCAGGCAATAAAATAATCAGGAAGATTCCAAGAAAATTCTCAAAAATACTTTGAGATATTCTGAACTTAGATAAAATATTTTTGGCAAAACTTTATTTTAACTTTGCATAAATTTAAATAGTTTTGGACAAAGGACCAATATACTCAATTTAAAATTAATTCAAATAAATCCAGAAAATCAAAATAAATTCCAGAAAAATCATAAAATGCACAAATGACAATAAAATAATATTTAGGCGAATTTTGGGATGTTACAAACCCGCTGTCAGGACCGGATCTCCAAATCCGAACCCTCTGTGTATAACCTGTACTAGTCCAGGAAAAGCTAGCACACACAGTGGAAACAGTGATGATAACACATCCATATCACGAATCAAATAATATCAATTAAGCAAAAGAGTATTAGCCTTATGGCCAATTATTACAAATAAGCAACATCATAGCTTGAGTTCAATAAGAAACAGCGGAAACGAAATAACAAAAGCAGGATAAGCCCATCCATTTGCCCAATAGGCAATCGACTGGGGTTCGCGTCCTAGCATTCCGGATCACCTTCGTCGTAACCACAAGCGTAGAAATCGTAGTCACCTTCAACTTCTGCGAACTCTTCTGTGGAAGGTTGGGGATGTTGCAAGGGTGAGCACAAAATGTACTCCGCAAGTCTTGGAAACATAATGCATGATAACTATATGCAAGGCTAAACAATTGAAGGCATAATATGGCTCTTTTAGCATAAAACAAAGTTTAACTGTAAATACCAATAGTAATTTCACAAAGCATCATTTGATCAAAATGTAATTGTATAGTAATTGAATTTGATATGACAATTAAAGCAGGTTCCATCTACCTGACTGGCTCTATCTGCTAAACCATAACCCGAGAGTTCCATCTGCTCACGGATTCCAAGAACAACCATTTTCCTTTAAAACAAAACCATGAAATCTACAATGTGCAAGCGTACCTCGCCTGCCCTTGACCGTGGGCACGGCTACTTAAGTAGTTTTAACTCTGCAGAGTGTGTACACTTTACCCACAAGACATGATCGACTCTAGTTGCCATGCAATTAACACACTTCCTTTGGTGTGTCGGCAGAGAGATCATGACAAGGCCTTTACAATGCACAACCCCACTATTAACCTCGCCCGCTAAGGTTTCACCGCTGTTAGGGTTCTAGCTGCCCAGCACAGAAGCCCCCTCTTGCGCCTGCCAACATCTGGCACTCACCAACTAGCGAAGCTAATAATGAGACGCACAAATTATTTAGCCAGGTCGTACTCATATAGAATTGTGGTTGTACGGTAGTGCTCGGTCCATGGTAACACACGCTTCGGTCCTTAATTGACTAGGGCGGAACATTCACATACCAAGGTCTCGTGCTTTCTGCACCCTCCAAACATCCATCCGCCCCGGTCTAAACCATTTCCACTTTATTTTACTTAAATCACAGCAGCAACACCAATTGCCGCAATTTCACAAATCAGTTTAAACAGCATTTGTAATGACTCCCATAAAGGCACAATACCGAAACGCTTAAGCCGGACTAAGCAATTCTACCGTTCCATGCTAATCTACTGGATATCACCAAATAAAATATCTAGTATTATCTAGGGTGAAAAAGGTTTGACATGATCATTACCAATGAGGGTATAACAAACTGGAATTAACTAAACCTTAAGACTATATTTAAAGTACTTTGCATAAAAGTAAGCATGCATAATTTAAAACAATATAGGCATTTTGTAAATTTGGGATCAATATGTTCAAGGAAGACTTGCTTTCGTTGCTTCCTACTGGATCTACCTCTGACTGTTGATTTGCTTGAGCTTCGACTTCGTCGTCTACACGCGAAACGAGAGCAAATAAATAAAACAAATTCAAATAAAATTCAAAAATTGAAAAGAACGGTACTGGAAGATAGATCTTGAATTTAGATGAATTTAGAAATTTGAATCACTGGAATCAGAGCTCGAACGAAGGAGAACGGGATCCTGGAAGATTCCAGATAAGAAAAAATAGAAAAACAGAGAGGCTAACACGTGGCAACACGTGATTTGTTGGATTTTCAGGTTTTCTGGAAAATCAGAAAAGGAAAAAGAAATGTCGCTGACACGTGGGGCCCACATGTCAGTGGCTCGGTCCACGGTGAGCTGAGTCCACCGAGGAGGAAGATGCCGACGTGGCGAACCATGCTAACGCGGCGGGCTAGGGCTGACGTGGCACGACACGTGGCGGCCACGCGGGCAGGTGATTCGGCGCTGCACGGGAGCCGAGGCGACGATGACAGGGACGCTGGCGCGAAAGACGAGGAGGCGCGTGGCGCTGACCGGGCGGAAGGCGAGGCGATGTGGCGCCGAGGTGGCGGCCACGCGGCACCATGCAGTGCTGACGAGGTGCCAGCGGGGCACGTGCGGCGCGAAGCGGCGGAGCGGCTTGGTGGCGGCGTGAACTCGCCGGAGCCGAAGAAGGAGACCTCGGCCGAGCACCAAAATGCGATGAAACGGCACAAAGCTTGGGGCAAAAGAAAGAGGGCGGCGCGGTGAACTCGATGTGACCAGATTCAGCGGCGGAGGCTCACCGGAGGCAAAAGAAGATGGCGGAGAAACTTCTCGGGACGGCGGCGCAAAACGACAGCTAGGGTTTGCGATTTGATGGCACACGGGCAGCTAAACTCGGGAAACGGGGGAGGGGCGGGTTCGTCGCTTTAAATAGGCGCGGACGCCGAAGGAGTCCGGCGCGGATACGGCGGCAACGACCCGGAAAACGCGGCGGCGGGTGCGGGCGAAACGAACGGCGAGAGTCCAGCTCGGGGACGACGGCGCCGGTCGCCGACAAAGGGCCCACGCACAACGGGCACGCAGCGCGGAGGCGGCGAGCCGGCCGGGCCGGGACGCGAACGGCGAAAGGGTCGAGTGGGCGGCCAGTGGGAAAAGGAAACGGGCTGGGGAAAAGGAAATGCAAATGGTGAATTTTCAAATTTATTCTAAAATCCAAATTTTTGGAATGTTACAAACCTCCCCTCCTTAAAAGAAATCTCGAACCCGAGATTTGGACGGACTAGGGAAAACGGTTGGGGTACTCTTCTCTAAGATCTTCTTCTAGCTCCCAAGTTGCTTCCTTCTTTGAATGGTTACTCCACTGAACCTTGTAAAACTTAATCGTCCTGATTCTTGTTCTGCGTTCTGCCTCATCCAAAATTCTAATCGGATACTCTGGGTAGGTAAGATCCTCTTGGAGCTCAATATTCTCAAACTGCATTTGCTCTTCTAGTACCCTGAGACACTTCTTCAGTTGTGACACACGGAACACATTGTGCACATTCGATAACTGCGGTGGTAGATCCAACTGATATGCCACTTGTCCACTTCTTGCTAGGATTGGAAACGGTCCAATAAATCTTGGTGCTAACTTTCCACGAACTTGAAATCGACGCATTCCTCTGAGCGGTGAGACTTTCAAGTACACATAGTCACAGGAGCAAAGGTTAACTCTCTCCGACGATTATCAACGTAGCTCTTTTGCCTAGACTGCGCTGTTCTCAATCTTTCTTGAATCATTTTTACTTGTTCTTCAGCCTTTTGCAAAATATCAGGACCAAAGACTTGGCGATCTCTGTTTCATTCCAACAGAGGTGTGTTACACTTTCTTCCATACAAGGCTTCAAATGGCGACATCTGCAAACTTGCTTGATAACTATTGTTATATGAGAACTCTGCATAAGGTAAACTTTGATCCCAACTTGCCGCATTGGACAATGCACAAGACCTTAACATATCTTCATGGATTTGGTTTACTCGCTCAGTTTGTCCATCAGTCTGAGGATGATAAGTTGTGCTGAAATTCAGGTTGGTACCCAACGCTTCTTGCAACTTTTGCCAGAATCTTGAAGTAAATTGAGTGCCTCGATCTGATACAATTCTCTTTGGCACGCCATGCAAACACACGATTCGTGACATATACAACTCTGCAAGTTGATCTCCTTGGTAAGTTGTTCTCACAGGAATTAAATGTGCAACTTTTGTCAAACGATCCACTACAACCCATATTGAATCATAACTCGATCCGTTCTCTAAGTCCTGTTATGAAATCCATTCCAATTTCTTCCCACTTCCATTCAAGCACCTTTAACGGTTGTAGTAATCTCGCGGGTCTTTGATGTTCACTTTAACTCACGGCATACATCACACATAGCTATATACTCTGCGATTTCTTTTCTCTTCCTTGGCCACCAATATATACCACGAAGATCTTGATACATCTTAGTATTACCTGGATGAATTGAGTACGCTGACTCATGCGCCTCCTTAAATATTAATTGCTTGATCTCTTTTTGATTCGGTACATATAGACTTTTTCCAAGCCAAACTGTTCCTTCTTCATCCTCTGAAAATCCTAGGGCTTTACCTTCCTTTATTCTATCTTTGATCTTAGCAGCTTCTTTATCTGACTTTTGCAGTTTTTGATCTGATCCTCCAAGGTTGGTTGAATCTCCAAAGCAGCAACGGAACCTTCCTCCACTAGTTCCAAATTCAAACGCTGAAACTCCTTGTGAAGATCAGGTTGATCTTCTTGAATCATCAAATTATTGCAATAGCTCTTCCGGCTTAAGGCATCGGCAACTACATTAGCCTTACCAGGATGGTAATGTATTCCCACATCATAATCCTTTATTAACTCTAACCATCTTCTTTGTCTTAGGTTGAGGTCTGCTTGAGTGAAGATATACTTCAAACTCTTATGATAGGTAAAAATCTCACATCGATTCCCGAGGAGATAATGCCTCCACAACTTTAATGCATGTACAACTGCAGCCATTTCCAAGTCATGGGTTGGATAATTTTCCTCATGTGGTCGCAATTGCCGTGAGGCGTATGCAACTACTTTGCCTTCTTGCATCAGAACACATCCAAGACCCTATCTTGAAGCATCACAGAAAATCTCAAAATCCTTTCGAATATCTGGTAAAATGAGCACTGGGGCTGAGGTCAGTCTTTTCTTTAATTCCTGAAAACTTTGCTCACAAGCTTCAGACCATTCAAACTTCTTTTCCTTCTTCAGCAATTGGGTAAGCGGTCTTGCAATCTTTGAAAATCCTTCCATGAATCTTCGATAGTATCCCGCTAAACCAAGAAAACTTCTGATATCAGGCACTGACTTGGGTTGCCTCCAATCAAGTAAACCTTTCACTTTTTCAGGGTCTACTGAGACACCTCCAGCAGAAATTACATAACCCAAGAAAGCAACTTCTTTCAACCAAAACTCACACTTGCTGAACTTAGCATACAACTGATGATTTCTGAGCTTTTCTAACACCATCCTCAAATGACCTTCATGTTCCGTTTCATCTTTAGAATAGATAAGGATGTCATCTATGAATACTACCACAAACTTGTCCAGGTATTCAATAAATACTTTATTCATCAGGTTCATAAAATAGGCTGGTGCATTGGTCAGACCAAATGACATAACTGTGAACTCATATAATCCATATCGGGTAGCAAAAGTCGTCTTCTAATATCTTGTGACCTTATTTTCAACTGATGGTATCCGGATCGAAGATCGATCTTGGAGAAAATACATGCTCCTTTTAACTGATCAAACAAGTCATCAATCCTGGGCAACGGATACTTGTTCTTGATTGTGACTTCATTCAGGGCTCTATAGTCCACGCACAAACGCAAACTATTATCCTTCTTCTTTACAAAAAGAACTGGTGCTCCCCAAGGTGACGAACTTGGACGAACGTATCCTTTTTCTTGCAACTCCTCAATCTGTTTCTTCATCTCGGCAAGTTCATTAGCTGGCATACGGTAGGGTCTCTTTGAAATAGGAGCTGTACCAGTGACTAGCTCTATGACGAACTCTACATCTCGATAAGGCGACATACCTGGCAAATATTCAGGAAATACATCTGGATATTCTTGCACCACATGCATACTTTCCAAAGTTGATTCCTTCAAACTATTCAAAGAGCACTTCTTACTTGAAGACTCATCAGGCATATACTCCACTCGAATGCCTTCTGAATTGGTAAGGGTGATGGCTCTACTGGCACAATCTATTTGACCTTTATACTTGGTTAACCAATCCATCCCTAGGATGACATCTATTCCTTTTGATTCCAAAATGATAAGATTCGCTAGGAATTCTACCCCATTGATTTTTATGGTTGCACTTGGGCATACTGAACTAGTTCTCAATTCTTTTCCCGGTGATTGAACTATCATAGGACTCTTAAGGGTAAAAGTTTCCCAACCAAATTGTTCAACAAAATTCTTCGATATAAAAGAATGCGATGCTCGTAATCAAATAATGCTTTGGGTGTATTGAGTTAACAAGGAACTTACCCAAAACCACATCCGATGCCTCCCGAGCTTCTTGGCGGTCACATGGTTGACACGTCCTCTTCCAAAGGATTGTGGAGCTCTTGGCGTCTGGGGTGTTCCACGACCTTGTCCTTGCGTAGGAGCTCTGGTGGAATTGGATACCAAGTTGAATGTCACTGGGGTCACTTGCTGACGCTTCTGAGGACAGTTGCTGGCATAATGTCCCATCTGGTGACAATGGAAACACTGAATTCCTACAGCATTTGAATTCCCTTTCTGCGGTTGACCACTTGCGCTGTTTTGCTGGGGTCCTTGAGCGATTGGGCGCGGTCCAGAATTAGGAGTACGGGGTGCTCCTTGAACAGGTGTCCTACTGACCTGCTGAGATTGAAAGCGCTGATGAGAACCACTCGCTCCATGCTGAGCCTGGAATGCCATCCTTCTCTTGAGGGACTCCCGCTGTTGGCGCTGGGCATCCTCTTGCACTAGAGCCTTGTTCACCATATGCTGAAAATTCAGAAAATCCAAAGCAACTAACTGCACCTTGATGTCAGGGTCAAGTCCTTCCATGAACCTCCAAATCTTGGCACTTTCAGTAGCCACATCCTCTGGTGCATACCTCGACAACTGGGTGAACCTATTCAGATACATAGAAACACTCTGGTTTCCCTGATGCAGTTTGCGAAATTATCTTTTCTTCATTTCAATTATGTCGGCAGGCACATGAGCAGTACGGAAGGCTTCAGAGAATTCCTCCCAAGTTATAGTTTGAGCATTCTGATGGGCAGCACAAAAGTTATCCCACCAAGTAGCAGCTACTCCTTTTAACTGATGACTCGCATAGAGAACCTTTTCACGGTCATCACACTGTGCCAACTGGAGCTTTTTCTCCACATCTCTTAACCAGTCATCTGCCTCCAAGGGTTCACTGCTCCCGTGAAGGTGGGCGGTCTAGTTCTGATGAATTCTCCAAGCTTAGACTGGGGCGGCATCACTGGTGCTGCGACTGGTGCTGGCTGCGGATTGTTCACCATATTCTGAGCAAGGGCCTGCAACAACTGAAGCTGCATTGCCATCATCTGCTGGATATCTGCGATTGGGGGTTGGACTGGTGGCGGCGGCGGCACTTGCTGTTCTTGCTGATCTTGAACATCATGCTGATCTTGTGGCTCTGCCTGACCATGACCATGACCACGACCTCCAATACGACCTCCTCTGCGACCAGCTCCACGACCTCTTCCTTGACCTTCCATCTGAAGCAACGGCCAGGGATAGGTTAGCAATAGATAAGAGGGAAAGAGCAAAAGATGAGAAGACTAGGGAGGTAGCCATTCCAAGACCAAACAAGCTATAAAACTCCAAAGGAAAGGTGGCTGCAACACAATGCTAGGGCAAGTGTACATCACACCCAACAAACAAGCAACAAAAATTCTAATACACTCGAACTATACGTTGCTAAATTAAAAAGGGATAAAACGCTCCAACACTATTGAGCACTACTAACTTATCCTATATGGAAGTCTTCTCGGATATACTCTTTGACGGCTTGATCATCTTCTTCCTTGATCTGGATTCTTGCAGAAGGCTCGAGGCTTTGAGAAGTTTCAAGGGATAAGATCAAATTAAAATTTTAAAATAATATTTTAGCAAAGGAAAGAAGTAAGAACATAAGAATTAGATGAAATGAGATAATCTATTCACAGCAAATCGTTGGTTTGATTTAGAAAATAATTTTGAAGTTCTTTCTAAGAAGACCAGACTATCTAGGGATGCGACCTACAGTCGATATGGCTCTGATACCACCTCTGTCGGGACAGGATCTCCAAACCAACCCATGTGTATAACTTGTGCTAGTCCAGAAAAGCTAGCACACACAGTGGAAACAGTGATGACAACACATCCATATCACGAATCAAATAATATCAATTAAGCAAAAGAGTATTAGCCTTATGGCCAATTATTACAAAGCAGCATCATAGCTTGAGTTCAATAAGAAACAGCGGAAACGAAATAACAAAAGCAGGATAAGCCCATCCATTTGCCCAACAGGCAATCGACTGGGGTTTGCGTCCTAGCATTCCGGATCACCTTCGTCGTAACCACAAGCGTAGAAATCGTAGTCACCTTCACCTCGCGAACTCTTACGTGGAAGGTTGGGGATGTTGCAAGGGTGAGCACAAAATGTACTCCGCAAGTCTTGGAAACATAATGCATGATAACTATATTCAAGGCTAAACAATTGAAGGCATAATATGGCTCTTTTAGCATAAAACAAAGTTTAACTGTAAATACCAATAGTAATTTCACAAAGCATCATTTTATCAAAATGTAATTGTATAGTAATTGAATTTGATATGACAATTAAAGGTGTTCCATCTACGATTGGCTCTATCTCGCTAAACCATAACCCGAGAGTTCCATCTGCTCACGGATTCCAAGAACAACCATTTTCCTTTAAAACAAAACCATGAAATCTACAATGTGCAAGCGTACCTCGCCTGCCCTTGACCGTGGGCACGGCTACTTAAGTAGTTTTAACTCTGCAGAGTGTTTACACTTTACCCACAAAACATGATCGACTCTTGTTGCCATGCAATTAACACACTTCCTTTGGTGTGTCGGCAGAGAGATCATGACAAGGCCATTACAATGCACAACCCCACTATTAACCTCGCCCGCTAAGGTTTCACCACTGTTAGGGTTCTAGCTGCCCAGTACAGAAGCCCCCTCTTGCGCGTGCCAACATCTGGCACTCACCAACTGGCGAAGCTAATAATGATACGCACAAATTATTTAGCCAGGTCGTACCCATATAGACTTGTGGTTGTACGGTAGTGCTCGGTCCATGGTAACACACGCTTGGTCCTTAATTGACTAGGGCGAACATTCACATACCAAGGTCTCGTGCTTTCGCACCGCCAAACATCCATCCGCCCGGTCTAAACCATTTCCACTTTATTTTACTTAAATCACAGCAGCAACACCAATTGCCGCAATTTCACAAATCAGTTTAAACAACATTTGAAATGACTCCCATAAAGGCAAAATACCGAAACGCTTAAGCTGGACTAAGCAATTCTACCGTTCCATGCTAATCTACTGGATATCACCAAATAAAATATCTAGTATTATCTAGGGTGAAAAAGGTTTGACATGATCAATACCAATGAGGGTATAACAAACTGGAATTAACTAAACCTTAAGACTATATTTAAAGTACTTTGCATAAAAGTAAGCATGCATAATTTAAAACAATATAGGCATTTTGTAAATTTGGGATCAATATGTTCAAGGAAGTCTTGCCTTCATTGCTTCCTGCTGGATCTACCTCTGACTGTTGATTTGCTTGAGCTTCGACTGCGTCGTCGACACGTGAAACGAGAGCAAATAAATAAAAAAAATTCAAATAAAATTCAAAAATTTAAAAAATGGTACTGGAAGATAGATCTTGAATTTAGATGAATTTAGAAATTTGAATCACTGGAATAGGAGCTCGAACGAAGGAGAACGGGCTCCTGGAAGATTACAGATCAGAAAAAACAGAAAAACAGAGAGGCTAACACGTGGCAACACGTGATTGGTTGGATTTTCGGGTTTTCTAGAAAATCAGAAAAGGAAAAAGAAATGCCGCTGACATGTGGGGCCCACATGTCAGTGGCTTAGTCCACGGGGAGCTGAGTCCACCGAGGAGGAAGATGCCGACGTGGCGAACCATGCTGACGCGGCGACCACGCGGCGCGCTAGGGCTGACGTGGCACCACACATGGCGGCCACGCGGGCAGGTGACGCGACGCTGCACAGGAGCCGAGGCGACGTTGATGGGGACGCTGGCGCGAAAGACAAGGAGGCGCGTGGCGTTGACCGGGCGGAAGACGAGGCGACGTGGCGCCGAGGTGGCGCCACGTGGCACGACGCAGAGGCCGACGAGGCGCCACGGGCACGCGGCGCGCTGGCGCGCGAGCGGCTTGGTGGCGGCGCGAACTCGCCAGAGCCGAAGAAGGAGACCTCGGCCGAGCACCGAAACGCGATGAAACGGCACAAAGCTAGGAGCAAAAGAAAGAGGGCGACGCGGCGAACTCGATGCGACCAGATTCAGCGACGGAGGCTCACCGGAGGCAAAAGAAGACGGCGGAGAAGCTTCTCGGGACGGCGGCACAAACGACGGCTAGGGTTTGCGATTTGACGTCGCACGGGCGGCTAATCTCGGGAAACGGGGGAGGGGCGGGTTCGGCACTTTAAATAGGCGTGGACGCCGAACGAGTCCGGCGCAGATACGGCAAAGAACGACCGAAAGCGTGGCGGCGGTGCCGCGAATCGACGGCGAGTCCACTCGGGACGACGAGCGGCCGGCCGACAGAGGGGCCCACGCGCGTCGGGCGCAGGCGCATGAGGCAAAGCCGAGCTGGCCGGGCCAAGATCGGGCCTGGGACGCGAACGGGCGAGCGGGCTGAGCGGAGCGGGCCAGTGGGGAAAAGGAAATGGGCCGGCGAAGATTCGTCCCGCGAAGATTTTAGAAAATAAAATATTTTCCGATTTAATAAAATCCCAAAAATTCAAATATAAGCAAATAGATTCAAATAAATAGCAAATAAATTCAGAAAAATCTTTTGTTTGATAAATAGATTAGCCAAATTAAATCCTTTCATAAATAAAAAAAATCAAATTAAGCTGAAATTAATTCAGGAAAAATGCAAATGGTGAATTTTCAAATTTAAACATTCTAAAATCCAAATTTTGGGAATGTTACAAACAGATGATAGGGATGTGTTGGACACATCACGCATAACAATGGTAGATTTAATCAAGCTATCAAAACGGTTTTGGGCGTGAGGACATAAGTGGTTGGGATTTGATTTCAGTAATGAAGGAACCTATACAAGACAATTAGTGTTTAGGAAAACACACATGAGGCAGGTTTCTTAATTGGCACCCGAATACGGGAAGTGCTCCCTCCCTCATATCAGCCCTTGGGGCAAGTTGACCTAGCCATGAGTCAAGTTGACGGAGGCATTCATTACTTATTTTCATACTCAACAAACAAGAGTTACATAAGATATAATTAGCAAAGGTGTTGCTTACCTATGTCATTAAATTTCTAGCAGTGATGCCAAAGCTCACTAGTGTTTGATGAATATGGATCTTGAATACTCACTATGTGTCTATAAAAGGGACATAAAATAGGAGTGTCTTTTATTAAAATGTTTAAGAAATTTTTTACATAAACATAGTGCTTAGAATCTTTGCATGTTTTTGTTGTAGTTCAATGGCACCTTCTCCTACTCCTGCTACACCTGGTTTTGCTTTGAGATCCGTTTTGGAAAGGGAAAAACTTAATGGAACTAATTTTGTTGATTGGTATCGCAAACTGAGAATTGTTCTCAAGCATGAAAAGAAGGACTATGTTCTAGATAATCCAATTCCTGATGAACCAGCCAAAAATGCTCCTCGCAATTTGAAGGTTGAATACGAAAAACATGTTAATGCTTCTGTAGAGGTCAGCTGTCTCATGCTTGTCACCATGGACACTGAGCTCCAAAAGCAATATGAGGACCAGGATGCTTACAATATGATTGTGAGCTTGAAGGGTATGTTTGGGAATCAAGCAAGAGCTGAGAGGTATGGTATCTCAAAGCTTTTATTTGCTTGTAAAATGGCTGAAGGCAGTCCAGTCAGCCCTCATGTGATCAAGATGATTGGTTACATCGGGAGATTGGAAAAACTTGAGTTTCCCCTTAGCCTCGGTTTGGCCACAGATGTTATTCTCTAGTCTCTGGCACAGAGCTTTGAGCCATTCATTATGAATTTTCATATGAATAGCATGGAGAATAGCCTAACCAAGCTACATGGGATGCTCAAGGCTGCCGAGGAAAGCATTAAGAAAAAACCCAATCATGTGATGATGGTTCAGAAAACAACTGCATTCAAAAAGAGGAAGGCTAAGGCTGGGGGAACGGGAAGGAGCAAGGGCAAGGGCAAGGGCAAGGCTCAAGATGAGATCGCAAGCCTCAAAACTAAGCTTCAGAAGCTTAAAGTTGGCCCTCAACCTGATAGCCAATGCTTCTATTGCAAGAAATCAGGACATTGGAAACGGAATCGCGAAAAGTACAGCGGATAAAAAGAATGGAAATGTGGTTTCCACTTCGTATTAATGTTATAAAATTAATCTTGCTACTTCTTCACTCAGCTCATGGGTATATGATACCGGTTCGGTTGCTCACATTTGCAATTCGATGCAGGGGCTGATAAAGAGTGAGACTTGGCAAAAGGAGAAGTGGATCTTCGCGTGGGGAATAAAGCAAGAGTTGCTGGTCTTGCTGCTGCTACATACCCATTGCATTTGCCTTCAGGATTAGTTTTAGAACTCAATAATTGTTATTTTGTTCCATCTTTGAGTAGAAACATTATTTCATCTTTTTGTTTGGAACATGAAGGTTATGATTTCAGAATAAAGAACTTTGTTTGTTCAATATTTTTGAATGATATGTATTATGGTTGTTGCCCCATGGTGGATGCGTTGTACGTCCTTGAACTCCAAGAGAAACCTGTCTATAACATTAATGTAAAAAGGCATCGGCCTAATGATTTGAACCCTACCTTTTTATGGCATTGTCCCTTATGTCATATAAATAAGAAGCGCATGAAGAAGCTCCATGGTGATGGACTTCTAACCTCATTTGATTTTGAATCATTTGAAACATATGAATCTTGTTTACTTGGCAAGATGACAAAAGCCCCTTTCACAGGTTTTAGTGAGAGAGCGAGTGAGTTATTGGCCCTAGTACATACAGATGTGTGTGGACCAATGAGCTGACTGCTAGGGGTGGGATTCAATACTTTGTAACTTTTACCAATGACTTTAGTAGATATTGATATAACTATTTAATGAGGCATAAATCTGAAACTTTTGAAAGGTTCAAAGAGTTTCAAAATGAAGTACAAAATCAACTTGGCAAATCAATAAAACACTTACGATCAGATCGTGGTAGCGAATACTTGAGCCAAGAGTTTGGTGATCATCTAAAGCAATGTGGAATTGTTCGCAACTTACTCCGCCAGAACGCCTCAATGGAATGGCGTGTCCGAACGATTTAAACCGAACTTTATTAGATATGGTTCGGTCAATGATGAGCCAAACAAATCTACCATTATCCTTACGGGTTTCGCTCTAGAGACAAATGCATGCTCACTTTGAATAGGGTCCCATCAAAATCCGCTGAGAAGACACCATATGAGATATGAACTGGGAGAAGACCCATGTTGTCATTTGTCAAGATATGGGGATGTAAGGCTTATGTAAAATGTTTACAATCAGATAAACTCGCACCTAAATCAGAAAAATGTTTTTTTGTGGGGTATCCTAAAGAAACAAAAGGATATTACTTTTACAAAAGAAACGAGAACAAAGTTTTTGTTGCTCGAAATGGTGTATTTTTGGAGAAAGAGTTTCTTTCAAAAGAATTCAGTAGGAGTGATGTGTATCTTGATGAAGTTCGAGAATCACATGAATATGTTCAAGCTACCACGGAACCTTCACAAGATGTCCAAAGTGTTGTACAACCTATGGAAGAGACTCCAGCCCCACGTAGGTCGGGGAGGCCACATCATGTACCTATAAGATATGGGAATGACATATTATTGTTGGACAATGATGAGCCCATGACTTATGAAGAAGCAATGATGGACCCAAACTCTGAAAAATGGCTTGAAGCCATGAGATCCGAAATTCAATCCATGCATGACAATCAAGTTTGGAACTTGGTCGATTCTCCTGATAGTGTAAAAACCATTGAATTCAAATGGATTTTCAAGAAGAAGATAGACGTAGATGGAAATGTTCGGATCTATAAGGCACGGTTGGTGGCAAAGGGTTTCAAACAAGTTCAAGGAGTTGACTATGATGAAACCTTCTCACTCGTAGCCATGCTCAAGTCCGTTCGACCATTTTAGCTATTGCTGCATATTTCGATTATGAAATATGGCAGATGGATGTCAAAACAGCCTTCCTTAATGGGAATCTATCTGAGGATGTATACATGATACAGGCTGAAGGTTTTGTTGATCCTAAATATGCTAAAAGGGTATGCAAGCTTCAAAGATCCATTTATGGGTTAAAGCAAGCATCTCGGAGTTGGAACATTCGTTTTGATGAAGTGGTCAAAGGTTTTGACTTTATCAAAAACGAAGAAGAGCCTTGTGTTTACAAGAAGGCTAGTGGGAGCGCACTTGTGTTTCTGATTTTGTAAGTGGATGACATATTATTGATCGGGAATGATATTCCTATGCTTGAAGATGTTAAGACTTCATTGAAAAGGAGTTTCTCAATGAAGGACTTGGGAGAAACATGCTATATCTTGGGCATAAAAATCTACAGAGATAGACCAAAAAGGTTAATTGGATTAAGTCAGGAAATATACATTTACAAGATATTGAAAAGGTTCAATATGCATGAATCCAAGAGAGGTTTCATGCCAATGTCACATGGCATCAGTCTCTGCAAGAATCAGTGTCCTTCGACATCTGATGAGCGAGACAGGATGAGCAAGGTTCCATATGCTTCAGCTATTGGGTCTATTATGTATTCCATGATATGTACACGCCCAGATGTCTCATATGCTCTAAATGTCACGAGCAGATACCAAGCGGATCCTGGTGATGGTCACTGGATAGCCGTAAAAAATATCCTGAAGTACTTGAGAAGAACTAAGGGTATGTTCCTTGTTTTTGGAGGTGAGGAAGATCTGGTTGCAAAGGGTTACACCGATGCAAGCTTCCAAACTGACAAAGATGATTTTCGATCGCAATCTAGGTTTGTGTTTACACTAAATGGAGGAGCAGTAAGCTGGAAGAGTTCCAAGGAAAACACGGTGGCCGACTCTATGACATAAGCGGAGTACATTGCGGCTTCGGAGGCCGCAAAAGAAGCTGTGTGGACTAAGAAGTTTATCACAGAGCTTGGTGTGGTCGCTAGTGCCTCTAGTCCAATGGACATCTATTGTGTTAATAGTGGTGCCATTGCATAAGCAAAAGAGCCTAGATCACATCAGAAATCTAAACACATACTCCGGTGCTTTCACCTTATTCGCAAGATTGTGGATAGAGGTGACGTGAGAATATGCAAAGTACATACGGAAGCCAATGTGGCCGATCCGTTGACAAAGCCACTTCCACAGCCTAAGCATGATGCACACTCGAGGTCTATGGTATTAGATACTTAATTGATTGACTCAAGTGCAAGTGGGAGATTGTTAATGCTATGCCCTTGAGGAAATTATTTAGATGATTGTAACATGACTATGTTTATGAATAATAATATGATTATTGGTCCAATGAATGTATATCATTGTATTGATTAACAAGTATGTGACTTGCTTATGAAGCTCTTTACTTATTGATGTAATTCGATAAATATCTCTGATCGGATATCATCGTATAGGACAACGATGAATAGATCAGCACATGTAGTGATCGATGATCATGCTTCATAGATCATGGGAGATGGAGATATCATCTATACATTGTGGATGCATGTTGAAGAACATGAGTTAGATAGACCTGCAATGTGACACTGCGAGAATGTTTCATTCTTATGTGTCATCAGTATATCTCATACATAGTAGATGTATAATCCTTAGACCTGAGATTGTCATATTCCCTACATGTGTAATAGTTTTCCTTGGGGCTATCAAACACTACTTCCTAACCGGATAGTTATAAAGGTAGTTTTCATGTTTACTATAAAACGTGCAGAGTGAAGTGAGCAGTCAAGATGGAATTTGCCACTCCAATGAAATGAAGATATATGATAAGGCCACTCGTGTGATATGATTAAGGAAGTGCATGGCCATGCCGTGATTGAGGAGTCAATCACAACTTATTAATATATCACAGATACGAGAGATGGATTGAATCATCAAAGGATGACATGCTTCTCGCCTTTAGTTCAATATTCATATGCTTGGCAAAGGGATTTTTACATGAGTACTTTTGATAGGTTCTGTCCAATTTGATCATAGTACGTTTGGGAGTTGGCATACTTTGCAAGGAGCCGCTACCAACTATTGGATTGAAAAGGATTTTTCCGAATCCATGTCCAAACGTACGTGAACCCTCTGTGGTCACACACTTAATGGTGGGACGATTAATTTGGATTGGATCCGTAATTAATGGACCTCGTGGGCTTAGCACGCTGATGGGCCCTGGTTTAGGGTTTCATCTCATGGCTATATAAGGAGGGGAGGAGGGTGGGCGCAGGGTGTGCTTTTCCACGGTTTTGAAGTGATTCACCCGAAACCCTAGCCTCGTCCTCTCGCTGCCCCTGCCGAGCGACCAGGTGCTTGCACACCGACGCACGGCATTCCATCCCTGGACGTGTGGACTGCTGCGGTGACGCTGCTGCGACTGCGGCGTGGGAGGACGATCCACGGCGAGGCGAGGATGATCCACTCCATCGACGCAATGACTGCGGCGAGGACGATCCACTACATCGACGCGCGAAGGATTCTGCAACTACGCATCTAGTGGTAATCTAATCTGTGATCCCCTTCTTGCGATTAGCTTTCTGGTTATGCGATAGTTTTTTTTGTGCTAGTGTAGCATACCGCGTTGCTCTTCAGTTTGGCGGTCCGCGGAGATTCAATGCTCGTGGTCAATCAAGTGCAAAAAGAATGGTCCTGCATCGAAAACAGCATGGCTGCCTACTGCCAGGAGGTACGCAAAGGGAAGGTAACTTTGACAGCCTGGAACTCGTTCATGTGCTCCACCGGGACAATGAAGCGGCCGACGAGCTAGCAAAAATGGTATCCTGCCAGTCTACGGTGCCTGTGGGAGTATTCGTCAAAGAAATTCATAAGCCCACGATTAGCGCTCGGTCAAAGCGGGATACCTGCGGAGAAGAACGTTGAAGTCAAGTCCTAGTCATTACCCCGATTGACAGCTCCATATCCGACTATTTGTGAAGCGACGAACTACCCGACGATCGCGTGCAAGACGAACGAATAATACGCCGAAGCAAGAGCTATGTGGTGATCAGGGAAGAACTCTATCGCAAGAGCTCCTCTGGTGTACTATGACGGTGCATATCAGAACAAGAAGGAAGAGATCTCCTCAAGGAGATCCACTCGAGAGCCTGCGGGAATCACTCGGCGTCATCGACCTTAGTTGGTAAAGCTTATCGTCAGGGATTTTTCTGGCCGTCTACCGTCACTGATGCGGAGGACATCGTCCGGACATGCAAAGGATGTCAGTTGTTTGCGCGACAGATGAACAAACCGACACAGTAGCTGCAAACCATCCCAATCACCTGGCCATTTGCAGTATGGGGGCTCGATATGGTGGGACCTTTGAAGAAGGCACAAGGCGGCTATACTCATCTCTTCGTGGCCGTCGATAAATTTACCAAATGGATTGAGGCCAAGCCAGTCGCCACAATCACGGCTGCAAAGGCCAAAGAATTCTTCCATGAAATCGTGGTTAGATTCTGCGTACCAAACCGTATCATCACGGATAATGGCACCCAATTCAGAGGCAGCATATTTCAAGATTGGTGCGGCGAACTCGGCATAAAAATCTGCTTCGCATCAGTAGCGCACCCCCGAAGTAATGGGCAGGTTGAGCGAGCCAATGGCATGGTTTTACAAGGCCTAAAGGCAAGGATTTTTTATCGTCTCAAACTATACGCCACTCGGTGGGTCAAAGAATTGCCTTCGGTACTCTGGGGAGTGTGAACTAACCCCAGCAGAGCAACCGGGCAGTCACCTTTCTTCCTGGTGTATGGCTCAGAGGCGGTCCTCCCCACCGAGTTAGAATTTGGATCCCCACGGGTTCGGAGCTATGAAGAAGCCGCTTCGGAAGAAAGCCGGCTAGAAGACCTCGATCGACTGGAAGAAGCTAGGGACATCGCAACAATTCAGTCGGCGAAGTATCTTCAGGGCTTACGTCGCTATCACGGTCGCAATGTAAGGAGCCGCGCATTCTCTAAAGGAGATCTAGTTCTTAGAAAGAATCAGAAATGCGAGCATAAGCTCTCCCCAAGCCGGGAAGGCCCTTACGTCATCGATGAGGTGATACGCCCTGGAGCTTATAAGCTCAAGCGCGAAGACGGCACGACAATCAGCAACACTTGGAACATAGAACAGCTACGTCATTTTTTCGTTTGAACTTTGTAATTCAATTGTTTCTTTATGAATAAAAACGTTTGCTCTTAAAATTGTTCTCGTATGATCTTATCGAAAAATTATGCGCCTGAGTGCTTTGCTCCCGTCAAAATTTAAGACTCTGAGACATGCGTCATGAACCATGCCTCAGAGCCTGGGGGTTGGACTAGTCGGACACGACATGTCAAAACCACTCGAGCAAAGCAGCGTATTTAAGAAAAAAATGCAAGGACAAAGAAACATCGTCATATATTTCGTTTACAGCTCGAAAGTTTCCACAACAGCCGAAGAGGTATCCTTGACTTCATCCCAGAGCTCGGCGGCCCGATCTTCATCTACATTGCAGGCGTAGCTTTTCTTAACGACTTCAAGATCCACTCGGGGATAGAGCGACTTGGTGATCGCCAAAGCCTGGCTAGCACCATTGGTTGCCGTCTCCTTCAAGAGTCTCTTGAGCGCCTCGGGGGCTTCCTCCAGTCGAGAGATGACCTGGTCCCTGTCGAGTCGCTTCTCACTTCCAGGATGAAGCAAGTTCAACAACGGCTCAGAGGCTTCACGAAGCTTAGCGCAAGACGTCTCAAGGGTTTCAACCTTCTCGTTAAAGACGGCGTATTGCGCCCGTGTTTTGAATTTATAATCTGCAAGACAGAGTATTAACAAGTACCAAGAAGGCAATGAAGACATGGGAGGGCCAAGCTGCCGACCGTACCTTCCAGCTCCTTCTCCGAAGCTTTAAGTTGCCCCTGGAGCTTTACATTAACAGAGGCTGACACAAAGATAAGAAGATCAAAAAACTAGACGATTAAATGAAAGCATGAGATGGTTCGGAAAATATCTACCTCGAAGGGAGCCAACGACATCTATCTTCTCTTGTCGGAGAGTCTCCTTCTCAACCCGCAGCGCCTGGACCTCTGATCAAGAGTTCGGCTACCGCATGTCCACCTTGATCTACTCCGCCGCCGATATTCTGGCGTGTCCGACTCAAATCATCCTCTAGAGGTACTCTGACTTCTTTTCGGAGCGCTCCCCTAATTTTTGTAATCATCACAGGAAAAGGTGACTACATGCTGACTGACGTCAGTAAGAAGACGAGAGTAGAGAAAATTTTACCTGGGCTAGGCGTGCACAAGTAGTGGCATGACTGTAAAAGTCATTCCTCTCCCTCTCCTCCTCCGAGTCGTCCAGGAGCTTCAAGTCATCCTCCTCATCAACCCACGCAGCTTGCATTATGAGCTGGAGGCGAGCAAGAGTCGGCGGAACCCGGGAGATCTCTTCAACCTCAGGGGATGGACGGGGGATGGGCTCCTAAGCAGTAGAGCCTAATACTGAAGCATGAGGCGTCGGTGAAGGCGGCTAAGGCTCGGGGGGCGCCCCTGTGTCCCCGAGCGAGGCCCCCTCAACCAAGACTTGAACCTCCGCAGGCCCAGCCTCTTCAAGAGCCCTAGTCGGTGTCTCGACGGGAGCATCGAGCTAAGGATTCCTACGAGAAGATCTGTCAGTAAACAAGCCGATGAAACGCGTCAAATAAGAGTCGATAGAGTAACAAACCTGTCGGACTTCTTCATCCTCATCGGGGGCTTCTTCCGAGTGGCCGAGCCGCTCCCGGAGGGACCACTCGGGGCGTCGCCGACTGGCACTCTGGGCTCCTCTCAACCGGCTGAGTCCCTCAGAGTTGGACTCGTCCGTGCCGTGGGCTCGCTGGAAAGGGGAGCCGAAGGCACCAGGGCTCGTGCTGACGGTTCCTAGATCTTGGGACCGCTAGTCGGGCGCCGGAGCTTCGCATGATCCTTGGCCACCATCTTCTTCCCCTTCTTGGCGGTGGGATCTCCTATAGGAGAGCTCACTGGCCGCTTCGGGGAATCGCCTATACGAGTGGGCATTTCCGGAAGAGGCGCGTCGCTGAAGAAGGCCATTCGATCCTGGAAAAGGAAGATTAAAAGTTAGAAGTCATTCAAGAGACAGGTGTGAAAATCTATCGGCAAAACTTTCTCACCTCAGGAGGAGGATTCGATGCAGTGATGGCCTTGGGGTATCTGGTGGGCATCTCAACGCTCGGGATAAAAAAATCGCCTACTTGAGCAAAAATCTGCCCTTTCGTTATTAAATCGGGCAATTCCCGGGTCGGATCGTCCTTTCCCACAAACTGATACCCCAGATGGTCGCGCTCCTTGGGTGAATCCGCGAGCAACGGCGAAGGGCCGACCAACCTCGTGAGGCCCCCTCCTTTAATTTGCCGATGAGCACCAAGAGATCTTGCACTTGATCCATGTTGCAGGCATCACTGACAGAAGACCAAGAGAGGGACACCTTCGCCCAGCGCCTGATGAAAGAAGGGAGAGCTGGATCAGGATTGGCACAATAAAACCACTCCTGGTGCCAGCCTTTATTCGAAGACTTGAAAAGAATAGCAAAATACGATTTCTTTAGTCCCTCCCGAAGTTGGAATCCGGCTCCCCCAATTACCTTGGGGTCGCTTTTTGAGGGATAGGGCTTCAGAAGGTAAAAATGGCAGAAAAGATCAAAATGTGGACAGATGCCCAAGAAAGCTTCGCAAAGGTGAACAAATATAGAGACTAGCAAAATAGAGTTGGTATTCAAGTTCACCAACTCGATGCCATAGAAGAAGAGAAGGCCGCGGAGAAAAGCGCAGGTAGGAAGACCCAGCCCGCGCTGGAAGAAAGACTCAAATACCACAACTTCTTCAGGAGGAGGAGTGGGGATGGATTCACCTGCAGCCGGTCGAGCGGAGATCAAAGCCAAGTCTGGGAGAACCCCGCCAACCACCATGGACTGCAGTTTCTCCTCTATCGTAATCGAGGTCGTCGAATCCTGGGGCAAAGGCTACGAGGAGGAGACCTTGGAAGGATGAGAAGACATCTTCGGAGGAGAGATCGGTGGCGGTGCACAAATGCGGGCGCAGCAGCAGTTAACCCTAGCAGCGGAGAAGGCGGAGAGACAAAGGAAGCAGAAGAGGCAGGAGTAAGCGATGAGAAAAATGAACCATCGGCTCAGTCTTAAAGGGGGGAAAATCAGGTTTTCACCAAGATAGCGGGAAAAAGATTGCGAAACCCCTAGCCCTACTCTATGCATTGTAATGATTTGCTAGCCGGGCATCCTGACATATCGGGACGGTCGCGGTTTGACCAAGTCATACCGGGGACACGTCGCTCCCCACGATGGGATGTTTAACCACTTACCGTGTTAAGCGAGACGTGGATATCCTCCAATTTGGATAAAAATATATCTCCTTGTGATATGCCCCACGATGGGTCACTAGGTGGTTACCGCATGACGGAATCATATATCACAAGTTGAGCCTAAATGGGCACGAATCCAATGGTATGCCCCATGAGGGTCGAAAAGCTGCGCGTCGTAATAAACGAGTACGGATACCGTTTGGATGAACTTTGATATGTCCCAAGTTGGACCAGAGCTGTATCCTACACCAGTCGGATACAAGTATCACTCATCCACGAGCCAAGAAAATCCTGATACACTCCAAGTTGAGCCCAAGCTATATCCTACACCAGTCGGATATAGGTATCACTCGGCCACGAGCCAAGAAAATCCTGATACGCTCCAAGCCGAGCCTAAGCTATGTCCTACAGCAGTCGGATATGGGTATCACTCGGCCAAGAGCCGCGCAAATCCTGATATGTCCCAAGTCGGACCTAAGGTGTATCCTACAATGGTTGGGTGCGAATATCGCTCGACCAAGGAACCATGCAAGCTTCGATGTGCCCCAAGCTGGGTTCAAGCTACGTCTAAACGACAATCATGGAAAAATGCTTGGAAAAGGTACTACTTTATTATATATACAAAGTTCACTAGGCATTATGCCTGGGAAAGTATTATATTTACAGGGCCCTAAACTTCTCCCCGATGCACGCTGCCGAGCGCCCCCACAAGAGCCTCCCTAGCCCTGTAAAGGACAGGGAAGATCTCTAGGAAGGTGTCGACGGCGACGCGATCGAGGGCGGCGGCCTTATCCTCCGCCCACTCCGCCATGGCGAGGTCGAAAAGCGCCCATTCCTCAGCAAGATCGTAGTCTTGGCCGGCCATGGAGGTCCCTCGAAAAAAAGGGTGGAGCTCAAAGCAAGGAGATGGAGAACTAAGCGCGAAGGAATGCATTCTACAAGCGCTAGTTCACCTTTTATAGCCGATGCGATGAGGTTGAAGTAAATGCGAAGATATGAAGACATCAGAAGCAGGGGAGACTTGAAGTAAATATAGTTTCAAAAGCCAAAGGAGTTTCTGGAGAAGGGGTTGACACAGAAAACCAAAACAGTCTTGAAGACCGTCCAGTATTGATCCACGAAGAGAATTAAGGTTTCGCTTCGAGCGGGAAAAGGTATCTAATCTACATCTGAAATATGGGTTAAATTCATGAAGTCGCCCGCAATAAACCTGCGAGACAGAAGATTATAATAAAAAATGGGAGTTATATTTGAGTCCTTCATAATCCCCTTGCTGCAAAGAAAAGCGCTCAAATCGAAAGAGAAATCAGTCGGAGGTTTACGCTGGAAGCTAGAGATGTTGACCCAGAATCAAGACCCGGATAAAAATGTAGCAATCGGATCATGAATCACTCGGGGGCTACTGTGGAATATATGGAACCAGGTACCTTCATGACAGGCTCAGCATCACTTAAGGAGACGACAGGCCCAAGTACATGGCCCAAAGGATGAACCCCGCACGAAGCCTTGCTGCCGTATGGAAGGTGGCACATCCTATAGAAAGTTGAATACGTATTTAGATATAAAAGATACGGTTGTAATCTCAGTTGTTAATTGGGTAGATAAAGATGTAAACTCTATCTTGTAACCGATCAGGACTCTGTAAGCCGCCACACCCCCACTATATAAGGGAGAGGGCGGGCAACAACAGGGGCATCGAGCAATCGCCTCAACACACACACATTACCTTTCGCCCAGAGCACGTTGCGCTTTGAGCAACCTTAGATCCAAGAGATCCATATAATCCCAACACACAGGATTAGAGTATTATCTCCTCCGTGAGAGCCTGAACCTGTCTAAACCCATGTCTTTTGTGACCTTCGAGTTTGAGATATAGCGCCTTCCCCATAAATTTATTGCCGACTACAAAAGTCGACACTCTGCTTCCCGGGGCTTCAAGCTCTATCAAATGGATGTCAAGAGTGCATTCCTCAATGGCTATATGGAGGAAGAGGTTTATGTCAAACAACCTCCAAGATTTGAGAACCCCAAGTTTTCGAGTCATGTATACAAGCTTTCCAAAGCTCTGTATGGACTCAAGTAGGCCCCCAGAGCATGGTATGAGAGGCTCAAGTCTTATTTTCTCAGCCATGACTTCAAGATGGGTGTAGTAGAAAAAACTCTGTTCATCAGACACCATGAGTCGCATTTTCTTCTCGTCCAGATTTATGTGGACGATATCATTTTTGGTGGCTCATCTCATTCACTTGTGTGTCAGTTTTCTGAGGTAATGAGCACAGAGTTTGAGATGAGTATGATGGGCGAGTTGAGCTACTTTATTGGCTTCCAAATCAAGCAGAATCGGGAGGGTACTTTCTTGCATCAAGGCAAGTATACCTGGGACCTCCTGAGGTGTTTCGATATATCTGATGGTAAGCCAGTGATGACTCCTATGGCCACCACTGATGTCCTCCAGCCGGATGAGAATGGTGAGCCTGCTGATCAAAAGGAGTTTCAAAGCATGATCGGCTCCCTCTTGTACCTCACTGCTTCGAGGCCGAACATACATTTCGCTGTGTGTCTGTGCGCCCGATTTCATGCCTCTCCTCGTGCCTCTCACCGCCAAGCGGTCAAACGCATCTTTAGGTCCTTTGTACTACCACTGATTATGGTATTTGGTACTCTTCTTCTTCTTGTCTATCCCTTCGAGCCTTTTCCAATGTTGACTTTGTTGGCTTAGGATAGATAGGAAGAGCACTTCTAGCACTTACCAATTCATTGGTACTTCTCTTATTTCTTGGTCGTCTAGGAAAAAGATGAGTTGCACATCCATCACGAGGTCGAGTATGTTGTCGCAGCCGATTGTTTGTAGTAGTCTTTGTAACATCCCAAAATTTGAGTTTTGGAATGTTTGAATTCAAAAATAAACCATTTGCATTTTTCTTGAATTAATTCCAGCTTAAATTGAATTTTCCATTAAAGAAAGGATTTAATTTGACTAAACTATTCATCAAACTAAATATTTTAAGTTTTAGTTGGGTTCATTGTGCTACAAGGAATTTTTCTGTATTTTTGGGGATTTTTCTGAATTTATTTGCTATTTATTTCAAATTATTTGCATTCAATTGAATTTCTGGAATTTTTCTTAATCGAAAAATGATTTTAAATCTAAAAATACTTCGGGACAGTTTCCCCGCACGGCCCATCCCCTCCCGCACGCCGTTTGGCCCAGCCGCTTCGCCTCGGCCCATTCCCATTCCTCGCCCGGCCCAGCTTCACCACGCGGCCCAGCAAGCCCGCGCACGCCACGGCCGTCCGAAGCGCGACGCGTATGTGGCCGAGATTGCGCCACGTCGCCGCGCTCCGCGAAACCCTAACCCTAGCCGCCGCTGTCTTGGAGTCCGCCGCCGCACGCAGTCGGTCTCGGATTCCGCGCTCTACACGCCTCCCTAGGCTATAAAAGCCCGTGTCGCACGCCTGCCGAGGTTCCCCTCGCGTCGCCGTTTCTTTTGCCCTACTTCTCGCTGCCCGAGATGCCGCCGTCGCTCCGCGCGAGCTCGCCGTCGATTTCCAACGTGCAGAGACCTTCCGTCGCCTTTTTCTTCGCCGCCGGTGCCTCTCCGCCGCTGCCGTTTGCATCGCCGAGCTCACCGCATCTTCTTCTTTCAGATCCGTGCCACCTCGCGCCCGAACAGTGCCTCTTCCGCCGTTGGCCGTGTCCTCTTCCTCGCCTCCCGTAAGCCCGTGCCGCCGCTTGTCGTCGTCCGTCTTCGCTGGATTTCGGCCGTCCGATCGCCAGCCGATGCCCCGGATTGCGCCGTGTCGCCTCCGACCGCAGCATCGCTTCTCGACCGTCCGATCTGATTGAGTTGCTGGATGCGCAACACGTGGCTTGTCGCGTCAGCGCTTGCGTCACCCGCCTGTGTCACCCGCCACGTCAGCCGAGCCGCTGCGTCAGCGCTGACGTCGGCCGTGCGCCGAGTGCATGGTGAACCGAACCCGTGCCATGGACCGAGTCCACCAAAAGCCGGATGACGTCAGCGTTGAGCAATAAATCGTTTTTCCCATATAAAAATAAATCCAGAAATTCGGATTTTCTGTTTTTTCAGTATTTTCTCTGAATTTAATCTTTCGGAATCCCGTTCTCTCTCATACGAACTCCGATTGAGGCGATTCAAGTTTCTAAATTTTTCTAAAATCAAGATCTATCTTCTAGAGCCATTTATTTTCAATTTTTGGCATGTTTGAGTCTCTGTTTTGTATTTATTTGGTTTCGTTGCTTCATTTTCCGGTAGACGCTAATTCCGAGGGAGCGAACGAAGACTTCGAAGACCAAGACTTAGCATTAGATCAGCAAGGCAAGTCGTAATCCTTTGACCATATTGATCCTATGTTTGCAAAGTAATTTGTTTTATACAATTGCATGCTATTTGTGTATCAATGTTTATTTCATGGGAATAGATATGTTCCTAGTTGATACGATGCCACCTTGATTAATTGGGATGCCGCGTATCCATTGTTAAACCTAGGTTGGGACATTACTAGTTGGACATAATCATTATACCAACATTGGGTTACGTAGCTATGCTTAGACATGCTTAGATATACGTTGGGATTCATGTCACATATTGAATAATGTTAATCTTGACTTAATGAGATATTGAATAGTGGCTGTTAGCCAGTATTGTAAAATTTGTTGTACCATGGCGGGGTTTGCCATTGGTCTTGGTTGAACGAATTGTTTTCCCTCAGGCAAGTGATCGTGCAGTAAAGGGGGTGTTTTCTAGCACATTGGGATGTGGATGTCTTGCCTGAGACAACATAAGGACTTAATCTTGTGCGCCATTGAACTGGGCCTAACCGTACTACCACAAGTCTAGTATGGGACAGACCTAGCTGATTAACTTGCAATGTCTAGTCTTGAGTACTGCCAATTGGTGGTGTGGGTTCTGGGATGGACGGGTAGATTCGCAAGGCGCAAGAGGGCGCCCTAAGGGGCGAAACCTTAGTGGGCAGTACCGAGTTTAGATAGTGCATTGTAAAGGCTTTGTCATGATATCTCTGCGACACACCAAAGGAAGTGTGTTAAGATCGATTGCACAAAAAGATGATCATGTCTTGTGGGTAAAGTTGTTCAACCTCTACAGAGTGTAAAACTATTTGAATAGCCGTGTCTGCGGTCATGGACAAAGCTTGGGAATTTCACACGGGGTATAGAGTGTTTCATAAAATGTGGAATGTGGAATTGTTGGGATGTGAACGGGGAGTTCACTATTGTTTTGTTGTCTATCATTGATCTATCAATTATTTATTTATCTTTTCAAAAATATGCTTTCAATCTATTTATTGTATTTCAATTCAAGTTATTGCTTTCTGCAAATGAAACATATATCCATCCTTGTCAAGCCGTGCATTAATATATTGCATCAATTCCCTACGGCTTGCTGAGTACTTTTTGTACTCACGGCTATACGCCTTTGTTGATCAATTGCTGAGGAAGGATCAGGAAATGCTGAGTATCATGAGGAGGAATTCTATGAAGACTACGTGGATTAGGAATGTGTTCCCCAGACGATTGCCTGTGGCATGTCGAATGGCTCAAGTTATCTTTTTCGCTGCAATAGTATTTGTTTCTTTAGCCCTTAAGGCATAATGGTGTAAACATTGACCATAAGGTCGTTTGCTTTATTCAATAATAATTTGCTTCTTCTTAGTTAATTAGTTGTATGGAATGATATTGCATCTATGTTTCTACTGTGTGCACTAGCGTGATCCTGGACTAGTGCAGTATACATAGAGGGATTTAGATTTGCAAATCCGGGTCCTGACAGAGATGGTATCAGAGCCATATCGACTGTAGGTCGCTATCCTAGTTAGCAAGGTCTTCAAAATTATTTTCTAAATCAAACAAACAAATTGGTACTTAAAAGCTTTCGTCTCCTCTCGTCTTATTCTTAGGTTCTTATTTCTCTCCTTTGCTGAAACATTGATTCGAAATTTAAATTGATCTTATCTCATAAAACTTCTCAAAGCCTCGAGTCTCCTGCAAGGAATCAAAGAAAGGGAGACGATGAATCAAGCCATCAAAAGACATATCCGAGAAGACTACCATATAAGATAGGTTTTTGGTGCTCAACGATGTTTGAGCATGTTTTTCCCTTTCAGTTTAGTTACGTTTAGTCTGCGTATACTAAGATTTTTTTTCTTTGCTTGAGTGCCTGGTATGTTGTACACTTGCCCCAAGCACAGTGTTGCAACCATGCCTTTAGTTGAAAGCTTTATTTGCCTCTTTAATTTGTAGCCTTTTCGGCTATGTCCTTTTGTCCCTAGGTATTACCTTCTCCCCTAGATGATCTTACCACTCGTCTACTGCTTCTCCCTCTTACCTATCAAATCCTTGTGTTGCATCTCAGATGGTTGACACTTATTTTGGAGCCGGTCGCAGTTCGCCCGTGGATGCCAGTTCCAGTGCCAACACCAACTCCAATCCCAATGCACCACCGCCACCACCAGCAATGACAGATCAGAACATGGGACATTTTCTGGCAGCTTAGACTCAGCTAATGAATACAATGATGCAGAATATGAACAACATGATGAATCAACGAGAACTGCATCGCAGCTTGCCTAGCTAATCTATTGAACTAGCGAACCAAGTCTGCTTTGCACCTCCTCAAGCTCGTCTCCAGCCCAAGCAAGCAGAATTTATGAGGACTCGCCTGCCAACTTTCTCCAACTCTTCAGAACCATTGGACGCCGATGATTGGATTCGCTCCATTGAGAAGAAGCTCGCAATTGCTCAGTGCACAGATCGTGAGAAGGTTCTCTATGCCGCTCATCAGCTGGAGGGCACTGCCGCTGAATGGTGGGAGAACTACAGTGCTGCCGATGATGACCCTTAGACTATAACTTGGGCAGAGTTTTCCACTGCTTTTCGCTGCTCTCATATTCCAGATGGCAAGGTTGAAATGAAGAAGAATGAGTTCCGAGAGCTTAAGCAAGAAGGAATGTCAGTGAGTGAATACCTCAATAAGTTCACTCAACTGCTCGCTACGCTCCAGAGGATGTAGCTACAGATGATGCTCGCCAAAAGAAGTTCAAGCGTGGACTCAATCCAGGACTAAAGGTGCAAGTCATTGGCAATGACTATGCAGATTTCCAGCACCTTGTAGATAAAGCAATGCTTATTGAGGAATCTCGTCGTGAGTTGGAAGAATCCCGTAAAAGAAAGATGATGCAGCATGGAGCCCATCAGAATCACCAGCATAGAGTCAGAACCAATGCTCAACAGCCTGCTCGTTTCACTCCTCCAAATGCATTCAGGACCCCTGCACCAGCACCTCGCCCAGCTCCTTCAGGCAATCGCAACCTTAACACCAATAGCAATCCACCTCAGAGGACCAGTAATCCAGCTGCAGGAGTCACATGTTTCAACTAGCATGAACTCGGTCATTATGCCAACAATTGCCCAAGAAAGCAAGCTGTGACGTCAGTCCATTTCAACTTGGGATCTACGCCAGCCAAGACCCCCGCACCACGAGCAGGACGTGGAGTGCCCCAGACTCCCAACCAAGCCACCAGGACTTCACCGCCTGCTGGAAGAGGCCGTGTGAATCACGTCACCACCGAGGATGCCCAGTTTGCACCAGACGTCATACTAGGTAAGCTCCTAGTCAACTCAGCATCTGCCATGGTTTTGTTTGATTCTGGAGCTACGCATTCATTTGTTTCTCGAAGTTTTGCTGCAAGTCATCAATTAAAGACAATGCCTCTTAAGACTATTTTATCAGTACAATCACCTGGTTCTGATTTGAGTACGAACCAAGGCTGCCCCGAAGTTAAGATATTAATTGGAGGGGTAGAATTTCTAGCCAACCTTATTGTCCTAGACACCAAGTCCCTAGATGTGATCCTAGGAATGGATTGGCTCTCCAAGAACCAAGCAGTTTTGGATTGTGGGAATAGAGATATCACCTTAACCAGTCTAGATGGAGCCAAGTTAAAAGTTCAATCCGTTTCAGATCAGTCTGAAGGGATTAAAGTTTGTTGTGCCAAAGGAATAAGTTAGGAAGATGTGCCGGTCGCTAGCGAATTTCCTGATGTGTTTCCGGATGAGTTGCCTGGGATGCCACCGGACCGAGATATAGAGTTCTTGATAGAACTAGTTCCTGGAACACCACCCATTTCCAAGAGACCTATAGTATGCCTGCTAATGAGTTAGCTGAAGTAAAGAGACAGATTAAAGAGCTACAAGATCAAGGTTTTGTTCGACCAAATTCTTCGCCATAGGAGCGCCAGTTCTTTTAGTTGAAAAGAAAGACGGAACTCAGAGAATGTGTGTGGATTATTGCTCACTCAATGAGGTCACCATCAAAAATAAGTACCCTCTGCCAAGAATCGATGATTTGTTTGACCAACTTCAAGGAGCTGGAGTGTTCTCGAAGATTGACTTAAGATCAGGTTACCACCAGTTGAAGATTCGTCAAGAGGATATACCCAAAACAGCTTTTGTTACTCGGTATGGACAGTATGAGTATACCGTGATGTCTTTTGGATTGATCAATGCCCCTGCCTACTTCATGACCTTGATGAATAAAGTATTCATGGAATATTTGGATAAGTTTGTTGTTGTTTTCATTGATGACATTCTGATCTACTCCAAAAGTGAGGAAGAACATGAGGATCACTTGCGCCAAGTTTTAACGAAGCTAAGAGAGAATCACCTGTATGCAAAGTTCAGTAAATGTGAGTTCTGGATGAAAGAAGTTGCTTTCCTAGGACATGTCATATCGGCAGAAGGAGTCGCTGTTGACCCTAGTAAGGTACGAGATGTGTTAAGTTGGGAGTAACCCAAGACGGTACCCCAAATCCGAAGCTTTCTTGGAATGGCAGGATATTATCGTTGTTTCATAGAAGGGATTTCTAGAAAAGCTAGACCGCTCAATCAACTCTTAAAGAAGGAGAAGAAATTTGTTTGGACACCAGATTGTGAGCAAAGTTTTCAAGAGTTAAAGAAGTGTTTGACAACTGCCCCAGTGCTTATCCTGCCAGATAATAGGAAGGATTTTGAGATATTCTGTGATGCATCCCGACAAGGACTCGGTTGTGTGTTAATGCAAGATAATAAGGTTGTAGCGTATGCTTCGCGACAACTAAGGCCACATGAAGTTAACTATCCTACCCATGATTTGGAATTAGCAGCTGTAGTGCATGCTTTAAAGATTTGGCGTCACTATCTCATTGGAAATCGTTGTGAGGTTTACACTGATCACAAAAGTCTGAAGTATATCTTTACCCAAGCCGACCTCAATATGAGACAAAGAAGATGGTTGGAATTGATCAAGGACTATGACATTGGGATTCATTATCATCCAGGCAAAGCCAATGTCTTAGCCGATGCTTTGAGTAGAAAGAGCTACTGCAATACTCTGATGATTAAGGAAAGTCAGCCAGCACTCTATAAGGAATTTCAGAAGCTTAGTTTGGAGTTGGTTCAGGAAGGTTATTTAGCTACTTTGGAAGTACGCCCAACATTGGAAGATCAGATTCGAGAAGCACAGGTAGATGATGCCGATGTCAAGGAGATTAAGAGCAATATGAAGAAAGGAAAAGCCCCAGGTTTCTCTGAAGATGAACAAGGTACTATTTGGTATGAGAAGCGTATTTGCGTATCAGATCAGAAAGAGCTTAAGGAGTTGACACTTAAAGAAGCGCATGAGACTTTATACTCCATTCATCCTAGAAGTACCAAGATGTATCAAGACCTCAAGGAAAGGTTGGTGGCCTAGTATGAAGCGTGAGATTGCATAGTATGTTGCACTTTGTGATGTCTGCCAGAAGGTCAAGGCAGAGCATCAGAGACCAGCAGGATTGCTGCAGCCATTGAAGATTCCAGAGTGGAAGTGGGAAGAAATTGGTATGGATTTCATTACCTGATTTCCTAAGACTCAAGCAGGTTATGACTCAATCTGGGTAATAGTGGATCGATTGACTAAGGTAGCTCACTTCATTCCAGTTAAGACTACCTATGCAGGAGATAAATTAGCAGAATTATATATGTCAAGGATCGTCAGCCTTCACGGAGTGCCTAAGAAGATAGTATCTGATAGAGGAACCCAGTTTACCTATCGTTTTTGGTAGAGTCTGCATGAAGCCATGGGAACTCATCTCAGGTTCAGTACTGCCTATCACCCTCAAACCGATGGACAGACTAAGCATGTGAATCAAATTCTTGAGGATATGTTAAGAGCTTGTGCCTTAACTTATGGTACCAAGTGGGACAAGTGTTTACCCTATACCGAATTTTCGTACAACAATAGTTATCAAGCCAGTCTACAAATGTCGCCTTTTGAAGCCTTATATGGAAGAAAGTGCAGAACCCCTCTCAATTAGGATTTAAGTTTTGAGCCCAATGATTATGTGTATCTCAGAGTCACCCCTCTCAAAGGAGTTAAGAGATTTCAAGTAAAAGGAAAGCTTGCCCCTAGATATGTGGGACCATTCAAAATCTTGGAACGAAGAGGCGAGGTTGCCTACAAGTTAGAATTGCCCCAGTCTTTTGCCGGAATCCATGATGTGTTCCATGTATCGTAGTTGAAGAAATGCCTGCGTGTGCCAGAAGAACAGATGCCATTGGAAGCCATTGATTTGCATGAAGATCTAACCTACAAGGAGCAACCAGTGAAAATTTTGGATATAGCAGAGCGTATCACGAGGAGCAAGATTATCCATTTTTGCAAGGTCCAGTGGAGCAATCATTCAGAAGAGGAAGCAACTTGGGAGCGAGAAGAGGATTTGAAGTCCAAGTTTCCCCACCTATTCCCTAGCCAGCCTGAATCTCAGGGTCGAGATTCCATTTAAGGGGGGAGGTTTGTAACATCCCAAAATTTGAGTTTTGCAATGTTTGAATTCAAAAATAAACCATTTGCATTTTTCTTGAATTTATTCTAGCTTAAATTGAATTTTCCATTAAAGAAAGGATTTAATTTGACTAAACTATTCATCAAACTAAAGATTTTCAGATTTAGTTGGGTTCATTATGCTACAAGGAATTTTTCTGTATTTTTGGGGATTTTTCTGGATTTATTTGCTATTTATTTCAATTTATTTGTATTTAATTGAATTTCTGAAATTTTTCTTAATCGGAAAATGATTTTAAATCTAAAAATCCTTCGGGCCGGTTTCCCCACGCAGCCCATCCCCTCCCGCACGCCGTTTGGCCCAACCGCTTCGCCTCGGCCCATTCCCATTCCTCGCCCGGCCCGCTTTTCCCTGGCCCAGCTTGACCTCGTGGTCCAGCAAGCCCGCGCGTGCCACGGCCGTCCGATGCGCGACGCGTGTGTGGCCGAGATTGCGCCACGTCGTCGAGCTCCGTGAAACCCTAACCCTAGCCGCCGTTGTCTCGGAGTCCAGCCGCCACACGCTGTCGGTCTCGGATTCCGCGCTCTACACGCCTCCCTAGGCTATACAAGCCCGTGCCGACGCCTCCCGAGGTTCCCCTCGCGCCGCCGTTTCTTTTGCCCTACTTCTCGCTGCCCGAGATATCGCTGTCGCTCCGCGCGAGCTCGCCGTCGATTTCCGCCGTGCCGAGACCTTCCGTCGCCTTTTTCTTCGCCGCCGGTGCCTCTCTGCCGCTGCCGTTTGCATCGCCGGGCTCGCCGCATCATCTTCTTTTAGATCCGTGGCACCTCGTGCCCGAACCGTTCCTCTTCCGCCGTTGGCCGTGTCCTCTTCCTCGCCTCCGGTAAGCCCACGCCGCTGCTCGCCGTCGTCCGTCTTCGCTGGATTTCGGCCGTCCGATCGCCAGCCGATGCCCCGGATTGCGCCGCGTCGCCTCCGGCCGCAGCATTGCTTCTCGGCCGTCCGATCTGGTCGAGTTGCCGGATGCGCGACGCGTGGCTTGTCGCGGCAGCGCTTGCGTCAGCCGCCGCGTAAGCCGAGCCGCTGCGTCAGCGCTGACATCGGTCGTGCGCCGAGTGCACAGTGAACCGAACCCGTGCCGTGGACCGAGTCCACCAAAAGCCGGATGACGTCAGTGTTGCGCAATAAATCGTTTTTCCCATATAAAAATAAATCCAGAAATTCGGATTTTCTGTTTTTTCAGTATTTTCTCTGAATTTAATCTTTCGGAAGCCCGTTCTCTCTCATACGAACTCCGATTGAGGCGATTCAAGTTTTTAAATTTTTCTAAAATCAAGATCTATCTTCCAGAGCCATTTATTTTCAGTTTTGAGCTTTTTTGAGTCTCTGTTTTGTATTTATTTGCTTTCGTTGCTTCTTTTCCCGGTATACGCTAATTCCGAGGGAGCGAACGAAGACTTCGAAGACCAAGACTCAGCATTAGATCAGCAAGGCAAGTCGTAATCCTTTGACCATGTTGATCCTATGTTTGCAAAGTAATTTGTTTTATACAATTGCATGCTATTTGTGTATCAATGTTTTTTTCATGGGAATAGATATGTTCCTAGTTGATATGATGCCACCTTGATTAATTGGGATGCCATGTATCCATTGTTAAACCTAGGTTGGGACATTACTAGTTGGACATAATCATTATACCAACATTGGGTTACGTAGCTATGCTTAGACATGCTTAGATATACGTTGGGATTCATGTCACATATTGAATAATGTTAATCTTGACTTAATGAGATATTGAATTCATAGAGTCGTTTCCATATATCATTAAACACAAGAGGGGTAAAGACATTGTAATTGCTGATGCGTTATCGAGGCGATATACTATGTTGTCTCAACTTGATCATAAATTTTTTGGTTTAGAGACAATAAAAGAGTTATATGCCACTGATTTGGACATTAAAGATGCATTTGAAAACTGTAGAGAAGGAAGAACATGGAATAAATATGTGCTGAAAGATGGATTGTTATATCGTGCTAACAAGTTATGTGTTCCTACTAGCTCTATTCGCCTTTTATTTTTGCAGGAAGTGCATGGAGGTGGTTTGATGGGCCATTTTGGAGTGAAGAAAACTGAAGATGTACTGGCCACCCATTTCTTTTGGCTAAAGATGAGATGCGACGTCGAGCACTACGTGCAATAAAGCTAAGTCTCGCTCTAATCCACATGGTCTTTATATGCCTCTTCCTATTCCTAGCGTTCCATAGGAGGATATTTCTATGGATTTTGTTTTAGGGTTGCCTAAGACAAAGAGGGGGAAGGATAGTATTTATGTTGTTGTGGATCGATTTTCTAAAATGGCACACTTTATACCTTATCATAAGAGCGATGATGCAACAAACGTTACTGATTTGTTTTTCAGGGAGATTGTATGCCTACATGGAGTGCCAAACACAATTGTTTCAAATCGTGACGCTAAGTTCTTGAGTCACTTTTGGAGAAGCTTATGGAATAAATTGGGGACAAAGCTACTGTTTTCAACTACATGTCATCTCCAAACCAACGGACAAATGGAGGTCGTCAACCGTACATTGTCAACCATGTTGAGGGCTATTTTAAAGAAGAACTGAAAGTTGTGGGAAAAGTGTTTACCGCACATTGAGTTTGCTTATAACAGATTGGTACAATCTACCACCAAGATTTAAAGCCATACGTGGGAGAACAGGATGAGCTTGAGTCGAGGACGACTCCAATTTAAGAGGGGGAGGATGATGAGGGCATCACTCTTTTGGATACGCGCATACATCATGGTCCTATGACAAGAGCTCGCGCATGTAAATTAAATCATGAGGTGAGCTCGTTTCTCACTGTTCATAATAATGATATTGATGATGGAATGCTACTGTCGACTTTTGTAGTCGGCAATAAATTTATGGGATAGTTATAGAGGTAGCTTTCATGTTTACTATGAAACGTGCAGAGGGAAGTGACCAGTCAGGATGGAATTTGCCACTCCAATGAAACGGAGATATATGACAAGGCCACTCGTGTGATATGATTAAGGAAGTGCATGGCCATACCGTGATTGAGGAGTCAATCACAACTTATTAATATATCACGGATACGAGAGATGGATTGAATCATCAAAGGGTGACATACTTCTCGCCTTGAGTTCAATCTTCATATACTTGGCAAAGGGATTATTACATGAGTACTTTTGATAGGTTCTGTCCGATTTGATCATAGTATGTTTGGGAGTTGGCATACTTTGCAAGGAGCCGCTACCAACTATTGGATTGAAAAGGAGTTTTTCGAATCCATGTCCAAACAAACGTGAACCTGCAGGGTCACACACTTAATGGGCTGGGACGCATTAATTTGGATTGGATCCATAATTAATGGACATTGTGGGTTTAGCACGCTGATGGGCCTTGGTTTAGGGTTTCATCTCGTGGCTATATAAGGAGGGGAGGAGGGTGGGCGCAGGTGTGCTTTCCCACGGTTTAGAAGTGATTCACTCGAAACCCTAGCCTCCTCTTCTCGTTGCCCCTGCCGAGTGACCAGGTGCTTGCACACCGACGCACGGCGTTCCATCCCTGGACGTGTGGACTACTGCGGTGACGCTGCTGCGACTGCAGCGTGGGAGGATGATCCACGGCGAGGCCAGGACGATCCGCTCCATCGACGCAACGACTGCGGCGAGGACGATCCACTACATCGACGCGCGAAGGATTCCGCAACTGCGTGTCTAGTGGTAATCTTATCTGTGATCCCCTTCTTGCGAGTAGCTTTCTGGTTACGCGGTAGATTTTTTTTGTGTGCTAGTGTAGCATATCGCGTTCCTCTTCAGTGGTATCAGAGCCATCTCGTATAGTTTTGTAATCTGGATGTTGCACATATGATGTGTGAGGTTAGTAGATTGGATCTATTACATGTTCAGCCGGTTCATGTGATGAATTGGTGACGACAGCCATCGATGAGATCGATTGGTTTAGGGTTTGAGGAAAGTGCAAACCAACTCTATCTTGATTTGGGTGAGTCCGTTCATGGTACGACGTTACCGTTACCGGTCGGGTTACCGCCATCACGGTTTCTGAAACGTATCCATATGGGACCAAGCCAATCAGATTGAGTTGGATTGGGTCAATCTAGTTGATCCATGGTAAGCGCAAATCGATTCAATATTGATTTGGGTGAGTCCGTTCATGGTACGACGTTACCCTTACCGGTCGGGTTACCGCCATCAGGGTTTCTGAAACGTATCCATATGGGACCAAGCCAATCAGATTGAGTTGGATTGGGTCAATCTAGTTGATCCATAATAAGCGCAAACCGATTCAATATTGATTTGGGTGAGTCCGTTCATGATACGACGTTGCCCTTACCGGTCGGGTTACCGCCATCAGGGTTTCTGAAACGTATCCATATGGGACCAAGCCAATCAGATTAGATCGGATTGGGTCAATTTGGTTGATCCGTGGAAATTTTGAGGGTGTTTTCCTTTAACAGAAGATATGCCTCTAAAATTTTTTTCCAAGGGCGCTGCCCCGTGGACCCCGCCAGGAGCGCTGCCCCTCAGACCCCAGAGTCGTAGTGTTGCTTTTGTTTAACTCGTTTTTGCAGGGAATTATGTGAAATAGTATGGCCTATGTGTATGTGATGCATGTAATTTCCACATAGCCTGCATGCCATGTCAAGCCATAAGGCTATTTAAATTGTATAATGACCTGCGTGTCGACTTGTGATGCTTCAAACCCTCATGTAAAATTCATTATCAAAAGTTGTAAGGTGTTGCATCCATAATGATGAAGACGATGGTATCAAGCAAGGTGGCTAGGTGAACAAATCAAGCAAGGTGGCAAGGTGAACAAACAAGCATGATGATGGAGATCTTAATGCTAAGGGCTATGCTATTTCACAGCTTATTTTGATTTTCTGTAGATGTGTGTTTAATCCTTGCTATTTTCTTTATGCTCATTGCATGTGATGCCATGTTCTTAGTAGATTTTGTTCATCCCTATAGTTAAAATTTTAAATCAAAATATCCATCCAATTGTTGCACCTATCAAGAATTTAGATCGTTATTGATATGACTGCCAAAGTAGTATATCAATAGCTATCTTAATAGATGATAGGGATGTGTTGGACACATCACGTATAACAATGGTAGATTTAATCAAGCTATCAAAACGGTTTTGGGCTTGAGGACATAAGTGCTTGGGATTTGATTTCAATAATGAAGGAACCTATACAAGACAATTGGTGTCTAGGAAAACACACATGAGGCAGGTTTCTTAATTGGCACCCGAATACAGGAAGTGCTCCCTCCCTCATGTGAGCCCTAGGGGCAGGTTGACCTGGCCATGAGTCAAGTTGACGGAGGCATTCATTACTTGTTTTCATACTCAACAAACAAGAGTTACATAAGATGTAATTAGCAAAGGTGTTGCTTACCTATGTCATTAAATTTCTAGCAGTGATGCCAAAGCTCACTAGTGTTTGATGAATATGGATCTTGAATACTCACTATGTGTCTATAAAAGGGACATAAAATAGGAGTGTGTTTTATTAAAATGTTTAATAAATTTTTTACATAAACATAGTGCTTAGAATCTTTGCATGTTTTTGTTGTAGTTCAATGGCACCTTCTCCTACTCCTGCTACACCTGGTTTTGCTTTGAGATCAGTTTTGGAAAGGGAAAAACTTAATGGAACTAATTTTGTTGATTGGTATCGCAACCTGAGAATTGTTCTCAAGCATGAAAAGAAGGACTACGTTCTAGAGAATCCAATTCCTGTTGAACCAGCCGAAAATGCTCCTCGCAATTTGAAGGTTGAATATGAAAAGCATGTTAATGCTTCTGTAGAGGTCAGCTGTCTCATGCTAGTCACCATGGACTCTAAGCTCCAAAAGCAATATGCGGACCAGGATGCTTACAATATGATTGTGGGCTTGAAGGGCATGTTTGCGAATCAAGCAAGAGCTGAGAGGTATGGTATCTCAAAGCTTTTATTTGCTTGTAAGCTGGTTGAAGGCAGTCCGGTCAGCCCTCGTGTGATCAAGATGATTGGTTACATTGGGAGATTGGAAAAAGTTGAGTTTCCCCTTAGCCTCGGTTTGGCCACAAATGTTATTCTCCAGTCTCTGCCTCAAAGATTTGAGCCATTCATTATGAATTTTCATATGAATAGCATGGAGAAGAGCCTAACTGAGCTACATGGGATGCTCAAGGCTGCCGAGGAAAGCATTAAGAAAAAACCCAATCATGTGATGATGGTTCAGAAAACAACTACATTCAAAAAGAGGAAGGCTAAGGCTGGGGGAACGGGAAAGAGCAAGGGCAAGGGCAAGGCTCAAGATGAGATCGCAAGCCTCAAAAATAAGCTTGAAGCTTAAAGTTGGCCCTCAACACGATACCCAATGCTTCTATTGCAAGAAATCGGGACATTGGAAACGAGGCTGCGAAAAGTACAGCGGATAAGAAGAATGGAAATGTGGTTTCCACTTCGGTATTAATGTTATAGAAATTAATCTTGCTACTTCTTCACTCAGCTCATGGGTATATGATACCGGTTGGTTGCTCACATTTGCAATTCGAACGGGGTGATAAAGAGTAGAGACTTGGCAAAAGGAGAGGTGGATCTTCGCATGGGGAATAAAGCAAGAGTTCTTTGGTCTTGCTGTTGGCACATACCCATTGCATTTGCCTTGTGGTTAGTTTTAGAACTCAATAATTGTTATTTTGTTCCATCTTTGAGTAGAAACATTATTTCATCTTCTTGTTTGGAACATGAAGGTTATGATTTCATAATAAAAACTTTGTTTGTTCAATATTTTTGAATGATATGTATTATGGTCGTTGCCCCATGGTGGATGGGTTGTACGTCCTTGAACTCGAAGAGAAACTGTCTATAACATTAATGTAAAAGGCATCGCCTAATGATTTGAACCCTACCTTTTATGGCATTGTCGCTTAGGTCATATAAATGAGAAGCGCATGAAGAAGCTCCATGGTGATGGACTTCTAACCTCATTTGATTTTGAATCATTTGAAACATGTGAATCTTGTTTACTTGGCAAGATGACAAAAGCCCCTTTCACAGGTTTTAGTGAGAGAACGAGTGAGTTATTGGCCCTAGTACATATGGATGTATGTGGACCAATGAGCTCGACTGCTAGGGTGGGTTTCAATACTTTGTAACTTTTACCGATGACTTTAGTAGATATGGATATATCTATTTAATGAGGCATAAATCTGAAACTTTTGAAAGGTTCAAAGAGTTTCAAAATGAAGTACAAAATCAACTTGGCAAATCAATAAAACACTTACGATCAGATCGTGGTGGCGAATACTTGAGCCAAGAGTTTGGTGATCATCTAAAGCAATGTGGAATCGTTCCGCAACTTACTCCGCCAGGAACGCCTCAATGGAATGACGTGTCCGAACGACGAAATTGAACTTTATTAGATATGGTTCGGTCAATGATGAGCCAAACAGATCTGCCATTATCCTTCTGGGGTTTCGCTCTAGAGACAGCTGCGTTCACTTTGAATATGGTCCTATCAAAATCTGTTGAGAAGACGCCATATGAGATATGGACTGGGAGAAGTCCCATGTTGTCATTTCTCAAGATATGGGGATGTGAGGCTTATGTAAAACGTTTACAATCAGATAAACTCGCACCTAAATCGGAAAAATGCTTTTTGTGGGGTATCCTAAAGAAACAAAAGGATATTACTTTTACAAAGAAACGAGAACAAAGTTTTTGTTACTCAAATGGTGTCTTTTGGAGAAAGAGTTTCTTTCAAAAGAATTCAGAGGAGTGATGTGTATCTTGATGAAGTTCGAGAATCACATGAATATGTTCAAGCTACTGCTGAACCTTCACAAGATGTACAAAGTGTTGTACAACCGTGGAAGAGACTCCACTTCACGTAGGTCGGGAGGCCACGTCATGTATCTATAAGATATGGGAATGACATATTATTGTTGGACAATGATGAGCCCACGACTTATGAAGAAACAATGATGGACCCAAACTCCGAAAAATGGCTTGAAGCCATGAGATCCGAAATTCAATCCATGCATGACAATCAAGTTTGGAACTTGGTCGATTCTCCTGATGGTGTAAAAACCATTGAATGCAAATAGATTTTCAAGAAGAAGATAGACGTAGATGGAAATGTTCAGATCTATAAGTTACGGTTGGTGGCAAAGGGTTTCAAACAAGTTCAATGAGTTGAATATGATGAAACCTTCTCACCGGTAGCCATGCTCAAGTCTGTCCGGATCATTTTAGCTATTGCTGCATATTTTGATTATGAAATATGGCAGATGGATGTCAAAACAGCCTTCCTTAATGGTAATCTTTCTGAGGATGTATACATGATACAACCTGAAGGTTTTGTTGATCCTAAATATGCTAAAAGGGTATGCAAGCTTCAAAGATCCATTTATGGGTTAAAGCAAGCATCTCGGAGTTGGAATATTCGTTTTGATGAAGTAGTCAAAGGGTTTGACTTTATCAAAAATGAAGAAGAGCCTTGTGTTTACAAGAAGGCTAGAGGGAGCGCACTTGTATTTCTGATTTTGTATGTGGATGACATATTATTGATCGGGAATGATATTCCTATGCTTGAAGATGTTAAGACTTCATTGAAAAGGAGTTTCTCAATGAAGGACTTGGGAGAAGCATGCTATATCTTGGGCATAAAAATCTATAGAGATAGATCAAAAAGGTTAATTGGATTAATTCAGGAAACGTACATTGACAAGATATTGAAAAGGTTCAATATGCATGAATCCAAGAGAGGTTTCATGCCAATGTCACATGGCATTAGTCTCTACAAGAATCAGTGTCCTTCGACATCTGATGAGTGAGACAGGATGAGCAAGATTCCATATGCTTCTGCTATTGGTTTTATTATGTATGCCATGATCTGTACACACCCAGATGTCTCATATGCTCTAAGTGTCACAAGCAAATACCAAGCGGATCCTAGTGATGGTCATTGGATAGTCGTAAAAAATATCCTGAAGTACTTAAGAAGAACTAAGGGTATGTTTCTTGTTTTTGGAGGTGAGGAAGATCTGGTTGCAAAGGGTTACACCGATGCAAGCTTCCAAACTGACAAAGATGATTTTCGATCGCAATCCGGGCTTGTGTTTACACTTAATGGAGGAGCAGTAAGCTGGAAGAGTTCCAAGAAAAATACGGTGGCCGACTCTACGACAGAGGCGGGGTACATTGCGGCTTCGGAGGCCGCAAAAGAAGCTATGTGGATTAAGAAGTTTATCATAGAGCTTGGTGTGGTCGCTAGTGCCTCTAGTCCAATGGACATCTATTGTGATAATAGTGGTGCCATTGCACAAGCAAAAGAGCCTAGATCACATCATAAGTATAAACACATACTCCGGCGCTTTCACCTTATTCGCGAGATTGTGGATAGAGGTGACGTGAGAATATGCAAAGTACATACGGAAGCCAATGTGGCCGATCCGTTGACAAAGCCACAGCCACAGCCTAAGCATGAGGCACACAAGAGGTCTATTGGTATTAGATACTTAATTGATTGACTCAAGTGCAAGTGGGAGATTGTTAGTGCTTGCCCTTGAGGCAATCA
Organism: Otatea glauca; assembly: GCA_036346275.1. Lineage (NCBI taxonomy): Eukaryota > Viridiplantae > Streptophyta > Magnoliopsida > Poales > Poaceae > Otatea > Otatea glauca. The sequence continues at coordinate 34,567,258 of CM070727.1, read as the reverse complement.
TTTAGATGATTGTAACATGACTATGTTTATGAATAATAATATGATTATTGGTCCAATGAATGTATATCATTGTATTGATCAACAAGTATGTGACTTGCTTATGAAGCTCTTTACTTATTGATATAATTCGATAAATATCTCTAATTGGATATCATCGTATAGGACAACGATGAATAGATCAGCACATGTTGTGATCGATGATCATGCTTCACAGATCATGGGATATAAAGATATCATCTATACATTTTGGACGCATGTTGAAGAACATGGGTTAGATAGACCTGCAATTGAACACTGCGAGAATGTTTCATTCTTATGTGTCATCAGTGTATCTCATACCTAGTAGATGTATGATCCTTAGACCTGAGATTGTCATATTCCCTACATGTGTAATAGTTTTCCTTGGGGCTATCAAACACTACTTCCTAACCGGATAGTTATAAAGGTAGCTTTCATGTTTACTATGAAACGTGGAGAGGGAAGTGAGCAGTCAAGATGGAATTTGCCACTCGAATGAAACAGAGATATATGACAAGGCCACTCGTGTGATATGATTAAGGAAGTGCATGGCCATGCCGTGATTGATGAGTCAATCACAACTTATTAATATATCACGGATACGAGAGATGGATTGAATCATCAAAGGATGACATACTTTCTCGCCTTGAGTTCAATCTTCATATACTTGGCAAAGGGATTATTACATGAGTACTTTTGACAGGTTCTGTCCGATTTGATCATAGTATGTTTGGGAGTTGGCATACTTTGCAAGGAGCCGTTACCAACTATTGGATTGAAAAGGAGTTTTTCGAATCCATGTCCAAACGTACGTGAACCTGCAGGGTCACACACTTAATGGGCTGTGACGCATTAATTTGGATTGGATCCATAATTAATGGACATTGTGGGTTTAGCACGCTGATGGGCCTTGGTTTAGGGTTTCATCTCGGGGCTATATAAGGAGGGGAGGAGGGTGGGCCCTGATTTCCCCCCCTTTAAGACTGAGCTGATGGTTCATTTTCCCCATCGCACACTCCTGCCTCTTCTGCTTCCTTTGTCTCTCCGCATTCTCCGCCGCTAGGGTTAACTGCTGTTGCGATCGCATCCTTGCGCCGCCGTTGATCTTTTCCTCCCAAAATGTCTTCTCAATCTTCCAAGAATACTTCCCCGCAGCTTTTGCGCCAAGATTGGACTACCTCGATCATGACGGAGGAGCGGTTGCAAGCCATGGTGGACGACGGGGTTCTTCCTGCCCTGACTTTGATCTCTGCATGGCCGGCCGCAGGTGAATCCATCCCAACCCCCCGTTCCAAGGAGATTGTGGTATTTGAATCCTTCTTCCAACGCGGGCTGAGCCTTCCTGCCTGCGCCTTCCTTCACGGTCTTCTCTTCTTTTACAGCATTGAACTGGTGAACTTGAACCCCAATTCCATCCTGCAGATCTCTCTCTTTGTTCATCTCTATGAGGCTTTCTTGGGCATCCGCCCCCATTTCGGTCTCTTTCGCCATTTCTACCTTTTGAAACCTTATCCCTCAAAGAGCGACCCCAAGGTAATTGGGGGAGCCGGATTTCAGTTGCGGGAGGGGTTGAAGAAAAACTACTTTGCTATTTCCTTCAAAACATCCAATAAGGGCTGGCACCAGGAGTGGTTCTACTGTGTCAATCCCAATCCTATTCTTCCCTCCTTTGTCGGGCGCCAGCGTAAGGTGTCCCTTTCTTGGGTATCTACTGCCAATGCTGCGGATATGGACTAGGTGCATGATCTCTTGGCGCTGATTGAGTAATTGAAGGAAGATGGTCTCACGGGAATTGGTCTGGCTCTTCATTTTGTTGGTCGCGGGATACAGCCTCTGAAGGAGCGAGTCCATTTGGGATACACATTTGAAGGAAAGGACGATCCGACCCGGGAACTGCCTGAAACATTGTCGAAGGAGCAGGTATTTGCCCGGGTAGGCTACTTCTTCATCCCTAGCGTGGAGATATCCACCTTCAGATGCCCGAAATCCTTCACCGCATCACACCCTCCTCCTGAGAAAAGCAAGTTTTGCCGATAGACTTCTGCATTTGTCTTTGAATGTCTTTTAACAGTATAATGCCCCTTTTTAGGATCGGTTGGCTTTCTTTAGCGATGTGCCTCTCCCGGAGATGCCCGTTCATAAGAGCACTCCATTTAAACGTCCTGCGAGCTCTTCGACCAGAGACCCCGCCTCCAAGAAGGGGAAGAAAGAGGTTGCCAAGGACCCTGCGCAGCCCCGGCGCCCAACTGGTGGTCCCAAGATCAGGGAACTGTCAGGACGAGCCCCGGTGCCTTCGGCTCCCCTCTCCCACGAGCCCGTGGTGCAGCCGAGTCCAATTCCGAGAGACTCGGGCAGTCGGGAGGTGCCCAGGGTTCCAGTCGATAGCGCCCCGAGCGGTCCCTCCGGGAGTGCCTCTGCCTCCCGAAAGAAGCCACCAATGAGAATGAAGAAGTCCGACAGGTTTGATGCCCTATCGACTCTTATTCGACGCGTTTTGCTGGCTCATTTACTGATCGTTCTTCTTGTTAGAATCCTTCATACGATGTTCCTATCGAGACGCCGTCCGGGGCCCCTAAAGAAAATGAGACCCAGGACGTTCGTGTCTTGGTTCAGGAGGCCTCGCCCGTGGACACAGGAGCGCCCTCCGAGCCCCAGTCGCCTTCGCCGACACCCCATGCTTCGGTGTCGGGTCCTACTGCTCAAGAGCCCATCTCTCGTCCCTCCCTCGAGGTTGAAGAAATCTCCTGAGTTCTGCCAACTCCCGCTCGCCCTCAACTCATAATGCAAAACGCTTGTGCTCCTAAATGGCTTGAAGCTCCTGGATGACTCGGAGGAGGAGAGAGAAAGGAATGACTTTTACAGTCATGCCATCGCTTGTGCTCGCCTAGCCCGGGTAAAAAAATTTCTACTCTCGCCGTCTTCTTGCTTGTGCCGGTTAGCTTGTAGTCACCTTTTCGAGTGATGGTTACAGAAATTAGGGGAGCGCTCTAAAAAGAAGTCCGAGTTCCTCCAGAAGATGCTCCCTGAGGTCCGAACGCGCCATGAATATCTGGCCGAATTGGAGCAGATCAAGGCTGGACATGCAGCCGAGCTGCGAGCTCTTCCGTCAGAGGTCCAGGCGTTGCGGGAAGAGCAGAAATCTCTGCAGTAGGAGATGTTAGACATCGTTGGCTCCCTTCGAGGTAAAAATATTTCCTGAACCACCCCTTGCTGTTGTTTTAGTCGTCCAATCTTTTGATTTCCTTATCTCCGTGTCAGCTCGGGATTCCACTGTTGCGAGGCTTCAAGAACAACTCAATGTCTCGGAGGCCTCCAAATTGAAGTCAGAGAAAGAGCTAGAAGGTACATTCAGCAGCTTGGCCCTCCCTTGCCTCCATCGTCCTCTTGGTACTTCTTAATAACCTTTCTTGCTTGTAGACTATAAGTTCAAGACACGGGCGCAATATGCCGCTTATAGCGAAAAAGTCGAAGCTCTTGAGACGTCTTGCGCCAAACATCGTGAAGCCTCCTAGCCATTGTTGAGTTCGCTTCATCCCGAATGCGAGAGGCCACTCAGCAGGGACCAGGTCATCTCTCAATTGGAGGAAGCCCCTGAGGCACTCAAGAGACTCTTGAAGGAGGCAGCAACCAATGGTGCTAGCCAGGCTTTGGCGATCACCAAGTCGCTCTATCCCCGAGTGGATCTTGAAGCCGTTAAGGATGGCTACGCCTGCAACATGAATGAAGATCGAGCCGCCGAGCTCTAGGAGGAAGTCAAGGATGCCTCTTCGGTTGTTGTAGAAACTTTGGACCTATAAATCAAATATGTAAAAAATGTTTCTTTGTTCTTGCATTTTGTCTTTAAATATGTTGCTTTGCCCGAGTGGTTTTGATATATCATGTCCGACTAGTCCAGCCCCCAGGCTCTGAGGCATGGTTCATAACGCATGTCTCAAAGTCTTAAACTTTGTAGGGGCGAAGCACTCAGACGCATAATTTTCGAGAAGATTATACGAGAACAACTTTGAGAGCAAACATTTTATTCATAAAGGAACAATTGAATTACAAAGTTCAAGCGAAAAAATGACGTAGCTGTTCTATGTTCCAGGTGTTGCTGATAGTTGTGCCGTCTTCACGCTTTAGCTTATAAGCCCCAAGGCGTATCACCTCATCAATGACGTAAGGGCCTTTCCAGCTTGGGGAGAGCTTATGCTCGCATTTCTGATTCTTTCTAAGGACCAGATCTCCTTTAGAGAATGCGCGGCTCCTTACATTGCATCCGTGATAGCGACGTAAGCCCTGAAGTTACTTTGCCGACTGAATTGTTGCGACGTCCCTAGCTTCTTCCAGTCGGTCGAGGTCTTCTAGCCGGCTCTCTTCCTAAGTGACTTCTTCATAGCTCCGAACCCGCGGGGATTCGAATTCTAACTCGGTGGGGAGGACCGCATCTGAGCCATACACCAGGAAGAAAGGTGACTGTCCGGTTGCTCTGCTGGGGGTGGTTCGCAGCCCCCAGAGTACCGAAGGAAATTCTTTGACCCACCGAGTGGCATAGGGTTTGAGACGATCGAAAATCCTCACCTTTAGACCTTGTAATACCATGCCATTGGCTCGCTCGACATGTCCATTACTTCGGGGGTGTGCTACCGACGTGAAGCAAATTTTTATGCCGAGTTCGCTGCACCAGTCTTGAAATATGCCGCCTCTGAATTGGGTGCCATTATATGTGATGATTCGGTTTGGTACACCAAATCTAACCACGATCTTGGAAGAATTCTTTGACCTTTGCAGCTGTGATTGTGGTGACTGGCTTGGCCTCAATCCATTTGGTGAATTTATCGACGGCCACGAAAAGATGAGTATAACCGCCTTGAGCCTTCTTCAAAGTCCCACCATGTCGAGCCCCCAGACCGCAAATGGCCAGGTGCTGGGGATGGTCTGTAGTTCCTGTGCCGGTTTGTTCATCTGTCGCGCAAAGAATTGACATCCTTCGCATGTCCGGACGATGTCCTCTGCATCAGTGATAGCAGTCGGCCAGAAAAATCACTGACGATAAGCCTTGCCAACTAGGGTTGATGACGCCGCATGATTCCCACAAACTCCCGAGTGGATTTCCTTGAGAAGAGCCCTTCCTTCTTGTTCTGATATACACCGTCGTAGTACACCAGAGGAGCTCTTGCGATAGAGTTCTTCCCTGATCACCACATAGCTCTTGCTTCGGCGCATTATTCGTTCAACCTGCGCGCGGTCTTCGGGTAGTTCGTCCTTCGTCAAATAGTCCAGATATGGAGCTGTCCAATTGGGGGTAATGACCAGGACTTCAGCCTCTGCGTTCTTCTCCGCCGGGGCGTCCGACTTTGACCGAGTGCTAATTGTAGGCTTATGAATTTCTTCGACGAATACTCCCACGGGCACTGTAGACCGGCAGGATCCCATTTTGGCTAGCTCGTCGGCCGGTTCATTGTCCCGGCGGAGCACATGAACAAGTTCCAGTCCATCAAAGTTGCCTTCCAGCTTGCGTACCTCCTGGCAGTAGGCAGCCATGCTGTCTTCGATGCAGGACCATTCTTTTTGCACTTGATTGACCACAAGCATTGAATCTTCGCGGACCGCCAAACGTCGGATACCGAGCGATATGGCGATACGGAGCCCATGGATGAGTGCCTCGTACTCGGCGGTGTTATTTGATGCGGGAAAAAGTATTTGCAAGACGTACCTCAGCCGTTCTCCACTTGGTGATATGAGCACTATACCAGCCCTCGCGATGTTGAGCATGAGGGAACCATCGAAGTACATCGTCCAATACTCGAGTTCATTGATGACCACCGGGTTTTGAAGTTCCTTCCACTCGGCAGTGAAGTCGGCGAGCGCTTGAGACTTGATGGCGGTGTGAGGCTTGAATAGGATATCAAAAGCTCCAAGCTCGACTGCCCACTTTGCAATTCTCCCGGTGGCCTCCTGGTTGTGAAGTATATCTCCTATTGGGAAGGAGGTGACCACCGAAACAGTATGCTCTTCGAAGTAGTGCTTGAGCTTGCGAGATGTAAGAAGTACGGCATATAATAATTTTTGCACTTGCGGATACCGCACCTTAGATTCACTTAGGACCTCTCTGACGAAGTAGACCGGGTGTTGGATCTTCTGCACGTGGCCTGGCTCCTCTCTTTCTACGATGACCGCAACGCTGAATACATGAGTCGTTGCCGCGATGTAAAGTAACAGAGGTTCTTCTGGCATCGGGGAAACTAAGACCGGGGGCGTCGTTAAGAAGGTCTTCAAATCTTCAAACGCTTGCTGTGTCTCAGGCGTCCACTGGAACTTGTCCTGCTTCTTGAGGAGTTTAAAGAATGGCATACCTCGCATACCCAGTCGGGAAATAAACCTGCTGAGCGCGGCCATGCACCCTGTAAGCTTTTGGACGTCTTTTTGGCAAGTCGGTGGCTCCATATTTGATATGACCCTGATCTTCTCTGGGTTGGCCTCAATGCCTCTTTGGGATACGATGAACCCGAGCAGTTTTCCCGAAGATACCCCGAAAACACACTTCTCGGGATTAAGCTTCATGCTAAAAGCCCTTAGACTCTCGAACGTCTCGGTCAGGTCGGCGATAAGGTCCTTCCTCTCCCGAGTCTTCAACATGACGTCGTCCACGTATGCCTCCACATTGCGTCCAAGTTAGGCGTGAAAACACCGCTGTATTGCACGTTGATACGTCGCACCAGCATTTTTCAACCCGAACGCCATCGTGGTATAGCAAAAGGCCCCAAAGGGCGTGATGAATGAAGTCTTGATATGATCTTCCGCCTTTAGGCGAATCTGGTGGTACCCTGAGTAGGCACTCGGCGGTTGAATCAACCACTTGATCAATCTGAGGTAACCCGAAAGGATCCTTCGGACATGCCTTGTTGAGATCAGTATAGTCAACGCACATGCGCCAAGTTTTATTCTTCTTTTGAACTAGTACAGGGTTTGCCAACCAGTCTGGATGATACACTTCTTTGATAAAACCTACAGCTAAAAGCATGGTGTTCTCCTGCTTGATGGCCTTCCAACAATCTTGAGCGAACCGCCGAAGCCTTTGCTTGATTGGCTTTGCCTTTTCCTCGAGGTGCAGAGAATTCTTGATCACCTCCCTAGGAACACCCGGCATGTCGGATGGTTTCCAGGCAAAGATGTTCTTGTTATCCCGGAGGAAGGTGACGAGTACATTTTCCAATTTTTCCTCGAGCTCTGTCCCAATCAAAGTCGTCTTGGATGGATCAGACGGGTCAAGAATAATTCTCTTGGTTCCTTCGCCAGGCTTTATTCTTGACGTGGCCTGCTTCTTGGATGGGACGTCGCCTTCTTCCTGCAATGTGGTAGCCTCTGTTTGGATATCATTCCCCTCGGCCGCTGCCTCCTGCAGCTCAGCAAGTTCACAGTTCTCTCGATCGCACTCCAGAGACCGCTTGATGTCACTGCGAACCGTGATGACGCTTCTGGATCCCAGCATCTTCATCATCAAGTAGGTGTAGTGCGGGACGGCCATGAACTGAGCCAGTCCGGGCCTTCCCAAGATGGCGTGATACGCCGTCTCGAAATCTGCTACCTAAAAATTTATGTACTCGGTCCGGTAGTTGTCTTTGGTGCCGAAAGTAACGGGCAAAGAAATCTGCCCGAGTGGAAAGGAAGACGCCCCAGGGATCACCCCATGGAATGGCTGTGAGCTTGGCCTTAGCTCAGAGTGGGGGACGTTCATGTCGTCGAAGGTCTTGGCGAACAAGACGTTGAGTCCACTCCCTCCGTCAATCAATACTTTCTTGAGTTTTACATTGCGAATGACAGGGTCGAGCACCAGAGGGAACTTACCCGGATGTAGAACCCGATTGGGGTGATCCGAGCGATCGAAGGTGATCGGGACTTCAGACCACTTTAAATATTGGGGGTTACCGGTTCCACCGCATTGATCTCCGGCGGTAGCTTTGCTTCCGCTTGGACTAAATATCCGTGGAGCCCCGTGATATGTAGTTCAGCTCTTTCTCGGGCTCTTGGTAATCGTCCTCACCGGGTGGGTCTTTCTTCTTGATAGCCTCATCCTTCGCCTGAGTCGATTGCTTGTTGCTCTCCCGCGCAAAATGCTTCAGGGTGAAGTAGTCTTTGGCGAGGTGCTTTCCCTTAGGGTGGAAATGACAGATCGCGTCCATGACGGTACTGTAATCTGGTGCCTCCCTCCGCGTGGCTCGGTGCCGGCTGCGTTCGGCTACTGCGAGTAGCTCCTCGCCTTTCCGCTTTTTGTCTTTATGCTTGGAGGACTCGGCCCTGTCACCTTTGTTCTTCTATTGTGGGCGATCTTCTTGGCGCTCGGCCAGGGCATCTGAGGTCGTGGCATAGCGGTCGGCCAACACAAACATGTCCTTCACGGAGGCCGAAGGTTTCCTGGACATTTTCTTGATTAGATCAGGATCACTTACCCCTTTTTGAAAGGCTGCCACCACCACAACGTCAGATACGTCCCTGATGGTGTTCTTCTTCTTCATGAAACGCCGGATGAAGTCTCTCAGCTTCTCGTCCTTCTTCTGGTGAAGCTGGTATAGGTCCCACAGGGTGCCAGGCCTCTCGTAGGTTCCCTGGAAGTTCGCGATAAATTGATCGCAAAGATCGCTCCAGGAGTCCACCGAGTTCGCAGGAAGTCCCGTGAGCCATGCTTGAGTCGAGGGGGTGAGATTGACTGGTAGATAATTCGCCATCACATTCTGATTACCCCCGGCCGCTTTAACTGCCAGGGCATAGACCTGCAGCCAAGCTTCCGGATCTCGCTCCCCGTCAAACTTAACGATGCCCTTAGAGTTGAAACCTTCGGGCCATACCACTCGGCGTAGCCGAGAAGTGAACGCTCGAATTCAGTCAATGTATCTGTCATCCTGATGAGGAGGAGTCTGGCATGGTGAGCCTTTGGCTCGGTGATTGTCATCAACGCGTCGAGGTGGAGTTCGGCGCGGCGAGCCCATGTCTCGATGGTCGTCGTTGTCGTCCTGCCCCTGTGATGATGGTCTCTATGGTCGTTGTAGTCATTGTACCTTTGGTCGCTTCGTCGACCAGGACCGATACCAAAGCATTCGTGGTCGTCGTAGCGCCCATGTCGTTCTTCCTCATCCCGCTCTTGCCGCCTAGCGGTGATATCTTGGCGGAGGTCGCAGTTGAGATTCCGGCGGGCATCTCCGACTGGTTGCGTGTGGCGCCGACTAACGGTATTCCGACTGGTTGCAGTCTGGCTGCTGGCGACGCGAGTAATCGCATAGGAGCGCGAGTGCGCTTCTCCTGCTGGCTTTTCCTGATTCTGCTGGATTGCAGCCGCTGTCACCATGGCCTTGATCTGGGCCACGATCGGGGCTGCTGGGCTATCAGATGCAATCATTGGGTCAAGCGTGTCGAGAAGCGTCTTGGAGGCGACGATGTTTTGCAGCGGTGTGTGGAAGATGGCTTGGTCTCCCAACCTAGATTGCAGGATGTCCTCGCGGACATTACGGCCGCGAGATCTAAGCGATCGCATCTGTGCCTCCTTACCCTTACGAAGAAGACAATCTTCCTCCGCAGCTTCTTGAGTCTCTTGCTGGCGCTAGAGATCGGTCTTCTGTTCTTCTATCGCGAAGATGCCATGTAGATCGTAGCAAATTCTCGTGACACCGACTGGTTTACTAACCGAGTCAGAGCGACATACCTGAGATGGATCAGCCTGACCTTTACCAGATCGGGTCTGGTTTAGGTCTAGGCGAACGAGTTCTCCACGTGCGTCTGCGACGAAGTCCAGGCTTCCAAAGCGGAAAGCCTGACTGGAGATGAAGGTGGCGATGATTCCACTGATTGCTGCCATCGAGTCTGTAGGAGAAGATTATAGCGCTTCCCCTACCTGGCGCGCCAACTGTTGACTTTTGTAGTCGACAATAAATTTATGGGGCAGGCGCTAGATCTCAAACTCGAAGGTCACACAAACAAGGGTTTAGACAAGTTTAGGCCCTCGACGAAAGAGATAATACCCTAATCCTATGTGCTGGGATTATGTGGATCTCTTGGATCTAAGATTGCTCAAAGCGCAATGTGCTCTGGGCGATATGCGATATGCGTTGTGTTGTCCTGTTGTTGCCCGCCCTCTCCCTCATATAATTGGGGTGGGGCGGTTTACAGAGTCCTGATCGGTCTAAGGGATTCCAATCGGTTACAGGATTCTAGTCGGTTACTGGATAGAGTTTACATCTTTATCTACCCTATTAACGACTCGAATTACAATCGTATCTTTTATATCCAAATATACATTCAACTGTTTATAGGATGTACCCCCTTGCGCACGGTAGTAAGGCTTGGCGCGGAGCTTATCCTTTGGGCCTTCCTCTCGGCCATGTCTTTCTCTCAGGCGATGCTGGGCTGGTTATGAAGACACCTTGTTTCATATATTCCACAGCTACTAAATATTTGTGATGTTTTACTACTTAGGAACATGGGAGAAGCACCATCAGGACAGCTGCAAGTACTCAATTTGTTGGCATAATTCAGATTGACGCCTAGTCGAACCGGCCACCACTACTCCAAGTTGGCGCACTTTCCGAAGGGCGCCATCACCTCCACACAACCACATCCCCAGCTGGACTCCACCCTTGTAGGGATGGCAATCGGGTGGGTACCTCTGGGTACCACTGCCTGAAACCCGAACCCGAACCCGAACCCGAACCATGTGCCACCCAGCTGAACCCGAAAACCTTCACGGGCACAGATCTATGCCCACGCTCGAACCCGATGGGTACCCTGATCTTCAGATCAAAAATAGCAAGAGAACTGATATTTGCACATTGGAGTATCCAGGAAAAAGATTTTGACAAAGCAACAATACATAGCATGGCATAAACATTAGGAATAGTATAACACAGAACAAGAAAATGCCGTTTGACCAACTTTCCATTAGAAACCATTCAATCAAAATATCAGCTACAAGAAAATTCAACACATATGTAGCCAATTTGTCAAAATCAAAGATGAAACTTTTTTTTCAAGAATTCAAGTCATCAAGATTTTATTCATTCTGAAGACATTGTTACTCAGGCCTGGGAATATTAGTCAATTCCTAACAGCAAGATACTAGAACTGGAGATAGATAGGACATGTGCACATGAGTTTGCCAGGTAATTTTAACATTTCATTTGAGCAGCACCATGTAATTCGGTTCAATCAAATGAGCTGAGAATGACTACCTACTATCATGAACCCAGTAAGATGATAGAACTGCGAAAGCTGCAGTAGACGGAAGATTGTACGACCAAGGTGCAGCAAAATGATATGTCGACAAATTGGTGAAATCAGCTCGAACTTCATAATATTGCCATACTCATCAAGTGATAAAACCATGTACCTTATTCTTCTTTTAATCTGCGCTGCCCTTCCCCTCTCCTGGATGGCCGAATCTGAGCTGATGACGAGCCCGGGGGGCGGCGACCGACGGTGTAGCAAGAGCGGAGGAGCCCGGAGGATGGCTGTCAGCAGGTGCACGACGCAGCAGAAACAGAGGAGCTCTGGGGGCGGGCGGCCGGCAAGCATAACACGAGCAGATGAGCCCGGGGGCAACGGTCGGCCGCAGAGGCGAGGATTAAGGTTTGCGCAGTGCGTGCCTGGGAGGAAACGGCTGGGGACGTGAAGATGGAGTAGGGATGGAGTCACGGAGTCGCCAAGTGTGCTGGGTTGGTCTTTCGTCGTGTGCGCTATGCGCCTGTGCAGCTGTAACTGTGAGTTGTTAGTTTAATGCATGACTAGTGGGCCTAATATGTATGACAAGTGGGCCTCATATGTCATAGGATATCAAATGGGTATCCACAGGTTCAAATTGACACCCACATCCATCCTATTATCTTATCGAGTACCCGAACCCAAAAACCTATGGGTCTGAAGTGCTACCCATACTCACATGTGGAATATAAGAACCCAGGGGTCTTCATAACCAGCCTAGAAGTGCCTGAGGAAGAGACAGGGCCCAGTGAAAGGCCCAGAGGATAACCTCCGCGCCAAGCCTTGCTGCTGTGCGCAAGGAGATACATCCTAGAGACAGTTGAATATATATTTAAATATAAGAGATATGATTGTAATCTGAGTTGTTAGCAGGGTAGATAAAGATGTAAACTCTATCCAGTAATTGATTAGAATCTAATAACCGATCGGAATCCCTTAACCGATCGGGACTCCGTAAACCGCCCCACCCCCATTATATAAGGGAGAGGGCGGGCAACAATAGAGACATGAGCAATATTAGATCCAAGAGATCCAGATAATCCCAGCACAAAGGACTAGGGTATTACCTCCTCCGTCAAGGGCCTGAACCTGTCTAAACCTTTGTCTTGTGTGACCTTCGAGTTTGAGATCTAGTGCCTACCCCATAAATTTATTGCCGACTACAAAATTTGACAGTTGATGCGCCAGGTAGGGGAATCGCTATAATCTTTTCCTACAAACTCGATGGCACCAACCAGCGGAATCATTGCCACCTTCATCTCCGGCCAGGCTTTCCGCTTTGTAAGCCTGGACTTCGTCGCAGACGCACGCGGAGAACTTGTCTGTCTAGACCTGAACCAGATCCAACCTAGTAAAGATCAAGCCGACCCATCTCAGGTATGCCACTCTGACTCAGCCATCAAACCAATCGGTGTCACGTGGAATTGCTACAATCTTCGTGGCATCTTCTCAATAGAAGAGCAAAAAACCGATCTCCAACGCCAGCAAGAGATTCAAGAAGCTGCGGAGGAAGATCGCCTTCTTCGTAAGGGTAAGGAGGCACAAGCGCCATCTCGTGGTCGCAATGTCCATGAGTACTTCCAAAAATCTAGATTGGGAGACCAAGCTGTCTTCCACACACCGCTGCTGAACATCGTCGCCTCCAAGACACTTCTCGACACGCTGGACCCGATGATTGCATCTGATAGCCCGCCGGCCCCGATCGTGGCCCAGATCAAGGCCATGGTGACGACGGTAGCGATTTAGCAGAATTAGGAAAAGCCAGTTGGAGAAACGCACTCACACTCCCACGCGGCTACTCGCGTCGCTAGCAGTCGGACTGCAACCAGTCGGAGTACCGGCAGTCGGCGCCCCTCACAACCAGTCGGAGACGCTCGCCAGAATCTCAACCACGACCTCCGCCTAGACATCACCGCCATACGGCAAGAGTGAGACGAAGAAGATCGACGCTGGCGCTACAACGACTACGAACGCTTCGTTACCGGCCATGATCGATGAAGTGATAAACGGTACGACGACTACAACGACTATGGAGATCATCATCGCCGGGGTCGGAACGACAACGACGATCGCCGAGTCATGGGCTCGCCGCGCGAAACTCTACCCCGACGCGTTGATGACAATGGCCGAGCCAGAGGCTCGCCTCGCCGGACTCCCCCTCATCTTGACGACAGATCCATCGTTGGAATCCAGGCATTCACTTCTCGGTTACGCTGAGTAGTATGGCCCGAAGGTTTCAACCCCAAGGGCATCGTTATGTTTGACGGAGATCGAGATCCAGAAGCTTGGTTGCAGGTCTATGTCCTAGCAGTTAAAGCGGCTGGAGGCAATCTGAAGGACCGAGATGGCGAACAGAGGGGGGATGAATGGTCGCAAATAAAATTTCCCCCAAAATAATCCAACAAAAACCTCGACAAGATCGCTCAAAGGAAATCGTGAAAAACCTGAAAAACTAGACAACTATGTGTACCCCAAGCTTGCATGGATAAATACCATAAAATATGTGGGGATTTTTTAGTCACAATACTGGTTGTCTAGTGTCCAAGATAAAGAGGAATCAATTCAAACTCTTGCTTTTAGAAAGGACATCAATTCAAATCACAAAAGTCACTTTCAAAAAAGCAAAAGCAGAATTTCCAGAACTTGTCCTCAATTTGCACAGGAGGTTGGTGGGTTTCTGCAGCTCACAAAATTTGGAGACTTTTTCGCCCTATGAGCATCAGAGTCGTGAAGAACTCCACCAAATTTCTCCTCAAAAAGCCTTACAGAATAAACAGGAAAAATATAAGAACACAGTCTGGTCAAGAACTTCGAGCAGAAATTTTGGGGCTCGGTTGTCACCTCATGGCGCCCAAACGGTGCAACAAATGAACACCAAACTTTTTCTGCAAGTGGATATCAGAGTTCCGCACCTCCTCCAACAAGAATCACTTGAACAAGATTTTTCTAGATTTTTATAGAAATCAAACACTGACTGCTACGCGAAGAACAAGTTCTGAACAAAGTTGGAACTTGAAAGAAAAGATGTTCTCTACTCAATCCAAGAGTGCAAAAGAGATGTAAAACCATATGAACACACTCAAAACATCCAAGATCAGCAGCATTTAGAAGGAGGGGAGGAAAAACCAAATTACATGAAAGTAAATTGCGAGAATGTAATTGCGGGAAAGTAAATGCTGAATTTAAATTGCGTAAAGTAAAGACATAATGTAAATGCGCAAAATAAATTCAGAGGAGGATGGATAAAACTTTCATTTCTGGAAGGAGAGGTTACAAAGCCTCACTTTCATGTGGGCAAAGTTCAAAGGAGCATTGACAAACCTCAAAACCTTCAAGGGGAGGAGGCTACCCCTCCACCCCTATTTATACTACTCTTGGGCCACCTACCACCCTTGGATGAGTCCCTCAACCCTAGAGCACTCATCTAAGGGCTATGATTAACCCACACTCACAGCCATGCAAGGGCTAACCCAAAACCCACACACATACCGGGTTTTCTTGCACGGTTTTCAAAGCATACAACCTAGATCCGCTAACCTATCAACTAGACCTCAATCCGATGGCCCTCATTGATCCACGCGGCAACTAGCTAGCATCATCTCCTTTCCTTGTCTTCTTGACTTGCCCGGACTCTGTCTCCGATCATCTTCCGGCGATCTCCCAACCGTCTGGACCTCCGACGCTCCTCGCCTTGTCCCGGTTATCCTTCGCCTCACCATGACCTAGCACCGTCGTCCTGCAACCATCAAAGACAAGGAAACACATCACATAGCAATGCCCACAATGATATGCAATAAACCATCCAACTCATCACTACCGCGTCCATACGACCGGTACTGCCACTCCTGGCAGAGACAACTCAAAATGCTTCATTTTGAAAATCAATCCAAATCAAACTCAAACTTGAGCACACCTTGCTCAAATAAAGTCAAATACTCATCACAAACATGGATGGACCTCCACATGGTCCTTCACAATCAAAATGTGATGGCAAATTATCTACCAGTCAATCTCACCCCTTCAACTCAATCATGGCTCACTGGACTTCCTGCGAACTCGGTGGACTCCTGGAGCGATCTTTGCGAGCAATTTATCGCAAACTTTCAGGGGACCTACGAGAGGCATGGCACCCCGTGGGACCTATATCAGCTTCACCAGAAGAAAGACGACATGCTGAGAGATTTCATTCGGCGTTTCATGCAAAAGAAAAACACCATCAGGGATGTATCTGATGTGGTGGTGGTAGCAGCCTTTCACAAAGGGGTCAGCGATCCCGATCTGATCAAGAAAATGTCTAAGAAACCTCTGGCCTCCGTAAAGGAGATGTTTGCACTAGCCGACCACTATGCCATGGCCTCAGACGCCCTGACTGAGCACCAAGAAGATCGCCCGCAACAGAAGAACAAAGGCGACAAGCCAGAGTCCTCCAAGCACAAAGACAAAAGGCGGAAGGGCAAAGAGCTAGTTGCGGTAGCAGAGCGCAACCGGCCCCGAGCCACACGGAGGGAGGCGCCCGATTACAATACTGTCATGGATGCGATCTGTCCTTTCCACCCTAAGGGAAAGCACGCCGCCATAGACTGCTTTACCCTGAAACGTTTTGTGCATGAAAGCAACAAGCAACCGGCTCCAGCGAAGGATGAGGCTTCCAAGAAGAAAGACCCTCCCGGCGAGGATGATTACCAAGAGCCTGAGCACGAGCTGAACTACATATACGGGGCTCCATCGATCGAGTCAAGCGGAAGCAAAGCTTACGCTCGGGAGATCAATGCGGTGGAACCGGCAACCCCCCAGTATCTAAAGTGGTCTGAAGTCCCGATCACCTTCGACCACTCGGATCACCCCAACCGAGTTCTGCATCCGGGTAAGTTTCCTCTAGTGCTCGACCCTGTTATTCGCTATGTAAAGCTCAAGAAAGTCTTGATTGATGGAGGGAGTGGACTCAACGTCCTGTTCGCCAAAACCTTCGATGACATGAACGTCCCCCGCTCCGAGCTAAGGCCGAGCTCATAGCCGTTCCATGGGGTGATTCCTGGGGCTTCTTCGTTTCCACTCGGGTAGATTGCTTTGCCCGTCACCTTCGGTACCAAAAACAACTATCGGACCAAGTATATAACTTCGAGGTAGCGGATTTCGAGATAGCGTATCACGCTATCTTGAGAAGACCCGGTCTGTCTCGGTTCATGGCCATCCTGCACTACACCTATTTGGTGATGAAGATGCCGGGACCCAAAAGCGTCATGACGGTTCGCAGCGACATCAAGCGATCTTTGGAATTCGACCGAGAGAACTATGAACTCGTCGAGCTGCAGGAGGCAACTGCCGAGGGGAAGAATATCCAGGCAGAGGCTGCCACGTTGCAGGAAGAAGGCAACATCCCATCCAAGAAGCAGGCCACGTCAGGGATAACGTCTGGTGAAGGAACCAAGAGAACTATTCTCGACCCATCCGACCCATCCAAAATGACTCTGATCGGGATAGGGCTCGGGGATAAATAGGAAGACATGCTCGTCACCTTCCTCCGGGCTAACAAGGACATCTTTGCCTGGAAACCATCCGACATGCCGGGTGTTCCCAAGGAGGTGATCGAGCATTCTCTACACGTCGATGTAAATGCAAAGCCAATCAAGCAAAGACTCCGGCGGTTCGCTCCAAATCGTCGAAACGCCATCAAGCAGGAGATCACAAAGCTATTTGAAGGACCATGTGGAGGTCCATCCATGTTTGTGATGAGTATTTGACTTTATTTGAGCAAGGTGTGCTCAAGTTTGAGTTTGATTTGGATTAATTTTCAAAATGAAGCAATTTGAGTTGTCTCTGCTAGGAGTGGCAGTACCGGCCGTATGGGCGTGGTAGTGATGAGTTGGATGGGTTTATTGCATATCATTGTGGGCATTGCTATGTGATGTGTTTCCTTGTCTTTGATGGTTGTAGGGCGACGGTGCTAGGTCATGGTGAGGCGGAGGATGACCGGGACTAGGCGAGGAGCGTCGGAGGTACAGACGGTCGGGAGATTACCGGAAGATGATCGGAGAAGGAGTCCGGGCAAGTCAAGAAGACAAGGAAAGGAGATGATGCTAGCTAGATGCCGCGTGGATCAATGAGGGCCGTCGGATTGAGGTCTAGTTGATAGGTTAGCGGGTCTAGGTAGTATGCTTTGAAAACCGTGCAAGAAAACCCAGTATGTGTGTGGGTTTTGGATTAGCCCTTGCATGGGTGTGTGTGTGGGTTAATCTTAGCCCTTATATGAGTGATCTAGGGTTGAGGGACTCATCCAAGGGTGGTAGGTGGCCCAAGAGTAGTATAAATAGGGGTGGAGAGGTAGCCTCCTCTCCTTGAAGGTTTTGAGGTTTGTGAATGCTCCTTTGAGCTTTACCCACATGAAAGTGAGGCTTTGTAACCTCTCCTTCCAGAAATGAAAGTTTTATCCATCCATCTCTGAATTTATTTTGCGCATTTACATTATGTCTTTACTTTACGCAATTTAAATTCGGCATTTACTTTCCCGCAATTACATTCTCGCAATTTACTTTCACACAATTTGGATTTGCCTCCCATCCTTCTAAATGCTGTTGATCTTGGATGTTTTGAGTGTGTTCATATGGTTTTACATCTTTTTTGCACTCTTGGATTGAGTAGAGAACATCTTTTCTTTCAAGTTCCAACTTTGTTCAGAACTTGTTCTTTGTGCAGCATTTAGTATTTGATTTTTATAAAAATATAGAAAAATCTTTTTTAAGTGATTCTTATTGGAAGAGGTGCGGGACTCTGATATCCACTTTTAGAAACATTTTGGGGTTCACTTGTTACACCTTTTGGGCGCCATGATGTGAAAACCGAGCCCCAAACTTTCTGCTTGAAGTTCTTGACTGACTGTGTTCTTCGATTTTGAGGAGAAATTTTGTGGAATTCTTCACGACTCTGATGCTCATAGGGAGAAAAATTCTCAAAATTTTTTGAGCTGCATAAACCCACCAACCTCCTGTGCAAATTGAGGACAAGTTCTGGAAATTCTGCTTTTGCTTTTCTGAAAGTGACTTTTGTGATTTGAATTGATGTTATTTCTAAAAGCAAGATTTGGATTGATTCCTCTTTATCTTGGACACTAGACAACCAGGATTGTGACTCAAAAATCCCCACATATTTTATGGTACTTATCCATGCAAGCTTGGGGTACACATAGTTGTCTAGTTTTTCGGTTTTTTCACGATTTCCTTTGAGCGATCTTGTCGAGGTTTTTGTTGCAGTATTTTGGGGGAAAATTTATTTGCGACCATTCACCCCCCCTCTGTTCGCCATCCGGTCCTTCAATTGGTATCAGAGCCGGTTTTGCTCTTCCATAGATCTTGACCGGTCTCAAGAGCCAAGGCGATGGACAAGTATTTCACCAAGCCTCCCATTTTTTCTGGAGTCAATTTTCCATTCTAGAAGTCGCGCATGGAGTCATACATCGCTGCCTAGGGCTTCCTGATATAGCAGAAGGTGAAACTCCCATATGTGGTTCCTGCCGATGAAATATGAGGTTCCTGCCGATGAAAACGTCACGGCCGGCAATATGGCTGACGTTGAGGCGAATGCTAAGGCAAGGAACATCCTCATACAGGGTCTTAGCCGTAGTGAGTATGATAGGATTTCTCACCTTCTTTTTGCTCATGAGATTTGGGTGACCCTCGATGCTTACCATGAGGGCACTACCCAAATCAAGACGGTTCGACAGGACCAATTCAAGCGTGAGTTCAACAAGTTTGAGCAAAGACTGGTGAGAGTCTTGATGAGTGCTTGGTCGTTTTACCAAGATCTTGAGGATCTTTGGCGATTGGTTGCATATACCCGACTCGGATAATGCTCGACATTTCTTGACCGCACTCGATTTGAGTGTTTGGGAGATGAAGGTGACCACCATCAAGGACACCACTGACTTGTCGACTCTAACTCTTGACGGGTTTTATTCCCGCCTCAAGACTCATGAGATCGATGTTGTCTCACGGAAGACGAAATCTCAGTCGATGGCCTTGGTCACCGATCCCATTGGATCTTCTTCTTCTGATCCTTCTATTGGTTTCTCTCTTTTCGCCCTTTGTGAGATAAGCGATGACCAACTCGAAAAATTTCTAGAAAATGAGCTTGCTCTTCTCGCTCGCAAGTTTTCTCATGCATACTAGAGGGTGAGAGAGAGGAAGAGAGGTGGCATGATCACCTGCTTCGAGTGTGGTGGCCCCAACCACATTCGGGCGAACTGTCCCAAGCTGGAAAGGGCAAGAATGATGTTGACGGTTTGGGCAAGAACGACAACACCGACAAGAAGCCTCCAGTTCGTGAGCCGACGCGTGAGAAGAACTATCGCAACTTCTCTAAGAACAAGAAGCTCTTCCACCGCGTCCTCACCGCGCTTGACGACATCAACCTCTCCGACACCGAGACATGGAGCGACGAGGGCGAGGATGAACCGCAAGAAAAGAAGGGCGGCGACGACTTCTCCGGCATGTGTTTCATGGCCGACACCAACGACATCGGCGACTCAGAGCTCTACAAATGACTGGACGAGGTACCCTCCTATGACCAGCTCAACGAAGCTTTCTGCAAATTAGGAAAATTTCATGCTAGAGCTAGGTGTACGGAGCTTGAGAAGGAAGTAGGTACCTTGACTCGGGAGTTAGCTTCTCTTAGATCTTCTCCCTCCCGAGTCACTGATGATTGCTCTTTGTGTGATGCTATTTTTGTGGAGTTGGAGAACTTAAGGACTATGCATGATAGTGTGTTGGTGAATTAGAAAGTCTTAAGTTGAAGAATGCTAGCGATAATTACATTGATGCTATTCCACTAGATGCTAGTTTTCTTCATGCTCACTCTACTCCTTCTTGTGCTAATTTGCCCTAAATTGCTTGCGAAATTGATGCCATGGCGATCACCTTAGGAAGCTTTCTTCTAGAAACGATGAACTTGAAATGCATGCTTCTAAGGACCCGGTCGGCTCATGTGAGGGTCAGAGGCAACTAAAACTTGACAATGAATCCTTAAATGTCAAGTGTGCTAAACTTGCTAAGGACTTACTAGATAAGTCACAAGAAAGTTGCTTGCGATGTTCTGTGATTGAGGGGGACTTGGATAAAATCCATGTCGAGCTTAGGAAGAAATTAGAAGACCAAGCTCATAGAATTAGAAATGCGTCTTGCGTTTCTTGTGAGGCCCTCAAGATTGAGGCAGCCGTGCTGAGGGAGAAAAATGTACGTGCTGAGAGAGCTCATCTTTCTGGTTCTTCTTCTTCTTCCCCCTGCTCTTCTTGTGCCTCTTTCTTTCGAGATTGCCAGTATCTTATGAGCACTCTCGAGAAATTTGTTGGAGGCAAGAAGAAGCTCAATCTTATTCTAGACCAATCCAAGATTAGTAGATTCAATCAAGGTCTAGGATTTGATCCCTTGGAGCACGCTCGGGCGCATCCTCCCACCATTGTACGCGGCTCCAAGAGTGGTGAAATTGTGGTAGCCCCCAGAGTGAGTACCACCGTGTTTAGGTCTGCTGGCGTTGTCCATAGGACTTCTGACCAGAAGGGTGTTACTCCTGTTGCTTCTATCTCTAGCAAGGCAAAGTACACATGCACCTTCTATAAGAAGGATGGTCACCTAGTAGATTTCTGCTTCAGGCGCGCCAAGATCACTCGGCGTGGGCGTGTTGCTGCTCTTAGGGGTATTCAGGGTCATCCCCTGACTTTGAGTGCTCCTAAGGTACACACTGCTTCTATATAGGTTAGAGAGTCGCCTGTTTTTGGGCAGCGTCCAGGACTCGGTTTTCATGCTGGTTCTTCGAGTTTTAGTTTTGGAGCTGTTCGTAGTCAGTCTTTCCGCCATCCTCTTGATATTCCTCATTTTTCTCATCGAGGTAGATATCAGCGGCGTGATGTGTTTTCTGGTAGGAGTTTTAGGCGGCTTCACTGGGGTGGTTCGGCTTTTGCACCACGGCATGCCAAACCAGTTTCAGCTCCTAGATCATCTACTAGAGTTGCTACTAATCTTGTTAGGGTTAAACGTCAGAGAGACACTCTAGTCCAGTCTTCTTCTGTGACTGGTACTCTGAGGTGTCATATGGTTCAGTATTGGGTTCCTAAGTCTTTACTCTATCCCAGTACTGAGTCATCTTTCTCTCTTGTGTCTTGATCAGGTTCGTCGAATGGGCAAGGGAGATGTTTGGATTGTCGACTCCGGTTGTTCTCGTCATATGACCGGAGATTCTCGATGGTTCTCTTCCCTAGTCCGAGCCACCGGTGATGAGTTGATCACTTTCGGGGATGCTTCTTCAGGTAGAGTCATCGCTAAAAGTACCATTTGCATTAATGATAATTTCATTCTTAAAAATGTTGCCTTAGTAAGTAAGCTGCAATACAATTTTCTTTCTGTTTCTCAGCTTATTGATGACTCTTTCGAGGTGAGTTTTAAGAGTAATGCCTGTAGAATCCTCGATTCATCAGGAGGGTTAGTTTGCGGGATTTCTAGATTTGGGAGAGTCTTCCGTGCTGATTTTTCTGTTTCTTCTGGAGACTCTCTTCGTTGTTTGATTGCTTCTGAGTCCCGTGATCTCTCCTTCTGGCATAGGAGACTTGGTCACATTGGATTTCATCATTTGACCCTAGTTAGCAGCCACGATCTCATTCGTGGTTTGCCCAAACTCAAAATGGTCAAAGTCTTAGTTTGCTCTCCCTGCCGACATGGCAAGATGGTTGCTGCTTCTCATCCCCCGTCACTATTGTGATGACTGATGCACCAGGACAGCTTTTACATATGGACACTTTTGGTCCAGCTAGAGTGCAGTCAGTGGGTGAGAAGTGGTATGTTCTTGTCATTGTTGATGACTTTTCGAGGTATTTTTAGGTGTTTTTCATGTCCTCGAATGATGAGACTTTTACGCATTTTAGGGGTTTGGTTCATAGGTTGTCTTTTGAGCTCCCTGGTGCCCTACGAGCTATACGCAGTGACAATGGCACGGAGTTCAAGAACTCCTATTTTGAGAGTTTCTGTGTGGAGTCTGGTTTGGAGCATCAATTCTCCTCTCCCTGCGTCCCTCAATAAAATGGCGTAGTGGAAAGGAAGAACAGGACCCTGGTAGAAATGGCCAGGACGATGCTAGGCAGTCAAGACTCTAGGAAGTTTTTGTTGAGGCTATAGCTCTTGCTTGCCATGTTTCTAATCGTGTATTCTTGAGAGCACATTTGCACCGCACTTCTTATGAGTTGAGGTATGGGCGAAAGCCCAGTGTTTCTCATTTTCGTGTGTTTGGTTGCAAGTGTTTTATTTTGAAGTCAGTAACTGGATAAGTTTGAGTCTCGTTCTTCCGATGGTATCTTTACGGGTTATTCGACTTCTTCTCGTAGCTATAGGGTGCAGGTTGCGATGCGCATAGGATCATGGAGACACGTGAAGTGACCTTTGATGAGGATAGCCAGGAGCTAGACACGAGATTTGAGCTCTTCTTCTTCCTCGAGACCATCTTTGTAGAGGATGAGGATGATGGAGATGATGGTGTTCCACCGATCCATCCCTCTACACCTGAGGTGCCTCCTGTTTCCATTTCTGCACCTCAGGAAGGCCAGCCCTTGCCTTCTGACTCTCATTCAGCTAGTGGCTCTGCTCCTGCCTCTTCTGTGCATGAGGTAGAGGCCACTTCTTCTTCTAGACCTCCCCGTCATATTCCGCATTCTCATCCACCTGATCAGATCATCGGTGATCTATTTGAGTGAGTCACTCGCTCAAAATCAGGTTTGTCCAATTTCTGCCTTCACTCTTCCTTTGTTGCTCGTTTGAGCTGAAGGATGTGACTCATGCATTATCTGACGAGTCTTGGACTAATGCTATGCATGAGGAACTTGAAAACTTCGAGAGGAACAAAGTCTGGCAGCTTGTACTACGTCCATCTGGTCATAATGTCATTGGGACCAAGTGGGTGTTCAAAAACAAGCAGAGTGAGGATGGGGTTGTCATTCGCAACAAGGCTAGGCTAGTTGCACAGGGTTTTTCTCAAGTTGAGGGTCTTAACTTTGAGGAGACCTTTGCCCCTGTAGCTAGACTAGAGGCTATTAGGATCCTACTTGCATTCTCTGCATCCCGGATCTTCAAGCTCTATCATATGGATGTCAAGAGTACATTCCTCAATAGCTATATTGAGGAAGAGGTTTATGTCAAACAACCTCCAGGATTTGAGAACCCCAAGTTTCCGAATCATGTATACAAGCTTTCCAAAGCTCTGTATGGACTCAAGCAGGCCCCCAGAGCATGGTATGAGAGGCTCAAGTCTTATCTTCTCAGCCATGACTTCAAAATGGGCGTAGTAGACAAGACTCTGTTCATCATACACCATGAGTCGCATTTTCTTCTCGTCCAAATTTATGTGGAAAATATCATTTTTGGTGGCTCGTCTCATTCGCTTGTGTTTCAGTTTTCTGAGGTGATGAGCACAGAGTTTGAGATGAGTATGATGGGCGAGTTGAGCTACTTTCTTGGCTTCCAAATCAAGCAGACTCGGCAGGGTACTTTCTTGCATCAAGGCAAGTATACCCGTGACCTTCTGAGGTGCTTTGATATGTCTGATGGGAAGCCGGTGATGACTCCTATGGCCACCACTGCTGTCCTCGAGCCCGATGAGGATGGTGAGCCTGCTGATCAAAAGGAGTTTCGGAGCATGATCGGCTCCCTCTTGTACCTCACCGCTTCGAGGCGGACATACATTTATTTGTGTGTGCGTGCGCTCGATTTCAAGCTTCTCTCTCGCCTCTCACCGCCAGCGGTCAAGCGCATCTTCAGGTACTTTCGTGCTACCACTGATTATGGTATTTGGTACTCTTCTTCTTCTTGTCTATCTCTTAGAGCCTTTTCCGATGCTGACTTTGCTGGCTGTAGGATAGACAGGAAGAGCACTTCTGGCACTTACCAATTTATTAGCACTTCTCTTGCTTCTTGGTCATCTAGGAAGCAGTCTGGGGTTTCACAGTCCACCGCTTAGGCCGAGTATGTTGTTGCAAACCGATTCTTTGTAGCAGTGCTCTGGATGAGATCGACCTTACGGGACTATGGGTTAGAGATAGAGAGTGTGCCACTCTTCTGTGATAACACTTCAACTATTTGCATTGCTAAAAACCCAATGCAACATTCCCGGACCAAGCACATTGATATTAGATATCACTTCCTTAGAGACCATGTGGAGAAGGGAGATATCGCGCTTCAGTTCATAGAGAGTGACCTTCAGTTAGCCGATATCTTCACCAAGCCTTTGGATAGCTCCAGATTTGTTGCCTTGAGGAGTGAGCTTGGAGTCGTGAGCCCTTACGGTCTTTCGTGAGGGGGAGCTGGTTTGTATATTATGTATTATATGTTTTCTTCCAGCTTTTCTTTTCTTTGTGCTTCTTCTAGGTGACTTTGGGCTTGTTTTCTTGAGTTGAGTTCACTCACTTAGACTTCTGGCATGCCTTGCATGAACCTCTTATCTTGTGCTTTAGGTTGCTATCATGCGTGATTAGCTGTTCTCTCTTCTCTCTAGGTTGAGTTCCCTCACGTCTTATAAGTCTAGCGGTATTGGGCCTCCAGGTAGGCAGAGTGCATGTGCACTCCTTAGTTGGGATCTAGAGTCGACTTCCCTATGTGGAGTCTCTGGGAAGATAAGAGCGAGTCCGAGCCGTAGTGAGTCTCTTCTATCTTATCTATGCTCAATAGCCATCCGCTTTGCGGTTTCTCGACTTCTTCTCCTCATTCTTTTTTAGTTATTATTGAGTTCATTCGTATTTTCTTTATGCCTAATCTTGATAATAACTCAACTTTAACCAGAATTGAGCTTAAAATTGATTCATTTGTTGAGGGGGAGTTTGGGAATCTGTTCGTGCATTGCATATAGACTGCATTTCTTTTTTAATGAGCTTTGTCTATTATGCAATTGATTTCTTTTCCATGCTATACACCATGCTACATCATATGGAGGAAATCACTAGCTTAGATATGTCCAAGTTCATTTAACTTGCTAAGCTAAAAAAATGAAATAAGCCTTAAATGAAAAACTTGATGAAACTTGTTGCTTTTACTTGCTAGGTTTCTTCTCTAGAGGTTTGTGCCATAATTTGAGAAATTTTGGAGTTCTCTAGAGTCCCTATAGCAACTTGGGTGAAACTAGTTTGATCCATGCTAGAGTCCTTCAATTGCTCATAAATCATTGTGCTAAAAATGAAAATTAAACAAAATTGACTCTTCTTGTGCACATACGACTCAACACCTTGCATTCACAAGACCGCTTCCCATTGCACTTGGGATGAACTTGGAATACATCGTGTTTGACCTAGACCATCCTCTTAAGAGTTCATCTTGAGATGGTTGCATACGGCTTGAGTCAATTGGTTGTCAAAAGAAAATGCAAATAAATTAAAAACAAAGACATATGTGGGTAAAGAATGCAAATAATGTCAAACATTTGCACCCGCTATGTCTTGTATGATGATGAATCAAAATTTGCATTAAGTGATAAATGAGCCGAAGGACCTTGTATGCTCTTCTAGATTCCCCAAAGTGTTGAGTAGGTTGAACTCTAGGTTTTCCTTTTGATCCTTAGAGTGGCTATTCTTCTATTTTTGAAACTAAAGCTAAGTATTGCACTTGTCAAATCTTGCTAAAAATGATATATTCAAAACTAAGCTCGTATTTGCACTTGGACATGTCTTAGTTTAGTCATCTTCTGAAATTGACAAGCTTGGTGTAATATCCTTCCATTTTGATCAATTGGATAATCTTCAAAGCACTTTCGATTGCATTTCTAGCATACATAAAAAGAGGGAGAAAATTCCATTTTGATGCTTATATTGCCAAAAGGGGGAGAAAATGTAGAAAAGGAATCATTAAAAAAAAGAGAGAGAGATAAAAATGTGAAAGCTTGTTGGTTCTTATGATCTTTGTAAATCTTTGCTATTTTTTTTATGGATCATAATCACATTTGGCTCTCAAGATTGGTTTTTAGAGCTTTTGTGGAAAACTTGCTCTTTTCATGGTCCTGTTCTAAATTCCTTCTGCCAACTTGGTCATGATTTTATATCTTTCTCTTTGGACCAAGTTTGGCTTTGCAATCAAATTGCTTTCTTCCTCTCTCATTCAAACTCAAATTTATTCCTTTTGTGTTGTTTGTCAATATACTCATCAAGGGGGAGATTGAAGGACCATGTGGAGGTCCATCCATGTTTGTGATGAGTATTTGACATTATTTGAGCAAGGTGTGCTCAAGTTTGAGTTTGATTTGGATTAATTTTCAAAATGAACGAATTTGAGTTGTCTCTGCTAGGAGTGGCTGTACCGGCCGTATGGGCGAGGTAGTGATGAGTTGGATGGGTTTATTGCATATCATTGTGGGCATTGGTATGTGATGTGTTTCCTTTTCTTTGATGGTTGCAGGGCGACGGTGCTAGGTCATGGTGAGGCGGAGGATGACCGGGAATAGGCGAGGAGCGTCAGAGGTCCAGACGGTTGGGAGATCGCCGGAAGATGATCAGAGACAGAGTCCGGGCAAGTCAATAAGACAAGGAAAGGAGATGATGCTAGCTAGATGCCGCGTGGATCAATAAGGGCTGTCGGATTGAGATCTAGTTGATAGGTTAGCGGGTCTAGGTAGTATGCTTTGAAAACCGTGCAAGAAAACCCGGTATGTGTGTGGGTTTTGGGTTAGCCCTTGCATGGCTGTGTGTGTGGGTTAATCCTAGCCCTTATATGAGTGCTCTAGGGTTGAGGGACTCATCCAAGGGTGGTAGGTGGCCCAAGAGTAGTATAAATTGGGCTGGAGGGGTAGCCTCCTCCCCTTGAAGGTTTTGAGGTTTGTGAATGCTCCTTTGAGCTTTGCCCACATGAAAGTGAGGCTTTGTAACCTCTCCTTCCAGAAATGAAAGTTTTATCCATCCATCCCTGAATTTATTTTGCGCATTTACATTATGTCTTTACTTTACGCAATTTAAATTCAGCATTTACTTTCCCGCAATTACATTCTCGCAATTTACTTTCACGCAATTTGGATTTGCCTCCCTCCTTCTAAATGCTGTTGATCTTGGATGTTTTGAGTGTGTTCATATGGTTTTACATCTCTTTTGCACTCTTGGATTGAGTAGAGAACATCTTTTCTTTCAAGTCCAACTTTGTTCAGAACTTGTTCTTTGCGCAGCATTTAGTATTTGATTTTTATACAAATATAGAAAAAATCATTTTTAAGTGATTCTTGTTGGAGGAGGTGCGGGACTCTGATATCCACTTGCAGAAAAAGTTTGGAGTTCACTTGTTGCACCGTTTGGGCGCCATGAGGTGAAAACCGAGCCCCAAACTTTCTGCTCGAAGTTCTTGACTGACTGTGTTCTTCGATTTTTCCTGTTTTTTCTGTAAGGCTTTTTGAGGACAAATTTGGTGGAGTTCTTCGAGACTCTGATTCTCATAGGGATAAAAATTCTCATAAGGACAAATTTGCTCGGGTTTATCATATCCCAATGAGGCATTGAGGCCAACCCAGAAAAAATCAAGGCCATATCAAATATGGAACCGCCGACTTGCCAGAAGGACGTCCAGAAGCTCACGGGGTGCATGGCCGCACTCAGCAGGTTTATTTCCCGACTGGGTATGCGAGGGGAACCTCTGTTACTTTACATCGCGGCAACGACTCATGTAGTCAGCGCTGTGATCGTCGTAGAAAGGGAGGAGCAAGGTCACCTGCAAAAGATCCAACACCCAGTCTATTTCTTCAGCGAGGTCCTAAGCGAATCTAAGGTGCGGTATCCACAAGTGCAGAAATTATTATACGCCGTACTTCTTACATCTCGCAAACTCAAGCACTACTTCCAAGAGCATACTGTTTCGGTGGTCACTTCCTTCCCAAATAGGAGATATACTTCACAACCAGGAGGCCACTGGGAGAATTGCAAAGTGGGCAGTCGAGCTTGGAGCCTTTGATATCCTATTCAAGCCTCGCACAGCCATCAAGTCTCAAGCGCTCACCAACTTTATTGCTAAGTGGACGGAACTTCAAAACCCAACGGTCGTCAAAGAACTCGAGTACTGGACGATGTATTTCGATGGTTCCCTCATGCTCAGCGGCGTGGGGGCTGGTATAGTGCTCATATCACCAAGTGGGGAACGGTTGAGGTATGTTCTTCAAATACTTTTTCCCGCGTCGAACGACGCCGCCGAGTACGAGGCACTCATCCATGGGCTCCGTATCGCCATATCGCTCGATATCCAACATTTGACGGTTCGCAAAGATTCAATGCTCGTGGTCAATCAAGTGCAAAAAGAATGGTCCTGCATCGAAGACAACATGGCTGTCTATTGCCAGGAGGTACGCAAGCTAGAAGGCAACTTTGATGGCTTGGAACTTGTTCACGTGCTCCGTCGGGACAATGAAGCGGCCGACGAGCTAGCAAAAATGGGAGCCGGCCGGGCCATAGTGCCCATGGGAGTATTCGTTGAAGAAATTTATAAGCCCACAATAAGCACTCAGCCAAAGTCAGACATCTCAATGGAGAAGAACATGGAGGCAAAACTCTTGATCATTACCGCCGATTGGACAGCTCCGTATCTGAACTATTTGACGAAGGACGAGCTACCTAAGGACCGCATGCAGGCCGAGCGAATAATGCGCCGAAGCAAAAGCTACGTGGTAATCAGGGAAGAACTCTATCGCAAGAGCTCCTTTGGTGTACTACGACGGTGCATATCAGAACAAGAAGGAAGAGATCTTCTCAAGGAAATCCACTCGGGAATTTGTGGGAATCATGCGGCGTCAACAACCCTAGTCGGTAAGACTTATCGTCAGGGTTTTTTCTCGCTGACTGCTATCACTGATGCAAAGGATATCGTCCGGACATGCGAAGGATGTCAATTATTTGCGCGACAGGTGAACAAACCAGCACAGGAACTACAGACCTTCCCAATCACCTGGCCATTTGCGGTCTGGGGGCTTGACATGGTGGGACCTTTGAAGAAAACTCAAGGTGGTTATACTCATCTCTTTGTGGCCGTCGATAAATTCACCAAATGGATTGAGGCCAAGCTAGTCGCCACAATCACAGTCGCAAATGCCAAAGAATTCTTCCATGAAATCGTGGTTAGATTCGGTGTACCGAACCGAATCATCACGGATAACGGCACCTAATTCAGAGATGGCATATTTCAAGGCTGGTGCGGTGAACTCGGCATAAAGATTTGCTTCGCATCAGTAGCACACCCCCAAGCAATGGACAGGTCGAACGAGCCAACGGTATGGTGCTACAAGGCCTAAAGGCAAGGATTTTTTATCGTCTCAAACCATACGCCACTCGGTGGGTCAAAGAATTGCCTTCGGTACACTGGGGGCTGCGAACCACCCCCAGCAGAGCAACCGGGCAGTCACCTTTCTTCCTGGTGTATGGCTCAGAGGCAGTCCTCCCCACCGAATTAGAATTCGGATCCCCGCGGGTTCGGAGCTATGAAGAGATCGCTTCGGAAGAAAGCCAGCTAGAAGACCTCGACCGACTGGAAGAAGCCAGGGACGTTGCAACAATTCAGTCGGCAAAGTACCTTCAGGGCTTACGTCGCTATCACGATCGCAATGTAAGGAGCCGCACATTCTCCAAAGAAGATCTGGTCCTTATAAAGAATCAGAAATGCGAGCATAAGCTCTCCCCAAGCTGGGAAGGCCCTTACATCATCGATGAGGTGATACGTCCTGGGGCTTATAAGCTCAAGCGTGAAGACGGCACAATCGTCAGCAATACCTGGAACATAGAACAGCTACGTCGTTTTTTCACTTGAACTTTGTAATTCAATTACTTCTTTATGAATGAATGTTTGCTCTTAAAGTTGTTCCCATATAATATTCTCGAAAATTATGCGTCTGAGTGCTTCGCTCCTATGAATTTTAAGATTCTGAGACATGCATCATGAACAATGCCTCAGAGCCTGGGGGCTGAAGTAGTCGGACATGATATTTAAGATGTCAAAACTACTCGGGCAAAGCAGCATATTTAAAGAAAACTTGCAAGATCAAAGAAACACTTTTAAATATTCGTTCACAGGTACAAGGTTTCCACGACAGCCGAAGAAGCATCCTTAACTTCCTCCAGAGTTCGGCTACCTGGTCTTCATCCACGTTACAGGCGTAGCCATCTTTAATGGCCTCAAGATCCACTCGGAGATAAAGCGACTTGGTGATCGCCAGAGCCTAGCTAGCGCCATTGGTCGTCGTTTCCTTCAAGTGTATCTTAAGCTCCTTGGGGGCTTCCTCCAGTTGGGAGATAACTTGGTCCCTACTGAGCGGCCTCTCGCCTCCGGGATGAAACAACCACAGCAATGGCCCAGAGGCCTCGCGAAGCTTAGTGCAAGACGTTTCAAGGGCTTCGACCTTCTCGTTATAAGCGGCATATTGCGCCCGCATCTTGAACTTGTAGTCTGCAAGCGAAACAGATTATCAAGAAGTACCAAGAAGACAATGAAGGCAAGGGAAGGCCAAGCTGCTGAGCGTACCTTCTAGCTCCTTCTCCGATTTCAATTTGGAGACCTCTGAGGCCTTAAGTTGCTCTTCGAGCTTTACGATAGTAGAATCTCGAACTGACACAAAGATAAGGAGATCAAAAGACCAGACGATTAAACGAGAACACGGGATGGTCCAAGAAATATCTACCTCGAAGGGAGCCAACAACATCCAGTTTCTCCTACCGCAGGGTTTCCTTCTCCTCCCGTAGGGCTTGGACCTCTGACCGGAGATTTTGCAACTCGGTTGCATGTTTAGCTTTGATCTGCTCCAATTCAGTCAGATATTCCTGGCACGTCCTGACCTTCGGGAGCATCTTTTGGAGGTATTCGGATTTCTTTGCAGAGCGTTCTCCCAATTTGTATAACCATCACAGGGAAAGGTGACAACATGCTAACCGGCACAAGCAAGAAAGTGACAAGAGTAGAGAAAATATTACTCGGGCCAGGCGAGCGCAAGCGGCGGCGTGACTATAAAAGTCATTCCTTTCTTCCTCCTCCGTCGGGTCGTCAAGGGACTTCAAGCCGTCTTCCTCATCAACCCACGCGGTTTGCATTATGAGTTGAGGGCGAGCAAGAGTCGGCGGATCTCGGGGGATCTCTTCAACCTCGGGGGATGGACAGGAGACGGGCTCTTGAGCAGCAGGACCCGATGCGAAGTATGGGGTGTCGGTGAAAACGGCTATGGCTCGGGAGGCGCCCCTGTGTCCCTGGGCGAGGCCTCCTCAACCAAGACATGTACGTCCTGGGGCTCAGTTTCTTCAGGGGCCCCGGACGGTGTCTCGACAGGAACATCGTACGAAGGATTCCTATAAGAAGATCGACACCACAATCTCTTCGGAACGAGGGGTAGGGATGGATTCACCTGCGGCCGGTCGTGTGGAGATCAAAGTCAAGGCTGGAAGAACCCCGACATCCACCATAGATTGCAACCATTCTTCCGTCGTGATCGAGATGGTCCAATCTTGAGTCAAAGGCTGCGAGGAGGTATCTTTGGAAGAATGAGAAGACATTTTTGGAGGAAAGATCAACGACGACGCAAAAATGCGGGTGCAACAGCAGTCAACCCTAGCGGCGGAGAAGTCGAAGAGACAAGGAAGCAGAAAAGGCAGGAGTGTGCGATGGGAAGAATGAACCATCGTCTTAGTCTTAAAGGGGGAAAAATTAGGTTTTCGCCGAATCGGTGGAAAAAAGATTGCAGAATACCTCACCCTGCTCTATGCTTCGTAATGATTTGATAGCCCAGCGTCCTAACATACAGAAGCAGTCATGGTTTGACCAAGTCATATTTGGGACACGTTGCTCCCCACGATGGGATGTTTAACCGCTTATCGAACTAAGCGGGACGTGTGAATCCTCCAATTTGGATTAAAAATATCTTCTTGTGATATGCCCCACGATCGGTCGTTAGTTGGTTACCGCATGGCGGAATCATATATCACAGGTTGAGCCTGATAAGGCACGGTTCCAATGGTATGCCCCAAGATGGGTCGATAAGCTGTGAGTCGCAATAAGCGAGTACAGATACCGTTCGGATAAACCTTGATATGTCCCAAGACAGACTAGAGCTATATCCCACACCAGTCGGATATAGGTATCACTCGGCCATGAGCCAAGAAAATCCTGATACGCTCCAAGTCGAACCTAAGCTATATCCTACCGCAGTCGGATATGGGTATCACTCGGCCAAGAGCCACGTAAATATGATACACTCCAAGTCAAGCCTAAGCTATATCCTACAGCAGTCGGATATAGGTATCATTTGGCCAAGAGCCACATGAATTTGATATGTCCCGAGTCGGACCAGAGCTATATCCTACAGCAGTTGGATATAGGTATCACTCGGCCAAGAGCCGCGCAAATCCTAATATGTCCCAAGTCGGACCTAAGATATATCCTGCGACGATTGGATATGGATATCACCCGACCAAAAGAGCCATGCAAGCTTCGATATACCTCAAGCTGGGTCTAAGCTATGTCTAACGACAATCATGGAAATCACTTGGAAAGGTATTTCTTTATTATATATGAGTTCCCCAGGCATTATGCTCGGGAAAATATTTTCTTACATTTATAGGGGTCTTATACTTCTCGGCGGCGCACGCGACCAAGCGCCTCCACGAGAGCCTCCTTAGCCCTATAAAGGGCAGGGAAAATCTCGAGGAAGGCGTCGACGACGGCACAGTCGAGAGCGACGGCTTTGTCCTCCGCCCATTCAGCCATGGCGCGGTCGAAGAACGCCCACTCTTCGGCGAGTTCTGGATCCTGGCGGTCCATGAGATCCCTCGGGAAGAAGGTGGAGCTTCGTGTAAGAAGTGGAGGACTAAGCATGAGAGAATAAATTCTAAAAGCACTGGTTCACCTTTTATAGCTGATACGGCGAGGTTGAAGTAAATGCGAAGTTGTAATGACATCAGAAGCCGAAGAGACTTGGAGTTAAGTTGGTTCAGAAGCCAAAGAGATTTTTGGAAAATGAATTGACACAGGAAGTCAAAATAACTTCGAAGATTGTCCAGGGTTATATTCGAGTCCTTCATAATCCCCTTGCCGCAAGGAGAAGCATTCAAATCAAAGAAGAAACCAGTCAGAGGTTTATGCTGGAAGCTGAGAACGTTGATCCAAAGTTGAGATCCAGATAAAGACGTAGCAATCGGATCATGAATCACTCGGGGGCTACTGTGGAATATAAGAACCCAGGTGTCTTCATAACTGGCCCGAAAGTGCCTAAGGAAGAGACAGGGCCCAATGAAAGGCCCAGAGGATAACCTCCGCGCCAAGCCTTTCTGCCGTGCGCAAGGAGATACATCCTAGAGATAGTTGAACATATATTTAGATATAAGAGATATGATTGTAATCCGAGTTGTTAGCAGGGTAGATAACAATGTAAACTCTATCCTGTAACTGATTAGAATCTAATAACTGATCAGAATCCCTTAACCGATCGGGACTCTGTAAACCACCCCACCCCTATTATATAAGGGAGAGGGCGGGCAACAACAGAGACATGAGAAATCTTAGATCCAAGAGATCCAGATAATCCCAGCACACAGGACTAGGGTATTACCTCCTCCGTCGAGGGCCTGAACCTGTCTAAACCTTTGTCTTGTGTGACCTTCGACTTAGAGATCTAGCGCCTGCCCCATAAATTTATTGCCGACTACAAAAGTCGACACCACCTTTATCGAGTCGAGTACCCACGGATACCCAAACCCACGGGTAAAATTGCCACCCCTACACCCTTTCCATACCAAATTAAATCGAACTCCAAGTCGTCCATAATTCGGGCTTTGTGTTCAGTTCGGAGTCAATAGACATCACTGTATTAAAATGGGGATATCTTCCTCATATGGAGTCCAATTGATGATTTCTTGTGCTTGTTAGAAAGATAATGACAAGATCTTTCCAATGGATCTAGTCCCATCCCTAGATTCATTGTGAATCTTCCAAAATCATCGAAACAATGTGTCAAATTG
The DNA here is from genome assembly GCA_036346275.1 of Otatea glauca. Taxonomy (NCBI): domain Eukaryota; kingdom Viridiplantae; phylum Streptophyta; class Magnoliopsida; order Poales; family Poaceae; genus Otatea; species Otatea glauca. Next base: position 34,533,045 of record CM070727.1, on the reverse strand, counting down.
CTATTTTGGGCTATTTCGGACGTTGTAAGCGTGTGTGGGGGGGTCCAAGCCTAGGTTGTGTGCACCCCCTAGTCGCACACAACCCTAGCTGCCACCTCCCTCTCATATATTCAGTAGCCGCCACCTTAGGCACTTCGGTTTTGCTTAGATTACAACTAGACACTTTGTTAGTTTTTTTCGCCGTACATCTTCTACGTGTGCTTAATATTATTCACTCGTGTGCTTAATATTATTCACAATTTTAGATTGCATCTTCTACGTTCTTGCTTGTGTCCTCGATTCGCATGTAGGGATAAGCCTTCTTGGCTAGGTCAACCGTGTTTGTGCGTGGTTGATAACCAAAGGAGCCGTAGTGTAGCAATTGTAGGGTTCGAATCAATTCTGATTGGAAGCCGGATTGTCAACATCAAGTTCCCCACCAATCGATTTAGTACTATCTACCAGAAGATCGGGCCACCGTTCGCATCAGATAACACCTCTGTTGGGACCCGAATATACAAATTTGTACCCTCTGTGTATATCGCACTAGTCCAGGATCACGTTAGTGCACACAGGATCCACGTAGATGAATATCACAATCATACACAGTGAAAACATAATAAAAGACATCATATATTAAATATTAATTTGTTGACAGACCTTATGGTCAAGCTTACATGAATATACCACGCAGGGCTGAACTAAGACTAACAAATTAAACTGCAGCGAAATGAAAACATAGATAAACCCCTAGTATACCACAGGCAACTGACAAGGCTCACACCCTAAACATTAATTCGTCTCTTCATGGTACTCCTCCTCCAAAACTGGTGTAGACTCTTCCCAAACTGGTGATATTATTGTTGGTAAGGGTGAGTACATAAAGCACTCAACAAGTTGTGCACAGAATGCAAGTCTAACATAACTATATGCAAGGCTTATTCCAATAGAATGGCAGATATGGTTGTTTTGCAATAGAGTAGCATTTATAAAATAATACAATAAATAGATTGAAATTACTGTGAAACATATAGTAGTAAATAGTAACTTTTAGTATTTCTCAAGTAAACCTGGCATCCAGCCCTAAATCATATTCCAAACTTTCCAATGGCATTTTGCCTTCCCATCTAAGTTTTAATCTTATAAAATATAACCCTTGACTATAATCCCCGAGCATTGTTCAATACCGCGAGTACGGTTATCCGGATAGATTTTACACTCTACAGAGGTTATGTTTTTTACCGACACAACATGATCATCTCCTTTTGCCTGGCCATTAGCACACTTTCTTTGGTGTACCGACAAAGAAATCATGACAGAGCCTTTACAATTCTCTCACTACTACATAATGGCACAACACTATCGCTTCATCTGGGTCGGTTCCTAACTTTTTAGGGAAAACGGATTGTGATAAATATTTCGGAGAAGGTGTTAATAATAATCACAATCGGTTCTCAGGTTAAAACCGATTTTGATGTAGCACTGGGCACATCACAATTGGTTCTCAATCGATTCGGTTCCGTGCACATCAGAATCGGTTCCATGCACATCACAATTTGTTTTTAGGTAGGAACCAATTGTGATGTGCCAAATTCTACATCACAATCGGTTCTAACCTGAGTCAGTTCTAACCTGAGAACCGATTGTGATGTGAGTCATTAGGTTATTTATACCCTCGGGCTAAACTCTCCTCTGTTGTTGTTCTGGAGGTAAAAAAAATCGCCGCCCCCCCCCCCCCAAAAACACCACATACTCGGGTTGGAAGCAATACTTGGGTGAGAAATTATGAAATCCTCAAGGTTGGGTGTTAAGAGGGTAATGTTGAAGCCCTAGCTTGAGGAGATTTCCCCTCAATTTTCCCTCATTTGTGGTTTTCTTTGAAAGGAGTTCATTGCTTCAAGCCCTTCAATTTTGCACTAGGTAATTCGATATGTCACAAAAAGAGTTTAGGTTGCACTGGAATTTTGTGTATCCTATCATATTTCACACCCTTTATTTGATAAACACACATCCATTTATCTTTGTAGTACTCTTGTGTCAATATGGAATTATTATTGCTGTAATATGATGAATTAATGTTAGAGTTTAGATTGCATAACCTACGTCTCCCGTTCGAGGGTGCTTGTTTATAAATATGCTGAAATGGTATATTTATAAGCAAATAATCTCGAATTGTCCACATTTTTTGGACAGTTCGAGGATATGTGGCTCGGGCAAATTCCTAATTACGCTGTTGTACAACTACAGAGAAAATTTCGATACCATCTCCCTGGTATTGTCCAAATACACACCCCTCTTGACTTGTTGTCGAGACGTGTATTTGGAGAATAGCGGAGAGATGCTACCAAATTTTCCCTGAAGTTGTACGACAGCTTAGAAACTTGCTCGAACCACATATCCTTGAATGGGATTAGGACATAACCTAGTTTGAGAGAGTCATTGTTAGTACATACTTAGTTGGTGAACTGACAGACGCTTCTTTAAGATCATTCCATTCGTCAACTTTGTTAATGCTTGCACCCTTATTTTGTTTCATTGAATTAAGTCAAAAGATTTGCAAGCTACTACATTAGGTAAATTCGATATCATTGTTGATGTTTTAAATGCATATCTCCTAACTAGGGAATTGGAAGCTCCTAACTAGGGAAGAAGGTATCTAGTGTAAAATTATATATCTTGGAACCCGTCCTCTATTCTACAAAGGTAATGAAATGATGTCTCAATATTTGAAATAGCTAGCTAGCTGTTGCTCCAGTTTTTCCTTAATTTATTGTGCATACTTTAATTGTAGATAGGCCGTGAAGAATAGATGTATTAGAAAAGCTGTGTGAGTGCTGAATTTCAGAAGGGTGTTAAGGAGTTCAAAAAAATTACAGAAGAAGACATGGTGAAGAGGGGTGTAAACTTCATATATTGTCCTTGCATTAATCGCACCAATCTTAGGAGATTTAACAACTTGGCTCAAATTGAAGGCTACTTAATTCGACGTGGCTTCATGAGGAATTACACGTGTTGGATCCATCACGGGGAGACAAGTAGTACCCATCCGGTATCCAACAAAGACATGCAGGAACCTGATCACGCGTTGCAGCATGATATGTTTGAGGACAATTTAGAGCAAATGTTGCGGGATATGGAGGTAAATTACACGAAAAGAGAGTTTGAAAAGTTTAAAACCTTGATGAACGACGATGCCAAACCGTTGTTTTCAGGTTGGAAAGTGGAATACACCAAGTTGGGTTTGGTCCTTGCATTGTTCGAACTGAAAGCAAAACACCATTGGATAGATACAAGTTTCAATGCACTTTCAGTTCTTCTATCGGATGTGCTTTCAGAGGGAAATGAGTTGCCCACAAGCATTTATGAAGCAAAGAAGCTACTATGTCCTATAGGAATAGAAATAGAAAGGATACATGCATGTCCGAATGATTGCATCTTATACCGTGACGCGCATAAGGAATTGCAGGATTCTCCAGTTTGTGGTGTACACCAGTACAAACAAAAGGAGAAGCGTACTGACAAGAAGCGTAAGAGCCGGGGCGACGATGGTGAAGAGGTCATTAAAGGGGCACCGGCCAAGGTATTATGGTACTTGCCCATCATTCCCCATTTGGAGATGTTCTTCACAAATTCCAGAGAAGCAAAATTGTTGTGTTGGCATTATGAATCTCAAAAGGAAGATGGCAAGCTGAGACACCACGCTGATTTGGCTCAATGAAGAAACATCGATTGGAAACATGAGGAGTTTGGTGTCAAGATGAGGAAAATAAGATTTGGATTGAGTACTGATGGAATGAATCTGTTTGGTAATATGAGTAGTTTTCACAGCACTTGGCCAGTTCTGTTGTGTATCTACAATCTCCCTCCTTTGTTGTGCATGAAGTAGAAGTATATCAAGATGTCGTTGCTAATCTCGGGACCCAAACAACCGGGAAATGATATTGATGTGTACCTTGCACTACTGATCGAGGATTTGGTAAAATTGTGGAACAAGGGGGTCATGGTGTGGGATGCATAGAAAAGAGAACACTTCACTCTACAGGCTATGATATTTTGCATAAATGATTTCTCGGCCCTTGGTAATTTGGCTGGCTACAGTACGAATGAAGCCAAAGTGTGTCCTATTTGTGAAGAGGACACTGAGAACTTGCGGCTACCGAATTCCAAAAAAACTGTGTACATGGGTCACCGTAGGTTTCTACCTCGAAGTCATCGATACCGTAAAATGGATGACAAATTTGATGGGAAGAAGGAAGTTTGTTCGGCCCCACAGCCTATGAGTGGAAGGCAAGTATATTTTGTTCATCCCAATACCATTTGGAAGAAGAGGTCTACATTTTGGGAATTACCATACTGGAAGGAGTTAGATGCCCAGCATTGTATTGATGTCATGCACATTGAGAAGAATGTTTGAGACAATTTGGTTGCCATCCTGCTGAACATAACTGGGAAGACCAAGGATGGTGTGAATGCTTGCCGCAACATGGCCTACATGGGAATCAGGCCCAAGCTTGAAGTGATAGAGGAGGATGGAAAAGATTCGTACATCCCCGCTGCATGCTACACCCTGTCCAAGGAGAAAGAAGACCTCTGCATGTCTCCAAGGTATTAAAGTTCCATCGGGCTACTTCGCAAATATTAAGAAGCTTATGTTCATGGATGATTTGAAGTTGCTTGGTATGAAGTCCCACGACTATCATGTCTTGATGAGTCAAATGCTCCCTGTTGCAATCAGAAATATTCCGCTAGAGGATGTCAAGTTGGCAATCACGAAGCTATGTTATTTCTTCAATGCGATTTATTCCATGGTTATTGACCCCGATGTGCTAGACAACTTATAGAGTGAGGTGGTGCAGACTCTATGTCAGCTTGAGATGCATTTCCCTCCGTCGTTCTTCGATGTCATGGTCCACCTTATTGTACATCTTGTTACAAACATTAAGATATGTGGACATGCATTCCTACGTTACATGTATCCGTTCGAGAGGTACATGGGTATATTAAAGTCATACATGAGGAATTGGTCGAGGCCTGAGGCTAGTATTGTTGAAAGTTATGAGATTGAAGAGGTTATTGAGTTCTGCGTGGACTATCTAGCTAAAAGACAAGCAATTGGTGTTCATGTATCTCGTCATGAGGGCAGACCTGCTGGTAAAGGAACCATGGGTCCAAACTAACGAGTCCACGATTTGATATGTATTGCAAAGCTCATTTGACAGTCTTGCAGCATAGCGCAAAAGTTCATCCATACATCGAGCAGCACAAGTTGATATTACAAGAAGAGAATTCACATACGGATGAGCTTTGCATCACATGAGAACACAACGATCGATTTATCACATGGTTCAAAGAAAAGGCGGAGGTCTCCATTAGTGAGAATGTCAAATGGTTGGCTGACGAACCAAGATTTAATGTACAGACATGGCAGGGGTATAATATTAATGGTTACACATTTTACACTGAAAGTCAAGATGCAAATAGTACTATTCAAAACAGTGGTGTGAACATATATGCTTTGTCCGATAATCACTCGAAAAGAGGGTCCTCAACCGCAATGAACTCCTACTACGGGATGATCAAAGAAATTTTGGAGCTCGATTACAGAATATACCAGGTTCCATTATTCCGATGTAAGTGGGTGAGACTTCCACATGGAGTGAAGATCGACAAGAAAGGTTTTACTCTTGTGGATCTCAATAGACTCGCCTACAAAGATGAACCGTTCATCCTAGTGAAGCAAGCAACTCAAGTCTTCTATGTCCATGATCCAGCCAATCTGAGGTTGCACATCATCCTTCATGGGAAGAGGTGGGTCGTTGGAGTTAAAAATATCGTAGATGAAGAAAAGTACAACCAATTCGATGAAATACCTCTGTTTGCAGATAGGGTATGTCTTAGCGGTGACGACGACACACATGGAACAAATTACATGCGTGTAGATCACCAAGAAGGGTCGTATTGTAAATAAAGGAACTATTTTAATGTGCCATTTTATTGTACCGTTTATTCGGGTCAAGTTGTAAGATTGTCATGTGACATGGAATATTGTGACATACATGAGATGAATGATAGCTAATTTGCTTTCAATGCCACTTGAGTTGTTCATTCATTCAATTATCATTCTTTAATTACATTCACATCATGTTATATTTTTTCTTTATGTCACCTAAGTTATTTGTTTTGAAACTTGCCGAATAGCTAGTGTTGACCTATATAGGTCATATTCTGGCATTTTGTGAGTTTCACCTCTTGGACCGGATTTTTTTTTCATTTCTTTATGCCTACTAAGCGCATTTTTTCATATCTTTTGAAGGAAAATTCCTTTTGAGGAAATTATTTTTGGGAAAGCTTCTAACTAGTCCAAAGTTCATTTATGAAAATTTTCAAAAAACGTGGATTTTATTTGAAAAAGTTTTGACTTTTGTACTCTTTAAGCAAAAATCATGCCTACGAAGTGAAATTTCATATATCTTTTCAAAGCTGAGTATTTTTTTCAAAAATTCTTCTTGGAAAAGCTTTGAAGTATCCCAAAGTATGTTTTTGCAAAATTTCAAATAATTTCAACTATGCTTGAAAAAGTTATGGCCTTTCTCTATTTGATCAGATGCTAAAAATTCAAACAAAGCGTGCTTTAGAGCTGAATACATCATCACAATCGGTTCCTAACTGGAATCATCACAATTGGTTCTAGTTAGGAACCAATTGTGATTGTTCTTGTTTTGCAGTCGGTTTAATTGGAACCGATTGTATTTTTTTTTGCTGTCGTTCAATTGGAACCGATTGTAATTTATTTATTTTTGTTGTTGGTTCAATTGGAATTGATTGTAATTTTTTTCTATCGGTTTAATTAGAACTGATTATAATAGTTTTTTTGTTGTCGGTTCAATTGGAACCGATTATATTTTTTTTTGCTATCGGTTCAGTCAGAACCGATTGTAATAGTTTATTTTTTGTTGTCGGTTCTAAGGAACCGATTGTAATTGTTCCCTTTTAGTGTTGGTTTGAATTAAAAATCGACAATGATGTGCGATCAGACAAATTAAATAGGTTGCTCCACATTCAGACAAATTAAATCGTCCTCACTAATTCTTAGCTCACATCTTGTACCACGTGCAGGCCACTCCAAACCCTAGACAAGGTCCCCACAGGTGCTCCCACACTGGCACCTCCCCCACAGAGCGCCTCCCCCAATGGCCGCCTCCCAAACCGGCGCTCCGCCACCAGCGACTCCCCCACCGACACCTCCCTCACAGATCATTCGTCTCATATGTCCCCTTTTTCTATTCTCAAATGTCAATAAAACCGTAACGATAAGATATATAAAATGATGGAAAGAAAATGCAACTGAAACTGGAAAGAAAATGTAGCCGACAAATTTTTAGCCCTAAAATACCTTTTTAATTAGAACAAACAACATGGTACAGCTATGTTTATACATATGAAAACGCACATCATAATGGAAAGGCCATTTTCTTAACATATTTAATGCTTGATAAAAGAGCTAAAACCAAGTCATTTGCTAAGGAGGAGCATGAGATCAAGCAATGAGCCAAGCCGATTTCTTTCTTTACCACACTCTCTTTAGTCTCAGACACACAAACAGTACTCCACATGGCTTCATTTGCTCTGTCTAGCAAAACCTGATGAGATAGTTACCAATACTGTCGACTTTTGTGGTCGGCAATGAATTTATGGGGCAGGCACTAGATCTCAAACTCGAAGGTCACACAAGACAAAGGTCTAGACAGGTTCAGGCCCTCGATGGAGGAGGTAATACCTTAGTTCTGTGTGTTGGGATTATCTGGATCTCTTGGATCTAATATTGCTCGTGTCTCTATTGTTGCCCGCCCTCTCCCTTATATAATGGGGGTGGGGCGGTTTACAGAGTCCCGATCGGTTTAGGGATTTCGATCGGTTATTGGATTATAATCGGTTACAAGATAGAGTTTACATCTTTATCTTATCCTTCTAACAACTCGGATTACAATCATATCTCTTATATCTAAATATATGTTCAACTGTCTCTAGGATGTATCCCCTTGCGCACGGCAGCAAGGCTTGGCGCGAGCTTATCCTCTGGGCCTTCCACTCGGCTCTGTATCTCCCTCAGGCACTTCTAGGCCGGTTATGAAGACACCTGGGTTCTTATATTCCACAGTAGCCCCGAGTGATTCATGATCCGATTGCTATATCTTTATCTGGGTCTCAACTTTGGATCAACGTTCTCAGCTTCTAGCACAAACCTCTAACTGGTTTCTTCTTTGATTTGGATGCTACTCCTTGCAGCAAGGGGATTATGAAGGACTCGAATATAACCCCAGACAGTCTTCGAAGTTGTTTTGATTTCCTGTGTCAATTTATTTCCCAAAAACCTCTTTGGCTTCTGAACTATCTTAACTCCAAGTCTCCTCGGCTTTTGATGTCATTACGTCTTCGCATTAACTTCAACCTTACCGTATCAGTTATAAAAGGCGAACCAATGCTTTTGGAATGTATTCTCCCACAGTTAGTTCTCTATTGTCCTACACCAAGCTCCACCTTCTTCCGGAGGGACTTCATGGACGACCAGGATCCAGAACTTGCCAAGGAGTGGGTGCAATTCGTCCTCGCCATGGCCGAGTGGCTGAAGAAGATGCTGCTGCCTTCGACCGCGCCAACGTTGATGCCTTCCTCGAAATTTTCCCCGTCCTTTATAGGACTAGGGAAGCTCTCGTGGAGGCGCTTGGACGTGTGCGCCGCGGAGAAGTATAATACTCCTGTAAATGTAATTGAGACTTTTCCCAGGCGTAGTGCCTGAGGAATTTTATATAATAAAGAAAATACCTTCCGAGCGATATCTATGACTGTCATTAGACATAGCTTAGACCCGACTTGGGGTTTATCAAATCTTGCATGGCTCTTTGTTCGGGTGATATCCATATCCGACTGTCGCAGGATATTATATCTTAGGTCCAACTTGGGACACATTAAGATTTGCGCGGCTCTTGGCCGAGTGATACCTATATCCGACTGCTGTAGGATATAGCTCTGGTCCAACTTGGGACATATCATATTCACGTGGCACTTCATCGAGTGATACCCATATCCGACTGTTGTAGGATATAGCTTAGGCTCGACTTAGAGCGTATCATATTTACGTGGCTCTTGACCGAGTGATACCCATATCGGACTGCTGTAGGATATAGCTTAGGCTCGACTTGGAGCGTATCAGGTTTTTCTTGGCTCATGGCCGATTGATACCCATATCCGACTGCTATAGGATATAGCTTTGGTCCGTCTTGGGACATATCAAGGTTTATCCGAACGGTATCCGTACTCGTTTATTGCGATGCACAGCTTATCGACCCATCTTGGGGCATACCATTGGAACCGTGCCTTATCAGGCTCAACCTGTGATATATGATTCCGCCATGCGGTAACCAACTAGCGACCCAACGTGGGGTATATCACAAGAAGATATTTTTAATCTAAATTGGAGGATACCCACGTCTCGGTTAGTTCGACAAGTGGTTAAACATCCCATCGTGGGGAGCAACGTGTCTCAAATATGACTTGGTCAAACCATGACTACCTCCGCATGTCAGGACACCGAGCTATCAAATCATTATGAAGCATAGAGCAGGGTTAGGTGTTCTGCAATCTTTTTCCCGCCGATTCGGCGAAAACCTGATTTTTCCCCCTTTTAAGACTAAGCCGTGCATTGACCGATGGTTCATTTTCTCACCGTGAACTCTTGCCCCTTCTACTTCCCTATCTCTTTGACTTCTCGGCCGCTAGTGTTAACTGCTGCTGCGCTCGCATTTTTGCGCCGTTGTTAATCTTTCCTCCGAAAATGTCTTCTTATTCTTCCAAAGACACCTCCTCGCTGCCTTTGCCCCAAGATTGAACCACCTCAATAACGACGGAAGATCGGTTGCAGTCCATGGCGGATGACGGGGTTCTTCCAGCCCTGACTTTAATTTCCAGACAACCGGCCGCAGGTGAATCCATCCCTACCCCTCGTCCTGAAGAAATTGTGGTTTTCGAATCTTTCTTCCAACGCGGGCTGGGCCTTCCTGCCTGCGCTTTTCTTCGAAATTTTCCCCGTCCTTTATAGGGCTAGGGAAGCTCTCGTGGAGGAGCTTGGACATGTGCACCGCGGAGAAGTATAATACTCCTGTAAATGTAATAGAGTCTTTTTCCAGGCGTAGTGCATAAGGAATTTTATATAATAAAGAAAATACCTTCCGAGCGATATCTATGACTGTCATTAGACATAACTTAGACCCGACTTGGGGTTTATCAAAGCTTGCATGGCTCTTTGTTCGGGTGATATCCATATCCGACTGTCGCAGGATATATCTTAGGTCCAACTTGGGACACATAAAGATTTGCGCGGCTCTTGGCCGAGTGATACCTATATCCGACTGCTATAGGATATAGCTCTAGTCTAACTTGGGACATATCATATTCACGTGGCACTTGACCGAGTGATACCCATATCCGACTGTTGTAGGATATAGCTTAGGCTCGACTTAGAGCGTATCATATTTACGTGGCTCTTGGCCGAGTGATACCCATATCCGACTGCTGTAGGATATAGCTTTGGCTCGACTTGGAGCGTATCAGGTTTTTCTTGGCTCATGGCCGATTGATACCCATATCCGACTGCTTTAGGATATAGCTTTGGTCTGTCTTGGGACATATCAATGTTTATCCGAACGGTATTCGTACTCGTTTATTGCGATGCACAGCTTATCGACCCATCTTGGGGCATACCATTGGAACCGTGCCTTATCAGGCTCAACCTGTGATATATGATTCCGCCATGCGGTAACCAACTAGCGACCCAACGTGGGGTATATCACAAGAAAATATTTTTAATCTAAACTGGAGGATACCCACGTCTCGGTTAGTTCGATAAGTGGTTAAACATCCCATCGTGGGGAGCAACGTGTCTCAAATATGACTTGGTCAAACCATGACTGCCTCCGTATGTCAGGACGCCGAGCTAGCAAATCATTATGAAGCATAGAGCAGGGTTAGGTGTTCTGCAATCTTTTTCCCGCCGATTCGGCGAAAACCTGATTTTTCCCCCTTTTAAGACTAAGCCGTGCATTGACCGATGGTTCATTTTCTCACCGTGAACTCTTGCTCCTTCTACTTCCCTATCTCTTTGACTTCTCGGCCGCTTGGGTTAACTGCTGCTGCGCTCGCATTTTTGCGCCGTCGTTGATCTTTCCTCCGAAAATGTCTTCTTATTCTTCCAAAGACACCTCCTCGCTGCCTTTGCCCCAAGATTGAACCACCTCAATAACGACGGAAGAGCGGTTGCAGTCCATGGCGGATGACGGGGTTCTTCCAGCCCTGACTTTAATTTCCAGACAACCGGCCGCAGGTGAATCCATCCCTACCCCTCGTCCTGAAGAAATTGTGGTTTTTGAATCTTTCTTCCAACGCGGGCTAGGCCTTCCTGCCTGCGCTTTTCTTCGCGGTCTTCTCTTTTTCTATGGTATTGAATTGGTGAACTTGAATCCCAATTCTATCCTGCAAATATCCCTCTTTGTTCACCTCTGCGAGGCATTCTTGGGCATCCGCCCTCATTTCAATCTCTTTCGTCACTTTTACCTTTTAAAGCCTTATCCCTCAAAAAGCGACCCCAAGGTAATTGGGGGAGCCGGATTTCAATTACGGGAAGGATTAAAGAAAAACTACTTTGCCATTCCCTTCAAATCTCCAAATAAAGGCTGGCATCAGGAATGGTTCTATTGTGCCAATCCTGATCCTGCTCTCCCTTCTTTTGTCAGGCGCCGACCTAGGGTGTCCCTTTCTTGGACGTCTGTTCCCAATGCTAGCGATATGGATCTGGTGCAGGATCTCTTGGTGCTGATTGATAAATTAAAGGAAGACAGTCTCACGGGAGTTGGTCTGGCCCTCCATTTTGTCGCTTGCCGGATACAACATCTAATGGAGCAAGTCCATCTGGGATATGAATTTGAAGGAAGGGACGATCAGACCCCGGGAATTGCCCGAATCAGCGTCGAAGGAGCAGGTATATGCTTGGGTAGGTGACTTTTTCATCCCAAGCGTAGAGATGTCCACCGCCAGATGTCCAAAGTCCTTTACTGCATCAAACCCTCCTCCTGAGGTAAGAAAGTTTAGCTGATAGACTTCCACATTCGTCTCTGAATGACTTTTAACAGTTTTAATACTACTTTCCAGGATCGATTGGCTTTCTTTAGTGACGCGCCTCTCCCAAAAATGCCTGTACATAAGAGCGCCCACTAGAAGCGATCTACAAGCTCCCAAGCCGGAGACCCGGCTACCAAGAAGGGGAAGAAAACGATTAGCAAGGACCCTTCGAAGCCTCGGCGCCCGACTAGTGGTCCCAAGATCCAAGAACCGCCAGCACAAGCCCCGGTGCCTTCAGTTCCCCTTCCACATAAGCCCGTGGTACAGCCGAGTCCAACTCCAAGTGAATCGAGCATTCGGGAGGAGCCCAGGGTTCCAGATCATAGTACCCCAACTGGTCCCTCCGAAAGTGGTTCTGCCACTCGAAAGAAACCCCCAATGAGGATAAAGAAGTCCGACAGGTTGGATGTCCTATCGACTCTTATTCGACGTGTTTTGCCGGCTTATTTACCGATCATTCTTCTTATAGGAATCCTTCTTATGATATCCCCGTCGAGACACCATCTGGGGCCCCTGAGGGAACTGAGTCCCAGGATGTACCCGACCTGTTTGAGGAGGCCCCACAATCTGCCTCGCCTGGAGACGCAGGGGCGCCCTCCGAACCTCAGCCGCCTTCACCGATGCCTCGTGCTTCGGCATCAGGTCCCGCTGCTCGAGAGCCCATCTCCCGTCCATCCCCCGAGGTAGAAGAGATCCACCGAGATCCGCCAGCTCTTGCTCGCCCCCAACTTATAATTAAAAACCGCGTGGGTTGATGAGGAAGACGGCTTGAAGTCCCTCGATGATCCGGTGGAGGAGAAAGAAAGGAATGACTTTTATAGTCACGCCGCCGCTTGTGCTCGCCTGGCCCGAGTAATATTTTCACTACTCTTGTCACCTTCTTGCTTGTGCCGGTTAGCATGTTGTCACCTTTCCCTGTGATGGTTACAGAAATTGGGAGAACGCTCTACGAAAAAGTTCGAATACCTCCAAAAGATGCTCCCGGAGGTCCGGACGCGCCAGGAATATCTGGTCGACTTGGAGCAGATCAAGGCTAGACATGTAGCCGAGTTGCAGGATCTTCGGTCAGAAGTCCAGGCCTTGCGAGAAGAGAAGAAAATCCTGTGGCAGGAGAAGCTAGATGTTGTTGGCTCCCTTCGAGGTAGATATTTCCTGGACCATCCCGTGCTCTCGTTTAATCGTCTGGTCTTTTGATTTCCTTATCTCTGTGTCAGTTCGGGATTCTACTATTGAAAAGCTCCAAGAGCAACTTAAGGCCTCGGAGTCCTTCAACTTGAAATCAGAGAAGGAATTAGAAGGTACGCTCAGCAGCTTGGCCCTCCCTTGCCATTGTTGTCTTCTTGGTATTTCTTAATAATCTGTTTTGCTTGCAGACTACAAGTTCAAGACGAGGGCGCAATACGCTGCTTATAACGAGAAAGTCGAGGCCCTTGAAACGTCTTGTGCTAAGTTTCGCGAGGCCTCTGAGCCATTGTTGAGGTTGCTTCATCCCGGAGGCGAGAAGCTGCTTAGTAGGGGCCACGTTATCTCCCAACTGGAGGAAGCCCCCAAGGAGCTTAAGAGACTCTTGAAGGAAACGGCCACCAACGGTGCTAGCCAGACTCTGGCGATCACCAAGTCGCTTTATCCCCAAGTGGATCTTGAAGCCATTAAAGATGGCTATGCCTGCAATGTGGATGAAGACCGGGCCGCCGAACTCTGGGATGAAGTTAAGGATGCTTCTTCGGCTGTCACAGAAACTTTGGACCTGTGAACAAATATTTGAAAGTGTTTCTTTTACCTTGCATTTTTTCTTTAAATATGCTGCTATGCTCGATGAGGCCATCCGGGTAGTTTTGACATCTTAAATATCATGTCCGACTAGTTCAGCACCTAGGTTCTGGGGCATGGTTCATGACGCTTGTCTCAGAGTCTTAAAATTCGTAGGAGCGAACATTCATTCATAAATAAGTAATTGAATTACAAAGTTTAAGTGAAAAAACGACGTAGCTGTTCTATGTTCCAGGTGTTGTTGACAACTGTGCCGTCTTCGCGCTTGAGCTTATAAGCCCGAGGACGTATCACCTCATCGATGATGTAATGGCCCTCCCAGCTTGGGGAGATCTTATGCTCGCATTTCTGATTATTTCTAAAGACCAGATGTCCTTTGGAGAATGCGCGGCTCCTTACATTGCGACTGTGATAGCGACGTAAGCCCTGAAGGTACTTTGCCGACTGAATTGTTGCAACGTCCCTGGCTTCTTTCAGTCGATCGAGGTCTTCTAGCCGGCTTTCTTCCGAAGCGACCTCCTCATAGCACCGAACACGCGGGGATCCAAATTCTAACTCGTTGGGAAGGACCGCCTCTGAGCCATACACCAGGAAGAAAGGTGACTGCTTGCTTGCTCTGCTGGGGGTGGTTCGCAGCCCCAGAGTACCGAAGGCAATTCTTTGACCCACCGAGTGGCGTATGGTTTGAGACGATAAAAAATCCTAGCCTTTAGGCCTTGTAGTACCATCCCATTTGCGCGTTCGACCTGCCAATTACTTCGGGGGTGTGCTACTGATGCGGAGCAAATTTTTATGCCGAGTTCACCGTACCAGTCTTGAAATATGCCACCTCTGAATTGGGTGCCGTTATCCGTGATGATTCGGTTTGGAACGCCGAATCTAACCACGATTTCATGGAAGAATTCTTTGGCCTTTGCAGCTGTGATTGTGACGACTGGCTTGGCCTCAATCTATTTGGTGAATTTATCGATGGCCACGAAGAGATGAGTATAACCACCTTGAGCCTTCTTCAAAGGTCCCACCATGTCAAGCCCCCAGACCGCAATTGGCAAGGTGATTGGGATGGTCTGTAGTTCCTATACTGGTTTGTTTACCTGTCGCGCAAAGAATTGACATCCTTCGCATGTCCGGACGATGTCCTCTCTCAGATCGATGACAGAATACCGTAAGAATCCTCGACGATAAGCCTTGCCGACTAGGGTTGTTGACGCTGCGTGATTCCCACAAATTCCCGAGTGGATTTCTTTGAGGAAATATCTTCCTTCTTGTTCTGATATGCACCGTCGTAGTACACCAGAGGAGCTCTTGTGATAGAGTTCTCCCCTGATTTCTACATAGCTCTTGCTTCTGCGCATTATTCGTTCGGCCTGCATGCAGTCTTTGGGTAGCTCGTCCTTCGTCAAATAGTCCAGATACTGAGCTGTCCAATAGGGGGTAATGATCAGGACTTCTGCCTCTACGTTCTTCTCCACTGGGATGTCCGACTTTGGCCGAGTGCTTATTATGGGCTTATGAATTTCTTCGACGAATACTCCCATGGGCACTGTGGTCCGGTCGGATCCCATTTTTGCTAGCTCGTCGGCTGCCTCATTGTCCCGACGGAGCACATGAACAAGTTCCAAGCCGTCGAAGTTGCCTTCTAGCTTGCGTACCTCCTGGCAGTAGGCAGCCATGTTGTCTTCGATGCAGGACCATTCTTTTTGCACCTGATTGACCACGAGCATTGAATCTCCGCTAACCGTTAAACGTCGGATACTGAGCGATATGGTGATACGGAGCCCATAGATGAGTACCTCGTACTCGGCGGCGTTGTTCGACGCGGGAAAAAGTATTTGCAGAACGTACCTCAACCGTTCTCCACTTGGTGATATGAGCACTATACCAGCCCCCGCGCCGTTGAGCATGAGGTAACCATCGAAGTATATCGTCCAATACTCGAGTTCCTTGATGACCGCTGGGTTTTGAAGTTCTGTCCACTCGGCAGTAAAGTCGGTGAGCGCTTGAGACTTGATGGCTGTGCGAGACTTGAATAGGATATCAAAAGCTCCAAGCTCGACTGCCCACTTTGCAATTCTCCCAGTGGCCTCTTGGTTGTGAAGTATATCTCTTATTGGGAAGGAAGTGACCACCGAAACAGTATGCTCTTGGAAGTAGTGCTTGAGTTTGTGAGATGTAAGAAGTACGGCGTATAGTAATTTTTGCACTTGTGGGTACCGCACCTTAAAATCACTCAGGACCTCGCTGATGAAATAGATTGGGTGTTGGATCTTCTGCACGTGACCCGGCTCCTCCCTTTCTATGATGATTGCAGCGCTGACTACATGAGTCGTTGCCGCGATGTAAAGTAATGAGGTTCCCAGCATCGGTGAAACCAAGACTGGGGGTGTCGTTAAGAAGGTCTTCAAATCTTTGAACGCTTGCTGTGCCTCGGGCGTCCACTGGAACTTGTCCTGCTTCTTGAGGAGTTTAAAGAATGGCATACCTCGCATACCCAGTCGGGAAATAAACTTGCTGAGTGCAGCCATTCACCCCGTAAGCTTCTAGACGTCCTTTTGGCAAGTCGGCGGTTCCATATTTAATATGGCTTTGATCTTTTCAGGGTTGGCCTCAATGCCTCGTTGGGATACGTAAACCAGAGTAATTTTCCCAAAGATACTCCGAAAACACACTTCTCAGGATTAAGCTTCATACTGAAAGTCCTTAGACTTTTGAACGTCTCGGTTAGATCGGCGATGAGGTCCTTCCTCTCCCGAGTCTTTACCACGATATTGTCCACATATGCCTCCACGTTGCGTCCGAGTTGGGCATGAAAACACCGCTGTATTGCGCGTTGATACGTTGCACCAGCATTTTTCAACCCGAAAGCCATCGTGGTATAACAAAAGGCCCCAAATGGTGTGATGAATGAAGTCTTGATATGATCTTCTGCCTTTAGGCGAATCTGGTGGTATCCTGAGTAGGCATCGAGGAAACTCAGTATCTCGCACCCGGCAGTTGAATCAACCACTTGATCGATTCGAGGTAGCTCGAATGGATCCTTTGGACATGCCTTGTTGAGATCAGTATAGTCAACGCACATGCGCCAAGTTTTATTCTTCTTTTGAACTAGTACAGGGTTTGCCAACCAGTCGGGATGTATACTTCTTTGATAAAACCTGCAGCTAATAGCTTGGTGATCTCCTGCTTGATGGCGTTCCGATGATTTGGAGCGAACCGCCGGAGTCTTTGCTTGATTGGCTTTGCCTTTTCATCGACGTGTAGAGAATGCTCGATCACCTCCTTAGGAACACCCAGCATGTCGGATGGTTTCCAAGCAAAGATGTCCTTGTTAGCCTAGAGGAAGGTGACGAGCATGCCTTCCTATTTATCCTCGAGCCCTATCCCGATCAAAGTCGTTTTGGATGGGTCGGATGAGTCGAGAATAATTCTCTTGGTTCCTTCGCCAGACTTTATCCCTGACATGGCCTGCTTCTTGGATGGGATGTTGCCTTCTTCCTGCAATGTGGCAGCCTCTGCCTGGATATTCTTCCCCTCAGCGGTTGCCTCCTGCAGCTCAGCAAGTTCATAGTTCTCTTGGTCGCATTCCAAAGATCACTTGATGTCACTGCGAACCGTGATGACGCTTTTGGGTCCCGGCATCTTCATCACCAAATTGGTGTAGTGCGGGACGGCCATGAACCGAGCCAGACCGGGCCTTCCCAAGATAGCGTGATACGCTGTCTCAAAATGCGCTACCTCGAAATTGATATACTCAGTCCGATAGTTATTTTTGGTACCGAAGGCAACGGGCAAAGCAATCTGCCCGAGTGGAAACGAAGACGCCCTAGGGATCACCCCGTGGAACGGCTGTGAGCTCGGCCTTAGCTCGGAGCGGGGGACGTTCATATCGTCGAAGGTTTTAGCGAACAAGACGTTGAGTCCACTCCCTCTATCAATCAAGACCTTCTTGAGCTTTACATTGCGAATAACAGGGTCGAGCACTAGGGGATACTTACCCGGATGTAGAACTCGGTTGGAGTGATCTGAGCGATCGAAGGTGATCGGAACTTCGGACCACTTTAGATACTGGGGGGCTGCTGGTTCCACCGCATTGATCTCCCGAGCGGTAAGCTTTTGCTTTCGCTTGGACACGTATCTGGTGGAGCCCTCGTATATGTAGTTCAGCTCGTGCTCGGATTCTTGGTAATCGTCCTCTCCAGGAGGGTCTTTCTTCTTGGCAGCCTCATCCTTCGTTGGAGCCGGTTGCTTGTTGCTTTCACGCGCAAAACGCTTCAAGGTAAAGCAGTCTTTGGCGGCGTGCTTTCCCTTAGGGTTGAAGGGACAGATCGCATCCATGACAGTACTGTAATCGAGCGCCTCCCTCCGTGTGGCTCAGGGCCGGTTGCGCTCTGCTACCGCAACTAGCTCCTTGCTCTTCCGTTTTTTGTCTTTGTGCTTGGAGGACTCGGCCTTGTCGCCTTTGTTCTTCTGTTGCGGGGGATCTTCTTGGCGCTCGGCCAGGGCGTCTGAGGCCGTGGCATAGCGGTTGGCCAATGCAAATATCTCCTTTACGGAGGCCGGTGGTTTCCTGGATATTTTCTTGATTAGATCAGGATCGCTGACCCCTTTCTGAAAGGCTGCTACCACCACTGCATCAGATACATCCCTGATAGTGTTTTTCTTCTGCATGAAACGCCGGATGAAATCTCTCAGCGTCTCGTCCTTCTTCTGGTGAAGCTGATATAGGTCCCATGGGGTGCCAGGCCTCTCATAGGTTCCCTGAAAGTTCGCGATAAATTGATCGCAAAGATCGCTCCAGGAGTCCACCAAGTTCGCAGGAAGTCCTGTGAGCCATGATTGAGTTGAAGGGGTGAGATTGACTGGCAGATAATTTGCCATTACGTTTTGATTGCCCCCAGCCGCTTTAACGCTAGGGCATAGACCTGCAGCCAAGCTTCCAGATCTCGATCCCCTTCAAACTTAACGATGCCCTTGGGGTTGAAACCTTCGGGCCATACTACTCGGCATAACAGAGAAGTAAATGCTCGGATTCCATCGATGGATCTGTCATCATGATGAGGGGGAGTCTGGCGTGGCGAGCCTCTGGCTCGGCGATCGTCATCAACGCGTCGGGGTGGAGTTCGGCGCGGTGAGCCCATGACTCGGCGATCGTCGTTGTCGTTCCGACCCCGGCGATGATGGTCTCTATGGTCGTTGTAGTCGTTGTACCATTGATCACTTCGTCGATCGTGGCCGGTGCCAAAACGTTCACGATCGTCGTAGCGCCAGCGTCGTTCTTCCTCGTCCCGCTCATGCCGTATGGCGGTAATGTCTTAGCGGAGGTTGCGGTTGAGATTCCGGCGGGCGTCTCCGACTGGTTGTGAGGGGCGCCGATCGCGATTCTCCGTAGCACCGATCGCTAGCAACGCGAGTAGCCGCGTGGGAGCGTGAGTGCGCTTCCCCTACCGGCTTTTCCTGATTCTACTGAATCGCTACCGCCGTCACCATGGCCTTGATCTAGGCCACGATCGGGGCCGCGGGGCTATCAGATGCAATCATCGGGTCCAGCGTGTCGAGAAGCGTCTTGGAGGTGACAACGTTCTGCAGCGGTGTATGGAAGACAACTTGGTCTCCTAATTTTGATTGTAGGATGTCCTCATGGACATTGCGGCCGTGAGATCGAAGCGATCGCGCCTATGCTTCCTTAGCCTTACGAAGAGGGCGATCTTCCTCCGCGGCTTCTTGAATCTCTTGTTGGCGTTGGAGATCGGTCTTTTGCTCTTCTATTGCGAAGATGCCACGAAGATCGCAGCAATTCCTCGCGACGCCGACTGGTTCGCTGACCGAGTCAGAGTGGCACACCTGAGATGGATTGGCCTGATCTTTACCAAATTGGATCTGGTTTAGGTCTAGGCAAACAAGTTCTTCGAGTGCATCTGCGATGAATTCCAGGCTTCCAAAACGGAAAGCCTGGCCGGAGATGAAGGTGGTGATGATTATGCTGATTGCTGCCATCGAGTTTGTAGGAAAAGACTATAGCGATCCCCCTACCTGGCACGCCAACTGTCGACTTTTGTGGTTGACAATGAATTTATGGGGCAGGCGCTAGATCTCAAACTCGAAGATCACACAAGACAAAGGTCTAGATAGGTTCAGACCCTCGAAGGAGGAGGTAATACCCTAGTCCTGTGTGCTGGGATTATCTGGATCTTTTGGATCTAATATTGCTCGTGTCTCTGTTGTTGCCCGCCCTCTCCCTTATATAATGGGGTTGGGGCGGTTTACAGAGTCCCGATCGGTTTAGGGATTCTGATCGGTTATTGGATTCTAGTCGGTTACAAGATAGAATTTACATGTTTATCTTATCCTGCTAACAACTCGGATTACAATCATGTCTCTTATATCTAAATATATGTTCAACTGTCTCTAGGATGTATCCCCTTGCGCACAGCAGCAAGGCTTGGCGCGGAGCTTATCCTCTGGGCCTTCCACTTTGCCCTATATCTCCCTCAGGCACTTCTGGGCCGGTTATGAAGACACCTGGGTTCTTATATTCCACAAATACATGTGCCATGAGACTGCATTGAGAATTCGAAGTCACCCTTAGCAATGATGAGTGGTAAATCCACAATGATTTAAACTCAACAAAGTATGGGAGCCTTCTCCCCCTAATGCTAGTCCTATCATTACCATCGCCACTATTTCCTGCAACAAAAATTGGGAGAACATCATACCAAAGCTATACTCTGCAATAGCTTTCTGAGAGCTTTACTTTGCAAGAACCAGTGAACATTTTAAATGTTTAACAAACAACTATGGCACGACACTATCACATGGGATGTAGGACAAATTCACTTCTTTATCTTCAATAGATTGCCTGGTGCCATTTTCAAGATCGCCTGGACAACCTGTAAATTTAGCAAGCTCCTGCTATTGTTTTTTTATGCTGACTGCGAAAGGAGCATTAAAATTATGGTACATCCATGTTTGTTCAAAACTCTGCCCACTAGTTTATGATATATGTCAATTAAAATAGATGAAAGAATGAACATATACAATGATTTTTTTGATGGCCATTATGTTAACTTTCACACTAACGCTTTTTCATGAATTGTATCATTTTTTAAGGTGCTTTCTAAAGCTCCAAAATGTTGTGTTATTTTTAGACATGTATTTATTTTTGGCATATTAGTTTTATTTTTATCTCAGCATGATGTGAGAGTTTAGGTTGCGTAACCTACGTCTTCCATTCGAGGGTGCTTGTTTATAAATATAGCAAAATTGCATATTTATAAGAAAGCAGTCTCGAATTATCCATGTTTTTTGGACAGTTCGAGGATATGTGGTTCGGGCAAGTTTCTGAGCTGTTATACAACTCCAGAGAAGGTTTCGACAGCATCTCCCTGGTGTTCTCCGGATACACACCCATTTTGACCTTTTGTCGAGACGTGTATTTGGAGAACAGCGGGGATGTTGCCCAAATTTTCTCTGGAGTTGTACAACAGCTTTGGAACTTGCTCGAAGCACATATCCTCGAATGGGATTACGACCTAACCTATTTAGAGATTAGGAGTTACATTAGTACGTACTTAGTTGGTCAACAGATAGACTTTTCTTTGAGATAATCCATTAATCTGTTACTTTACTACAATATGCTAGAACAATTATATGCTATGAATTATCCATTAATCTGTTACTTTACATTATTTTTTATTAAGTCCACATAATAGCTATGAATTATTTTATCTAATATGAAATATATGACAATGTCAGATATACATATCGAAATGTCGCAAGGAGAGAGCATCGGCTCATCGCCAGAAAGAATAGAAGGTGCTGTTGAAGGGCCGAGAAAGGTTCCAAATGTTGAGGGGCCGAGTAAGGTGAGAAAGGCTCAAGGACCAAATAAAGGAGCCACAGGGACAACGCCCCAGGTTCTCCACTTTAATGCCACGAGGGTTTGCACGGGTCCTTCTAAGTACACGGGGCGCCACCGATCTTTTCTCGGGCAATTGGTGTGGGAGAGAGTGCTGATCATGGTTAAGGACTGGAGGAAGGAAGTCAGCACTGAGCAAAAGAATCGGCTGTGGGACAAAGTTAAGGGCAAATGGATTATACAAGAGAAAGATGAAATCAATGCGAGGCCGCCTTGAAGAGAATGGGTGTGTATTTGAGGCACTTCAGGGTTATCATGCACAGTGAGTACGTGCTGAAAGGTCGTACTCCATTCGAGAGGTATCCATTTGTGACTCCTGATATTTGGGAGGAGTTCACAGGGATGAAGAGTACGACTGAGGTGGAGGAGCTGAGAGAGAAGAACATCGCGATCCAAAGGCAGAACTCACACGCGCGCAACCTTGATTCCACCGGCTATGAAGGGAAGAAGGCAGAGTGGGCGCGACTAGCCGAGAAGTGCGTGAACTCCAAGACGGCGATGCCTTACTCCCACTATGTGAGGAGCGGGCACGCGACTGGGTATTAGCGAGGACGAAGAAAACCTCTGACGGTCGGCTTGTAGTTCCAAACCTTACGACCGTGCGCATCGTATCCACCATCGTAAGACATCTAATTTAGAACATTGCAGTTGACTCTTCCCATTGTATTTTAGAACTAATTTGTACCCACATCTTGTAGGAAGAGGTAAGCCAGCAAAAAGAGCATGGGACATTTTTGAGCCAAGGGTCGAAGGACATTCTGTCTTCAACGATCGGGAAGCTCGACCATAGGGTTGGGTGCTTGCTACAAGGGCGAGACATACGAAGAGGTATTTCTTCCAAGAGGACGCTGCTAGTGCCAGATTAAGATCATGGGAGGCACGTGTGAAGTGCCTCAAGGACACGCTGAGGGAGGAGCTGAGGGAGGAGATCAATTAGGAGATGATGGCACGTGAGGAGAGCCTGAGGGCCGAGATGATAGCGATGATCTCCCAGAGTCAGAGTCAGATGGTCTCGTCTCTCGTAGAAAAGCCTGTGCCCCGCCCCAGTAGCTGTGATTCCAAAAATGATTAGTTCGGTCCCCAGTTGAAGGTAATAATTAGTTCTGACTTAAAGGTTGTAAGTTCAAGCTCCATTAGTTTTGGTGATTGGTTTAATATTAATGTTTAATCATTGTTTAATGACAAATCTAATCATTATGAGACTAACATGTTTAATTGAGCCTTATTCTTATTAGTCTCATATTTGGATGAAAAATGGAAAACCTAAGGTATGCACTTGTATTCACTCTATTGACTTAATGCATACTTAAGATTCAAGTTAAAGTATGAACTCTTCCATTGCTTTAGTCCAAATATATGCATTATGTTCCTAATTCATATACTACATGAATGCACACATCTAGGGGGAGTTTATAATTTAACTTGTTGTTTCAATAGTATTGATCCATGTCTTATTGCTAAATAACATATAAAGGATCAAGACCTTGAAACATTCTTTTGAGTATATGAAACTTGCGTAGTTATATATACTCATGTCAATTTAAATGAAATTTAAATTGAGTTCGGTTGTCTTTTAATCAAATCAAAGAACATTTCATCATGTGTTGATGGTGTCTCTTTGTTGATTAAGAACAAGCGAAAATTTCTTGAGTATAATGAAGCATTAGTTGCATCAAAGTACTCAAGACACAATTAATCATTCAACTTAATTGGGGTTGTGCTCAATCGATCTTAGAGGCATCCATTATGTGTTAATAGAGTGCGGTGATGATTGAGACAACCGTGTTTGTTGGACTAACATCTTCCATGAGTTGTGAAGTAGGTTGAGTCCAAGATGATAAAGAATCGGGAAGAAGAAGAAGTCATCATGTGTTGATGAGCTTCAAGAGGTGATCCCGAAATGAAGAGAAGGGCTAGAGAAGGTTCATCATGTGTTGGTGAACAAGAAGAAGAAGATTCGATCTCGGAGAGAAGATAATTGGAAATCATAAAAGCTTCAAGTGGATCGCTAGAGACAAAGGTATAACTAGCTAAGGCTAAGGATGTGTTCCTAGTCTTTTACCGGTCTCGGTGTTTGGTTGTGAGACCGGGTTGCTAGTTAGGTGCCGTACTATTAAGAGGGGTTGAGTCTTTTAGCTTGAGCTTCATCATGTGTTGATGAACTCAATCCGGTTCACACTAACTCACTCTCTTGTTTGGTGTTTGCATGAAGCTAACCATTTGGCATGTGTTGCAAATGAGTGAAGCTTGTGCATTGGATTTTGTATGAGCTTAGTATTTGCATGTGTTGCAAATAAGGGTGCTCATGCTTGCATCTTAATTGAATCTTATTTGATTTGGTTTAAAGTGGTTGCATTGAGCTAGAGATTTGCATGTGTTGCAAATAGAGAGCTCATGCACTTGAGTTTGATTGGTTGTTTGTATGGAGCTAGAGATTTGTATGTGTTGCAAAAAGAGAGCTCATGCTTTGGTGTTTTAGCTTGTGATTGGATCATGTGTTGATCATCACAAGGCTAAGCTTGGTTTATGCTTTGTGTTTGCAAAATGTGTTTTTGCAAATGTGTTTTGCAAATAAGCTGGAAGTTATGAGGTTCGATCCTAGAGCATGTGTTGGCATTTGTAAATGTGTTTTGCATAGTGCCGGGATCATGTGTTGATCCTTACATGGCTAAGAGGATTGATCTTATAAGTTCGTGGTTTATTTGCGAATGCGTTTTGCAAATAAGTTGGAGTTGTTATTTGCAAATGTGTTTTGCAAATAAACTTGAGTTATGAGTTTTGATCCTAGAGCATGTGAATAGGGTTTGCAAATGTGTTTTACAAATTGACTTGATCATGTGTTGATCATCACATGGCTAAGAGGATTGATCTCATAAGCTCTTGGTTTATTTGCAAATGTGTTTTGCAAATAAGTTGTGCTTAATGAGATTCTTTGGAGTATGTGATTAACATGTGCAAATGTGTTTTGCATAATGTTGTGATCATGTGTTGATCCTCACATAGCTCAAAGAATAAATCTTTAATGGTTTGGAGAAAAGTTTTTGAGAAAAACAGTGTTTTCTCCTTATGGCGGTCGTACGCCCATGTAAGGCCGAGCACCGCCGCCGAGAGTACCGCTTATGGGACCATGTACTGCAGGTCGGTCCGGTGCTATCGCCCATGGTAGCCCGGTAGCACCGGAGGTCCGGTGCTACCGCCCCTCTGGCCGGTGTGGAAATTCCAGAGAGGGGATGTTCTTGGGCGGTTCGGCGGTCCGGTGCTACCGCCCATGGTAGGCCGGTAGCACCGGAGGTCCGGTGCTACCGCTCCTCTAGCCGGTGTGAAAAATCCAGAGGGGGTGTTTTTGTGTTCGGCTTGGGTCCGGTGCTACCGAGATGAAGGCCGGTGCTACCGCATGAGCGGTAGCACCGCTCCCAGTTGACCGGTGCTACCGGAAATCCTGCAATGGCTAGTTTTGTAGCCGTTGGCGAGGAGGCCGGTGCTACCAGTCCCAGTAGGGCGGTAGCACCGGGTTTGCTGAGTTTTTCCAGAATTCGCCCCCAACGGCTAGTTTTGGCTTAGAGGCTATAAACGGAGGCCTTGGGGGGCAAGGGCAAGATGTTGGCTGTGTGCTA
The DNA here is from genome assembly GCA_036346275.1 of Otatea glauca. Taxonomy (NCBI): domain Eukaryota; kingdom Viridiplantae; phylum Streptophyta; class Magnoliopsida; order Poales; family Poaceae; genus Otatea; species Otatea glauca. Next base: position 34,507,596 of record CM070727.1, on the reverse strand, counting down.
GAGCATTTGGGTGTTTGTAGGAGTTGTGTGCATGTGTTGCCCTCTTCCATTTGCTTCTTGAGCTAGTGTGAGCCTCTAATTGCATGTGTTGCAATTAGGAGAGGATTGAGAGCCTCTTGTGCATGTGTTGCACTTGAGGAGGATCCTAGTGCATGTGTTTCACACGTAGGAGGTCACCGAAGTGCATCTGTTGCACTAGGTGAAGTTCAAGCGGAAGGGCTTGACTTATTACTCTTGGAGGTTGCCGCCTCCTAGACGGCGTAGAGCGTCGTGCGCAGTGAGCTTCTCAACGAAGATTGTGAGAAGTCCCGGCAAAGTTTGTGAAGGTTGGAGCTCGCCTACCCGGGAGGGAAAAGGAGCTACCTCTAGTGGATTCGAGGTGGGTGCTCAATTCGTGGAGCGGGTCCAATTCGTTTGGGCTAACCTCAACGTGGACTAGGGGAGACCGGCAAGTCTCCGAACACCACGGTAAAAAGTATTGTGTCTCTTGTGCTTGCTTTGTGTTTGTTATTTATGTTCAAGCAATTTATATTCATAGAATCAAATTGATTGATTGCTTGTCTTTAGGATTGTATATTCTTGTTAGAGACATAATTAGTTAGTGCACATAGTGAGCCTAGAGATTTTAGGCCTTGATTGTCAAAACCTTAGTTTATCCCTTCCGCATTAATATTTATTAAGGTTTTGGCATTAGGGAAACTAGGGGTGAATTGCTTTGTAGAAATTAGCGAGAGAAATTTTAAAAGCCGCCTATTCACCCCCCTCTAGTCGGCATCCTCGACCTAACAAGTGGTATCAAAGCCTGGTCTCTCATTTAATTAGACTTAACCGTCTAGAGAGTAAGGATGACGACTATGGGATTAGTGCACTACACCGATTAACATATCTTTGATGGCTCAAATTATGCTTCATGGAAATTATTTATGATATCTCATTTTAAATCCATGAGTCCCAAAATATGGTGGATCGTAGATGTGGGCTTTTCTCTTCGGTTGAATGAACTTGCTCCAACTAGAGGAGAAGAGAAATGCCTACATCTCGATACTCAAGCTACTAATGTTTTATTTAGCGTTGTGAGCGTAGATGTATTTAATAAAATATGCAATCTCAAGAGCGTTCATGAGATATGGACAAAGCTTCAAGAATTATATGACGTGTCCACGTCCCCAAGTGAGAATTGCATAAAAGAATTGGTGTCGAGTGATGATACTTTAAGTTTCACATCAATTGATGAAGAACCGACACCATCTACCTCAACTACTACCTCAAGCGATGATGAGCATTCAATTCCATCTCCACCATCGCATTGCTTTATGGCAAAAGGTAAAATTGAGGTAAGTGATAGTGATGAGGATGATGAGCCCTCATATGATGAATTAATGAACATGCTAGAGGAGCTCAATAATTATCTTGAAAAGGAGAAAGTAAAATATAATATTTTAAAGCTTGAACATGATTCTCTTCAAAATGATTATAATGTGCTTAAAGAAAATCATGAATCTCTCCTTATCAAAGAAATTTTTAAGCCTAAGGTGGACATAGGAATTACATGTGATTTAATTGATGATATGCCATGCTTAAATTTTAATTCTAGCATTTCATCTAAAATTGATATGTCCACCTCTAGTGATGATATACCTTGTTGCTCAAATGAAAATGCATCATGTTCCTCTATGTGTTTAGAGATTAATCTTGTAGAGGAAAATAAAGAGCTCAAGAAACAAGTCACTCAACCGAGAAGTGACTTAGAGAAGTGCTACAAAGGGAAGGCCACCCTCGACAACATTCTAAGCAATCAACGAAAGTTGGTTGACAAAAGAGGGATTGGCTACATCTCCAAGAAGGAGAATAGCAAGACAAGGCACAATGCAAGACACTCGAAGACCATCAAGTGCTTTGATTGCAACAAGAAGGGACACCTCGCCTCCGTGTGCCCTAACAAAGTGGAATTCAAGCCACAAGCATCAACTATGAGGCAAACCGGCAAGGAGCAAGTCAAGACGGTCAAGAGAGGGCCAAATAGCGTGATGTGCTTCAATTGCCAAGAAAGGGGACATTTCGGTAAGGATTGTCCCTTAGGTAATACTCCTAAGCCCATTATTGTAAATGATCATTATTTGCTTAGGAAGGACAAAAATGGCAATGTGTTTGCCAAGTTTGTCGATTCTCCCAAGTATTTGCAAAATTATGATATTCAATTGCTTAGGAGAAATGAATCTAGAAATGTGTTTGCTCAAAATGCTAGATTTCCTAAGACCAAGAAAAATCATGTTGATCATGTGCTTAGGAAAAATAACAATAGCAAACCATTTGCTAGATCCTCTAAACGTTCTCATTATAATAATTACTATGTGCTTAGAAAGGATCAAACTAGAAATGGATTTGCTAAAAATGCTAAAACTCCTAAGCCTCCTCAATTCAATTCCAATAATTCGCTTAGGAGTAATAACAATCTCAAATCCATTACTAGTCGTGTTAGTTCACCCAATATTATTAATGTTAGGGCCATATGGGTTCCTAAATCACATGTGACTAACATTCATGGACCCAACAAAAACTGGGTACCAAAAAGCACCTAAAATAATTGTAGGTGCTTGGAGATGCATTGGAAGCTTTGGCTTGATCAAGAGAATGATTCCATCATGTGCAAAAAGGAGCCAAGCTTGAAGACATTCACTTCAATCATGAACCAATGCCATCTCGGGTAACAAGTATTTAAATTGATTCTTATAGCTTCTAGCCTTGTGTAGGTTAAGCTACATTATTCATGAAAATCAATTTGAATTACTTGTTCATATGCTTGCTCATTAATTGTATTGATTGTAATCTTGAGTAAGTTTGGGTAGTGGCACATTAAGGGGGAGTGCTAAATCATAACCATGTATATTACATCCCTATGTGTGCCCATGTTTATATAGGTGCTAATATATATTTTCAAAATGAAGCCCTTTAGCCAAAACTCAAAATTTGCATATCTATTAGTAATCTTTTGAAAAACTAGTTTAAAAATGTATACAAATGGTTTCAAAAGATTTTCCAATAGTTTTGGCTTCACAAAAATCTATTTTACAAAGAAAATGAGTTTCATGCCCAAAATCAAGTTTCTAGTATCTTGTTTTGGATTTAAACTTATAATTTTCATAGAATTAAATGTAAAATGATTTTGAAAATAATTCCAAAACGAAAAAGCTAGTGTTGGTCATTCTTAACAACTTTCGTGTTCAAAAGATTTTCAAAAGACCAACCAATCAAAAGTTATTTGATTTTGAAACTCGCCCAAAAACTATACTTGACTCAAAATGGTCATACTATTGTACTTTGTGAGTTTCTTCATTTGGACTGGATCTTATGAAGTATCTTAGTTCAAAATGATATTTAAGACTCATACACAAAATTCAAATCTCTATATCTCATCTTATTCTTCATTTGAATCTTGTGTTGAAATATTTGGCTTTATTTTACAAATAGCTATTCCAAAAGGACCATTTTGGTCAAAAGTCAAATCTTATGTTTAAAAGGCCCAAAATTGTAAAAAGCTTTGTAAAAGTATTATAATATGTATTTTAAATATTTTACAAGCTTGCAAAATGAAAATTCTATATTGAAATCAAAATTGGCCAAAATTCTTGTTTTGACCCAAAATAGCCTATTTAAGCATATTGCTCAATCTTGGCTTTCAAATTGGATTTCATTATCTTTTCAAGTGGTATCATGGTTTCTAAAAGTATTTAAAATCCTACGAGCCATGAGGATTTAATTTCTATGAAATCCAAAATTATAGTTGCACCTTGAGGCCCTTTATGTTTTAATCTCATTTTCATGCCTCAAAGCGCAATTAGCCATATCTTTCAAAATAAATTTTTTTTTCAAAAACTCTTTTTGAGAAACCATCTAAATAGTCCAAATTTCATTTCTGGAAAGTTTCAAATTATTTGGACTTCATTTGAATTGTTTTTGCAAATATTTGCAAAAAATTTAGTTTTTCAGTCTGTCAGAGCCGGTTGCACCGCTCTGAACCGCGGTAGCACCGGAGCCCGGTTCTACCAACCATGTGAGAGCGGTAGTACCGGCTCTGGCAGATCTGTTCTGAATTTTCAGACTTTTTGAAATTAATTTTGGGATATCTTTTGAATGAAGTTTTCTTTTTCAAAAATTCTTTTTGGAAAAGCTTCTTACGATCCCAAATTATCTTTTTGCAAAATTTCAAATCATTTGAAATTTATTTGCCTTAGTTTAAAATAGTATCCACTAAGTTCACCTTGATATATTTTAAGTAGTATCCATTTGGGTTCTTTTCGAAAAATTATTTCAAAACCAAAACTTGTGTATGTCTAAATACAAATAGCTCTATGTTTCATCTCCTGAATCCTATGGGAGCTTATTTTAGTCAAGTTTTGTGCCTTTATCTGTAACATCCCAAAATTTGAAGTTTTGGAATGTTTGAATTCAAAAATAAACCATTTGCATTTTCTTGAATTAACTCTAGCTTAATTTGAATTTTCCATAAATGAAAGGATTTAATTTGATCAAACTATTCATCAAAATCAAGAATTTCTATATTTTTGTGCTCCAATGATTTTTTTCTATATTTTTGGGGATTTTTCTGAATTTATTTGATATTTATTTGAATTTATATGCATTTATTGGAATTTCTGGTAATCTCTAAAATCAGAAAATGTTTTAAATTTCCGAAAACCCACTCGGGCCAAATCCTCTCCGGCCCGCTTCGTTTTTTTTTCCAAGGCCGTTTCTCGCCGCCCGCTCCGCTGGGCTTCTCCGGCCGCGCTCGCCTCGGCCAGCTTGGACAGCCCCCGCCTCGCCCCGCCCATTCCCCTCGCGTCGGCCCGGTGGCCGTCGTGGCGCGCGAACCCTAGCCGCCGCCACTGAGTCCTGCGCCAGACGCCAAGGCTCTCGGCTTCGCGTCGGCACGCCCCGAGGGCTATAAAGCCCACCAAGACACCCCGAGGATCGCCTCGCGCCGCCCTTTGCCCTACCTCCATTTGCTCGAGCCGCTGCCGTCGCTCCGCACGAGCTCGAATCGCCGTACGCCGCCATCAAAGCCTTCCGCCGTCTTTTTCTTCGCCACGGTGCTGCTCGCCGTCACCGTTGGTCTCCCGAGCTGCCGCTGCGTCCTCTCCTGTTCGCGCTTTCCCGCGCTCGATCCGCTCTCCTCCCGCTGCCTCGTCTTCTTCCCGTCTCGGTAAAACTCGTCGCCGTTCTTCGCCTAACCCCACCGTCCGATCGCTGCGTGCGTCTCGGATGCGGCCACGCCTCGATCGGCCGAGCTCTTGCATCCCCGTCGTCCGATCGCGGTCCGACGACGGATCGTGTGCGCGTCACCTACGGCCATTGCGCCACTCCTCGGCCGTCCGATCGGCTCCCTCTCCGGATATGGCTGGCGTGGCCGCTGCGTCGCAGGCTACCGAGCCGCGCGCGTCGTGACGTCACCGTCTTGCCGGGCGACGGTGGATCGAGCCGTCGCCGTGGACCGAGTCCACCGTGAACCCGCTGATGTCAGCATTGCGCAATAAATCCTTTTTTAGTACAGAAATAAATCCAGAAATTCTGATTTTCTGATTTTCTGTATTTTCTCTGAATTTAATCTTTCGGAGGCCCGTTCTCACTCATACGAACTCCGATTGAGGCGATTCAAGTTTCTAAATTTTTCTAAAATCAAGATCTATCTTCTAGAGCCATTTATTTTTAGTTTTGAGCTTGTTTGAGTCTCTGTTTTGTATTTATTTGGTTTCGTTGCTTTCTTTTCCGGTAGACGCTAATTCCGAGGGAGCAAACGAAGACTTCGAAGACCAAGGTTCAGCACTAGATCAGCAAGGCAAGTCGTAACCTTTGATCATATTGATCCTATGTTTGCAAAGTAATTTATTTATTTTACACTTGCATGCTATTTACGTATCAATGTTTAGTTAATGGGAGTAGATGTATACCTAGTTGACATTATGCCACCTTGATTAGTTGTATGCCATGTATCCATTGTTAAACCTAGGTTGGGACATTACTAGTTGGACATAATCATTATACCAACATTGGGTTATCGTAGCTATGCTTAGACATGCTTACGTATACGTTGGGATTCATGTCACATGTTGAATAATGTTAATCTTGACTTAATGAGATATTGAATCGTGGCCGGTAGCCACTGTTGTAAAACTTGTTGTACCATGGCGGGGGTTTGCCATTGGTCTTGGTTGAACGAATTGTTTTCCCTCGGGCAAGTGATCGTGAAGTAAAGGGGGTGTTTTCTAGCACATTGGGATGTGGATGTCTTGCCTGAGACAATTTAAGGACTTAATCTTGTGCGCCATTGAACTGGGCCTAGCCGTACTACCACATGTCTGGAATGGGACAGACTTAGCTGATTAATTTGCAATGTCTAGCCTTGAGTACTGCCAGTTGGTGGTGTGGGTTCCGGGATGGACGGGTAGATTCGCAAGGCGCAAGAGGGGCCCTAATGGCGAAACCTTAGCGAGGCAAGATCGAAGTTTAGACAAGTGCATTGTAAAGGCTTTGTCATGATATCTCTGCGACACACCAAAGGAAGTGTGTTAAGATCGATTGCACAAAGAGGTGTTCATGTCTTGTGGGTAAAGTTGTACAACCTCTGCAGAGTGTAAAACTATTCGAATAGCCGCGTCCGCGGTCATGGACAAAGCCCGAGAATTTCACACGGGGTATAGAGTGTTTCATAAAATGTGGAATGTGGAATTGTTGGGATGTGAACGGGGAGTTCACTGTTGTTTTGTTGTCTATCTTTGATCTACCAGTTATTTATTTATCTTTTCATAAATATGCTTTCAATCTATTTACTGTATTTCAATTCAAGTTATTGCTTTCTGCAAATGAACTATATAGCCATCCTTGTCAAGCCGTGCATAAATATATTGCATCAATTCCCTACGGCTTGCTGAGTACCTTTGTACTCACGGCTTTATGCCCTTGTTGATCGAGCTTGTCAAGGAGATAATGAATATCATGAGGAGGAATTCTATGAAGACTACGTGGATTAGGAAGGCGTTCCCAGCACGATTGCTCGTGGCATGTCGAATGGTTCAAGTTGTCTTTTCCGCTGCAATAGTATTTGTTTCTTAAGCCCTTAAGGCGTAATGGTGTAAACATTGACCATAAAATCGTTTGCTTTATTTAATAATAAATTGCTTCTTCTTAGTTAATTCGTTGTATGGAATGGTATTTCATCTATGTTTCCACTTGTGTGCACTAGCGTGATCCTCGACTAGTGCAAGATATACAGAGGGTTTCGATTTGCAAACCGGTCCCGACAGAGATGGTATCGAGCCATATCGATCGTAGGTCGCTATCCTAGTTAGCATGGTCTTCAAAATTATTTTCTAAATCAAACCAACAAAATTGGTACTTAATAGTTTTCGTCTCCCTCGCCTTATTCTTAGGTTCTTATTCCTTTCTTTGAAACATGGTTTCAAATTTAAATTGAATTTATCTTATGAAACTTCTCAAAACCTCGAGCCTTTTGCAAGGAATCAAATCAAGGGAGACGATGAATCAAGCCATCAAAGATATATCCGAGAAGACTACCATATAAGATAGGGTTTTGTGCTCAGCGGTGTTTGAGTATGTCTTTCCCTTTCAGTTTAGTTACGTTTAGTCCGCGTATACTAAGATTTTCTTTTCTTGAGTGTATGGTATGTTGTACACTTGCCCCAAGCACGGTGTTACAACCATACCTTTAATTGAAAAAGCTTTATTTGCCCTTTAATTTGAAGCCTTTCAGTTGTATCCTTTTGTCCCTGGGTATTACCTTCTCCCCTAGATGATCTTACCACTCGTCTACTGCTTTTCCCTCTTACCTATCAACCCTTGTGCTTCACCTCAGATGGTTGACACCCGTTCTGGAGCCGATCGCAGTTCGCCCGCTGATGCCAGTGCCAGTGCCAACACCAACTCCAACCCGAAAGCACCGCCACCACCAGCAGTGACCGATCAGAATATGGGACATTTTCTGGCCGCTCAGACTCAGTTAATGAATACAATGATGCAGAACATGAACAACCTGTTGAACCAGCAAAACCAAGCTGCTGCTGCACCTCCTCAAGCTCGTCTCCAGTCCAAGTTAGCGGAATTTATGAGGACTCGTCCGCCAACTTTCTCCAACTCTTCGTAACCATTGACGCCGATGATTGATCCGCTCCATTGAGAAGAAGCTTGAAATTGCCCAGTGCACCAATCGTGAGAAGGTTCTCTATGCCGCTCACCAGCTGGAGGGCACTGCCGCTGAATGGTGGGAGAACTACAGTGCTGCCCATGATGACCCTCAGACTATCACTTGGGCAGAGTTTTCCACTTCTTTCCGCCACTCTCATATCCCTGATGGCAAAGTTGAAATGAAGAAGAATGAATTCCGAGAACTTAAGTAGGAAGGAATGTCAGTGAGTGAATATCTCAACAAGTTCACTCAACTCGCTCGCTACGCTCCAGAGGATGTAGCTACAGATGATGCTCGCCAAAAGAGGTTCAAGCGTGGACTCAATCCAGGACTAAAGGTGCAAGTCATTGGCAATGACTATGTAGATTTCCAGCATCTGGTTGACAAAGCTATGCTTATTGAGGAATCTCGTCGGGAATTGGAAGAATCCCGTAAGAGAAAGATGATGCAGCATGGAGCCCATCAGAGTCACCAACAGAGAGTCAGAACCAATGCTCAACAGCCTACTCGCTTCACTCCTCCGAATGAAATGAGGACCCTCGCACCAAAGACTCGCCCATCTCCTCGGGCAATCGCAACCTCGGCAACAAAGAATCCACCTCAGAGGAACAAGAATCCAAAGAGCAGAGTCACCTGTTTCAACCGTCATGAACTTCGGTCACTATGCCAATAATTGCCCCAGAAGCAAGCCGTGACGCCATCCGTTTCAACTGGGATCTACGCCACCAAGACCCCAGCCCCAGAGCAGGACGGAGTGCCCTGCACTCTAATCAATCCACCGTAACTCCGCCACTGCTGGAAGAGGCCGTGTGAATCACGCCACCACCGAGGATGCCCGACCGCACTGACGTCATACTAGGTAAGCTCCTAGTCAACTCAAAGATCCGCCATGGTTTTGTTTGATTCGAGCTACGATTCGCTTGTTTCTCAAGTTTTGCCGCAAAGCATCAATTAAAGACAATGCCTCTTAAGATCGTTTTATTAGTGCAATCTCCGGTTTCGATTTGAGTACGAACCAAGGCGCCCGGTTAAGATATTAATTGAGGGTAGAATTTCTAGCCAACCTTATTGTCCTAGACACCAAGTCCCTAGATGTGATCCTAGGAATGGATTGGCTCTCCAAGAACCAAGCGATTTTGGATTGTGGAAATAGAGAGATCACCTTAACCGATCCCGATGGATCCAAGTTAAAAGTTCAAGCCGCCTGGATCGGTCAAGGGATTAGAGTTTGCAGTGCCAAAGGAATAAGTTTGGAAGATGTGCGACCGCAAATAATTTCGATGTGTTTCCTGATGAGTTGCCCGGGATGCCACGGATCGAGATATAGAGTTCTTGATAGAACTAGTTCCGAACGCCACCCATTTCCAAGAGACCTTATAGGATGCCCGCTAATGAGTTAGCCAAGTAAAGAGACAGATTAAAGAGCGCAAGATCAAGGTTTTGTTCGACCAAGTTCTTCGCCATGGGGAGCGCCATTCTTCTAGTTGAAAAGAAAGATGGAACTCGAGAATGTGTAGATTACCGCCACTCAATGAGGTCACCATCAAGAATAAGTACCCTCGCCAAGAATCGATGATTTGTTTGACCAACTTCAAGGAGCCGGAGTGTTCTCGAAGATTGACCCGAGATCAGGATATCACCAGTTGAAGATTCGTCAAGAGGATATACCCAAAATAGCTTTTGTTACTCGGTATGGACAGTATGAGTATACCGTGATGTCTTTTGGATTGACCAATGCCCCTGCCTATTTCATGACCTTGATGAATAAGGTATTCATGGAGTATTTGGATAAGTTTGTGGTTGTTTTCATTGATGACATTCTGATCTACTCCAAAAGTGAGGAAGAACATGAGGATCACTTGCGCCAAATTTTAACGAAGCTAAGAGAGAATCAGCTTTATGCGAAGTTCAAGAAATGCGAGTTCGATGAAAGAAGTTGCTTTCCTAGGACATGTCATATCGGGAGAAGGAGTCATTTGTTGACCCCGGAAAGGTACGAGATGTGCTAAGTTGGGAGTCACCTAAGACGGTACCCCAACCAAGTTTTCTTGGAATGGCGGGATATTATCGCCGTTTCATAGAAGGGTTTTCTAGAAAAGCTAGACCGCCACTCAACTCTTAAAGAAGGAGAAGAAATTTGTTTGGACACCAGAGTGTGAGCAAAGTTTTCAAGAGCTAAAGAAGTGTTTGACAACTGCCCCTGTGCTTATCCTGCCAGATAATAGGAAGGATTTTGAGATATTCTGTGATGCATCCCGACAAGGACTCGGTTGTGTGCTAATGCAAGAGAAGAAGGTCGAGCGTATGCCTCGCGACAACTAAGGCCACATGAAGTTAACTATCCTACCCATGATTTGGAATTAGCAACCGAGTGCATGCTTTAAAGATTTGGCGTCACTATCTCATTGGTAATCGTTGTGAAGTTTACACTGATCACAAGTGTTTGAAGTATATCTTTACCCAAGCTGACCTCAATATGAGACAAAGAAGATGGTTGGAATTGATTAAGGACTATGACATTGGGATTCATTATCATCCAGGCAAGGCCAATGTCGTAGCCGATGCTTTGAGTAGAAAGAGCTACTGCAATACTCTGATGATTAGGGAAAGTCAGCAAGCCCTCTATAAGGAATTTGAGAAGCTTAGTTTGGAATTGGTTCAAGAAGGGTATTTAGCTACTTTGGAAGTACGCCCACGCTGGAAGATCGATTCGAGAAGCAATGTAGATGATGCCGACATCAAGGAGATTAAGAGCAATATGAAGAAAGGAAAAGCCCAAGGATTCACCAAGATGAACAAGGTATTATCCGGTATGAGAAGCGATTTGCGTACTCGGATCGTAAAGAGCTTAAGGAGTTGATTCTCAAGGAAGCGCATGAGACTTTATACTCCATTCATCCCGAAGTACCAAGATGTATCAAGACCTCAAGGAAAGGTATTGGTGGCCTAGTATGAAGCGTGAGATTGCGAATATGTTGCACTTTGTGATGTCGCGGAAGGTTAAGGCAGAGCATCGAGGCCAGCAGGATTGCTGCGACCATTGAAGATTCCAGTGGAAGTGGGAAGAAATCGGTATGGATTTCATTACCGGATTTCCTAAGACCCAAGCATGTTATGACTCGATCCGGGTAATAGTGGATCGATTGACTAAGGTAGCTCACTTCATCCCGCTTAAGACTACCTATGCGGGAGATAAATTAGCGTAATTATATATGTCAAGGATCGCGGTCTTCACGGAGTGCCTAAGAAGATAGTGTCCGATAGAGGAAGCCAATTTACCTCTCGCTTTTGGCGAGTCCGCATGAAGCCATGGGAACTCATCTCGATTCAAGATCGCCTATCACCCTCAAACCGATGGATGATCGAGCGTGTGAATCGATTCTTGAAGATATGTTAAGGGCTTGTGCCTTAACTTATGGTGCCAAGTGGGACAAGTGTTTGCCCTATGCCGAAGTTTCAGATAACAATAGTTATCAAGCCGGTTTGCGAGATGTCGCCAAGCATTATATGGGAGAAAGTGCGTAACTCCTCTCAACCGGAAGGAGTCGAGAAAGACAATTGTTTGGTCTCGCCATACCGCAAGAAGCCAAGAGCAAGTCCATTAATTCGAGACCGCTTAAAGATCGCTCAAAGCGCATAAAAGAGTTATGCGATAATCGTGGCGTAGATTTGAGTTTGAGCCCAATGATTATGTTTACCTCGAGTCACCCTCTCAAAGGAGTTAAGAGATTTCAAGTAAAAGGAAAGCTTGCCCTAGATATGTGGGACCGCTCAAAATCTTGAAACGAAGAGGAGAGGTTGCCTACAAGTTAGAATTGCCTCGATCTTTTGCCTAATCCATGATGTGTTCCATGTATCGCAGATTGAAGAAATGCTTATGTGTGCGAGGAATGATGCCATGGAAGCCATTGATTTGCAAGAAGACCTTACCTACAAGGAGCAACCAGTGAAAATTTTGGATGTAGCAGAGCGTATCACGAGAAGCAAGATCATCCGTTTTTGCAAGGTCCAGTGGAGCAATCATTCAGAAGAAGAAGCTACTTGGGAGCGAGAGGAGGATCTGAAGTCCGAGTTTCCCCACCTTTTCCCTAGCCAACCAGAATCTCGGGGTCGAGATTCCATTTAAGGGGGGGAGGTTTGTAACATCCCAAAATTTGAAGTTTTGGAATGTTTGAATTCAAAAATAAACCATTTGCATTTTCTTGAATTAACTCTAGCTTAATTTTAATTTTCCATAAATGAAAGGATTTAATTTGATCAAACTATTCATCAAAATCAAGAATTTCAGTTTTTGTGGGGTTCCTTGTGCTCCAATGATTTTTTCTGTATTTTTGGGGATTTTTCTGAATTTATTTGATATTTATTTGACTTTATATGCATTTATTGGAATTTCTGGTAATTTCTAAAATCAGAAAATGTTTTAAATTTCCGAAAACCCACTCGGGCCGAATCCTTTCCGGCCGCTTGCTTTTTTTTCCACATGCCGCTTTCTCGCCCACCGCTCGCTGCCGCTCCTCTCGGCCGCCCTGGCCCCGCGGCCCATTCCACTTGGCTCAGCCGCCTCGCCGCCTGTTCGCCACGCCTCGGCCTAGTGGCCCGTGGCGCGCGAAACCCTAGCCGCCGCCGCCGCCGGAGTCTCGCGACGCCAAGCGCTCTCGGTTTCGCGTCAGGCACGCCTCCGAGGGCTATAAAGCCACCAAGACACCCCGAGGATCGCCTCTCGCGCGCCTTTTTGCCCTACCTCCGCTGCTCGAGTTGCCGCTGCGTCGCCCGCGACGAGCTCGCTGAGTACGCCGCCTCATCCAAGCCTTCCGCCGTTTTTCTTCGCCGCCGGTGCTCCTCCGCCACCGTTGGTCTCCCGAGCCGCGCTGCTGCCCTCTCCCGTTCGCCTTTCCGCGCCCGATCCGGCTCTCCTCCGCCGCTGCCTCGTTTTCTTCCCCGCCTCCGGTAAAACCTCGCCGTTCTTCTTCGCCAACCCCAGCCCGTCCGATCGTCTGCGGCGTCGAGATGCGGCCACGCCTCGGCCGGCCGAGTCTTGCATCCCCGTCGTCCGATCGCGGCCGACGACCGGATCGTGTCGCGTCACCTACGGCCGCCGCGCCACTCCTCGGCCGTCCGATCGGCTCCCTCTCCAGATATGCGCCGCGTGGCGCTGCGCCACGGCCGGCGTACCGAGCAGCACGTGGCTGACGTCGGCCGTCTGCGCGGCGCGACGGTGGATCGAGCCCGTCGCTGTGGACCGAGTCCACCGTGAACCCGCTGATGTCAGCGTTGCGCAATAAATCCTTTTCAAGACAGTAAATAAATCCGAAATTTTGATTTTCTGATTTTCTGTATTTTCTCTGAATTTAATCTTTCGGAGGCCCGTTCTCACTCATACGAACTCCGATTGAGGCGATTCAAGTTTCTAAATTTTTCTAAAATCAAGATCTATCTTCCAGAGCCATTTATTTTCAGTTTTGAGCTTGTTTGAGTCTCTGTTTTGTATTTATTTGGTTTCGTTGCTTTCTTTTCCGGTAGACGCTAATTCCGAGGGAGCAAACGAAGACTTCGAAGACCAAGGTTCAGCACTAGATCAGCAAGGCAAGTCGTAACCTTTGATCATATTGATCCTATGTTTGCAAAGTAATTTATTTTTTTTACACTTGCATGCTATTTACGTATCAATGTTTAGTTAATGGGAGTAGATGTATACCTAGTTGACATTATGCCACCTTGATTAGTTGTATGCCATGTATCCATTGTTAAACCTAGGTTGGGACATTACTAGTTGGACATAATCATTATACCAACATTGGGTTATCGTAGCTATGCTTAGACATGCTTACGTATACGTTGGGATTCATGTCACATGTTGAATAATGTTAATCTTGACTTAATGAGATATTGAATCGTGGCCGGTAGCCACTGTTGTAAAACTTGTTGTACCATGGCGGGGGTTTGCCATTGGTCTTGGTTGAACGAATTGTTTTCCTCGGGCAAGTGATCGTGAAGTAAAGGGGTGCTTTCTAGCACATTGGGATGTGGATGTCTTGCTCGAGACAATTTTAGGACTTAATCTTGTGCGCCATTGAACTGGCCTAGCCGCACTACCACATGTCCGGAATGGGACAGACTTAGTGATTAATTTGCAATGTCTAGCCTTGAGTATCGCCGATTGGTGGTGTGGGTTCCGGATGGACGGGTAGATTCGCAAGGCGCAAGAGGGGGCCCTAATGGCGAAACCTTAGCGGCGCACTCGAGTTTAGACAAAGGCATTGTAAAGGCTTTGTCATGATATCTCCGCGACACACCAAAGGAAGTGTGTTAAGATCGATTGCACAAAGAGGTGTTCATGTCTTGTGGGTAAAGTTGTACAACCTCCGCAGAGTGTAAAACTATTCGAATAGCGCGTCATGGTCATGGACAAAGCCCGGAATTTCACACGGGTATAGAGTGTTTCATAAAATGTGGAATGTGGAATTGTTGGGATGTGAACGGGAGTTCACCGTTGTTTTGTTGTCTATCTTTGATCTACCAGTTATTTATTTATCTTTTCATAAATATGCTTTCAATCTATTTATCAGTATTTCAATTCAAGTTATTGCTTTCGCAAATGAACTATATAGCCATCCTTGTCAAGCCGTGCATAAATATATTGCATCAATTCCCTACGGCTTGTCGAGTACCTTTGTACTCACGGCTTTATGCCCTTGTTGATCGATTCTTGTGAAGGAGATAATGAATATCATGAGGAGGAATTCTATGAAGACTACGTGGATTAGGAAGGCGTTCCCCAGACGATTGCCTGTGGCATGTCGAATGGTTCAAGTTATCTTTTCTGCTGCATTAGTATTTGTTTCTTAAGCCCTTAAGGCGTAATGGTGTAAACATTGACCATAAGATCGTTTGCTTTATTTAATAATAAATTGCTTCTTCTTAGTTAATTCGTTGTATGGAATGGTATTTCATCTATGTTTCCACTGTGTGCACTAGCGTGATCCTGGACTAGTGCAGTATACACAGAGGGTTTCGGATTTGCAAATCCGGGTCCCGACATTATCTCAAAATGGTATCTTTATTGTTATTACTCTGATACCTTCAATCTTCTCTAAATCTTTGAGAGTTCTTTTTCAAAAATTAAAATCAGATTAAGAGGTATTGATTTCCTTCATGTAGTATCATATAATTCCTTGCTTTATGGATTTTTACAAATGGTATCCAAATCTACCTCTTATGTATTTTTTTATGAGCTTTCATGGTATTTCAAACTCATATTGATGAGTTCCCCATTCGAAGCTTAATTGTAAGTTCAATCTCTCGAGGACTCTCTGTGTGAGATCCTTTGTATGATTGAAATGTTTAAAGGGGATAAACTCATGTTGAGTTTAAATGAAAATGCTTTATTCTAAATGGTTCATTTGACATTGCTTATCTTACAAGTGTTTCTTCAAGCAATGTCTCTTGAGATTTTCCTCATTGATATACTTCCTTCTCAAGTGGTACCTCATGTTAAATGCTCATTACAAGTGGTATCTCTTCCATATAGTATCACTTGAAGACATATTTACATGTGGTCTAAATTAAAAATAAGCATTACAAGTGGTACAAGTTTCTTGTTCTCTTCAAAATAGTACTACAAGTGATGCTTCTTCAAAAAGCCTTCTTTTAAGTGATTTCATTGAAAAATTTTATTAAGAAAATTGGTATCAGGCTTTCCTTTGAATAAATTCCTCGTTTAAGTCCTATTAGGCAAATTATGGACTCTTCAAGTGAGTCATGATGAATTCATTGTATAAGCCTAATAAAATGAGGAGTTTTATTTGAATGTGTTTCAAATAATCCTTTTGAGATTTAACTCTAAATATGGCCTCCTTCTAAAAAGTGGTTTACTCTTTTAGGTCATATTTCAAAAGTCTACAAAAACATTGGTTTTCATTCCTTAAAACCAAAATTCCTTGCAATGGTCATATAATTTCATTTCAAACCTTTTATGACCTATATTCGATTGCTTCTCTTACCAAGCTCTGTACTCTTTTTCAATTGGCACATATTCTTCCAAGTGATGCTTAGCTCTTGATGTTTTCAAGTGGTATAACCTCCTTTTTTATTGGTTTTCCATTTTTGGTGTTTAATGCCAAAAGGGGGAGAATTATTGTGAGCTTAATTCCCTCGTTTGGATCCTTGAGTTTAAATGCCTAATTCCCTCATTTGGATCCTTGAGTTTAAATGCCTATTAAGGGGGAGAAATTGATGTGTGCCTATTTGCAATTTGTTTTCCTTGGTGAAATTTAACAAATGATATAAGAGCTTGGATCTATCGATCATTTTTATAAGTTGTTAAGTGGTATAAGAGCTCTTTTTGGTTTGGGTAAGTGGTATAAGAGCTTAATGTTAAATTTCCTCTTGTATGTTTTAATTGTTCTACTTGTCAAAAAGAGGGAGTTTCATTTTAATACCAAAAAGGGGAGATGCAAAATTAAAAATTTTATTGTGTAATTCGATCTTTGATCTTCAAAACCCCTTCATGCATTGTTTTTCATCCAAATGTGAAATTAATATAGGATTTGTCATCAATCACCAAAAAGGGGGAGATTGTAAGTTCAAGCTCCATTAGTTTTGGTGATTGATTCAATATTAATGTTTAATCATTGTTTAATGACAAATCTAATCATTATGAGACTAACATGTTTAATTGAGCCTTATTCTTATTAGTCTCATATTTGGATGAAAAATGGAAAACCTAAGGTATGCACTTGTATTCACTCTATTGACTTAATGCATACTTAGGATTCAAGTTAAAGTATGAACTCGTCCATTACTTTAGTCCAAATATATGCATTATGTTCCTAATTCATATACTACATGAATGCACACATCTAGGGGGAGTTTATAATTTAACTTGTTGTTTCAATAGTATTGATCCATGTCATATTGCTAAATAACATATAAAGGATCAAGACCTTGAAACAATCTTTTGAGTATATGAAACTTGTGTAGTTATATATACTCATGTCAATTTAAATGAAATTTAAATTGAGTTCGGTTGTCTTTTAATCAAATCAAAGAATATTTCATCATGTGTTGATGGTGTCTCTTTGTTGATTAAGAACAAGCGAAAATTTCTTGAGTATAATGAAGCATTAGTTGCATCAAAGTACTCAAGACACAATTAATCATTCAACTTAATTGGGGTTGTGCTCAATCGATCTTAGAGGCATCCATTATGTGTTAATGGAGTGCGGTGATGATTGAGACAACCGTGTTTGTTGGAATAACATCTTCCATGAGTTGTGAAGTAGGTTGAGTCCAAGATGATAAAGAATCGGGAAGAAGAAGAAGAAGTCATCATGTGTTGATGAGCTTCAAGAGGTGATCCCGAAGTGAAGAGAAGGGCTAGAGAAGGTTCATCATGTGTTGGTGAACAAGAAGAAGAAGATTCGATCCCGGAGAGAAGATAATTGGAAATCATAAAAGCTTCAAGTGGATCGCTAAAGACAAAGGTATAACTAGCTAGGGCTAAGGATGTGTTCCTAGTATTTTACCGGTCTCGGTGTTTGGTTGTGAGACCGGGTTGCTAGTTAGGTGCCGTACTATTAAGAGGGGTTGAGTCTTTTAGCTTGAGCTTCATCATGTGTTGATGAACTCAATCCGGTTCACTCTAGCTCACTCTCTTGTTTGGTGTTTGCATGAAGCTAACCATTTAGCATGTGTTGCAAATGAGTGAAGCTTGTGCATTGGATTTTGTATGAGCTAAGTATTTGCATGTGTTGCAAATAAGGGTGCTCATGCTTGCATCTTAATTGAATCTTATTTGATTTGGTTTAAAGTGGTTGCATTGAGCTAGAGATTTGCATGTGTTGCAAATAAAGAGCTCATGCTTTGGTGTTTTAGCTTGTGATTGGATCATGCGTTGATCATCACATGGCTAAGCTTGGTTTATGCTTTGTGTTTGCAAAATGTGTTTTTGCAAATGTGTTTTGCAAATAAACTGGAAGTTATGAGGTTCGATCCTAGAGCATGTGTTGGCATTTGCAAATGTGTTTTGCATAGTGCCGGGATCATGTGTTGATCCTTACATGGCTAAGAGGATTGATCTTATAAGTTCGTGGTTTATTTGCGAATGCGTTTTGCAAATAAGTTGGAGTTCTAATTTGCAAATGTGTTTTTAAAATGAACTTGAGATTATGAGTTTTGATTCTAGAGCATGTGAATAGAGTTTGCAAATGTGTTTTGCAAATTGACTTGATCATGTGTTGATCATCACATGGCTAAGAGGATTGATCTCATAAGCTCTTGGTTTATTTGCAAATGTGTTTTGCAAATAAGTTGTGCTTAATGAGATTCTTTGGAGTATGTGATTAACATGTGCAAATGTGTTTTGCATAATGTTGTGATCATGTGTTGATCCTCACATAGCTCAAAGAATAAATCTTTAATGGTTTGGAGTAAGGTTTTTTTTGAAAAACCGTGTTTTCTCCTTATGGCCGGTCGTACCGCCCATGTAAGGCTGGTAGCACCGCCTGGCCAGTAGTACCGCTTATGGGAGCATGTACTGCAGGTCGGTCCGGTGCTACTACCATGGTAGTTCTGCAGAGCACCGAGGTCCGGTGCACGCCTCCGCCGTGTGGAAATTCCAGAGAGGGATGTTTTGGGCGGTTCTGCGGTCCGGTGCTACCGCTCCTCCGCCGTGTGAAAATCCAGAGGGGTGTTTTTGTGTTCGGCTTGGGTCCGGTGCTACTGGAGAAGGCTGTCAAGACGAGCGGTAGCACCGCTCTGGGCTGGCCGATGCTACGGAAATCTCGCAACGCTAGTTTTGTAGCCGTTGGCGAGGAGGCCGGTGCTACCGGTCCCAGTAGGGCGGTAGCACCGAGTTTGCTGAGTTTTTCCAGAATTCACCCCCAACGGCTAGTTTTGGCTTAGAGGCTATAAAAGGAGGCCTTGGGGGGCAAGGGCAAGATGTTGGCTGTGTGCTAGAGCATTTGGGTGTTTGTAGGAGTTGTGTGCATGTGTTGCCCTCTTCCATTTGCTTCTTGAGCTAGTGTGAGCCTCTAATTGCATGTGTTGCAATTAGGAGAGATTGGGAGCCTCTTGTGCATGTGTTGCACTTGAGGAGGATCCTAGTGCATGTGTTGCACGTAGGAGGTCACCGGAGTGCATGTGTTGCACTAGGTGAAGTTCAAGCAGAAGGGCTTGACTTGTTACTCTTGGAGGTTGCCGCCTCCTAGACGGCGTAGAGCGTCGTGCGCGGTGAGCTTCTCAACAAAGATTGTGAGAAGTCCCGGCAAAGTTTGTGAAGGTTGGAGCTCGCCTACCCGGGAGGGAAAAGGAGCTACCTCTAGTGGATTCGAGGTGGGTGCTCAATTCGTGGAGCCGGTCCACTTCGTTTGGGCTAACCTCAACGTGGACTAGGGGAGACCAGCAAGTCTCTAAACACCACGGTAAAAAGTATTTTGTCTCTTGTGCTTGCTTTGTGTTTGTTATTTATGTTCAAGCAATTTATATTCATAGAATCAAATTGATTGATTGCTTGTCTTTAGGATTGTATATTCTTGTTAGAGACATAATTAGTTAGTGCACATAGTGAGCCTAGAGATTTTAGGCCTTGATTGTCAAAACCTTAGTTTATCGCTTCCGCATTAATATTTGTTAAGGTTTTGGTATTAGGGAAACTAGGGGTGAATTGCTTTGTAGAAATTAGCGAGAGAAATTTTAAAAGCCGCCTATTCACCCCCCTCTAGTCGGCATCCTCGACCTAATAAAGGTATGAGAGTAACTTCTACAATATTTTCGATCAAGTTGCGCACTTCTTGCAGGCGCCTGCCAAATGCCAGCTCATCCTAACGAAAGACAGATTTACTGTTGAGGCTGGACGCGGGGTTGCATATCCAAGAAAGGAGACTGACACGGTGCATGGTAACCCGTTGGGGAAGGGCTACATGAGGGTGCAGGTGGACTATGTCCGCAAAGACTTCATATCACATTTGCTGCAGTTCCCACCCAACGAAGATATCACGACTCTTAGGCAAACACAGATGTCGTTCACCAAGTGGCCTACGACAATGTCGTACTACTGAAGGTAAAACTCCCCCGCATCTTCTCGATCTATAATACTGCAACACGTTACATATGCATGTGCTACATAGATCATATCGTACATGTGTCTGCTCCTGCTCCCACCTCCATGATGAGTCCTACGCAGAGTGCAGAGCTGGTGAGCAAAAGGACTAGCATGACAGCCAAATAACCACAGGAGGCCTCAGAGACTCCTTTTGTCAAAAAGGCAGTGTTGACAGAGGCCACAACGCCCCCTAATATACATGGAAAGCTCTTTGTCCAGAAAGGAAAGTTGGCAGAGGCCACAGAGCCCTCTCAAGATTTCAAGGGGTACGTACATGAAAAGCCCCTTTTGCCTAGCAACGAATTGAATGCTCTAGGCCTGTGCACTCGCTTGCTCTATGGATGGTACATTGACAAAGCGAATGAGTCCGAGCGCCACATCGATTTCAATGTGAGGTATAGAGGGGGACATTTCCACAGCGAGGAGCATGGCACATTCCTGATCAGTTTTCAGGATCTCTTCCGTTTGTATCAACTGATAGCCATCGATATTTCGACTGTATGATCCTGGACGCTGTGAGTATCGCACCATACAACATGAGCCTATGACTATTATAGGATTTTGTATAATGTTTTTTAATATTTGACACGAGTTGTAGGATAATGAGGCAGCGAGTCGTGACGGGTAAACATGCAGTTGGGTTCGTCGACCCCGAGATGTTATCTACTTCCATGGCTAGGCTTCAATAAGAGTTTCTTGCCAACTACATCAAGCAGGCACTGCAGGTTGAGGCGAAAAAGGACTTCATTCTATTCCCGTACCACGAGGAGTAAGTACTATTTTACCCTACAATTACTTGTACGCACTTAAACCGTATATAAACTTATTTTCTTGCACCGTATACCATTTAATAAGTAACTATTGTGTTCTACTCGTGCTTGCTCCAAGTGAAAACAATGTCTACACTTTTAACTTGCTCGACAAGAGATCGATGGCCTACGCGATCAAGCCTGTTTTGCATAAGTAAGTACATTCCTCTAACGTAACACTCTCTGTATTTAACTACGTTCATTTTTTTCCTCAATGGCATCTCTCCAATGTATTAGGGGTTTCTTGTCTTACGTCGCTAAAGGAGGGCGACACGGTGACAAATGAGGCGACTAGCTGGAGTGGAAGCGCTTCAAGGTACAAGTGCCTAGCATAGGATTAATTTTTTTAGACATCTATTTTTCGTCTCTTAATTTGATTTTCTTTCTTCACAGTGTCATCAACAGGGCAACGACAACCTATGCAACTTCTACGTCATGCAGCATATGTTAGTGTTATGCCCTTGAGGCAATCATTTAGATGATTGTAACATGACTATGTTTATGAATAATAATATGATTATTGGTCCAATGAATGTATATCATTGTATTGATCAACAAGTATGTGACTTGCTTATGAAGCTCTTTACTTAATGATGTAATTCGATAAATATCTCTGATCGGATATCATCGTATAGGACAACGATGAATAGATCAGCACATGTAGTGATCGATGATCATGCTTCATAGATCATGGGATATGGAGATATCATCTATACATTGTGGACGCATGTTGAAGAACATGGGTTAGATAGACCCGCAATGGGACATCGCGAGAATGTTTCATTCTTATGTGTCATCAAGTATCTCATACCTAGTAGATGTATGATCCTTAGACTGAGATTGTCATATTCCCTACATGTGTAATAGTTTTCCTTGGGGCTATCAAACACTACTTCCTAACCGGATAGTTATAAAGGTAGCTTTCATGTTTACTATGAAACGTGCAGGGAAGTGAGCAAATAAGATGGAATTTGCCACTCCAATGAAACGGAGATATATGACAAGGCCACTCATGTGATATGATTAAGGAAGTGTATGACATGCCGTGATTGAGGAGTCAATCACAACTTATTAATATATCACGGATACGAGAGATGGATTGAATCATCAAAGGATGACATGCTTCTCGCCTTGAGATCAATCTTCATATACTTGGCAAAGGGATTATTACATGAGTACTTTTGATAGGTTCTGTCCGATTTGATCATAGTATGTTTGGGAGTTGGCATACTTTGCAAGAAGCCAATACCAACTATTGGATTGAAAAGGAGTTTTCCGAATCCACGTCCAAACGTACGTGAACCTGCAGGGTCACACACTTAATGGGCCGACGCATTAAATTGGATTGGATCCGTAATTAATGAACCTCGTGGGCTTAGCACGCTGATGGGCCCTAGTTTAGGGTTTCATCTCGTGGCTATATAAGGAGGGGAGGAGGGAGGGCACAGGGTGTGCTTTCCACGGTTTAGGAGTGATTCACTCGAAACCCTAGCCTACTCCTCTCGTTGTCCCTACCGAGCGACCAGGTGCTTGCACACGACGCACATGCTCCATCTCTCGGACGGTGGATCATCGCGTGACGCCGCCTGTGATCGCGGCGTGGGAGGACGATCCACGGCAAGGCAAGGACGATCCACTACATCAACGCAACGATCGCAAGGCGAGGACAATCCACTACATCGACGACGCGCGAAGGATTCCAGAATCGCGCCTAGTGGTAATCTTATCTATGATCCCCTTCTTGCGAGTAGCTTTCTGGTTACGCGGTAGATTTTTTTTGTGCTAGCGTAGCATACCGCGTTCCTCTTCAGCATATGCTAGTCGTGGTCGGTGGCGCACACCTTTTGACCTAAGGTATATATATGTATATGCATAATAATACACTTAGCCTTTTACATAGAAATTTTAAAACTTAAATTAGTGCACTCATTTCTATTTTGCAGAAGATCGATATCCCCCTCAAGAGCTTACAAACCAAAGATCTCAACAAATTACAAGACTACTTATGCCAGTGGTACTGGACATAAGTTATACTGACGGATGGTAGGTTTAGAGACTCGACAGGCGCCTACTAGTCCATATGTAAACAATATTCATTATCATGGAAGAATATATTACCACAAGATCAAGTGTAAACAGCAACAACAAATCAACTGTGACTACATCTCTAGGATTAAAAAAACCTCTGGTTTTTGACACAAATGATAAAGGTCAAGCTAGCTATTGCGAAATATTGCTTGCTTGCAGCCCACAAATTTTAATAGCTAATCAAGAACCATGCATGCATATGACGTAGCTATTTAGCGGTTGGCAGGAAGTGCATCTAGTATAAATATTAATTGAACAAGTGACCACAAACTAATAGACGCAAATTGGAAAACTTACCATGCGTAAGACCACTTCTTGTTTCCCCAAAAGACAGAGATGGGGACATTGTAGGAGATAAGGACCTCATTCCTGTCGTATTCCTAAGAGATGGAGACACTGCAGACGGGGATCTCACCTGTGTCTAGGGGTGCAATCGGCTCGAATTTGGTCGGATATCGCTTTTTCCATATCCTAAACCATATTTTTTGTCGGATTCGGATAGTACCGGATACGAATATGGCACAGATAATATCGGTCACGGATTCGAATCGAATGCGGAGCAGAATCGATACGGTATCGAATAATTTTTTGTCGAATAACACGTGAAAATAGAATAATCCCATACGTCCATAGGTACACAATAACAAACACGAGGGAGAATCTCAACTCTGGCTTCACCCTCTCTTTTTTATTACTTGCTTGGCTTAACCATTATACAGTGTCATCCAGGAACTAGCATGGAAGCATGCTTACTATGGACAAAACTCAAGGAGTGCTTACTATGGATAAAAAACTCAAGGAGTTCATGACCCCTATTTTACCTGGTCCATGACGACAAGCATATCCCTAACCACATAAAGCCATCGTGTAAGCAGATAATCGGCACATAGCTCAATCTACAAATTATATGGTAATTGTATCCAGCTGGGAAGAAAATGAAACAAACAACACTTAGCGGCATAGTCCTTAGTTTTCACATCCGAGTATGAATCAGGAAGAACCCAGTGGACTTTGGGCAACTCTGCAAATGATTAACAGGCGTAAGATCCAAGTGAGAACATGTGAAGGTATTCTATAACAAAACATCCTTTAACATGTGAAGGTATTCTGTAACAAAACTTCCTAAAGGTTGCTTCATGAAATCATTAATACCTTTAAGTTTGTAGGAAAGCTCCTCGTAATCTCAATACAAGGGCACCAAAGCAATGATGAATTGATACTAGAACATATCTTCAAATTTAGCTTCTTCCTCACTGGAACATGGAATTAGTTATAGATGACAAGTTAGATACATTTGAATATTTTTTTTTAAAAAAAAGGTAGCAACAAGCAATGCATGTCATCAACCAAATTTGCATGGATACTACGCATGTATACCATGTTAGGATTGCAAATATTTTTTCGGATAAAATGAACAAATTTAAACCTATGTAAAATTTAAGATCAAAGTGAATCTCAAGAACTATTTTTTTTAATATATACATATATATATAACCAACATTGAACAAAACAACACATAAAAAATGCTGCACCCTCGTTGAAGCACTGCTCGAGAGGGGAATACATTCGTAATGAACACCACAAAGAGAATAACCGAGAAATTGATTCAGATCCAAACAATAACCATCCAATCAACTCCCAAATTCCCCTCAGCGAAACATTACTATGGAACATCAAACAACCCCAGACCAGAATAATAGCGCACTGCCACATCCCATCCATAAGCTCATACCCCATCACCCAAGTACCCAACAGAGTAAACAGGACAAGATCAGAGAAATGGTTTCGGCGATACCTTCCGACATCCTGCGCGAGGGTCTTGATGTAGCTATCGACGATCTCATCGCGGGGGACATCGGGGTTGAAGGCATCGCCGGGGGGCGGCTCCATGATGACCAGCCAGTGCTCGAAGTTGCACCCGTCGGGGAGGATCGTCTCCTTGGGCGGGCGATTGCTCCAGTTGGGGACGACGGACGAGTCCCGCAGCAACAATGTCGCCGGCTGCGCCTCAAAGCAATGCACCACCCCGAACGCTGCCGTCGGAGCGGGCGAGGCCGCTGTCGGGAGGAGGGTCGCGGCGGCGGCTAGCCGGCAGAGGAGGCGAGATGCGGTGGCGACGAGCTGGCGGAGGAGAATCGGGCGCGACGTCGTCGCCATGCAGGTAAAACCCTAGTAGATGGAGACGCGAGGAGATGAGGTTGGGACAGAGGAGATAAGTGAGAAGATCAGAAGACTCTTAAGGGTTATGCTATGCCCGTTGGAAGGATCGGATATCCGAATAAACTTTACCGGATATATCTGAGAAAAGCTTCGGAATATCCCGATCCGACGGATAGTGATATCCCGAATCCGAATCTGAATCCAAATTCGAAATATAGCATCCGAATCCGATACCGAATCTGAAAACTATCTGAAAATTTTATCTGAATCCGATCCGAACACATCCGGTCGGTCGGTCGGTCGGAAATTATCCGATCCGATTGCACCCCTACCTGTGTCGTAGATCGGGACTAGAGTACAGGAGATAGCATGAGCCTTACGACTAGAGATTCACTATTGCCACAATTGGTGACCTTAGTTGCTTATCTTCCAAGGACAACTGCAGCTTCATCCTAGGGGGCTTTCCGTTTCACCACCGACAAGCTGCTCGACTAGCCCTCCCACTTGAGCATCCGTAGACAATACCTACACAATACTGAAATCCACAAAAATGCAGCTTTGATTGCACCCAAAAAAACAAATCGAACCATCAAAATATCCAAGCAGGCAAACATTCCTTTAGCAGCACATGAATGTAAGGACCCGAATCCACTGATTCGAACCCACTGTGTTTACTGCACTAGTCTCAGGATCAACGCTAGTGCACACAGCTTGACATTGGTACATATCACATCATACACAACGATAATAGAATAATAGTTCATTTATTGATATAGCTAAATGTATGATCTTATGACCAACTTACATTATTAAGCCACACAGGGCAAGACTGAAAATATAACTAATGATTAAGCAGCGGAAAATAGAAAACGAGATAGCTCATCAGTTCACCACAGCAACCGACAAGGCTCGGACCCTAATGACTCGTGTCTTCCTCGACTTCATCTTCCAACACAGTGTAGATTCCTCAACTGTTGATTATTGTTGTTTGGCAAGGGTGAGTACTTAAAGCACTCAACAAGTTGTGCATGTAATGCAATTCTATGTATCTATATGTAAGGCTTATTCCAATGGATAGGCTATCATGGCTATTTTGCAATAAGACATTTAGGAACAAATACAGTAAATAAATTGTAAAGAATGTAAAACAAATAGCAATAGTAAATAACTTCGGTATTTCTCAAGTAAACCAAGTTTCCAATCCTAAGTCAAATTTCATCTTCCATATGGCATTCCGCCATCCCAACCATGTTGTCCAATTAATTAAGCTAACCCTTAATCAGAATTCCGAGCATTGCTCAATACCGCGAGCACGGCTATCCGAATAGTTTCATAATCTGCAGAGGTTATGCACTTTACCCACGTGATACAACCAAACACCACCAAGGCGAGTGATTATAACAAAGCCTTTACAATGCTCTGGCTTAACCCGATACTACCCGCAAGGTTTCAACATCGTGGACTGTTACTACATCCAGGGGCCCCTCTTGCGCCATGTGAATTACACCATAACTCGAACTCACACCGACCACGATAGTACCAAAATTAAGACATTGCAAATTACTCACTAGGCCGCCCATACTGCACATGTGGTTGCATGATTGACTCAGTCAAAAGCTTGCAAGGTTAAGTCCTTAGTGTGATCAAGGCAAGACATCCACATACCCTCTGCCCATCGGGCCCACCTTGGCCTCCTCGCCCCTTGCCACTTGCCCCAATCTAAGTTATTATCACCCCGTTGATTACCAAGCACCACGTGCCATCAACAATTCAACATCGTTGCGTGACATGACTCACCACAACAACTCAATCTCATCGTATGATCCCACATGACACACAAGTTCATAACATTGTTCCATATTCCATTAATCAAGATTAATTATCAATGATTCTGACACATGTGATGACGTGGCAAGGCTAAGCAACTAATACGATCTAATCCTCCAATGTTGATTATAATTATTAACCAACTATATTTAACCAATCTAGGGTGACAATGGATCATGGCATACAACGACAAGGTAGGGTGTAGATCAAATTGGTATAATAGCTAAGTCCCAATTTAATTTGAAACAATTGTATAATTGAAATAATATGCAATAGGGTAAAACAAATATAGCAATTTTATAAACATGGGTTCAACATGATCAAAGCACAACTTGCCTTGAATAGGTCCTGATCTGATCTCGAACTTGCTCTTGATTTGCTGGTCTTCCTCCAAGCGCCGCACAATTCAACGCCTCACGCTGCATCAAGGAGAAAAGCAAATAAATAACAAAACAGAGATCAATTGAACACCAAAAATCAAATAAAATTTACCATTAAATAGATATCAATTTTTAAAAATTTTAGAAATTGGAATCACTCAATTCCGAGTTACGATGAAAAAGATATAGCCTTTTGAAGTTTGAAATAAATACTGAAATTGCAAAAATCAGAAAATCAGAATTAACAGATTTATTTTTATTCTAAAAAATGATTTATGATGTCAGCGTGACCTCATGATGACGTCTTCATCACAGAATTTCCAATCGAATTATTTTTCCAATTGAAAATCCCTTTATGACGCAAGCATGACGTCAGCGAGACCTCGGGCCAATCACAAGTCGACACGCGTGTCTCGCAGATGAATCGAGTCCACGGCAGCAGCGAGACCACGGTGAACTCGGTCCACGGCGCCGCACCCACGCCCGACACATGTCGGCCCCGATTGGTCCACACGCGCGGAATCCCACCGCACGATCGCATCTAACGGCCACCGATCACAACCCTACGTGGCACGATCCGCCCTTCACAAGATCCGACGGCCGTTACCTTTCGAGCCTAGCGATGGCGGCAGCAGCGCTTCTTCACGGACTTGAGACGAAGACCACCGCGACGGCGAAGGAAGGGTCTCCGCGATGCTTTACTTTCACGGACGCGCCACACGGCTAACACTGGCGACCTTGGCGACGGCGGAGACTTCCTGGACGGCGAAGCTTCAAGCGGAAAATGCGGCGAGGACTTCGCTAACTCCGACGAGCTCAGATGCGTTCTAGGGCTGCTTCCGCGAAACGCCCGACCAAAAGACGCGGCGCCGATCGCGAACCTCGGGTGCTACCCCTATTTATAGCCTTGACGCTCGAGCCTCGTGACGGCGGGAAGTCCGAGTCGTTACGGGCGGCGGACTCGAAGTTCGTGACGGAGACGAAGAACGACGATGCGACGCGGTCCTCGATCCGACGGCCAAGACAAGGCGCACACGCGCCTTCCTCGATCGCTGGATCGCGCATTTAACGGCCATCGATCTAGGGTTTTCCCGCAGAGGTTCACGGGCCGATGGCCACGCCTGGCAGTTCAAGCGCACAGGCTGGGCTCGGCCCAACACTGCTCACCGACTTTTTAAAGATTTCTTATTTAAAATAATTCGTAAATTCATTTTATTTATTTTAAAGGATAAAACTATTAGGAAAAATCCAAGAAAAATCTCAAAAATACTTCGAGACATTCTGGACTCAAATAAAATATTTTTGGAAAAACTTTATTTGGACTTTGCACAGATTTAAATAGATTTGAATAAAAGGCAATAAACTTGAAATAAGAATTAATTCAAATAAATCCAGAAAAATCCAAATAAATTCCAGAAAGTCATAATTGCACTTTTAAGCAATAAAATAATATTTAAGCCAAATTTTTGGGATGTTACAAACCTCCCCCCCTTAATAGAATCTCGACCCGATATTCAGGGTTAGCTAGAGAAAAGGTTCGGGAAT
Source organism: Otatea glauca (assembly GCA_036346275.1). NCBI lineage: Eukaryota > Viridiplantae > Streptophyta > Magnoliopsida > Poales > Poaceae > Otatea > Otatea glauca. Next base: position 34,478,490 of record CM070727.1, on the reverse strand, counting down.
TCTGACTTCAAATCTTCTTCTCGCTCCCAAGTGGCTTCATTTTCGTAATGATTGCTCCATCGAACTCGCAAAGCTTAATAGACTGTTTTCGGTCTTGCGCCCATAACATCCAAAATTTCGATCGTTGCTCTTTGTAAGTCAAATCTTCTTGCGCTCTATTGCATCCAACGGGTTTGCTCTGGCACTCGAGACACTTCTTAAGCCGTGACACATGGAATACATCATGCACTCCTCGCCAAGGATCGAGGCAATTTAACCGATAAGCTACCTCCTCGATGGCTCGTAATCTTGAACGGACCGACATATCTTGGCGCGAGCTTCCTTTAACGTGAAATCTTTTAACGCCTTAAGAGGGGTAACCTCGATATACACATGATCTTCTCGTTCAAACTCAAATCTCGATGACGGTTATCTCGCGAACTCTTCCGCCTTGATCGCGCTTATCTTCAACCTCTCTCTCGATCATTGCAACTTGACTTTCGCCTCCTCGAATATATCCGCCCAAACACCAAACGCTCTCCGCTTGCTCCAATTAACGGAGTACGACAAGCACGCCCATACAATGCCTCTAACGGTGACATCCGTAGGCTAGCTTGATAACTATTATTGTAACTAAATTCGTGATATGGCAAACACTTATCCCATGTCGCAAAGATAAGCTAAAGCACAAGCTCTCAACATATCCTCTAAAATCTGATTTACTCTTTCCGTCTCGACCATCCGTCTCATGGGTGATATGTCAGACTAAAATTCGCATTTAGTTCCCATGGCTTCGCAACTTATTCCGTAATCTTGAGGTAAATTGGGTACTGTTCGACACAATCTTCTTGGGCACTCCATGCAAACATACAATCTTTGACATGTACAACTCGCTAAACGATCTCCGAGTAAGTGGTCTTTATCGATAAAATGGGCGACCTTGGTTAGACGATCCACAATAACCCAAATGGAATCGTGAACTCTCTCGAGTTTTAGGTAAACCGTAATAAAATCCATTCCGATTTCCTCCCACTTCCATTCCGAATTTTCAACTACTGCAACAAACCACGGTGGTCTTTGGTGCATGGCTTTTACCCTCCGACATACGCCACATAAAGCAACATGTTCACTACTTCACGCTTCATATTAGGCCACCAAAATCTCTCTTTCAAACTCGTACATCTTAGCACTTCGGATGAATTGAGTACTTCAATCGTGAGCTTCCTCGAGAATCAATCTGCTTTAGCTCCTTTTTATCCAAGACGCAACCGCCTTTGAAGAACATGGTCCCTTGCTCATTCAGAGTGAAATCTACGGCTAGGCCTTCTTCCTTTAGCCTTAATCTTAGAAATTTTATCGCCATCCTTCCGCCTTTTCCAACTGCTCCTCCAGTGTTGGCTTCACTTCTAGTGCAGCTACCATTCCTTGCGAACGACTTCCAACCTTAGCTTCAAATTCCTTGCATAGTTCTCGTTGATCCTCCATTGTCAATGTATTTGCGCTTATGGCTCTTTCGACTCAAAGATCCGCCACCACATTGGCTTTTTCGGGATGATAATGGATTCCTACATTATAATCCTTAATTAGCTCTAGCCACCTTCACTGCCTCATATTCAGTCCGCTTGAGTGAATATGTATTTCGTGCTCTTATGGTCCGATATATCTCACATCTATTTCCTATGAGATAATGACGCCATATCTTTAAAGCATGCACTACGCGGCTAACTCCAAATCATGCGTTGGGTAATTCACTTCATGCGGTCTTAATCGCCTTGACGATAAGCAACGATTTTGCCTTCTTGCATTAACACGCATCCCAAGCCTTGCTTTGAAGCATCGCAATAAATATCAAATCCATTTCGCATATCCGCAACACTAATACGGGGCCGTTGTTAAACGCTTTAATTCCATAAAGCTTTTCTCGCACTCAAGGCCCATGCAAACTTCTTTTCTTTCTTTAACAACTGTAAGGGGTTTAGCAATCGCTGAGAATCCTCTATGAACCGACGGTAATATCCCGCCATTCCCGTAAAACTACGGATCTGGTAATGACTTTGTTGCTCCTAATGCAACATCAAGGCCCACTTTGCTTGGGTCAACTGCTACTCCTTTAGTAGTCATTACATGACCAAGAAATTCAACTTTCTCCTTCCAAAATTCACACTTGCTAAACTTAGCATATAGCCGATGTTCTCGCAGCCTCTCTAAAACCATTCTGAGATGTTCTGCATGCTCTTCCTCTGTCTTCGAGTAAACCAAGATATCGTCTATAAAGACTACAACGAACTTATCCAAATATTCCATGAAAACCTTATTCATCATGTTCATAAAATATGCCGGGCATTAGTCAATCCAAATGACATGACTGTGAACTCGTAATGTCCATAACGCGAGAAAACGCAGCCTTAGGCACATCCTCCGCCGATCTTCAATCGATGGTATCCCGAACGAAGATCTATCTTGAGAAAACTCCAGCTCCTCTTAATCGATCAAATAAGTCATCGATCCCGGGCAACGGATACTTATTCTTGATCGTTATTTCATTCAAAGGCACGATAATCGATGCACATTCTAAGACTCCCGCCCTTTTACTTAACAAACAAAACCGGGCTCCTCACGGCGATGAACTTGGTCTAATGAAACCTTTCTGCGCCTCAATCGCTTCTTCATTTCCACTAACTCGCTTGTAGGCATCCGATATGGTCTCTTTGATATCGGTGCCGCGTTCGCTAATTCGATCACGAACTCGATATCACGGTCCGTGGCAATCCCGCAAATCTTCCGAAACACATCCGGTATTCCTCGCTCGCACATCTTCCATGCGGCTTTCACGTTGTTGACCATTAATCGCCCATCTCGAATCGCGGTCGCTGAAACTCTACTTTCTTGCCACTAGGCCTTCCAAAGTCACGATCCGTCGCCACAATCCAAAACGGCCTTATGCTTAGACACCAATACATTCCAAGGATGACGCCAGGATTGCGATCTATCAAGATAAGATTCGCTAGGAATTCTATCCCATCCATAAGCAACTTAGCTCCCAAACACCCAAGGCTAGATCTAAGCTCGATCCCGGGCTTGACTAAGAGCACACACTTAAGATTCACCATTTTAAATCCATTCTTGGTTGCAAAACTTTGAGAAACAAACGAATGCGAAGCTCCGTAATCAAACAAATCAGAAAGGTGTAATCGAGTTGACCGTAAACTTACCAAAGACGACGCCCGTAGCCTCCCGAGCTCCATCGCGGTGATGTGGTTGATCCTTCCACGACCGTTGATTGCGGGTTGCTCCACTTGACTCGCGCACGATTTCCTCCCGAGGCCGGTGCTTCGCAGTGTGGTTCCCAAGTTGAAACGAATCGCGTAATGCCTCCCTTCGTGGACACCTATTAGAAAAGTGCCCGCTCATTGCATGTGTAGCATCTTTTCACCGCAGATCGTTGATTCCTCCCGTGCATTGTTGCCCTGCGGCCGGGTCCAAAATTTTGATTGGCGGGCGAGGTGCAGGGGTTGATGTCTTGTTCATACCGTGGTTGGAATCTAGCAAATTGTTGTGGTGACATCCTCAAACGTAGATGGTTTGACGCCCACCCGATTAGTCATTAAGCGCCACGGCTTTCACCCATTTCTTTGCGCTTATCCTCTAGGATCAAAGCCTTATTCACTAGTTCCTGAAAGTCTGGAAAATTGTGGGTGATCAGCCCCACTTGCAGTCCTGAATTTAGTCCCTTCATGAAACGAGACTGCCTAGCTTTGTCTGTCGCTACGTCTTCAGGGGCATAGCGAGCTAACTGTAAACTTATTCGTGTACTCGCCACCGGTTGGCCTTCTTGTTTCGTGAGCCCCGAACTCTTCCTTCTTTAGGTCCATCATTTCTCCGGACATGATATCAAGCGGAAAGCATTAGTAAACCTCCTGTGTGATCTCTTGTGGGGCTCCATGAGCGCACAAGAATTCTCCCACCATTCTCGCGGCGGTTCCTTCCAAGTTGATGAGAGGCGAGAGCACCTTCTCATTGCCCTCACACCGTGTGATGCGCCTTCTTCTCAATTGTCCTAAGCCGCCATCGGCTTCCAAAGGGTTCACATTCCTCGAAAAAGTTGGTGGCCTAGTCCTCATAAAACTGATAGCTTTGAGTGAGGTCGGGTCCACCATGGTTGTTCCGAGCTGTGGTTGTTGTTGTTGGTCGCCGCGTTGGTCATCCGCCGTGATCCGCCGTGATCATAGTCCGTGATCGCTTGAGTCTGCATACGCAAGAAACGCCCCAGATTCTCGCATGTCCACGGGTGGTTGAGGGCTGCCTGCTGCGTTGGTGTTGTTGTTCGCGCAGCCCACTTCCCAAGCTCCGTTGTTCCTCGAGTATTCACCATCCGATGATTGCCTCTTAGGTTAGGGAAGGTAGATGTAGCATAGATGAGAAGCAAGAATTTCTAAAGCGGGAGATAGGTTATACCCAACTGAAATAATTCTTTATTATTCTTGGTATGGCTGCTTATTTAAGCCTACAAGCTTTGCAACACATAACGCACACTCAAAGAATACAAAGAAGCAAACTAAACACTAAACCTTAACGCCAACTAAAGAGGTAAAGACTAACTTAAAGACGCGACTCACACTCGAGTCTCAACACACTCCAAGGTCGACACTCACTCATCCACCACCGGCCGAGGTCGATCCGCGATACACCGGTGGGTGAGCCGGCATAGGAGCGAACCTATCCTCGATGACCTACCATCGGGTCCTCTGCAACCACGTGGTCTGACTCCTCGGCTCCCACTCGCCTCCCTGATCCTCCTCGACTCCTCACTGGCTCTGAACTCCTCGAGTCACGCGCCCAACTCGCCCTCAACCGCCTCAAGGGCCTCTCCTAGCTCAAGAATCATCCCGATGGTCAAGCACGGGTCACCTCAAGCTCCGCTCGCCACTGAGTGCCTCGCATACGCCTCCACCCGAGTAGTATCTCTCATATGATCCTCCCGGCAAGGGCGAACTCGCAAGGTGTGTGGCTGTGGCACACTGCTTCCACGATCCGCGCGCCGGCATGCTTGAACGTCTGGTGAAGTTTAACACCGAGTCGTGAAGCTCGCCGGCGTAGTCGCGCAGCACACGGCTAAGAGCAAGTCGAGCGACCTCAATTGCAACTCTCGCGAGAATCTTCTCGCGGAGATGTTGATTGGCCCGCTAGCTTCCTCGCTCTCCCGAGCGAGATAATCGCTTGCAAATAAATCCTCGGTGTACACCATTAATCGACCACCGCTTCCTCGGTAAAGCGGACGATAAAAGCCCCAAGCATCTCAAGTACTTCCACACCTCCATGGCGAGCCGCCACCGACTCCTCAAGGTCGGACCAATCGGCATCCGCTCCACAAGAACTTTGAATAAGTTCTCCACCCAAAACGGCAAGTAAAACGGTAAATTCAGCAAAGGCTAGAAGTAGAGAATGAGATGAGTCGAGAGTGTTTTATTAGTCATGTTTAGATTTTCTTTAGAAAATAGTTTGGACACACACAAGACACCTCCATACTATCTAGGCCAAGACCTACAACAAGATGCTCGATACCACCTCAGAAGGACCCGAATCCACTCGATTCAACCCACCTGTGTTTATCGTGACTAGTCCTGTGATCAACGCTAGTGCACACTTTGACATTGGTACATATCACATCATACACAACGATAATAGAATAATAGTTCATTTATTGATATAGCTAAATGTATGATCTTATGACCAACTTACATTATTAAGCCACGCAGGCAAGACCGAAAATATAACTAATGATTAAGCAAATGGAAAATAGAAAACGAGATAGCTCATCACTCACCACAGCAACCGACAAGGCTCTGACCCTAATGACTCGTGGTCTTCCCGGACTTCATCTTCCAACACAGTGTAGATTCCTCAACTGTTGATTATTGTTGTTTGGCAAGGGTGAGTACTTAAAGCACTCAACAAGTTGTGCACAGAATGCAATTCTATGTATCTATATGTAAGGTTTATTCCAATGGATAGGCTATCATGGCTATTTTGAATAAGCAGCATTTAGGAACAAATACAGTAAATAAATTGTAAAGAATGTAAAACAAATAGCAATAGTAAATAACTTCGGTATTTCTCAAGTAAACCAAGTTTCCAATCCTAAGTCAAATTTCATCTTCCATATGGCATTCCGCCATCCCAACCATGTTGTCCAATTAATTAAGCTAACCCTTAACTGTAATTCCCGAGCATTGCTCAATACCGCGAGCACGGCTATCCGAATAGTTTCATAATCTGCAGAGGTTATGCACTTTACCCACGTGATACAACCAAACACCACCAAGGCGAGTGATTATAACAAAGCCTTTACAATGCTCTGGCTTAACCCGATACTACCCGCTAAGGTTTCAACACCGTGGGACTGGTTACCACATCCGTGGCCCCCTCTTGCGCCATGTGAATTACACCATAACTCGAACTCACACCACCACGATAGTACCAAAATTAAGACATTGCAAATTACTCGCCTAGGTGGCCCATACTGACATGTGGTTGCATGATTGACTCAGTCAAAAGCTTGCAAGGTTAAGTCCTTAGTGTGATCAAGGCAAGACATCCACATACCCTCGCCCATCGGGCCCACCTTGGCCTCCTCGCCTTGCCACTTGCCCCAATCTAAGTTATTATCACCCGCTGATTACAAGCACCACGTGCCATCAACAATTCAACATCGCTATGTGACATGACTCGCCACAACAACTCAATCTCATCGTGATCCCACATGACACACAAGTTCATAACATTGTTCCATATTCCATTAATCAAGATTAATTATCAATGATTCTGACACATGTGATGACGTGGCAAGGCTAAGCAACTAATACGATCTAATCCTCCAATGTTGATTATAATTATTAACCAACTATATTTAACCAATCTAGGGTGACAATGGATCATGGCATACAATGACAAGGTAGGGTGTAGATCAAATTGGTATAATAGCTAAGTCCCAATTTAATTTGAAACAATTGTATAATTGAAATAATATGCAATAGGGTAAAACAAATATAGCAATTTTATAAACATGGGTTCAACATGATCAAAGCACAACTTGCCTTGGAATAGGTCCTGATCTGGATCTGGAACTTGCTCTTGATTTGCTGGGTCTTCCTCCGAAGCGTCGCACAATTCAACGTCTACACGTACCGAAGGAGAAAAGCAAATAAATACCAAAACAGAGAGCAATTGAACTCCAAAAATCAAATAAAATTTACCATTAAATAGATCTCAATTTTACAAATTTTTAGAAATTGGAATCACTCAATTCCGAGTTACGATGCAAAAGATATAGCCTTTTGAATTTGAAATAAATACTGAAATTGCAAAAATCAGAAAATCAGAATTAACAGATTTATTTTTATTCTAAAAAAAATGATTTATGATGTCAGCGTGACCTCATGATGACGTCATCATCACAGAATTTCCAATCGGATTATTTATCCAATTGAAAATCCCTTTATGACGCAAGCATGACGTCACGAGACTCGTGCCAATCACAAGTCGACACGCGTCTCAACAGATGAACCGAGTCCACGGCGCAACAGAGACCACGGTGTACTCGGTCCACGGGCGCCGGCACCCACGCCCGACACATGTCACTCCGATTGGTCCACACGTGCGTAAATCCCACCGCACAGTCGATCTAACGGCTACCGATCACAACCCTACGTGGCACGATCCGGCCCTTCAATAAGATCCGACGGCCGTTACCTTTCGAGCCTAGCGATGGCGGCATCGGCAACGCTTCTTCACGGACTTGAGACGAAGACCACCGCGACGATAGAAGGAAGGGTCTCCGCGATGCTTCGCTTCACGGACGCGCCTGCGTCACGCGCTAACACGCCATGGCGATTTTGGCGACGGCGGAGACTTCCCGGACGGCGAAGCTTCTGCGGAAAACGCGGGCGAGGACTTCGCTAACTCCGACGAGCTCAGATGCGTTCTAGGCTGCTTCCACGAAACGCCCGACCAAAAGACGCGCGCCGATTGCGAACCTCGGGTGCTAATTCCCTATTTATAGCCTCGACGCTCGAGCCCTACACGGCGGGAAGTCCGAGTCGTTACTGGCGGCGGACTCGAAGTTCGTGATCGGAGACGAAGAACGACGATGCGACGCGGTCCTCGATCCGACGGCCAAGACAAGGGGCGCACGCGCCTTCCTCGATCGTTGGATCGCGCACTAACGGCCATCGATCTAGGGTTTTCCCCGCAGAGGTTCACGGGCCGATCGGGCCACGCTGGCAGTTCAAGCAAGAAGGCCGGGCTCGCCCAACACTGCTCACCTGATTTTTTAAAGATTTCTTATTTAAAATAATTTCAGTAAATTCATTTTATTTATTTTAAAGGATAAAACTATTAGGAAAAATCCATGAAAAATCTCAAAATACTTGAGACATTCTCGACTCAAATAAAATATTTTGGCAAAACTTTATTTGACTTTGCATGATTTAAATAGATTTGAATAAAAGGCAATAAACTTGAAATAAGAATTAATTCAAATAAATCCAGAAAAATCCAAATAAATTCCAGAAAGTCATAATTGCACTTTTAAGCAATAAAATAATATTTAAGCCAAATTTTTGGGAAGTTACAATGAATACTACAAAAGTTGGTTGGGTTTCCATGAGGAGAGGGCACTATTCTTAGATCGAAGGTAGTGTCTGAGGACCAACGGTGAATGGGAGAGAGCCCCGCTGCCACTAAGCACAACGGCAAGGGTACCTTATCCTCTTCTCCTCCCGATGACTCCTCCATCCTCTCCACCCACACCAGGAAAGGGTACCTTAGCCTCTTCTCCTCCCGATGACTCCTCCATCCTCTCCACCCACACCTCTCCCTGCACGAAGACAAACCACCACGTGAATCTTGCCCAAATCAAACACCACAACAAAAAATGAAGAAATCAAAAGAGGAGATTTCTGAACAAGATTCTTACGGCGGTGGGTTGACCGTGCCGACGATGAGGACGATTAGATAGGAGGTGGCTAGTCGAAGCGAAGTGTGGAGCTGATGACGTGAGAATGCGAGATGCAACCCTACTGCGCTTGTGCGACACATAGGCTATGTGGTGCCCGGTGGGCTATGCGGGATGGCCTGCTTCAAACTGCAAGCAGCTAAGCGGGTTTTTGTTGACAAATGTGTGGGCTGTATTTTGCTAGGCAGGCTAGCAGGCTTAGTAGATAGACTCACCGATTTAACACTCATACCAGGGTACCCCAACGCCTGTGGTAACAGCAGCTCGCCCTAAGCCCATTATCACCAAAGGACCTGAGGGGCCACTAAGGACGCTTGTCCCCGACCGATCGGGACAAGCATTCCCGACCAAGTAGGGCTCTCGACCCCCGCGGCAGGTCGGGATCTCCCAATTCCGATCAAATTAAGGCAACCTCCGCCAAGGGCCGCGTGTCAAAGCCTCCCACGGTCTCACGGCCGCTGTCCCACTGGACGGGACAATCGGCGGATCGACGGAGCAGTGGCTCTTTCCTAAGATGGAATAAATGGTCAGTCAAGTCAAGCTCCTGGTCCCATCAACCACCACGCATAATACGGCGGCACGCCCTCCCGAGGCGCACTCAACGTTATATTAATCGCAACATCAACATTCGCTGCTCACGTAAGGCGGCGCGCCATTTCCCAACGAAGTAGCCATTTGCACCGAAAGCAATACAATACCACCCACGAACTGGAGTAGGGACTTTCGGCCCGAACCAGTATACACCCTGGGCTCCCGAGTCTAACCATTCAGGGAGAGGGAACGCGTGGGCCCTTAAGACTTACAAATTTACTTGCCGGTGCTCAAAACGTCGACAGTTGGCGCGCCAGGTAGGGGCTTCGCGCGTCTTCATCGACATCTCCGGATTTCCATTCATCTCCCTGATGGCTTTCTTCACCGCGGCGACGCAGTTCACGCCGGGGGCCAATCCGCCTGCCTCTACTTCATCACCACTCCAACGGTGAGCTCAAGGCCTCCTCGCCGCCGAGACAAGAAGCCCGCCGAAGCCGTGGCTCCATCTTCGACAACCTCGCCGCCTCCGCTTGAAGCCCCCGCAGCCCAAGGTCGAGCCCAACGAGCGCCCCGCCATCTTTGGCAGTAGCACCCGAGGGCTCGGGAGGACGACCACATCACCTCCCACGAGCTCATAGTTCGTGGCTATGGCCGGCTATATGTCGCCTCGCTCACGAAAGCCGGAAGATTCTTCCAGATGACTCACCCGACACGGAGCAAACCGCCTGCAGACGCACTCTCGTGAGTGCAACATGGCGGCACGGCCAACCCGACCAGAACCCCGCTGCCACGGGCTCCCATCCAGCGCACTAAGGCACTACGGGCTCCGATCAAGCTCGCGCCGAAGTTTCGCCGACAACAGAAGAGCTGGAGGACCAAGGGTCGAAGCTCGATAAGCTCCAGCCGACTGGAGCAGATGAGCCCGAGCCCCATCGGTAAGCTTGGCGGCGCGGGCGCCAAGACGCCGAGCGCGCCACAAGTCGGGCGAGGAATCGATGGCCTTCGGGCTTCTTCCCACTCGAAGTCAACGCGGCTGCAATGCGATGTCGCCCGAGGCCTTCCCAGCCTGGACGACCTGCAGGCCAAAGCCACGCATTAGAATCTCCGGTCGGTGGAGCGCGGTGCCAGTAAAGACATACAAGCCTCCGCCTCACCATTCGGGCGCCACTCGCCGCGGACCAAGCACCACCCTGCCCGGCCGTCCAAAGAAAGGTGGCGTGACGCCAAGAACAACCCGTGCCTCGAGCACTTCGTGCGCCAAAGGTCTCGGGCGACGATTATGACGTCCGCGCCACCGAGGCGCTGAAGAAAAGCGTGGACGGCCGCCACTCAGTGTTGCGGACAAATGACGCCGCCACAATCGCAACCCAAGCCCCGATGGTCCGACCACGAAGCCACAAGGGATCCGCCATGCATCTCCCGCCGATTCGGCACCGACCAACATAGCCAAATACACCGGGGCCACGAACCCCGGCAGTATGGCTCAAGACTACCGACCGCGTGTCGGGCGGGAGGAGCTGTGGATGACCTTCATCATCCAATACCTCCTATTTACTCTCGGACTCGGCCGAGCTTGGCTCAGTACTTGCCCGCAAAGACCATCGTGAAATCGGGCCGACTCAAGACCCTTTTTGTCGGAACTTCTGTGGCACTTATAAGTGCCTCGGAAACTCTGACCAAGAATCGCAGCAGCAGCTGGGAGAAACTCTCCGGATTACATCCGGCGCTTTCTCCCACAATGCAATCCACCCCGACATCTCCGACGCCGACGCCAGTGGGGCATTCATCTACGGCACCTCTTGCAAGGCCTTGGTGCACAAACTGGTTATGCGTTAAGCCCAGAACCACCAAGGAGCTTCGACATCGCCACTCAACCACGCCTCCGCGAGGAGGTCGTGGGGCCATCTTCAAGATGGCAAGACTAAGCAAGAACCCGGGTCCGAGCCGTGTCCTTCCTACCGCCTCGACAAGCGAGGTGGCACGAAAACAGTTCGCGAGGTCCATGGTCGCGCCGCCGACCGCCCGCCAAGCAAAGGCGCGACCGCCATCGCTCCCACCACTTCAAAAGTTGATGGACACTCGTGCTCACACCACGGATTTCCGCCAAACACAAGTACGGATCGCGAGGTCTTAGGCGCTTCTCTCCCAAGCACCCCACAATGCCGCTGGGCAAAGGAAAGAAGTCGCCCCGCCCCACAAAGCCACGGAGAAGATGGCGGACGATGAGTTCCCGTAACCCAACGGCCGCTTCATGATCTTTGGCGGACGAAGATGCTACGCCGACAAGCTGCCGCCAAGCTCGCCACCGCGAGGTCCATACCGCCACACCAGCCATCCCCAATATCTTCAAGGGTCGAGTCCCCGATCACCTTCGATCGGATCGACCACCCCGACCACGCCCCACAGGGGAGATACCCGCTGTGGTCGACCCCATTGTGGGGAAGAAGCGCCACAAAGGTGCTAATGGATTTGTGGCAGGCGGTCTCAACATCCTTTATGTTGAGACACCGACGCCATGGAGTCCCCGCCGAGTCTCCGACCGAGCAAGGCGCCTTTCCACAAGGCCATCCCGGCCAAGAGCCTCAACCGCCGAGCAGTCGACCGCCTGGCCACCTTGGAGGACCAGAAAATTTCCGCACCGAGACCCTCACTTTCGAGGTCGTGGATTTTCCTGGATCCTACCACGCCATCCTGGGGAGGCCGTGCTATGCCAAGTTCATGGCGGTCCCCAGTTACACCTATCTCAAGCTAAAGATGCCTGGGCCACGAGGAGTCATCACCGTGGGTTCGTCCTTCCAGCTTGCTTACAACTGCGAGCGAAGTAGTTGCGAGCTAGCCTCGGCGGTCATCGCGTCCGCCGAGTTCGCCAACCTCCGGAGGGAAGCCTCCGAGTCCGCCCCTGAGTCTAGCAAGTCGGGGGCGGGATCCTTCAAGTCCGCTGAGGACACGAAGAAGGTTGCGGTCGATCCCGGCGATCTGACCAAGACCGTGCGGGTCGGAGCCACGCTCCCCGCCAAATAGGAAAGCGCGCTCGTCGACTTCCTCCGCGCCAACAACGACGTCTTTGCATGGAAGTCCTCCGACATGCCAGAATTCCGGAAGTCGCCGAGCATTCCTTAGGCATCCGACTGTGCAAAGGCCGGCCGTCTAACGCCGCACCGCTCGACGTAAGAGAAGCGCAGGATCATAGGGGAGGAGATCGCTGCTTTCGCCACAGGTTTGTAAAGAGGTGCGCCACCCGAGTGGCTCGCCAACCCCAGACTTGTGAAGAAGAAGAATGGGCAATGGGAATGTGCGCTGATTATACGAAGTCAACAAGGCATGTCCTAAGGACCTGCCTCTTGCCCCAAGATCGACCAAGTCATCGACTCCAATCGCGGGTGCGAAGTTCCTTTCCTTTCGCATGCCTACTGGCTATCACCACATATCGCTAAAGGAGTCCGACCAGCTCGCGACCTCCTTCATCACCCGCTTGGCCTGCTTTGCTACGTAATGCCATTTGGTCTAAAAATGCAGCGCTTACATACCGTTGATGTATGCAAACGTGTTTCAACAACCGATCGGCCGCAACATTGAGGTATGCACGTCGACGACATCGTCAGAAAGTCCAAGAAGGCCGACGACCTCATCATCGACCTAGAGAGACTTTCGTAAATCTCCCATGGTTCAAGATAAAGCTCAACCCCGAGAAGTGCGCTTCGGGTCCCCAAGGAAAGCTCCTCGCTTTCATCGTCTCGAAAGCGTGGCATCGAGGCCAATCAGAGAAGATCTCGGCGATCACAAGGATGGGCCCTTGGCCAGCAACCCGAAGGGGTCCAAAGGCTAACCGGATGCCTTGCCTTTGAGCCGCTTTCGGTCTCGCCTTGGCGAGCGGATGCCGCTTACAGTCGCTTTAAGAAGTCCGACCGCCACCGACCCAGAGGCTCAGAGGCTCTCACCCGCTTGAAGGCCTTCCTGCCCTCACCCCACCCAGCCGCCTCGACACTGGCGAACTGCCGCTCCTCTACATCGTCGCCACGACCCAAGTTGTCAGTACGGCCCTCATGGTGGAACGAGTGGAAGAAGGCCGTGAGCTCAAGATACAACGGCCGGTCTACTTCATCGAGGTGCTTTTGAGTCCAAGGCTCGACACCAGAGGCGTAAGTCGCCCACGCAATACTCATCACAAAGAGAAAATTGGTCCACTACTTCGACTAGCACCCCGTCACCGGCAGGACCACGCCGCCACTCCGGCGAGATCATCCACAACCGCGACGCCTCAGAAGGATAGCCAAGGGCACTCGAGCTCTGGTCACGCAGATATCATACGCTCTCGAACGGCGATCAAGTCGCAGTTCTAGCCGACTTCGCCGCCGAGGGACCAAAGCCTGTGCACCACCGGGCCAAGACCCCGAGCATCGGACGATGTACTTCGATGGATCCTATACTAAGAACGCGCGGGCGCAGGAGTTGTTATTGTTTCCCACCGGAACGTGACTTCAATACGTGATCGCCGCTTCGATGCGACTCAACAACATCGCCGAGTACGAGGCTCGCCAACGGCCTCCGGATCGTCGCGACCTACGGCCGCCGACTCTACGCCCACGGGGACTCCAAGCTTGTCGTCACTGTGTCATGAAGGTCGCGGAGCCCCGAGATACCCGAATGGTCGCAGATCGCTGAGAAGTGCGCAAGCTCGAGGAACGGTTCAAGGGTTTCGAGCCCACCATAGCTAAGATACGCTACAACGTGAGGCCGACACCTAGCCAATCTTGCCTCCAAGCAGAGCCACCTCGGGATCTTCGTCGTGACCTTCACGCTTTTTGTTCTGATGGACCCAGCGGGCTGCGCCTTCCGACCCCCGGCAAGGCACTCCGACGGCCAGGCGGTCGGGCGAGATCCGCCGGTCGATCGCAGCAGCTGTTAATAATCGAACCGACCGAGGAAGCCCTTCATCGACCGCTTGATCGGACGGATCGCTTCCTCTACCCGATCGAGGTCGCGCCGCCGCCTGTCAGCGAATTCTTCATCCCGGTCGGGCCGACTTTACAAAGGAGTCCCTCCGGAGTCCTCCAGAGGTGCATCCTGGCCGACCAAGGGAAACAACTGCTGCTCGATATCCATGGCGGGGTCTGCGGTCACCATGTCGCGCCCCGGTCCCTGGTAGGAAAAGCCTTTCGACAAGGTTTCTACTGGCCGACCGTCGTGTCCGACGCCTAGCGTGATTGTACGCACCGCGAAGGATGCCAATTCTTCGCCCGACAGACGATCCGCCAGCCAGCCTTGCGCACGATCCTCATCACATGGCCATTTGCGCTTGGGGACTCGATCCGTCGGGCCCTTCAAGAAGGCGCCCGGCTTTACTCACCTTGTCGCGTGGACAAGTTCACCAAGTGGATAGAGGCTGCCGTTGTCGGCCACATCGTGCAAAGCGCCAACTTCTTTCGCGACATCGCCTTCCCGCTCGAGTCTCTAACTCTATCATCACCGATAACGGACGCAGCTTCACGGGAAGGAATTTCGAGCTCGCGACGACTTCAACATCCGTGGTCGATTGGGCGCCGTGGCCCATCCGCGGACTAACGGCCGTGTCGAACGCGCGAACGCATGATCCTCCAAGGGCCTGCCACGGATCTTCGGGCCGATCAAGCATTTCGCGGGCGATGTGTGGCCGAGCTACCTCCGCCCTCCGAGCTCGCGGACCACGCCAACTCTGGGCAACCGGTTTACGCCATTCTTCATGGTGTTCGTGTCGAAGCTATCTTGCCAACCGACCGGAATACGGAGCCCCAAGATTACAAGCTTCGACGAGGCTCGGGGCTCATCTCACAACAAGATGCCATCGACCAGCCTCAAGGCGCGCGATGGCCATTCTACGATCGCCAAATATCAACAAGCTCTACGACGCTGCGCCAACTGCTGTGTTCGAGGGCGGTCCTTCAACGCCGGCGACCTGGTCCTCGCCGGCCTGCATCAAGAAAGACAGTATAAGCTTCGCCACCTGGAAGGCCCTTCACCGTCAGGAGTTTCTTCGACCTAAGACCTTTCGACTCAAGGACGCGGATGGTCACGCCTCTCTAACGCATGGAACATAGAAAATTTAAGGCTTATCCCTAAGTTCCTTCCTTATTCCTTGCATCGTTTTTACCTTTCCTTCCGAAAGCACTGGTCGCCGGCGACGCCGGGTTGCCCGCTGGTGCCCCCTGCTCAGCCGCTTCAATGGGCGCCATCGGTAGGTGACCCGCCACTGTGGTCCTTCCCGAGCGGTAACCTCTCGACCGAGTGCTACGCCCACGCCCAGCCGGCTATGGTTACAAGTAGCACTTGCTAAGAAGGAAATACCAAGAGGAACGACCTTTGGCCTGGTCGAACACTCCTCCCCCGCGCAAACACACTAACTCACGCGCTTATACGGCCGGGACCCGACCACCAACCACTAGGTCCTTCCCGAGCGATAACCTCTCGAACCGAAAGCTACTACCATACCCCAGCCGCCATGGTTGCTGAAGTAGCACTTAGATGAAGAAGGAAGTGCCCGAGCAGAGCAACCTTTGGTCGGCTCAGAACACTCCTATCCCTCACAAGTGTGTGTGAATGCTA